>CM060940.1:48445000-49695000 GCA_030765085.1 Allium cepa | reverse complement strand
TAGTTTTAAAATGGAATAATTGCAAAAACGAGATAAAATGCAATGAATGATTGGTGAATAAATTGGAAATGAAATGGAATGAAATATTGAATGAGTTGAAATTAATTTAAAGGTAGTTATAAACTAAAATGAATACTCTATAAAGCAGATATCGCCGCATTTATATAAAAATAATTGTCGTTTGACGTAAGCAAAGAAATTAAAATTCTATAAGTTGATAGAGATTAAATAAATTGATTTTAGGGTCAATTTAATTGAATATGAGCTTGGTTGGATTAAAAATAAATTGAATGTAAACAATTGAGTTGCAAACCATTAAAATTGAACGAAATGGTATATGAGTTGATTGAAAGCAATTAAATTGGTTTCGAAAACATATAAATTGCTCGTGGAAGTTATTTTGAATGCATTTCTTTTAGAATTGAAGTGTTATAGTTGTTTATGTAAGAGAAATGTTATAAACTTCATATATATAGTGCTTATATGTTTAAATTGAGTAAGTACAGGTTCCTAAAAGCCGTTTGGCTGGATTTGGACGCACTAATTGCTAAAATAAGTAAGCCGCATGCTTAAAATGCTAAATAAGGTATGCCTACACAATAAAAATAGGAAATATGAACTGTTTTTGCTTTATCCGACCGGGTGGGTCGATGTATACATATTTGTATCTCTTGTCAAATTGCAAAAGCTCCTCCGTACAAAGGAGACTCTGCCAAAAAAATTCGAAAATTTTTGGAGTTAGAAAAAAAAATTAAAAAAAAAAATTTAGCAACAAAACGATTTTAAATATGAAAACTGAAATAACTTAGTAAATGAAACTGATATGAATCAGTTATAAAGGGAAGATAAAATTTAATATTCATAATTGAAGACAAATCGAAATCATATGGAAGTGGGAAAAACTAATTTGAAATAGATATGAAACCTATGTAAGGAAATGTATAAAATGATTAAAAAGGTTACGATTGGATATTATTGCTAAGTAAGATATGCAGGTATTAAAGAGAAAGGAAAATTGGATTTGATTCCAAAGGATAAATTTGAATTGCCCGACAAAAAGGTATGTATTTCAATTTCTGTATGAAATTGGATTGGGTTTTTTATCTAGCCACTTGGCTTTTGTTTCTTTTGGAATTTGGGAGCCCGTAGAGGCATTTTGTAGTTGTACCGAGCTAGCCGCGCAAAGGAGACGCTGGCATAAAATTTCGAAAATTTAGAGAGTTAAAAAAAATTTGAGAAATCTTGATAATTCAAAAGTTGGTTTTAAATTGAAATTTAAATGATTGAGCCACAGGGTTTTGTTTGAAAACTATAAAAGGTTTGGGGAAGTTGGTAAGGTGATAATGGGACTTTAATAAAAGATAGATTGTGGGATGTTGAATAGTGGATTTTAGGAGGAAGGTAAACCGGTATTGGTCCATTCTTCCTAATTAGTAATTTCGAGGACGAAATTCTTTTAAGGGGGGAAGAATTTGACGACCCGAAATTTTTAACAATTTAAATGGGAATATGCAATTGATTTTAAATATTTGAAAGTTAGTTTTAACTTGAATTCCATATATCAATATTTACTTGATAATTAAATCATTGAATTATATAGTTTAAATACTGAATTTAATTACTGAAAATTGGGTAAAATGTTGAATATGGACTTTTACAGCCTGTTAAAAATAATTTAAAGGCTTGTAAAATCTATATTGATAGTACTGAAGATAGTAAAAGTGTTGAAATTGAATTTGGAAGTGTTTTGTTAAGTTTTGAAATTATATTGTTTTAATCGATATTTAAAAATAGCCTTCCAAAGCACAGTCTCGGAATTTGACGAAATCAGTTCCATTGGATCCATAATAGTGTATTATTATCGGATTTCAAATTTCGTAGTGATTGAATTTGTTGTGTGAATATAGGATATATAAACGCATTGAAATTTTTATTGAAACAAATTGGAATTCAAATATAATATATATGTTGGTTGGACTGGTCAAACTCTTCTCCATCAACCGACCTAGGAAAGGTGCTCGAGACGCTTGCTTCCTTTCAGTTCGATATTGCCCTTCCTCTTCGTTTTAAATCATGAGCAGTTTCAAAACAAGGCAGAACAACAAAACAAAATGAGAAATAAATGGCCGAGTGAATCACCTCCTCTTTCCAGTTAAATCGAAAACTATAAAAAAAAATAAAAAAAAATTAGGATGAGGTAGTTGAAAATCGTGAGTCCCCTTCTCAAAATTCCTTTTTGTTCGAATTCTTCGAAGTCGAGATATTGAGTCGTTTTGTTTTCAAATCAAATTCGATTTATGTCAAATCCTAGGTGCAAGCAGGTTAGAGGAAAGTCGGCACCGCAATTGAAGTCGCAATTTGGGCTTCGCGACTGGTCTTGGCATAGCGCACGTCTTGGGTAGAACTTGAGTTCATGGGGTTCGCGATGAAGGGTTTTTCGAAGCAGCGTGGAAGGGGGGATTCGCTAGTATGATGATTCAAGCGACGCGAGTAATCGAATTCGTAAAGTCGGGCATCCTGGGTGATGCTCGACAGTGATGGAAGAAGACAGTGGGAACGGTGATTTGATTTTATGGACTTGTGCAGCGTCGACAGTATTGTGGGGTGAGCGTCTTCTTGTTTTCTTCTTCTTGGATTCGAGATTTTAAAATGTTCAACTTTGGAAATAATTTCGGTTATAACTGTTCAAACAGAGAATACGTATATGATTAGAAAATCTTAGTGTCCCTTACTGGAGTAAGAAAATAAATATAAATATGCACGTTTTAAAATTTTAGATTTATCTTAAAATAATGGAATATAGTGATTTATGTGTTTAATTAACTTATCATTTTAGTTACTAAAAGATTATTCAAAAGAAAATTTAATTATTCATTAAAATTTAAATCAATATTCAAATTAAATTATTAAATGATGATAGATTGTTCAAATGTTAATAAAGTCATCTAATATTTATTCAAGGGTCTTAAATCATGAAGAGACCAAGTTGAGATTGAAGTGGGTTGAATAAAACCAAAGGTGAGTAAATCTCACTATGTTGGATTTTTATTTAAATTTAAATGGTTAAATTTAAATATTTGGTTGAATGATCGAATTGATTTGATGTGCACGATGAATTGATGATCTATTGATTTTGGTTTTGGTTGGTTCTCGAGTTAATTGTTGCTTAACTCGAAGTATTGGGGGTTTTAAATTGTTTTAAACTTAAGTTATAAATAAGAAAATGTTTTCATTGTTAATAAGGGCAGTTACATAATGTAATGAATAAAATATAATTACTTTGTGAAATAAATCAAAAGAATAATTAAGTTAATTAATTAAGGAGTAATTAATTTATTAATGAAGTAAATAAAAGAATAAATAAATTACAGATTGAGATTAATCGAGAATGATTAATATTGGGGTTGAATTAAAGTAATTAATTTAGATTAGAACAAATCAAAACATAATTGGAAATCATTAATTTATATAATCAACGATGTAATTAACGATTGATTAATTAAGTTGAATTAATCATAAGTGACTCATGAGAAATTAATTAATATAAGTAATTAAGAATTAGTGTAATTGATTATAGTTAATTAATTTGTGATGTAATTAAAGATTACTCATTGACTTGGTAAGAATAATTAATGTCGTGAAATTAATTAAAGATAATTACTTGAATGGAATTGGAAGATAATTAATCCAGGGTGATTAATTAAGATGAACAAGAAAGGGTTGGTTAATTAAATTGGAATTAATTAATGAAAGAATCTAAGTGATTAAGGTTTGAAATTCAATTGGAATCAATAGAAATGATTTGTATGTGATTAAGCTTTGCTTCTGAATGATTGAATGGTGTTGGATGATTTGAAGGAGTTGATGACTCTGATATGAAATGTTGAGTATTTTAGTTGGATAACTTGGAATAGGATGATATGAGATTCGAAGAGACCGGGGTCGGGTATTAGGAAATACCCGAAACCACTTTGAATTTTTATAGATTGACATGTAAAATCTATTGGCTGGAATGAAATGATTTAAGTGAATTGGGCTACAAATTTGAATTCGGTAGAAACTTATGTGTGAAATAAGTGAAGTCCATAACATATTGTGAACTTGTGAATTGATTCGAGTTACCCCGGGTTTATTTAAGTTGTATACTTTGTATTTCATATTAGTTGGGTCAGACCTAGTATTACAGGTTTTCAGGTAAGGACGTTCTGGAGCTCAGGAGACGAGCAGGATGGCTGAACGTATGGAGTGTTTCCACTGTGACTATTATTTCTGTTTATCTGAGATATATTTGAGTTGTATATGTCCATTGTCTTTGTATTTAATTATAACTCTGATGTAAATAAAATGTAAATTGACAGATACGGTATTCTTTGTAAACTGTTATTATTTGATATGATATTTTGATCCGCTGCGAATGTGAGAATATGTGTTGTGTTCTGTTCTTTTTCTTCTATCTCTTTCTTCTTTTTCTAACTATCTTGAATTTTCGGAATCGGATTTTTCAGGTCGTTACATTTAAGCTATGAAGTTTTGACAAAATATAGGATTCGAATCTTGAAGATCTTTATTATTTATAAGTCAAAAGTTACTAGAAGTTACAACATATCCAAAAACTAGAAGTTATAATATATCCAAAAATTGATGATATTATTGATAAGCTAACTTGATGAAAATGGATTTTTAAACCAGATGTTTTGAACATTATCATGTGGTATTTAAGGTTTCACTTTGACATAATATTTTGAATCCTTGTGATAATTTGTTCTTAAATCACTAACTCAAATGGAAAAGAATAAGCAAATCTATAATAGGCATACACAATACGTAGACGCATGTAAATATCCATATATGCAGATGTTTAACTAATAACCTGAAGATTGTTTGACTAAACATATATGAGCTCATCTCATAGATTTTGCACATACACCATTTAGTGATTTAAAAACCAATCAATATAAAAGTTGAACAATTTGAAGTCATATGTGTATTCAAATGATCTACGTAATAATTAAATTCCTCCAGTTAGCCAGATCAATGAATGAGAACAAACTCTAAAAGTAAGAAATATTACTAAAAAATCTTATCAACCGATAAAAGAATTATCCTCCTATAATTGATATATATATATGATGTATTTGTAGGTGGTAATATCATAACAGATCAAAATAAGAATCCAAAAAAGATTATTATTTAATATGGTAATGTTCATCAACATTGAGGAGAGCATAAAAGGGATACAAGTTCATTTTCATTATCAAGATCAAATATTTGTTAGCATACATAATAATGCAAAATATTATGTAACTTGAATAACTTATTGATAATTTCCTATTAAAATTGCTCCAATATAAGTTGAAATCCTTGAAGAATCAGAAGGGTATAGTTCACATCAAAAGTGTGGTAAAAAAAAGTTGGTTCGACGTATTTTTGGAGTAAGTAATAAAGATGCCAAACAAAGGAGGTGGGTGTTTCAAGAACACTGAATGGTGCTTTGAAAGAAACCCATAATACTGCTATCAATTAACCTTGGAAGCGGTTTTGGTACCTAAAACATGGTAAATAAAGAGGCCTCGATAAATTATGTTTAGAACTGACAATAAATAATCATCGATGATAAATTTGTAAATAATATAGCGCTTATGTTTATGAATAAATTAAAGATCTTGAATTAGAGAAAAACATGATTGGTCATCATGAAATCTTTCCTGAATGAGAAATGTGGACATGTAGTCTATAATATATAATTAGAAACATACATACAAATACACACACACTCACATGTGTGTGTTATGTGTAAAAGCATATTGAAATTTCTAAAGCACATATGATGTCAATAGTATATCGAGTGCCCTAGGCATGATAATTTTTAGAAATAATTAAATTGTTTGAAGTGGTGAAAGTGTTTAAAACACTTAAAATATATGAAGATGTAGATATTGGTTAAATCGTACTAAATGATGAAAGTATACATGTTCCTAAAGTATATACATTGCTTTTCTTGTTTTAATGAATGTTAAGCAACAAGGACGTAGATTACAACCTTCTTTTAAGCATTGTTGTAATGAAAAGTTTGATATAGTTCATGATGAGTATATTACTTCCCACTTTAAGTATTATTGTAATGAAATTCTTAATATTCATCGAATATGTAATTACAATATGAAAAATTAATTTAAATTGCTAAAATGAAAGCATGGGAAGTGTTTTTTTCCATAAAAGTGGCATATGTAGTGCATAAAATGCAAATCATATTTGAAAGAAGCAATCTTGGAAAAATCGATTGTATCAAAGGTAACGATTTATAAATGATGAACCTCTAAAAGAGGAAAAGTAGACTTATTGTCTTTTGATCTTAATTTTATTAACTCTTGTCTAAGCTAGATGTATTTGTATCTAATTTGAATTATCAAGACATGTATTCAAACTTAAACGGAAAAATATAAAACCAGGGGGAGTTTGCATAAGCATATCATAATGTACTATTTTTCCTTAATTAAGATTTTTATTGTTGGGTTTTTCTTAATAAGGTTTTAACGATGTATTACATTGATTTAGAAGTATCAAACTCGTTTTGAAGAAACAAGATATTAAAATATGATATTTTACTCTTTTTCCTTTACTAAGATTTTTTTCCACTGAGTTTTTCTTAATAGGGATTTAACGAGGCATTACATTAATGCAGAAGTACCAAAATACACTTAATACAATAAACTATTAAAATATGGCTGTTATATTGTACTATGTTTCCTTCACTAAGATTTTTTCCACTGGGATTTCTTAGTAAGGTTTTGATGAGACATTATCCTGATCCAAAAGTATCAAACTTATTTTCATGAAATAAAATGATAAAATATGACATACTAATATGATATAGGGGTGTGTGTGTGTATTGCATTACTTTTTCTTCACCAAGATTTTTCTGGCTTAGTTTTTCTTAGAAGGTGTAATGAGGTAATATTTTGGTCTCGAGTTATCAAACTCTTTAGAAGATATATCATTTTTAATATGATATCTATGATTTTACAAGTTATATTTTTTCCTCGTTCAAGGTTTTTCCACTGTATTTTTCTAACATAGGTTTTTAACGAGGCAATAGATGATATCTATATCAACTAAATATAAATATGCAAGCGAGATAATAATGATGGGGAGAAATCATTGTATATGTTTAAAAAGAAAAAACTTCAAGATACAGTATGAGCATCCAAGATTTCGAAAATGCATATTAAAGGGGGTGTCATGATATATGTAAATTATAAGGGTGAATATGCTAAATGTTATATGGGCATTATCGTAGTCTTTACTTTCACAAGACTATAAATAGAGCTACGTTGTAGCGTATGTTTACACCTATATTGAATAAAATATCTCCTCTATCTTTCTTTAATGGCTTTTATTCTTATTTATTATTTAACATTTATACATTTTTATATTTTATTTAAGGGGTTAAATGGGCTTTAGAAAACCATTTATCCTAAACAGTTGTTTGAACACTGTTTATAGCATCCACGCTTAGGGGAATGATGCTCTATGTTGGGCTGGTTAAAAAGAGGACCTGTTGTGGCGGGCCATTTGTATTTTCTAGCTTTACTCTCCAAAGTAGAGAAAAAAATAGTTGTTCTTTAATTATCAACGCACCATTTAAATTTAATCCATAACTAGAATATCCTTGATTTGAGTGTGAATTATTCTCTTAAATAATTTAAAATTAATCCATAATGTGATCATCATTCAAACAAAACAAAAAAAGTGCAAAGAAACAATACATCAAAATATTACTCACGCCCAACAGAAACGTCGTAACTCAAATATGAATTTTGAATGGTATTTGTAGATTTAAGTATACATTAGCGTGATAATATGCTAACCAGAATACTACTGTGACTAAAAGATATTTTGTCAAAAATTAAAGCAGTAAATCTCACCACACAATTATAACTTCCCACCCAATATCCACCATATATTTCTTTGCATTTCAACCACGTGCATCTTGTGCCCATGTTTTTTTAGTATGATGCTAAAAGCACCCAAGAAAGTGCTTATTAATACCATTAAAAAAATTAATCCATCTTAATTAATTCATGTGCTTCCTAATACCATACTTATTTCTCCACTCGAAAACACTTTCCTTTTCTAAACCGTGTTTCTTCTTCTTCATCATCACATAAATTTCAAAACACTAAGCGTGCACTTTCTCTTTCTTCTTCATCGCGTAAATTCCAAAATGTTCAACTTTCTTGCTCTTCCTCATGTTAAAACCTAAAGCCTTCATAGTTGACACTCCATTATCAAAAGCAATTTAAATTTTTTACTTTGGATTTCTAACTAATGAATTTCAAAAAAGAAGGTGATTTAGAGAATAGCCAACATTCTAAGGAAGAAAATGAGGTGATTTTGATTTACACTAATTTGGTAGGCTTCTAATATTATTTGCAACATGTATTTGTTTAGAGGATGTTCAATTATGGTATTTAGAAATGAGAAATGATTCATTGATATTAATTTTCTCAATTGATTAATATGAGAAATTGTTTTTTTTGAATTCAAATACTGAAAAGAAAGAAGAAAACTTCGATGATCTAAATGCAGCATTTATTCATAATTAAGTAATTGAATTTATACTGTTGATTTGATGAATTTAACTGAAAATTAATTTTGTAGGCCTGTCTTAATGAATTTTTTGGGTATAAAATAGATGACGTAAAAATTAACGATGTAGAAATTGAACTGCCTTATGTCAGCATACTTTAATTTTATATTCATTGGTTTAATGTTATATGTACATATACACCCAAACGTGATTGAAATTGATATTTGTAGAAGTGAAAAGAAATTAGAATTTAGGTGCTTGTTTTTTAATTATTATGGTATTGGGTGGCATATTTTTATTAATAGTTGTAATACCATTGGTGTCACACTTTTTTGGTGTCAGTGTGAACTACTGAAAATTCCCCTATGTAGATATTAACAAATCTTAAAATCTCTTAAATGTAGGATCTAATAGTAAAACTTCTTTACAATTTCAAAAGGTCTCTGTACATTTAAAAATAGGATCTAACAAATAAACATAATTTACAATTCGTTATTTATTAATTAATAATATAAATAAAATTCAAACTAACAAAAATTAAATGTTGCAACTTAGAAAATTTGCATTAACTACACGTTATTTCAATGTAAAAACATTGCTAAATATTTGTGCAAATCGGTTTTTCTTGAGTGTGTTAACCATCTATACTTTGCAGGAAAACAATTCACGCGCGAAGCACATTCCATCATCACATGCGATGCGTGTTCGGGAACGCTCGTACTTTAAATAATTGTAGTATTCTTTAAAAATGATATTAGAAAACACTTTCTTGAATGCTTTTAGCAGCACACTTTTTTTTATCAGTATTGCATATCTCTTTGCTAAAATACATCAAAATTGTTGGATATACCAGCTATTACCCCTGATCTCCCACCGGTAAAATCCTAAAACTTCAAAATTATATGCTCGCCCTATTATCCGTTGGTCGCTTATGGGCCCATATATCCATGATGCATTATACCCCGGTCCTTACTGCACTACTCATAACACTTCTTTTTTTAATATGGGTACATGGCCAAAGGCCCAGAAACAAATAAACAGGTAGAATACCCGAAGTATCTACAAAACACAACGGATTAAGGTTACCGTCGACAAACAAACATTCGTGAGAAACCCTAAACTACTCAAAACACTTAAAAATGATGGAAGACACTCGAGCTTTGGCCGTATTCTTTAGCTCCGCTCTTCTCCCCTCTTTCCCAAAAAGATAAAACGTCTTTAAATCTGCTCCTCTTCCCTTTTAAACTACTATCAACTCTTATGTTGCTCGATTCACTAATTTAATTAGTAGATCTGAGCTTCCAATGACATAAATATGAAGAATCCTTCATATTTTCCGTCTCTTGATCTTTGTATAAGCTAAAGTTGCCAGATTTAGCAGAACTGCTCTAATGAAGCTTTGGCTTGCTTGAGATGGCTTTCGGGTTATGCAAATATCTCTCCATATGTTTATTACCCGCTTCTCTAGTCCAGTGTTCAGCTAAAAGGGCAAACTTGGTTTGATTTTTAACCTTTTTCTTTGATTTTTGAAGCATAATTCTGTTGCCGGACTCTGTTAGTAACCATCTTTGCACTTTAGTAAGTTTTGCTTTATTATGAGTGTGATTGTTCCTTTCTTTCCATATGTGATAAATAGCGGTAGTAAGCAGAACATTTACAAAGTCTTTCTCAAGTGATTTTCCATAGAAATTGATGTTGATATGTTGAACGGCATGCTTAAGATCCATAAGTCCATTATTCTGAATTCCCAGTGTAGTTTAAATGTGACTCCAGATGCAATAGGCATAACTGTACTCAAAAAATAGATGATTAATACTCTCTTCCTCGTTGTTGCATAAGGAACAAAGTGGTTTAACATTTTTATCCCACTTCTTTAGTCCATCCCAAGTTGGTAATCTATTATTTATAGTAAATATGAATAGACTGCCATTGTGGATTATTAACTTTGTTCCAAATGCGATGACCATTCTATTGTAGACTATTTGTTTCTAACACATTCCCAAGTTTTTCTAAAAAGAAAACTTCCCTTTATAACTAGCAGTCCATTCCTAGTAATCATTCTCATCATTAGAATCAAGGGGAATACATCTGATCACATTCTTGCGTGGATTAGTAATAGGACGTAGATAAGGCCGCCATTGATTATCTTTGATAATCATGGAAACATTTGCATTAGAATTGCCAAAAATAACTAAATTATCCCAGCCAATTCTATTAACAAACGAATCATGCTGAAACCAAGGGTCAAACCATAAATTAGTTTCATTCCCTGATTTAAAAATCTTTTCTAATAGAGGTTTACCAATGCTTCAACATTTTAAAATCTATTTCCAAGCATTTGATTGATTATCTTTAGGCAAAATATTCCTAAAATTTCTTTTTTTTTAAGATACTTGGCTTCATCCATTTTGACCATAATGAATCAGTGCTCAAAAATCTCCAAAACAATTTTAAATGACAAGTGATGCTTAAGTCATTCAAATTTCTAATCTCCATCCCCCTTCTTTTTGGGTTTACAAATTTTTTTCCCAACTGATTTTATGGTAACCCCCTTTCCAAAGGAAATCAGCACATCTGCTTTCTATTTTTTTAATAGATGCAATTGAGATATGATATGTTTGAAGTCAGTATAAAATAATGGCATAAATAATAGTTTAATCAACTCCATTCTCCCAGCTATGGAGAGGAGTTTACAAGATCATGTTTTCATACTTTCTTGAATTTTTTCGATAAGCATAGAATAGTCACTATCTCTAATTTGATTAACAGAAAGTGGCAGCCCTAAGTATTTAATTGGCGGCTTCCCTTCAGTAACATGCAGTATGCCTAACATTTCCTTTTTATATTTACTACATTTACTGAAATATGTTTTACTCTTAAGATCATTAACGTGCAGACATGCATACTTATGTAAATGCATAAAAAATTATGAAATAACATAAGCATTCTGTTCATTTGCTTTTGTAAAGAGCATCAAACCATCTGCATATACAAGATGAGAAATAGTGGGCTGAACTCTATTAGTAGGAGTAATATAACGCTTTAAAAGCTCTATCTCAGAAAGAATGGAGAAATATAATGCTTTAAAAGCTCTATCTCAGCAAGAGTGGAGAAATATTCCATGACCATGGTGAATAGATAAGGTGATAGAGGGTCACCTTGTCTAATACCCCTATTTCTTTTGACAAATCCCACTGGTTTACCTTGAACTAGAATAGAGAAAGTAGGTGTGCTAATGCATTCATATACCAAATCACAAAATTTTATGGGAAAACCCATGCTATTCATCATACGGTAAATAAACTGTCTGTTGACTTTATCATATGCCTTTTGTAAGTCAATTTTAAGGCACATATTGTTACTACTTTTAGTATTGAAATTCCTAACCATCTCATGAGCTAGCATAGGTTTTCATATATCAATCTGCTAGGAACAAAAGAACTTTGGTTTTATGAAATTAAAAAGGACAAGAACATCTTAATTCTATTGTTAAGCACACTAGCAATAATCTTATAAATAACATTGCAGCAAAATATAGGTATGTAGTCTCCAATGCTAGATGGATTTTTGTTTTTAGGAATTAAAGTAATAAAAGTATGACTAATACTTTTTAAAAGTATACCTTTATTAGAAAATTCATTAAAAACATCAGTCGCCTGGCCATTTAAACTGTCCCAGTGATTTTTATAAAATTTAGCATTAAAACAATCAGGGCCGGGACATTTATTATCACCGGCATTATAAAAATAATAATCTTAATTCCATTCTCTGACATAGGAGCAAGCATAATTTCTTTTGCTACACTATTCATTTTATATTTGCAAATAATTTTTGGAAAATTATGAAATTGATTTTTAGAAAAATATACTTCATTATAAAAATTCAAAGCTTCTTCAATAATAGAGTTATAAGAATTGCTTACCATAACTGTCAATAATGTTCCCTATGTTATTCATATGCCTACTAGTAGACATTTTAGCATGAAAATTTGGTGCACTCATCCCCCAAAGTAAGCCAGTCCACTTCAGTTTTCGGTTTAGCGTTAACAAAATTGATGTATATCTTTCTAGAAACTGGTTATCAAAAAAAAATTAACAGAATTTAAATCCTCAGGATTTTGATCAGAAAAATCTTGTAAAAAGTTCCTTCTTTCTTAAGTTTGTTCAGAATATTTTTATCCTTAAAGTTATTCTTATTCCAATCTTTTAAGTTATGTTTAATATGTTCAATAACATATTAAACTGAAACTGATTATTACCTTTATAAGAAAAATTAAGACAACCTTTAATTAAACCATCATATTTATCATCACAAATCCAACCATTTTTAAATCTAAAAGGCACATTTTTTTATCAAGATGGTCCACTTCATTAAAAAACTTTATGAAAATAGGTGTATGATCACTTGCATTCAGTTCTAAGGTGCAACAAGCAAAATTTGGGAAAGTATTAGAAAAATCATTATTCGCTAGCACCCTAGCTTTTGCAATGAATATTTTTCTCAACACCAGATTTCCAAATAAATTTATTTTTAGAAACACAAGTCTCAATCAAACCAGTTTCAATCAAAAATTTGTCAATCTTGTCTAAGTTATTTTGGGGTATATGACTTCCGCCAGATTTTTCATATGAATGAAGAACTGTATTATAATCCCCCATTATAATCCAAGAGATTTAATAACATGATTCATAGCTTTACTTCTACACCATAACCCATTTCTTTCACTTTCAAAATTGCTACCATAAACACTAGAGATTTGAATTGAGAATCCACCAACATTTTTTAAACTACTGTCAATATACTGTAAGTCTTTATTAATATTATCAATGAACCGAATGTTAGAGTCCCATATAAGCATAATTGTACCCTTACAACCACAGTCATTATTATTAATATACTTCCAGTTTCTCATACCGAATTTATCCATTCTATCATCATTCATCTTGTTTTTAATAAGGGCAATAATAGTAGGCTTATATACCCTAATCATATGCAAAATATCAATCTGCTTGGCTGGGGAGTTCATCCCTCTAACATTCCATGCAAATATCTTCATTAATAAAAAAATGAGGGGTTTAAATCGTACCTGCCACATTGGTACTCTAACATTTCCTCTTGCACTCAGAACCCTTTGCTTTTAGCCTTGTTGTCATTTTTGTCCATTCTGGGTTGCTAGAAACATATTTATGATTAAAAATAGATTACTTTTTTGTTCTTACCTTTGCTACCTTTCTTTGGAATATGCAGTTGGGAAATATCAAACTGCTCGGATGTTTGAGGCAGAACAGAGTTATTGCAATCCATATTCACTGTTTTTGAAATTTGAATCAAGGAGATATCAAATTCAGAAGATGCGCGTGGCAAGGCTGAGTCAGTATTTTGAATCTCCTCAGTCTCTGCAGCCTTTTTTGGAGGAGGACCAATCTCTATTGATTTATCATCAGAATTTTTGGCATTATGTTGTATTTGGTCTTTAATAACTTTGCCATAATTGTCTATAATTAAACAAGATTCTGAAACAGGAAGGGTTTCAGAATCTAAGACTATTGCATTTACATCTCCATCTAGCTCTATGTTCTGACTGTCTTTCATTTTGTTCTTTGTTGATTTCTTTGTTTGATGAACTCCCTCTGTTGTGATCTGATTTTCTTGATCAGCGAGCACTTTTTCTTGGCCGGAGATTATCCTTTCTGCATGATCCGCTCTGTATTACTTTAACAAGCACAATCACCTTGATTTTCAATGTTTTTGTCTCTGATTAACATAGATATGTCATCTGTTTCTTGATGACTATTTTCTTGCGATTCTTGATTGTTTGCTTTTGGAACCCATGCTTTTTTCGAGTTGCATTGTTCTTTAACATGCCCAAAACATTTACATATAATACATTTCGGTGGAATCCATTCATATTTCACCTTTTGAGTTATATTTTCTCCATTGTACATTGTTAAATTAATTTCATTAGGAGTTCATCTTCTGCAGCAATTTCAACAAGGAGACGAGCGTAATTCAATTTCGTTTTCAAGTAATTGTTGCATCCATTTTAATGGGTTTACTAATGATACTAGCCATGACGCTGAAGGCCTTTTTGTCCTACAATTTTAGATTCACACTGGGTAACCTTTTCCATACCGACATTGTTATTAAGAGATTTTTGTCCAGTTTTAATGTTTCAGACCAACTCTTCATGATAATGAGTTTGTCATTATAGAAATATGGTCCATTTTTAAAACTGACTCACAGCCTTTTTGATTTTCGAATTTAATGAAGAAGAAGCCGTTCTATATTATGTACACTTCAAACTGTCATGTTGCTTTCCACACACGTTGAATGTAAGATTTAAAAAACAAATGGTATGGTTTGGTACTCACCATATAAACAAGATCAGAATTGCTCCAGCATTCTCTGGTTCTCTTACAAATTGCCTCTTTTACCACACCATACTTCTTATTGTTAACCACTATTTGAGCAATAGCTTCAAAATTACATTCTTCCTTTGATAGTTCTTCTGACTCGACGGCTACTATATCTGTCCATGATTTCAAACCTTGCTCTTTATTCGGTGTGAAGATAGCCGGCTTTTGAGGTTCTCATACATTCTTTAATTGTTGTGATAAAGGTATTCTTGGAATGAATTTTCCCCTTAAATTGCTAGAATTTGGAGTCGGTGGCAACTCCTGTTTATTTTTGGTTTCTTTCCTCCTTTGAGATTTAGACTGAACGATTTGAAAGTCTTCCTCGTCGATATTGACTTCTAATGGTTTCCTAATATGAGATGATTGAAATCAATCGGGTGATTTACCCATTAAGGTTGTTACAGAGATCTTAGATGCAATATTTTGAAGAAATATTGAATTTTCCATAGTTTATTAGATGTCTCAAAATTCAAGATTTTTTTCTATATTTTTTAACTACTTTTTTATCTACACTGCTCAAAACACATTAACTCATTTTGGATATAACAATTACCACAATGTGTCATTAAACAAAATATACCCAAGCAATTGTGCATACAAATCCCTTAATTTATTTAAAATACGCTAACAAGGACGAGAACATTACAACTTAGTACAAAGATCATCTCAACACTTTATCAAAAGAAAATGCTAAACAAGTTGTCCGTTTGGGGACACATTATTGTACCCACAATGAAAATATAATATCATCATTCAGAACATACCATTTGAATTTACATTGTAAACGGCTGCCATTTACATTTACTGCTTAATTAATTATTCTCCATGATCAACCATATAATCTTTCGAAACCCTTTTTGTAAAACCTAGTAACGCCCTTGTGCAGACAATTTCATAATCAAATCTGAGTAAACGAATTAGGATAATAGGAGTCAATGGACAAGCTAAAAATAAAGTTCAAAAAGAAAGATACCATAGCTTAAGCCAAATTCCATTAACACTAACAACCATTCATACAGACATACCACAAAAGCCATAAACTAAACGCCAAAATAGACATCCCAACTTAATACATAGCAGAGAAATCTAGACCCTTTCTCCCCTGATCCTCCTAGCAAGCTGGATATCCTTAGGCATAATTGTGACCCTCTTAGCATGAATGGCACATAGATTAGTATCCTCAAACAAGCCTACCAAATAAGCCTCTGCAGCCTCCTGAAGAGCAGCAACTGCAGAGCTCTGGAACCTCAGATCGGTCTTGTAGTCCTGAGCGATTTCACGAACTAGCCTCTGAAACGGAAGCTTCCTCAGCAAGAGCTCGGTGCTCTTCTGATACTTTCGGATCTCACGAAGAGCGACGGTTCCAGGACGAAACCTGTGGGGCTTTTTCACTCCTCCGGTGGCCGGAGCGGATTTGCGAGCGGCCTTGGTAGCGAGTTGCTTCCTTGGGGCTTTGCCTCCGGTGGATTTGCGGGCGGTTTGCTTGGTACGGGCCATACCGGAATTTGAAATTAGGGTTTTTTCTGGAGGGAAATCGATTTGAATGAGTAAAATCGATGCATGTGGAGGGTTTATATAGGCACGGATATTGGTTATAAGATTGAATTGGATGGTGGGATTCAAGGAACGATAGTGATCGGATCGCTATTACTGAGCGTTGGATTTTGTATTAATGGACGGTTGGATGGAATAAGGTGCGGATTGTGCTTCGTAAGGTGGTAGTGTGCTTTCTCAACATGCATTAGGTGCTATTTTGCTTGGAACTATCGTTCATGCGCTGGGTTTGGGAGACTAATTGGATCCATAGTGTATGATGGGCTTTGTACATAAGTCCATATTTCTTATTTTGTTACAAGTAAAGTTGCTATAGCAATTAATATGTAAATTAAATCCTTGTTTTTTCTAAATCAGACAGCGCAAACTAGTTCCCACTTTCTTGATAGAAAGCGCAAGTTAAATTGCGCTTTTTAAAAGTTTAAAATTTGTAGAAAATTTCAAAAGATATTCAAAATCAGAAAGCGCAAACTAATTTACGTTTTTTTGATAGAAATCGCAAGTTAAATAGCGTTTTTCAAAAAAAAAATAAAATCGGTTCCTAATAGGAAGCACAAGTTAACTTACGTTTTTTAAAATTTTCAAAAAGTATTTCAAAATAAGAAAAGTGCGGGATGCCTTACATTTTCAATTTTTCAAAAATAGGGACCAAATTTGCATATTCATTTTTACATGTATTTTTCTAATAACAATATCAAAAATAGGGGTCTGTACCTCTTTTCTTGAATGTACAAGCTACATTGGTCATTTGCCTAGCGTTGAATATTTTTTCTATACAAAATTTCGGGCATTCCCTCTCTTGTTTTGAAATGATCTGTTATATTCATTCAAACGCTTGTTTAAATTCAACATGATAAAAATAATCAAATTATCTAGAAATCTGCATACTTCAAAAATAAGCAATTTTGAGAGAGAGAAATCGGCCAAACAAACAAAATCATTATTGTTTTCTCTTTGTCCTGAAGTTTTAAAATTTAGGTACATGTATGAATGTCCCTCCAATCACCAAATATCTCCTCCAATCCCATCTCAATTTCAAATTCGACCACCGAATCATATTCGAGTCACTCCACCCAGGGTTGGGTATACGTAAAACTACTTGAAGAAAAACACTATCCAAGAGATGATTATTCTCCTTTGCTGTAGAAAGTTAGTAAAATGTGTATAAACTATATTTAAATGATTATACAAAATATTAAATTATTTTACAAAGCATTGGATTTTTAAAATAATATTTTTGAAGTGTTTTTCAATTTCGTGAAGAGTACGTCGACATACTTTACCTATGTATGTCGACAATAGTGGCCGTAATTTTCAAAATTCAAGTTTGAATGGAAGTGTCTTTTCGTTGTATCTCTTCGCGAATGGACATGATCATTATTTCCATATATATAGCCCTCCTAAACGAATTTTTAACATCTACTTTCTTCTTCATCTCTCATCTTTCCACTCTCTTATTTTCTAAATCAAAATCGACCCAAACTCTGCCAAAATTCAATCAGAATCAAACTCAATCATCACTAGTTTGATTCTCCTTCATCCACTCTCTGATTTCTATCGTCTCTCTCACTCAAACCAAGATCAAAGTGCTATTCAAGAATTGTAGAATAAATTGATTTAAATTTGTAAAACTCTATCAAATCATACTGCTATACTTGTGGGTGTGATTGTAGCCCGTAAAATCAATTGGGTGTGCCTCGTAGCCCGTAAATCTAGTGGGCGTGTCTCGTGGCCTTGGAATGGAGATTGTATTTGCGTTTACTAATTGAAAAGAAATTCATACAAGGAATTGTGTGGGACTGGATGTATGTTGACTCCGGATCAGTATAAAATCCTAGTATGTTCTTTCCTTTTACTTTTACTACATTTACTTTTATCTACACTTTGATTCTGTGATTGTTTCTATAATTGTTGATTGCATCATTCTAAGTAGAATCTTAAAGAATTTGAAAAATATTCATATGCCCCCTCCCCCCTCTAGTGTTAATTTAGCCTTAAGATCCATATTATGATGCCTCACATTTAGTATCGGAGCATTGGTTTTCAAAGTATTCATCAACTGATGTTTGAAAAGGTTTAAATGGATACCCAAATTGGCAATAGTACTATTAGTAGCACCGCTAATTTACTTGTTAGTAACTCATTTGTCGAAGGAAAATCTACTGCTAGACCTCCACTTTTTAATGGCAGCAATTACACATATTGGTCATGTAGAATGAAAGTCTATTTACAGTCAATTGGTTTGCACACTTGGAATATCACACAAACTGAATACACTGAACCCGAGACTAATTTTACACAGTGGACCGCTGACCAAAAAGCAGTTGCACAAAGTAACTCTAAGGCTATAAATAAATTATTTTGTTCACTAACTAGAAATGAATTTAATATAGTATTTACATGTAAGTCTGCATTTGAAATTTGGAGAACTTTGCAAGTTATACATGAAGGCACAAGTAAGGTTAAACATACCAAAATTTTCACGTTGACAAACCAGTTTCAGCTATTCAAAATAAGTTCAAATGAGTCCATATCTAATATGTATAGTAAATTCCAAGATATAATACACTCACTCATTGCACCGGGTAAAAGTTTTTCTAAGGAGGATCAAGTTAGAAAAATCCTTAATTCACTTACTCCCGAATGGGATCAAAAGACTCTTGCAATCGAAGAGGGTAATGACATTAGCACCCTAAAAATTGAAGAGTTAATTGGAAATTTAATGTCTTTTGAGGTACAAATGCAGGGCAGGAGAGAAAGCAAAGCAATAGAGAACAAATCTATAGCTTTTAATGTAATAACAGATTATGTAGATTCGGACAGCGATGACGATTGCTTTCATGACAAGGAATTTCAAAAAAATTCTAAAATACAGGAAGATGGATAATTTCAAAAGAAATGACAACAAAAATCCAAGAAGCGGAAGCGAAAATGACATTAGATATTATAACTGTGATGAACTTGGACATTTAAAACGAGACTATCCACATCTCGATAAACTAAAAATTACATCAAACACTGATTCATCCAGAAAATGGAGAAGAGACTATATTGCAACATTAGATGATTCAGACGCATCCTCAAGTGATAATAAACCAGATATAGAAATTGTTAACATGTGCTTCACGGCAATACATAATTAAAACGAAATGATGAAATGGATAAGAAAAAAGTACGCTTTTAATATATCGAAAGTTTTAATTTCTTGAATGAATTTTTTTTGGTTGCTTTATTGGTTATTGGGAATATCCTATTGATTAGTGATAACATTGCTTGAATATTGTGTGATTATATTTTGAATTTAAATATTTTATATATCTTAGTAATATAATAATAATATAAAATATATTTAAAAAAAATAAATTAAATTTTTTACTTCTAAAAATAGAATAACTATAAGTAAATATATATAATAAAATAAGATATAGCTAAACAAACATCATTTTTAAAAAATTTGACATGTATGTCGATATACACCCCTAGCATATGTCGACATGCTTAGGTAGATTTTGAATTTCAGTTTCAAATTAAAAATTTGAATTTTCGTCCACCTTTTCACCAACTCATATGTTCTTAAAAGATGTCTCTTGACCAAAGACTTGTTATGTGCTTATCTTTCATTCTCTCATAGATCCCTGGCTAAAAGACTTGTGTTTGCACAAAGCATGTGTTTTATCTCTTAGCACCACGCGGTCGGGAGTTCTTTTCTCTCATTAGGACTATTGGTCAAGATAGCTTGTTGTATTATATTTATATGGTATATTATGAGTCAGCATGTCCTATTATTCATATATCTCTTGGGGTCATGTAGTCGAGAGTTCTGATCTCATTAAGGTTGCTGGTCGAGATATACATTATCAAATGTTGTATTGGTATTGTGTTTTGGTTGTTTAGACGATGTTTCGCCCATTTTGATATTGTACCACTTGATGTGTAGATTGACTTTACATTAATATGGGTGATGATTTATGTGCATAGTAGAGTTATGTTATTACCTTCGATATATATATACATATATATGTATGTATATATGTATGTATGTATATACATATATGTATGTATATATGTATGTATGTATGTATGTATATATGTATGTATGTATGTATGTATATACATACATATATGTATGTATGTATGTATATGTGCCACTTTGGGATACACTTGTTTATACCATGCCACTTACTGTTACATATTGGCATCTATATTCTAGACATAGTTAGACATGTTTGTTATCTATATAATACTCGGGTCAGTTCGAGACGTTTATGGATCGGGGATAAAGTAGCTAGTTAGATCTATTTGGGGACCTTTTGCAGGCTAATCTATATAGTAGGATTACCATTACTTTGTGTACTTTGCAAACCCATCAAGACTTATGTATTGATGATGTATTATACTTTATCGCTGCTTTATGACTCTATGATCTCTATTATCTATTCTGTATTATGTATTGTTTTATCTTGGAAATACACGTATTTATTATTTTATGCCATTATTGAGTACGTATATATGAATTGTTTACAATATTAAGATATGTACCGGTGTTAGCCCAAGGGAATATTCATGTGGGACAGTCCAACATTGTCTTATTCAATGCATTATCAGATAGTATTACCTAGTAATACTCTTTGGTAGTATGTATATAATGATAGAGTGTTACATCAATTAAACGATTTACCGTGGCCAGAGGTTTTGACTTTAAATTGACAACCAATTATAATGATACTAACCTTCTATGGTGAAGGAGATGAATTCTCCCTTGGATAATGATTCACCTCAAATAGTTCAACATATACCCAACTATGGCCATAACAAAGTTTCCATACCACATGTTTAATAACTGTAATCAAAGTACAACATATCTACTTAAGAGTGACATTATTCTTAAGTCTAAAGGCATTATACATTGTTACCATGTGCTCTTCTATTTGAGCTAGTTGTATTAACCTATAGAAGACTATCGCCGAGTTGTTTAATGATTATTTTAAATAACCATAATAACGTAACCCCTTGGTGCCCCCTAAGGTTATGTGTAATTCATTGTCCACCATATGTAGAGCGCTATGTACATTAGTCTCAATTGACATATAGATTTCCATTTCTCGATTCATCTTGACTAAGAATAGTTAAGTAGTAAGCATTTACATATATATTTAATACTCATGGTTATGAACGCATTCCTAACTGCAAATTATAAAATGCTTCTCTTATGGATTATATATTTACAAATAATGATCTGATTCAATATGTATATCACTATATAATAATACATATAAAAGAAAATAAAACCAAAATCATACTTTATTTACAACTATTAACCGGGTTTTTGACCAAGTTGATTTCAACCGGAAGTTAAAACGTCAAAATAAAGAAAAAAAATTGATTCAAGGACTTTGGAAACAACATTAAAAAACAAGAAAAAGGAAATATCAAAAATTAAGCATAAAATGTTGGCTTTAGTTTTTCAACTTGGCGCTTGGACCCGAGTCGTGCCTGAGCCGAACCTAGGAAAAAAGAATGAAAACTCGAGCTGAGAAATGGCAAGGCAAAACGATATGACTTGAAGTTCGGTTCGAGTCAAACTCAAGACAAACCTGGGTTAAACCCGAGCCAATTCGGTACCAAGTTATAAGTACAACTCAGTACCGAGTTATGATTTTTGTTGGGTCGGACTCACAAAACTCTCAGGTCAGACTCCAAGCAATCGTTACAGAGCATAACTCGCGTTGGACTCAAAAAATTCTCAGGTCGGTGTCCAGCAATCGTTATAAAGTAAAACTCAATTCGAACCCACAAAAATCTAAGGTCGAACTCACAAAACTCTAAGGTCAAACTCTAAGCACTTCAATCTTTGGACGGCTCTAAGCAAGGCCTGAAGCAAACATGCGAACCACTTGGGTCGGACACCAAGTCAGGTCAACCGTGGGCCGAGGCTCGTGATTTTCTTCGACATAGCTTTCACCTTCATGAATCACTCCAACATGATTAGAACTATCTAGAATGATGGTATGAAGTCACTTAATAAGTTTCAAAGGCAAAAGAGTTAAGTATACAACTCACCATCGATCTATTTATCCACTACATTCCTCCTTCCAAATTCCATACATCTCGCACATAACTCTAACCCCTCGTGATTAAGCGGTTTTCTAGAGTTTGGACAGGCAACTCCAAGGATTGACGAAGAGAACCAAGAAGACACGACAACTCAAGTGATGATGAAACAACTAATAGAATCAACCAATAATCGATTAAAAGAGAATGGTACACATCAACTTGAAGATAGGAGAGTAGAGCAAAAAAGTTGGAGCGATTTCCGCTAAAGGAAATGACTCGGCACTGAGTTAAATGACTGGATACTGAGTTATAATATTAACTCAGTTGCCTTCGAGCTCTCTAGTGTGATGTTAGGCTAACATCTGGATTCTACTGCAAGTGAGATTCTGACCCGGTACATCTGTTTCCTATAAATGGAAACCATAGTGCAACCAAAACAGGATCTCTTCCCTGATCTCTTCTCTTCACTCTAGATCTAGGATTCCACTGCTCTTCATCATTTTCCTCCCTCATAATAGTCACCAAGACAACTACTCTTAGCAGTTCTAGATCCAATAACTTTTCAAATTCTTGTACTTATGGCTTGTAATCTCATACAAGCTATCTCAAATCATCAATCGGTAAAACTATAAAGTGGACGTTGGTTAAAGATTGTCGAACCACTATAAAAATCTTATGTCACTCTATTCTATTTCTTTAATTTTCATTACTATCTACTAGATACAATCTTATAGGTTCCTTACAACTTAATCTTGGGCGTTGATCCATTTTTGGCATCAACATTTTAGTGCTTTCATTAAGAGAACTAAATCTAGGCTTATATCTAGCTCTCTACTTTGGATTGGATAGATCCAGAAGTTAGACCCAGAAGTTTTACTTGGAGGATTTGAAGACTTGCTTTTAGAGATCAATGTCTCCTAGAAAAGAAGATCTGCCTCCCAAAGATCCATTAGAGCGGTAGCTGGTGGTGATCAAGTAAACACTCACTAAACAGAAGTTAATAATGGAAATGCAATACCAGGATCCTCTGCTCAACATAAAGTAGTGACTAGAGGAGATTTTGATAGGATGATCCATGAACTTAACTAGAAAATGACGGATAGCTGTAAAAGCTCTCATGGACAAGATGGACGCTTTGCTCAATCTGTACCCTGCACTACTAGAAGAACTAGAAGGGAAACTTCACCTATTATAGAGCAAGAGAATTCCTCCTTTTCTGGTCTATACATGAGAGATGGGAAGCAAAAGCAGAAGTAGTTGGTGGAGTTGTAGGAGGAAGTAGGATTGCTTCTCTCTTAAGGAAACAGGTCAGCACCGAGAGAATTTCACTTAGTACCGAGAGAAATGAATGTGTGGAGGATGCTCAAGAAGGTGATGCCATGAATGTATCTGATGAGGATGTGATCTTATAGCTAGATGATGTTGATTTGGAATTCTATGTTGATGCCGATTAAGGTGGAGTTCAAACAACCGCAGCTCAACCAATCGTATGTCCACCAAATACGGAAGGAGTGGTACTCCCGAAGACAGAAGCACACAGACGTCAACTGGCAAATCGAGAACATTTACGAAGTCAGACATTCAGTGTAGCCCCTGATAGTTGACCTTCAGATCACGGTTCGAACAAAGAGTACATCACTGACATGGCCAACATTTGGTGGAGGAAAGCAGGGGTAGAAGGGATGAAGACTAAGGTTCCGCGCCAAGTATGACTCCGTTTACTGAGAATATTCTGAAAGAAGAGTATCCCCGTAAATTTATAATGCAATCAATGCCATCTTGCAATGGAACTACTGATCCAAAGCAACACTTACTCAAATCGAGTGGCATATGGATGGAGCTAGAGCTATGGATGTTGTTTGTTATAGGCGTTTTCCTATCTTCTTGGAAGGAGTTTGCTTTCATGTGGTTCACAAGGCTCACACCAAAGTCCATATCAACTTCTCACGAATTGGCTAAGAAGTTTCTGAAGAAATTTAAGCCTTACGGTACACGATCAAAGGACATGATGTCCCTATCTGGCTTTTCTCAAGGACCCAAGTCGTCACTCAAAGCTTTCTTGAACTAGTTTAACAACACTGTTACGGAGGTTAACAATCAAAAGGAATACCTTGTATTTATGACCTTGGTCCGAGGCATTCCCAGATATAGATGTTGGTAGATGGTTAAAGATGAAGCAACCCACTACCATGGAATAATTTCATCGAAAGGCGAATCAATTCCTGCGGTTGGAAGAAGCGGTACTGGTCAAAAGAAAGGTTGGTGATGAACAATTAAAGGAAGTGATCCAAAGCAACATCGTAGTAAATGCTGGAAATTTTGGCAATCAGAAGGGAAGAAGTCAAAATTCTGGTAACGGGCATGATGCGAATGCGAAACGTCCGAAGAACTTTAGATTGGAAGATTACATGCACTTAAATATCAAACCACTATGAATACCCATTTCCCTATGAATACAAACCATAGTGCAACCAAAACATGATCTCTTTTCTGATCTCTTCTCTTCACTCTGGATCCGAGATTCCACTGCTCTTTACCATCCTCCCTCATAATAGTCACAAAGGAAACTACTCTTAGCAATTCTAGATCTAAGAACTTATTAACTTATTGCAGTTATGGCTTTTAATCTCATATAAAACTATATAAAATCATCAATAAATAAAACTATAAAGGGGACGTAAGCCATAAATTATCAAACCACTATAAAAATCTTATGTCTCTCTGTTTTGTTTCTTTTATTTTCATTACTATCTGTTAGAACTGGGTCCTGCAGGTTCCCTAAAATTTAATCTTGGGTGTCGATCCATTTTAAAGGAATAAGATTGTTTATAGAGTTAAGTTTATATAACTATTTACATAATTGTCCCTATGAAACACCCTTAACTGTATCACCGCCAACTTCTAAGATTCCTATACACCCCTTTGTAACCGCAACCTTGCAACCTTTGAGGCATCTGAGAAGAGAAAGAAAAAACTCCATATGATCTATGCCGACGAATCTCCCCCTTTCAAGTAAGACACCAAACTAGAGGGTAGCAATATTCCCAAGAAACAACGCGTCAAGAGGATTAGAGCTCGACAAAACCTGAAGAACCGACGATGCACCCGGCTGTTAGCTTTTACCTTTTCTTTTCCACTTCGTTGTATATAATCCACCATGATGTATGGGCATAGCTCCCGATTTTGTACTCTAAATGAAAAATATATAAAAAATCATTTTTTCCAATTTATGTTATTTACTTTCCCGCACATTGATTTCTTGCATTTTTCTAAAATTCATGCAAAAATCTATATATAAATGCCAGTATTGTTTTGCCTTTATACTATACATGCATGCGTATGTTAATTTGCATAATGCATTTACTTATTGCATCTCTATACATATAAATAAATTTTCACTATCACACAATACTTCTTATTTACTTAGTTTTATCTACTGCCAGTCAAACCTTTTTTGTTCAATTATAAATAAATCTGTGATATTTGAATTATGTTTATATGGCTTTCCACTTGCATCTACGAGTATTTATGTAATTCTATTTATGTATGCCTACACATATTTGATTTGAAACTAATACTTATCCCCAACTATTATGTTCATTGATGCTACTCTCTGGGCAACTATTATTGGCATTACCAATCACCAGGTGTCATTCAAAAGTTAGATTTGTGGAGGACTATACTCTAAAGAACCGATCATGATTTAAGGAGTTTGTCTATACATATCTCTATGTACTTAGACATTCATTTTTCAAAACACATGATATTTGTGCTACTGATCCCGTAACGTGAGGTTTAACTTAACAAAAACAGTTCTACCGATTCAAAAGGAAAACTTCATTAAAATCTCCATAGAGAATATTGTTTTATTACATTTAATTCAATAAAAAATTGTCCAAATAGAAAAGTTCCTAAGTAAAAGGAATCAAGTGAAATAGCGGCTCAAATGCTCATTATTCCACGCCCATGGAATTGGGTCTCCATCGATTGTTGATAGCTTGAAAATGCTATCTCCAAGCTTTTATATTATCATGTAGGGTCCTTCCTAATCTGGACCAAGTGACCCCATGTTTGGATAGTCACATTTCAAAACATAGTCGCTCATCTCGAAAGTGTAGTTCCAGACCTTGGCATTAAACTACCTCGCTACTCGTTGCTATTGAGCAACTACCATATATTTTCGTCTTCTCGCTTTTCCTCCACCAAATAGAGGGATGCTAGCAATAAATCCTCATTCATCCTCAGGTCATATGCATGCACCAGTGAGAAAGACTTCTACTTTAATTGGTATCATTGCTTCGGTTCCGTAAGCTAGTGTGAACAATGTATGTTTGAGCATGGATTTTTGGCTCATCCGATAAGCCTACAAAGCTAGTAGTAACTCAACAACCTGAGTTCCTTTTGCTTGTTTCAACCTCTTCTTGATGATTGATTTGATAATCTTGTTAATCATCTCCACCTATCCGCTCCTTTAGGATGTGCTACCATTAAGAAACTCTTCTGAATTCGATACCGAGCATAAAATTTGCAGAAGTTTACACCCTTGAATTAAGTTCCATTGTCCGTAATAATCTTTAGTGGTACTTCGATCTGCATATAATATTATTGACTACAAAGTTGATCACTTTCACCGAAGTGATTGTAGGAAGTGGCTCCGCCTTAACCCATCACTATTAGGATCGCATACTTTGTTCCTTAATGTGCCATCGGTAGCACTTCAATTATATTAATTCCCCCAACCGCTAATGGCCATTGGCTAACATTTTGCATAAGCTCATTGGACTGAGAGTCTTGGTATCTTCGCAAATCTTTGGCATTTTCACATTTTTTGGAAAATTCAATTGCATCCTGATTGATAATTAGCCAAATACATCCATGGTAAAGTAACTTTTCGGGTAGATTATATCCCTTAGTGCGATCTTCACGATTTCCTTAATGAACATTTTCAAGAATTTTCTTAGTTTCATTCTTACCGACATACCTTAGCAAGGAGGCTGAGAATCATCATTGATATAATATTTTGTTTTACATAATGTACCACAATACATTAAGCATGAGTTTCTATTTCTCAATATTACTCTATAGAAGAGTTCTCTTCATCAAATACTCCTTGAATGAAGTCATCCATGACTCTTTTTCCTTGGCCTCCATAACGCAATCAATAATAATATAAGGAGTCATTAATGCTTCTACCAGAACAATCTCTAACAACTACACATATCCAAAGCTGGCCAATTTGGCTAAAAAATCTGCATTCTTATTTTCCTCTCTAGGATGTACGTAATTGTGTAGTTTTCAAGCTCGTCATGTAATTCCAACACCATGGACACGTAAGGGGCGAGTCTACCCTTTTAGCCTGAAATTCCTTAAATTGGGAAACTACTAATTAGGAGTCAAAAAATATGTGCAGTGTCCATACTCCCTACTCCTTTGCTATCCTTATCCCACAATTAAAGCCTCTTATTCCGCCTTGTTGTTTTTGACATGGAACCCGAGTTTCAAAGCATATCATACCTTCCTACCTTCTAGAGTTACCATGACTATTCTCACTTTAGAATCGTGTTCATTAGATGCATCATCCATATAACCTTCATTGATAAAGTTCACTATCTCTTATCCCATTTTATCATCCGTTGACCCATTTGTTAGCCAAAGGCAGATTTCAACTGGACTTAGAAGATCAACATAACAATGAAACAACTCACGAACTTGGAAACACAACCAGGAGGACTAGAGAGTTGAGCATATGAATTTTGAAATGAATATTGGCTAAGTAATTAACTCAGTACCGAGTCGTTCAGGTCGACATGAAGTTAGTTTCCCTCCATTTTCTACCTCTCGAACACCATACACCTCTTGTACTACTCCAACAACTCATGGTCAGGTGGTTCCCAAGATTTGGGAGAGTAATTCCAAGGATCAACAAGAAAGAAAAGGAAGCAGCTATTAGAAAGATTACAAGAATCAACTCAAAACTGAAGGTAAAGAGCTTAGAATAACTCAAGTAGGTGGTAGAAAAGCTAGCAAGTGAAAAAAGTTTAGCTTGCACCAAAAGAAATAACTTGGTACCAAGTTAAATAATTTGGTACCGAGTTGTGCTTTTGACTCATGGACCCCAAGCTCTCTTGTGCAGTGGGCTATCTCTTGGACCTTATTGCAAGTGTGCTTTTGACTCCATACTTCTATTTCCCTATAAATAAAAGCCTAGTTGTGAACAAAAGGGGATCTGCTTCTCTTTACACTATATCTGATCTCTCTGCCGTTGGACTCCTTCTTCTTCTTTACTCCTATCCTCTACCTCAAGAACACTCTAAAAACTCCATTGTAAATCTAAGAACTACTATATAGTGGTTAGATTTGATATAAATAGTTGTAACCTAAAGAGATAACAATTAATAACAAAGATTGAAGTGGACATAGGCCGGAGATTACGTTGAGCCATTATAAAAAATCTTGTGTCTCCCTTTTATTTTTTTGCGTTTTCTTTTATTTTGAATAGAGCTAGTGCTTTCATCTGATTTTTGGGTGTTGATCCCTTTTTTGGGTTAACATTTTGGTGCTTTCCTTGAGAATTAAACTAGATCTAAAGACCTAAAGCTTGAATATGAGATTTTGAAAAGATAAAGAGACCTAACACTAGTTCTAAGGCTCGACGAAGCTATCCAAAGCATGGAGGCACCCAGGAGGTGTGCTTAAATTCTCATCATATCCATCTACATGACCAGAGAAGAGATGGAAAGAATGATGAAGGAGATGCATGATGGTGTGATAGCTAGATAACATGAAATGCTTGAAGGATTTCTCCAAAGGACGGGACAACAAGGAGTAGTTGGAGCTATTAGAATTTAGAACTAAGGAGAAGGAGATAATACATGAACATTTAGAGTTGGAGCGGAGCAAACTGAAATAATGGTCCACAAGTAGAATGACTCGGTACCGACCAAAATCTACTCGGCACCAAGAGAATTATACTAGGGACAATGTTGATGTGACTATTGAGATGCCGGGAATGGATAGTTTTAGAACTAGAAATGCAAATCAGAATGTGAATGGGCAACCACCGAAAGAATATATGCCAAAGCTTCTCCATAGGAATGGAGGACAGAATGAAGCTAGAGGTGCAGATCAGAACACTAACATATAACCATAAAAGTATGTGCTAGAGCATATGCCGGAGTTCCACCATGGAAGCAGGGTGCAAAATATCCTTTGTGGTCGAAGACCATAATTGAATGGTGAAAACCGAATTGTTGAGTTGGTAAGGAGAGTAGTTAGAGGTGCACCCCTAGACCAGGGGAGGATGTAAATAGGAATCCCTTTACTTCTAATATCCTGAATGCAAGGAATCCTTTCGATTTTAAGCTTCTGACGCTAGAAATGTATGATGGAAAGTCAGATCCGATGGTTCATCTAATGAGATGCATCTAACATATGGAGGTGTTGGGTGCTTTTAAGGAGGTAATGGAATGGTGTTTCCGATTATACTTGATAGACTTGTCAGCGACGTAGTTTAGACAACCGAGGAATGAGTCCATAAGCACGTGGATTGATTTGATGAGTAAGTTCTTAAGATTATTCAAAGTGCATGTCTGACGACCTAAGAATGTGATGGTGCTATCAAGCTTGAAACAAAGGCCCGAAGATACCTTGCGAAGCTATTTGACAAGATTCGATGCGGCAACTGCAGCCGTCAATAAATCAGATCCATCTATAATCTTAACGGTGGCAGTATTTGGAGTCACAAGCAAGACCGACTTTAAAATTGCACTGGAAAGGGATCCAACGATGGATATTGCGGAATCCTACTACGAAGTTGAGAGATATTTATATCAGGAAGATGCCGATGCTAAGGATGCTGAAATCAATACTATGGATGACAGAAGACCTTCCAGAGTAGGAAACATAAAAGATAAAGGAAAGAGAAGAGCCAATGATGACATTGGAGAACTGAAACGAAAAAAGAGGGAGCCAAAATTATCTTCTTACATTGATTTAAGAGAGACCCTAGAGAGGATATAACTGGACACTAAGGGACAGATCCCCTACCGGAAGCCAGCTAGAAGAGAACCCACTGATCGCGAGAGAAGGTCTAGAAAGTTATGCTTCTTTCATAAACTAGAGGGACACGAAACGAACAAGTGCCAACACCTTCATGATCTGATAGAAGACTGGGTCAGAGAAAGTAAGTGCAATAGTAGGTGAGGAACCAAATTGCAATGGTATGGCTAGAGCAACCACCATATACGATGAGTGCATTAAGGAATAACCATGGATCTAGTCTGAGACTCGAAGTCCCAATGTTGGGATGATTAGGAGTTAGGTTTGACCCCCTTGCCTTTCTTTTTCTTGCTCTGAATAATTAGGATAATAATAACCTCAGATAGCTTACATGTATACAAGGCCTAGATTGGTCTCTAGCATGCTCTAAGTTGAATGTATGGGATGAATAAATAGGACAATAATAACTCCAGACCTCTTATACATGTACGGGACTAGATTGGTCCCTAGGCATGCTTTAAGCCGGATGTTTGGGATGGATGATTAGGATCTCTGTTTGTTTCCTCTTATTCGAATATTTGATTTTTGAAAAACCATTTGAATGTGATGACTGATATTGATTGCTTTATGTTCCGTCTAGATAGATAAAACTAGAGTGCAACGTCCAAATCACCTCATCGAAGAGTAAGCGGATGGGCTTGTATGATATTGATCGCTTTAAATCCCATCTGGAGAGGCGGGATCGGAGTGCAGTGTGCAAGTTTCCATGTCGGAGAGCAAGTGGATGAACTTGTACGATATTGATCACTTTAAGTCCCATCCAGAGAGATGTGACCAGAGTGCAGGGTGCAAGTTCCCTTGCCAGAGAGTGAGTGGATGAACTTATATGATATCAATCACTTTTAGTCTCGTCTAGAGAGACGAGACTAGAGTGCAAGGTGCAAGCTGAGAGCGAATGGATGGGAGTGTACCAAAAGTAAGCCTCCTCGTTGGAGAGTGGGCGGACGGGCTTTTTTGTTCATTGGTCCCCTCATTGGAGAGTGAGTAGATTGGGATCACTAAGGATCCGAAGAGATTGGAACCCCAGATTGGGCGATAAATAATCCAAAGAGATCAAAACTCTAGAATGAGCGATAAACGACCCGAAGAAATCGAACACTTGATTGAAAGTTTAATGGCCCAGAGAGATCAAAACCTTAGATTGTTTACGAAACAATTCAAAGAGATCGAAACTCTAGATTGAATGATAAATGATCCGAAAAGACCAAACCCAAGCTTAGCAAATAAGCAGTACAGTGAGACCGAGCCCTAATGAGGATGAAGATTTGTTAAAATGATTTGAATGCCTTGTAATTAAATAAAATAGATAAATCCCTAATGAACATGAGACGATTTTTGATATGTAATGTAATAACTTCGAATGAAATCAAAATGATTACGATGTATGGAAAGAACTTAATCAAAGGATGAAGTCCATAAGGATACCGGGTCTAGAACGACCTCTAACTTGTAGGAACTAGAAGATTCACTAAGATTGAAATATTTGGAAAACTCAACTATTGAAGACTAATTGCTAAAACTTGTTCTTGAGCAAAGCACACCTTACATTTGCAAGTCATACTTTATGGGGCAACTATTAACCTACTTTTTAGCCATAGCAGATTTCAACTGGACTTAGAAGATCAATGCAAGAATGAAATGATCTACGAACTTGGAAACACAACCGGGAGGACTAGAGAGTCGAGCATGAGAATTTTAAGATGGAAATTGGCTAAGTATTTAACTCGGTACCTAGACATTTAGGTTAGCACCATATTTCTCCCTCATTTTTATCTTCCTAACACCATACACCTCTTATACTACTCCAACAACTCATGGCCAAGTGGTTTTTCCAAAATTTGGGTGAGCAATTCCAAGGATCAACAAGAAGAAAGCAAAGGAAGAAGATATCAAAAAGATCGCAAGAATCAACTTAAATTTGAAGAAAAAGAGCTAGAATAACTCAAGTAGATGGTAGAAAAGCTAGCAAGTGAAAATAGTTCAACTTGCATCAAAAGATATAACTCATACCCGAGTTAAATAACTTGGTATCGATCTGTGCTTTTGACCCTTAGGACCCCAAGCTCTCTTATGCAGCACTGTGCTATCTCTTGGACCTCAGTGCAAGTGAGCTTCTGACTTCATACCTCTGTTTCCCTATAAATACAAGCCTAGCTGCAACAAAAGGGGAATTTGCTTCTCTTCACTCATGATCTGATCTCTTCTCCATTAGAGACTCCTTCTTCTTCTTCACCCCTATCCTCTATCTTAAGAACACTCTAAAAACTCTATTGTAAATCTAAGAACCACTAGATAGTGGTCAGATCCGATATAACTAGTTGTAATCCAGAGAGATAACAACTAATATCATAGATTGGAGTAAACGTAAGCCCCCGAACCACTATAAAAAATTCTTGTGTCTCCCTTTTACTTTTTTGCATTTTTTATATTGAATAGAACTGGATTTCATCTGATTTTTGGATGTTGATCCATTTTTTGGGTTAAAAACATCCCAGATGGTAAATTCTGCAATGAAATTAGTTGATGCTTGTCCATGAATTTCCTTCCTAGAATGTTAAGTTATCTCATACTTACTCATCTCAACATTCCATTTAATTTATTCATCCCGTATTCTCAAGATGATGAAATACTTGCTGATAGTTTGGTCCGTCAACACTCTTGTTGGATGAATCTAGAAGTATGGTTGTACTTTCATTGATGTTATTGGTAAGTAGGATAGCTTCTTCAGTTTAGTAATAACGCTATTCCGCGCTTGTGAGTTGCTTATTGATATAAAAAACCAGCCTTTGGATTGTCTCTTCTTCATGCACTAGTACTAAACTCAATGGTTAGGTCAATATCGCCAAATAGATATACAAGTCTTCACCTTCTAAATACTTTGATAATTGGTGGTTTTTAGAGATATTCCAATAACTATTGAAAAGTAGATAATTCATCTGCCTACCCGAGCTTCCTCTTTTCTTCTTTAGGGCACCAAAGAATGATATACACACGTTAGTTTCTTTCTAGATCAACCAACTCAAAGCAACAACCATGTCATTCAAACTTTTCATTTTCCTCCTTGTCCTTAGGGACTTAATCTGATTCAATGCCTTAATCTATGTTTGGGTTAGCTTCTACGACCCTAGAGTTCATGGTGAAACGTAAAAACTTTCCATGTGCGATTTTGAAAGAACAAATTAATGGATCCAGTATCATTATGTACTTTCATAAGTATATCAAATGTTTCTGATATGTCACCTATGTGGTCCATCAACTCCTTGTCTTTACCAGCATATCAACCACATAAACCTCTACTATACGTCCAATTTGTTCTGGAAACTTTTCTTTCCAAAAATTGGTAAGTCACTCCAAAATCTTCAAACCGTACATATTACCTTATAACAATATAGTCCTAAATCTGTGATGAAACTCATATGCTCTTGATTTGGGACATGCATTGAAATCTAGTTACAGGTAGATTAAGCACCAATACAAGATAATAGTTCATGTCCGGCCATACCTTCAATGCGCAATGCGCAAAAGCAGAAAGTAGTCCTTCACGCATGCATTATTCAGGTCTAAATAATTGATGTATGTCTGCCACTTGAGCCTAACTATCATGGGATTTTCTACCCATTTAGGGTATAGTGCTTCACGGATAAAGTTGTTTGCCAATGACTTACCAACATTTTCCTTCAACACAATGGATCAGTCTGGTTTCATACCGCTTGACTTTTACTTCATAGGAGCGTGATGGCATTTAGTGCGTAGCATGCAACTTTAAGCCAAATTCTGCACATGTCAGAAGTAAGCCATGCGTACACATCATGTTTCACTCTAAAAAAGCCAGTTAAGTCCTTCTTCATCCATAAGCTAAGTTATGGACCAATTTTGAAAATCTTAGTCTAACCATATCATCTATTTAAATCTCATCTACCAACTCCATCGGTCATGTCTGTGGCTTGTCTAACTATTTCCATAGGTCTAGAGCTTCATACTTATCACTATTGGACTTGAGACAAGGCTCAAATGGTAATTGCTACATGTCTTGTGTTTTATACAGAGAGCCTTCTCTAGCTATTTCCTCTTCTCTATATGTCGTGCTTCTCTCAGCACAATGATGTAGCATTCCCTTCTATTACTTCGATAAACTTGAACCACTCTAAATCCACTATCTATAGGGAATTTCATAATCAAGCACCATGGAGCTAGGGTGATTCTAAAACCAGTAAGGTTCAATTAACCCAAAAATGTGTTATAAGAAGAATAACCATTCACCACAACGATGTTCTCCACCTGTATAGCCCTGTTTGGCAAATTTCCTAGTTGAATGGTCAACTTAATACATCCAATATGAGATGTTGCCTCTTAGTTAAAACCGTCAAGGCATGATTTATAAGGTAACAAATCACTCTCTTCCAAGTGCATCTCATCGAACGACTTTTTAAAAAGAATGTTCACCGAGCTTCCGATACCAATTAACACTCAATGAATAATAGCTGGCCCAATCTTGGCTATAATCACCATCAGATCAAAGATACGAGCTTCAACCCCATCCATGTCTCTATTCCAAAAAACTAATATTGTTATCCATGTGTTTTAGTTCCATTATAGGAGTGCTATCCTCAATTGCATAAGATGTCTTATGTAGGATATGCTTCAAAGAACTCCTGCAATATTCCATTTCATTCCATCTTGTCTCCATAGGATGCAAACGTCCAAATATCATGTTTATCATCAAGTCATCTCTGAGTGATCTTGGTCCTTCTCTACTGGTACCTTCCATATGCCATGAGGCGACTTCCTTAGGGTTTGGATATTTCTTGGCCACCACCCTACGTGTTCTTAACATACTGTTGTAGTTGCTTCCTTCTAATCAATTCCTCTATCATGTCTTTCAAATGTCTACACTCCTTGGTGGTGTGTCCATGCATCCCATGGAACTGATAATAATTCCAAGAGTTTCTCTTCTTCAATGCCTCTTCCGGAGCAGGCTTCCTAACTAATCATGTTTGGGGTTATAAGATAAATATTTTCCATGGGGTCATTCAACTCTATATATTTACCATTCCATGCAAACGAAAGCATTTGCCGGGGACTCTTCCTTACTTAAGAATTAGAGGTTGCCTCTTATTATCATCATTATTACTATTTTTTGCACTATTACCATCCTTCTTATCAGCACTGTTACTCTTCACTGAACTGCTTTGCATTGCCTATCCTCCAACATTTAATATCTTATCCATTTCTGCCTCTTCCAAGTTAGAATTTGATTAGATTTCTTGTGGAAATTCTTCGATATGGCTAGTTTTTTGAAGCTTAGAAATATCTTCCACCAACCAGAGTCAGCAACACCAAGCTGGCCTCCTGGTTATGTACTTCAACTACTATTGCATTAAATCTCTTAAAATAACTTTTCAATGATTCTGCTTTCTTTGTTGTACATATGTTAGCAAAATTACATCCTTGGGTTGCATAGAGTGAACCTTAAGTTGATTTAAAAATTTATTCGCTAGTTGATCATAAGACCTTATGAACTCCAGCTCTAACCTATGGAATCAAATTATTGATAATCCTTCCAAAAACAATGAAATACACCTACACTTCATGTGATCATCAACTCTCGTACCATCCTTGTGCCAATCTTACCTAAGAATGTGTTGCCTAGGGTCCGTCACTCCATTATGATGTGGCATGGATGACATAGTAAACTTCCTTGGGTATTCGGCTGCTTTGATCTTCATTGTAAACGGATTCCAATTAGAAGAGGATACCCAATAATCCTTTGGACTTTCTTTTTGAAAAATTCTCCAAGATTTCTTCATTTATCATGTCATAAGTTCCTTCATTTCATCCTCGATGACAGTCATTAGATGCAACACCGTGTGCTCAGCTCCATTAATGACCGGGACGGTTGTTGCCTAAGCATTCATGGCTAGAAGATCGACATCTTGATCTCCTTAGCTCCGAGGAGTCCACTCGTCTTGACCTTCCATATCGTTGATAACCGCTGTATCCCCTAGATCCTTCTCTCCATTGAATGCTTCCATTAACATTTCTTCTAGATTTCCCACCTGTAGGACTCATAACATAACCTTCTCCTACGTTAGCATCACAGTGATTATTGTCACCTCCCCTTGATGGATCAATACTGATCCATGGTCGATAAGTAATGATTGATCCTGAAGCATTTTCTCTAGTTTGATTATTTCCTTCCCTATTCTCTTTGTTATTTTTACCTCATATAGCTCTTTCTCGTTTTTCCCTATGCCTTCTAAAAAAACGTCCTCATCATATCTGATTGAAGATTTTCCTATAACTCCATGATCTCTTTTATGAGATCCATCTCTTTGAGGAGTTCTTCTTATTATGGCAAATTTCTAAGCCAACTCTTCCATAATTGAACACTGACTTGTAACACTCCATATTTTGGAGTACCACAATATGGAAAATTAAATAGATAATATGACTTATTAAATGATGAATGAGATAATTTAATTGAGAAAATCACTTAAGGAGAATTTGGTTAATAAAGTGTGGGATATTTAAATACTAACTAAATGAACCTAGAATGAATAATGTAATTAAATTTGGCCTAAGAATAAGACAAAAAGCTTTAGGGGATTCTATGTACTAAGGGAGAGAAGTTAATGAAATTAGGCAATATAGGATTTTATCCCTATCTTAAGTCATCAACTTCTACCCTTTCATTTCCCACAAAAACAATAGAAGAACCATTAATGTCGACCACCATTTCTTAAGGGAAGAAGAGCAAATCAAAATCAAAAGGAAAAAGGGATTTTATTTCTAAATAAAAAAAAGAAAATTTAATCAAAATTTCAAAGCTTAGGTGTGTAATACTCACTCTAATCTAAACTCCTAGATTACAATTGATTTGGATGTTTTAAATGTTAGTAAATATGATTTGATGATGAGGAATGCTTTTATATATGGTTTGGAATTTAAATAATTATATTTTTGACATGTTTTATGAGTAAAACATGGATTAACCTTTTTCAAACATTTTGAACTTGATGTTTTTAACATTATAACAGAGGTTTTTTTTCCTAATTTTATGAATAATTTTTAATGAATTTTCTAAGTGGAAAATAAGCAATTTCAAAGGTAAATAAACATTTATAAACAAACTAAAACTTAGTATTTTTTTAATTTTTTAACTAGAGGTAGATAATAAGAATGCCAAATTTTGGTAAATTTTTGAGAATTTTCCCATTGGTTTTAAACTATTATGAATTAAATGGAAAGGGAAATTATACTTTGGTTAATGAAAATAATTAAGATAAGTATTAATTAAGGGTAAATTAATGAGGCATATGTTTCAGCCGTGGTCAGAAAGTACTACTGCAAATATGAAAGTAATAAACAAACAAACAACAAGTGTAAGGAATTAAATAAAAAGTCGTTACTTTAATAAGGAAAATACCATTTTCTCTATTTAATTATTGATTTGCCACTAGGCTTAAGATAATTTTAATAGGGTAGGTTTTTGATAGCCTTATAATATTTGAAGCGGGACAATGCTTAGGTAAGCCATGATAGCCCTTATTTAGATTAACGATAGGCTTAAAAAGGGTTAGGTATACGATATCTTTAAGTAATGACCTATGGTAGACTATGTCAAGACTTTAAACCCCCTCGGTAGTGAAAATTGACGGTTTCAAGTTGTAATGCATGATAGCTTTAGAGATACGATAGCTTTACAATCATGATGGCTTTCTACAATAGCTTTAGGTGCATGATGACATTGATGCACAATAGCTTTGGAGATACAATAGCTTGAGGTGCACCATGGTGTTATGCACTAACTTCGAAGTTATGATAACTTGAGTGATTTTAATGGACGATAGCTTTGGAGATACGATAGGTTTAGATGCACGATGGTTTTTGATGCACTGTAGCTTTAGAGGCACAATAGCTATGTAGGTGATGGTTATGGGATAATGGGTGTGATAGTTGTAAACGTTATATGCACGATAACTGTTAAACTAGAAACGTGATAACTAGTAGTGATAAATTCCTTTAGTAAATAAGTGATTTTTAGCAGCACTTTAGAAAACATTTTCCAAGATGTTGGTTTTGAATTTCATAGGAATGGAATTGTGGAAGAAAATAATAAGTTAAAATGTGATAACCTATTAAAGAATAGAAAATGAAGTCACTACAAGAATATTATCGTTTAACAATAATAAGTTAGAAAAGCGAAAGGGTTATCCCTCTTCCCAAAAACAATCAAAAACTCCATTAATCTCCTCCATAGACAACAACAAACCTTTTTCTTACTTTACTTGGCCAAATCACATCATTAAAAGTAATTAGCAAGGGGATTAGTTTAACTATTATTGGGGTGCACTGAAATTCATGGAGCTGCTGTTTACTTTGGATTTTACTTGGTATTTGTGTTGGACCTATGTTTGAATTGCTTATATATGATATATGGATGCAATGGGATGTTTGAATATAGTTGTTTATTGTATGTTTAATTTGTTTGAGTATGGTTTGAGAATGGTCATCATTTGAGTTGATCGACGAGCAAAAGTGGTCATAATCACATTCAACCAAAATATGATGTTCTTTGGAGCCTAGGGGAAGCTACATGAGCGAGCACAATTGGTTTGGACTTGAAATGATGGAGTTTTGGTTACTTTAAATAATGGTTGGGAGTAGACGTGAAAATCAGTTGAGGCTGGAGCTACTTTGTGGAATTTATGCTATTACTTTGAGCTTGAGAGGTGGTTCCACAGCAATAACTTCGAGTTAAAAAGTGGATGGGAGGTTTTGTGGACCTAAAAATTTTGGAGGCTTGGAAAAACTCTCGGCACAGAGTGCTCAGGGGCTTGACTTCAAGGCATACGCATGGCTGCTTCAGGATGCATAAACGATTACTTTGGGGACAAACTTGGATGATAAGTGGTTTTAAGCACTGAAGTACTTAATTGGCAACGACCAAATTTGGTTGGTGATGACCATATTTTGGTCGGTGGCGACCAAGTAAGGAGGAGTAGGAAATTTTGGGGTTTAAAAGCTTGGAATTCGAGGAGTGTGATGTGATGATTTATGTGTTCGTTCGATATTTAGTTTGGATGTCATGACCTTATAAGGAGTGGTTTTGGTTAATGAATTAATGACGCGACGCTTTGACTTTGAGGCTTTGAAAATTTGATGAGATGACTCTATGACTTATGATGGACCTATTGAGCTATTCCAATAATGACAACTCAAGGATGGGAGTTGTAATGATGATCCATAAGGAACGGTTCAACGATGGGAACTCATGGGTGAAACTTGACTTTGTTCTACTATGGAGATGATGGAATGAGGCATTGTGTTCTACTATGGAGATGCATGAAGGGATCATTAATACTCTGAGGTTTCTAGTATGCTCATAAAGAGGGGGCATGTGGGTGTATCCACCTGGATTTGACTATATCCTGGTTCTTTGACTTCGAATCTGTCTTGCCTTGGATGCTTGACTATGAGTCTAATTCCTATCCTTACAGAGTAGCATAAATTTGAGCATTGAGAGCCAGAGACATCGACTAGTTTCTGGCTTGATTATGCCATAAGAGCTAACATATATCCAATGCACCTAAGTGATGTGAGGATTGTTTGATGGATGCTATGTTTTCTATGTTGTTTTATTATTCTAGAGATGTCACAGGATGTAAGTACTATTGACTTGGATATCTAGACACCTGATATTGTACTTTGACCTATAATACCCCCATTGATGATGATAACAGATTAGGATACGCTGTTACAAGCTAACACTTTAGACATTAGGACATGTCAGGTTTGATTCTACATACCTTATGTCCTATATTACTCTATCCACTTTTATAGTATTCTGAGGTTGTTGGTCACTCATACCGAACTTTTGTCTGAATCAAGGTTTTATGCTTTGCTTCTTACTCAGGTACCCTTAAATGAGTAGACTAAATAATCGACGTGGGATGACGCATGGAGCTATGTAGATGGACTAGCAGGAGGTTATGCTTTCACATATCTATACTTGGCTTACTATTGATTATATTCCGTTGTGCAGCATGAGGGGCTTTATAGGTGTTTACTTATTATTAAAGATAGTTTATCATTTGAAGTTACTATTTGACATATAAACTCTACGATCTGTTCTGTATAACTGTGTTGAACCTATGCTCTACTTTGTAATGGTTTATATAGTTATATTTCTATCACACCAGTTTATATAAATTTTGATTGTTACATTTTATCCTTGCACTGCGAGATATTCGACATGTTCTAATTTGGATGAATTCCATTATATTTTCCCTTAACAATCAACCTACATCGACCTGTATCGTTACAACACACTCTACAAGTCATATGGGGTATTGGGGGTATAGGGCGATCATCATACATTGCTCACCAATGAGCTCTGGAGAAGTTTACAAAGTGCGTTTGATATAGATGATAAAGTTAAGGGTATTCCCTAGGGGAAATTATATAATTTGTTACATATGTCTAACTCGATAACCAACCTTGTTCAAAGTAAAATGTGTTTTTTCTTTCTATTATATACTTATTATATTGTGGTATGATTAATAAAGTAATTAACTTAAAGTGTATTAGATAGAAAATCCTTAAATGATATGTTATGTGATAGTAATTATAATATATTGTAATCAAGAAATTATCACATTAAAATGACATTGTTTTAAATATTCCTATTCAAGATGTTTCCAAATGGGATATCGATCCATCTATTGAGACTAGAGTGCATGTTAGGCAGTGTAGTACTCATGGCTGCTGGGGCCACCAAGGGGTTACGTGCTGATAGCTATTGGATAACTATGGAATAACTCACTCGAGATGTTTTTGTTGTTTAATATAAATAAGTTCAAACAGAGGATCTGGCAGTGGCGATGTTACACAGTTCTCCCTAATTGAGAATATTGTTTAACTTCAATATGACACTCCACTTTGATTTTAATTAAATGGTGGCATAACATGCATCAAATAACTATAATTGGATCTGAGATGAAGCATTGGAAATGAAACACTATTCAATAGAGAATCCATCCTCTCAATTATATGAGGTCAGTGTCATGGTCAACTTACAAAGTTGAATGTGGACGATGTTGAAATTTTGACTAGAACCAAATTTCATAAGTCCTAATGTGATATAATTTTGATGAAGAGAACCGGTGTAAACAATCGATACACCAAGTACTGCTTATAATAAGTAAAATTGGATTTCACCAAAAAGAAGTATAAGCAATGAATTCATTCAAAATGTTACACCACTAGCAAAGGTAATGTATGAACGTTAATATTCGAATTGTTCGATATCAATTGCTGATTGAATTTAGACCCCTGAGTCGCACAACCATAATGATGAATACTTTGAAAACCCACACGATTTAATTAATTTATAATTATTGTAAATTCATTAAAGTAATTAATAGTTATGACTAAATTTATTTGAATATTAGTATTTAAAAAATGTGTATAAAAGTTATAAACGTGTGCATAGATATACGACATCGGTAGAATATTTAAGTTGGATCTTAATAGAATAAATATTAAGTGGGGTGTGGCAATCCAAATTTATGTACCCTTTGTGCCGACAATAAACTACACATGTCAGACCTAAATTGCATGGAATTGTGGATTATCAGGCGTAATAAAGAAAAATAGATAGAATAAAATCTCACACGAATGGGATAACATATAATATTGAAAAATATCTTTACAGTGGAAAACTTTTAAATACATATATCAGAGTCTAACCTAAATTCAGCATGGACAATTATAAACATTTGTCCTTACAATTGATGACAAAAATCAAACTAAAACAAACAAACAAAGCGGATAATTGAATATGTCATGCATCGATTAATATCTCCAGCTCTCCTCTGGAAACTCCAACCGTCTTCGACTAAACCTAAAACTACTCGAATCCGACCCGAGTATTGAAAATACCCAGATCAGGCTTGATAAACCAGCATGAGAAAACTCAATAATAAATGACAATGCCATATATTAGCGTTCGAATAAAATCCTTTGAAAAGAAAGTATATCTCATAACGCCACGCCCATACATAAACACGGGCAGGTTTTTACCTTATGATAACTAAAACACTTTTATATCAAAACATTTGATATTATTTTTAATGACATCTCTTTGAAAGCATTTGCAAATAATGTTATTAATCTTAGCCGAATTTGTTACCATTATTAAATTCTAGCATACTAGGCTCTACAAACAAAATCATAGGTTCTTATTGGAGAATGAATTTCCATACAAATGACCAGTTGAAGGGACTACCTTCCGATGGGTATACCTCTAGATGGATGCCCCAAGGAACATTACAAAGGAACCTCACCAACACAAGACCGGACTATCTGTGTAACTAGATAGTATCGAATATATCATCCCCCGGTCGTTACCGACCTTTAAACCGAGCACCCGAGCATACAAACGACATTAATTTACATCTCGAACGTCATAGTAGGAATAAATATATCTAGAAAGGGATGATCATAGCCTAATTGAGAATGACCCACTTAGCCTTGCTTCATCTAACCATGTTTCAGTCATTTTCGGTTGATGAGGCTCGATGCTACGATTATATTTTCACATAGCACATATTACATCTCTGAATGCCACATTGTCATTCCTACAAATTGCATTCCACAAAAATAAAACCCTTGAGCTCGTATGTCTCAAGGAGGGTGTTAAGCTAAGAGAAGTTGCCTTCTCCGCCATCACTAATGTACGTTTGTAAAAACCAATGTATGTAATCTTTAGAAATGCGATGTCAGACAAACGTCCATACAAGTTGTCCAGGAACAGGAAAAACCGAAGGCACTCTCCTACTACCACTAGTAGCGAGTAGTCCTTGCAATCCAAAAAATCTCCATAACGAGGAGACTACCGTTATAAATAACTCTATAATGGGAGCTACCTAGAGCATGTCAACAAGCATTCCTCACATTATGAAGATCCACGATCTTCAATTATCACCATCTTCAATATGTCTTCACATTCAAACGTGTACATTGATTTGAAGTGGTTTTTCGGATAGGAATCGCCCAAATTCGACCCCGGTTCCTTCGAATCCAACCATCGATAAAAAAAAGTGAATATGAGTATACATGATTTATTAAGTCTCTTTTCACTTTAATTCTTTTCGGATGATTTCGAAATCCCTTTCTTTTGACTTAGAATAATTCTAAGCAATTCATTCTTTTGCTTTAGATAATATCTAAAATTTCCTCACTTAACATTCGATCCAAATTCCTTAACTTTTAAGCGGGTCAAAAACAATTTTATTTATGATATCGTTTACGATAAACCCTAAAAACTATCTTAGCAAACATTTTTGAGTAAATAGGATCATATAAATCATTCTAATTTTACTCAACATCGATCTCTGTATTCAACAAGTGCTGTGGGTGGAATAATGGTGAAATCACCATTTAAATTCCATGAATAGGATGAGTTCCCTCTTCAAATTTTAATTCCAAGTATAAGAAGATCATCTCTATGCAATCCAAGTCGTATTGTTCATTTTGGAGATTGCTTAAATTTTTGGATTATACCAATCTTCTTTTATTTCAGAAACTTAATACAATCTTTTTAGAGCATCCGAGCTTTCCTTTCGATCTATTCCACCCCTCGCCTAAGAAGAGAAAAACAGAGGCCAGGCAAGTTCAGGACACTGGTTGCTCCATCCCTAACCTTAGCTAAACACCTTGTTTTATCTTCCCAGATCTCACAGGCGAGACAAATGTACTAGTCGTTTCTGCATACTCGGTTATCAACTTTATTTTGGAATTGATTCTAAATATTCCAAATTATCTTTTAAACACTTAGTTTTCCTTTTAAAAACATTCACAATTGATTCAAGGAAGAATCGTCATGTTTAAACTCATATTCAAAAAGTTATAGAATTCGCAGCATAAAAGTGCTGCGGAAAGTGCTATGCTGCGAAAAGTGCTATACAAGCTTATTTGATTTAAACAACTTTTAAACATTTGATAATTCATATTTTCTATTTCAAATCTCTTTTAAACTATTTAAATAGAGTTATCAAATTTATTCCATTTTTTTCATAATTAAAAACGTTCATTTAAACTGATTTCTTGTTATGGTCACTTAACTACAGTAGCGCGATATTTCTAGAAAATTGATTTGGACTTAATTCAAAATCTACACAATGAAATTTTGATTTTTCTTATTTTGTTTAGAAGATATGGATAGAATAGTCCAGAATTTTCTTATCTCGAAGAATTCCGAGCTATATTCCACTCTATACACTTATTTGAACTTTTCGGTGCGAAATCACAAACTACTGTTGCGCGACACACCTACTTTTAACTTATTTTTCAATATTTGAAATAATCCATTCAACTTGAATTTTAACACTTATAAAATCATTAAAAATTAGTTTATATCAATATTTTCACCTTTTAAAGCTTTTAAAATGAATTTTCACCATTACGATATTATCATATAATTATATTCCTATTATTTTAATATTAAATATTAAATTTCAATTCAGTTTCAGTTCCAGCTTCAAATTAAACTCAATTAAAACTTAGATTTCAAATCTAATTTTAATTTAAACTTGAATTCAACCTTAATTTGACATTCATTTTTCAAAAGCAATTTCAATTTCAATTTCACTATTCATCTCAATTTCAATTTCACTATCCTTTTTAATCCCATTTCACTTCAAATTTCAAATTCTCCTTTATTTCTACTTTAAGTTCAATTTCAATTGAAAAGAGACTTATTTTTCCAAAATATCATATCACCAAAATTGGGTCTCTAACAAAGAGATCGCTTAATAAAAAATGATAGAAATTTGATATCCATATTAACATCACAACCATATAAACAATCATATGACATTAACATTTTCAATATGGGTATAGTACGACAAATGTCACAACGTTACTATAGATTATCCAACATTCAAACAATTCTTCAAACATTCATATCATAAAATGGTGATTTTCTATCATAGCAAATCAATTCAAAAATCAATATAAATCATATAGCGGTGAGAATTTTCGCACCTTAATTTCCACTCTGTCAATCTTTTATGTAAGCTACGCGCCTCTCGAACTAACGTGCTATTTTTTGAACGTCTCGAATTAGCCGCTTTTCTTTCCTTTTTTTGTGTGTGTGAGAGAGGGTATGGATCTTGGGTAGCTTGTGTGTGCTTGGGTTAGGGTATGTAGAGGGGATGCGTGGCTTATAGAGGTGGGTATGGGTGTGTAGGGATTGGCTAGGGTGGTTGTGGCACGGTTATCGGTGCTTAGGTGGCAGGTGCATGGAGGATGTGGGTTTTTGGAGGTGGATAGGTGTTTGGCCGTGGAGCAAGATACGGCTTTTGTGGAGGTGGGTAGGTGGTTGGCCGAGGGGTTGAGGGACGATGATGGTGTAGTGGTGCTTGGTTAAGGTGGTGGAAAGAAATGGATGAAGTTATGGAAGTGGAAGAGAGGTTAGATGTCATGTAAATGGAGGAAGAAGGAAGAAGAAGAAGATGGAGAAAGTGAAGAAGGAGGAAAAAAATGAAATGTGAAAAAGTGGAAGGATGGTGGTGCTACTTATAGCTAAAATTTATAACCAAAATTACCTTACTACCTTTAGCCAAAAATACCCTTAACATCAAATCAACTTTTTTCACATTTCTTTATGCATGAAATGACCTTTAACCACTAGCATTTATGATGATGGAAAGTATGTGTAAGGAGACGAAAGGTGATGATAAGTTTGCTTTTTAATAACTTAACTTTTAAGTATGCTTATTTAATTATATTATGAAAATATCTTAGATATTTTATTATATTTTGATGTGACTAATTGTTATGTTTTTAAATGTGTGTTAAAACCATGTCGACGAAAGTGCGATAATATTGCAGTAACTTATTTTGAACAAAACGTTGATTTTCAACAAAACGTGTTCCGATCACATTTTGACGTTTTTGTTAAGCTATATATTGATGTAAATCAAACTTAAAAATGAACTTCTTACTTCTTTAAATAAATTAAAACATGTCTCTTTATATTTTAAAATCATATTAAATAATATAAAAATCTCTAATTTTACAATGTATGTAAAACTGACAAAATGCGACATATTTTTGTAAAACGATTATTAATATGCTTTCAAATATTCTAATATACTTTTATTATATTTATTAGGTGTTTTTAATAAGATTTATCTTTTTAAATAAATATTTAGACCTATTTATTTAAGCCTTTATTTATTTTTAACAAAACTTAACTTTTGCTGATTTGTTTTAAAATTCAAGTTTATACTTTTCAATTAGTAATTATAAGAATAAATAATTTCTCTATTATTATTTATTATATATAACTTATTTATTTAAGTTTTAAAATTCTTTAAATTTAAAAATAAGAAAAATATTTCATTTTCGAAGTAGCGAAATTTCGGGTCACTATATTCTTTCTACTTAAAAGCATTTCGTCCTCGAAATGAAAGTTAGATAAATGAATCTATCTCATACTCGTATCCTCAAACATTTTGACTCATATGTACTGATGATGGAAAGAAAATGCATATAAGAAGGTCGATATCATAACAACACTAAAATAAATGATGCCAAACATACATACAGAGATTCCCCATACTAACCTGAGTACTTATATCGTACTTAAAGTTATATATACATACATCAAGTTTGACTTTTATCCTACCCATTCTAGTGCATACTGCACACTTAAGATAATATATACAACAATCCAACAAGACTATACATCCAAAAACAACCAAACTATACTATATCAACATAAATGAGTACATCCATATAACTCATTTCCTCACCTAAGCATGTACCACACCTGAGATATATATATATCATACCAAAACATAAGTATAACCCCTATATATTAGTGCCTACTATTTAAGATAAATATCTAACCACTATGTAGATAGACCCAGAACATCATACTATATCTGATATATAATTGATTTATTATTCAAATCCACAACTCTACTTCCGAACTAGTATCGATCCTCCGATTTTCTAGTGTGGACTTTGATCAAATTTTCCGATCACAAACCTTTACTTTCCTTGCATGGCTCTCAACTGTGATAGAAAACTTGAGTACATAATCACAAACCCTCATCAATGTTCGCCGTTTAAGAATCGAGTGATAAATCCTTTCTCGGATTGGTGTAAACACCTCAAAGTTTTGTACTCAAATCTTAGATCAAAAATTTTATATGCCAAAATGATCTATGTATAACTTACGTATTTATTCATATTCATTTTTACCTAATATATTTCTTCAAAATTTCTATTAATCCAAGTTTATTTCAGAACCATTTACTTTCTACTAAATCCGTTACTACTTAAGCTTACAAATATGACTTAAACTTGTATAATATACCTTTACTTCCTAAGAGTATATATACATATCTCCAAACTTCAAACCGTCATTACTTCAATTAGGGTGTTTAACAAATGTGGAATTCTACTATTATCTCAAATTAAAAAGTTATAAAACCTAATCCTTAGTTTTCTTTACCTAAGGTCTTAACTTATCTGACATCATTTATCTTATCCATATATCGATAAGATAACTTTACTAAGTGTACATTGTTTTCTTACTAACCTTATAATTATCAACTTAACTTATTTACCTATCCATTTTCTAAATCAAATTTCTTAACCTTAAATCCATCATATACTTTATAGTTAAACTACGAAACTTAATTTACATGGTATTTGTTATTTAGAAAATTTCATTCAACAACTAACCTACATATTATTCAAAACTATCCACTTTTAATCTTACTTCATTCTGAACTACAAATGTTGCCCTAAATGTATAACTAATTCATAGTTTTATACTAGGATGATATTTTATATATCTCTTATTCCTAAATTTCATCGTGATTTTAACCTAATCAAAGTGTCTAAATTTCAAATTATCTTAATTCCTTTATAAGTTATAGAACTTACCCTTTCATATTATATTTACCCAAAGTCTCAATTTAGGTTTATCTTTTTTGTCTTGTTGATAAGAATTTTTCTAAGTGTGCATTTTCTCTTTCCTTTCTCTAATTACAACTTCTAGCTTCAATATTATCATCAAATATCTTATAGTCAAATCGTGAATTTTACTTCATAAGATATTTGTACTTAGTTTTTAAATCCATCAATTTTGATGATCATTAGACCATTATTTCTTAATAATCAAATGTTTAGGGTATATGATTAAAATTCTAAATTCTAGCTTTTAACTAATTGATTCTTATCTTTATAGTTAAATCATGCAATTTTAATCACAAGATATTCATATTTTAGTTTTACTAAGCTAAATTACAAACAATCCTTAATTTCTAACCCAAAAATAATAATATGCCCTTTGATATTTAAAATATAAACTCAAGGTAAAATTATTTTATTTACTAATTTCTTTAAAACAAAATAACTTTTATAAATTAACAAATATGCGCTCATACACACACACACACATATATATAAAATACTCTCATAACTCATTCTAAGTGTTACTAACCCTATCTCTTATGAGTTACTCATCCTACGATATTACTAATCCTATCTCTAATGAGACTTACCCCTATTAGGCTTTAGTGTTTGCTCAACCAAAAGCTCGGATACCAAATGTGACGACCCAAATTTTTGTACCCTTTGTGCCGACAATAAACCACACATGTCAGACCCAAATTGCACGGAATTGTGGATTATCAGGGGTAATAAAAAAAATAGACCGAACAAAATCTCACACGAGTTAGATAACATATAATATTGAACAAATATCTTTACAGTGGAAAACTTTTAAATACATATATCAGAGTCTAACTAATGCAGCTTGGACAGTTATAAACATCTGCCCTTACAATTGCTGACAAACATCAAACTAAAACAAATAAACCAAAGAAGATAATTGAATATGTCATACGTAGATGAATATCTCCAGCTCTCCTCTGGAAACTCCAACCGTCTTCGACTAAACCTAAAACTACTTGGATCTGACCCGAGTATTGAAAACACCTGGATCAGGCTTAATAAACCAGCGTGAGAAAACTCAATAATAAATGACAGTGTCATATATTAGCCTTTGACCCATACATAAACACGGACATGTTTTTACTTTATGATAACTAAAACACTTTTATATCAAAAAATTTGATATTATTTTTAATGGCATCTCTTTCAAAGTATTTGCAAATAAACTTATTAATCCTAGCCGAAATTATTACCATTACTAAATTCCAGCATACTAGGCTCTACAAATAAAATCGTAGGTTCTTATTGGAGAATGAATTTCCATACAAATGACCAGGTGAAGGGACTACCTTCCGATGGGTACACCTGTAGATGGATGTCCCAAGGAACATCACAAAGGAACCTCCACCAACACAAGATTGGTCTATCTCTATACCTAGATATTACCGAATATATCATCCCTCAGTCGTTATTGACCTTTAAACCAGGCGCCCGAACATACAAACCACATTAATTTACATCCCGAACATCATAACGGGAAGAAATATATCTAGAAGGGGATGATCATACCCTAATTAGGAATGACCCACTTAGCCTTGCTGCATCGAACCCTGTTTCGGTCATTTCCGGTTGATAAGGCTCGAGGCTACGGTTACCTTTTCGCATAGCACATATCACATCTCTGAATGCCACATTGGCATTTCCGTTGACTACTAATTGCCTTTCACAAAAATACAACCTTTGAGCTCGTACGTATCAAGGAGGGTTTTAAGCTAAGTGAAATTGCCGCCGCCGCCGCCACCACTGATGTACGTTTGTAAAAATCAATGTACGTAATCTTTAAAAATGCGATGTCAGACAAACGTCTGTACAAGTTGTCTAGGAACAGGACAAACCGAAGGCACTCTCCTACTACCACTAGTAGCGAGTAGTCCTTGCAATCCACAAAATCTCCACAATGAGGAGACCATTGCTATAAATAACCCTATAATAGGAGCTACCCAGAGCATGTCAAAAAGCAGTCCTCACGTTATGAAGATCCACGGTCTTCAATAATCATCTTCTCAACATGTCTTCACATTCGAACATATATATTGGTTCGAAGTGGTTTTTCGGATAGGAATCACCCAAATTCGACCTCGGTTCCTTTGAATCCAATCATCAATAAAAAAGTGAACATGAGTATACATGATTTATTAAGTCTCTTTTTACTTTAATTCTTTTTGGATGATTTCAAAATCTCTTTCGTTTGACTTAGAATAATTCTAAGTTATTCATTCTTTTCTTTGGATAATATCCCAAATTTACTCACTTAACACTCGATCCAAATCCTTAACTTTTAGACAGGTCAAAAACAATGTTATTTAAGACATAGTTTACGATAAACCCTAAAATTAATCTTAGCAAACATTTTTGAGTAAATAGGATCATAGAATTCATTCTAATTTTACTCAACATCAATTTCTGTATTCAACAAGTGCTATGGGAGGAATGCTAGTGAAATCACATTTTAAATTCCAAGAATAGGACGACTTCCCTCTTCGGATTTTAATACCAAGTATAATAAGATTCTCTCTATGCAATCCAAGTCGTAATTTTTTTATTTTGGAGATTTCTTAAATTTGGATAATACCGACCTTCTTTTATTTCAGAAACTTAATACAATCTTTTTAGAGCATCCGGGCTTTCCTTTTGATTTGTTCCACCCCTCGCCTAAGAAGAGAAAACAGAGGCCAGATATGTTCAAGGCACTGGTTGCTCCATCCCTAATCTTAGTTAAACACCTTGTTTTATCTTCTCAGATCTCACGGGCGGGACAAATGTACAAGTTGTTTCCGCATACTCAGTTATCAACTTTATTTTGGAACTGGTTTTAAATATTCTAAATTATCCTTAAACACTTAATTTTCCTTTTAAAAACATTCACAATTGATTACAGGAAGAATCATCACATTTAAACTCATATTTAAAAAATTATAGAATTCGTAGAATAAAAGATCTACGGAAAGTGCTTTATAAGCTTATTTGATTTAAACAACTTTTAAACATTTGATAATTCATATTTTCTATTTAAAATATCTTTTAAGCTATTTAAATAGATCTATCAAATTTATTCCATATTTTTCTATAATTAAAAACGTTCATTTAAACTAATTTTCCATTACGGTCACTTAACTACACTACCGTGATTTTTCTAGAAAATTGATTTGGACTTAATTCAAAATCTACTCAACGAATTTTTTTTTCTTTTTTTTAGAAGATATGGATATGATAGTCCAGAATTTTCTTATCTCGAAGAATTCCAAGGTATATTCCATTCTACATACTTATTTGAACTTTTCGGCACGAAATCGCGAACTACTGTTGCGCAACACACCTAGTTTTAACTTATTTTTTAATTTTTGAAATAATCTATTCAAATTGAATTTTAACACTTATAAAATCATTAAAAATTATTTTATATCAATATTTTCACCTTTTAAAGCTTTTAAAATTAATTTTCGCTATTACCATATTATAATATTATTATATTCCTATTATTTTAATATTAAATTTTAAATTCTAATTTCAATTAAATTTCAATTCTAACTTCAAATTAACTCAATTAAAACTTAGATTTCAAATCTAATTTCAATTTAAACTTAAATTCAACTTTAATTTCACTTTCAATTTTCAAAATCGATTTCAATTTCAATTTCACTATCATTTTTAATCTCCTTTCACTTCAAATTTCAAATTCTCTTTTATTTCTACTTTAATTTCAATTTCAATTGAAAAGAGACTTATTTTTCCAAAGTATATCATATCACCAAAATTGCGTCTTTAACAAAGATCGCTTAATAAAAAATGATAGAAATTTGATCTCCACATTAACATCACAACCATACAAACAATCATATGACAGTAACATTTTCAATATGGGTATAACACGATAAGTGTCATAACATTCTATGAATTATCCAACATTCAAACAATTATTCAAACATTCATATCATAAAATGGTGATTATCTATCATAGCAAATCAATTCAAAAATCAATATAAATCATATGGCGGTGAGAATTTTTGCACCTTCATTTCCACTCCATCAATCTTTTATATAAGCTACGCCCCTCTCGAACTAACGTGCTATTTTCCCAACGTCTTGAATTAGCCGCTTTTCTTTCCTTTTTTTTATTTTCTTTTTTGTTTGTGCGTGAGCTTTTGAGAATGGGTATGGGTCTTGGGTAGCTTGTGTGCTTGGGTTGGGATAAGTAGAGGGGATGCGTGGCTTATGGAGGTGGGTATGGGTGTGTAGGGCCCGACTAAGGTGGTTGTGGCATGGGTATGGGTGCTTAGGTGGCGGGTGCTTGGAGGGTGTGGTGTTTTGGAGGTAGGTAGGTGCTTGGCTGTGGGATGTGGAGTAGGGTATGGCTTTTATGGAGGTGGGTAGGTGGTTGACCGAGGAGTTGGGGGATGGTGATGATGTAGCGGTGCTTCGTTGAAGTGGTGGAAGGAAATGGATGAAGTTATGGAAGTAGAAGAGCGGTTGAATGTCATGGAAATGGAGGAAGAAGGATGAAGAATAAGATGGAGAAAGTGAAGAAGAATGAAGGAATGAAATGTGAAAAAGAGGAAGGATGGTGGTGCTACTTATAGCTAAAATTTATAACCAAAATTACCTTACTACCCTTAGTCAAAAAGACCTAAAATACCCCTAACATCAAATCAACTTTTGTCACATTTATTTATTCATGAAATGACCTTTAACCACGAGCATTTATGATGATGGAAAGTATGTGTAAGGAGACGAAAGGTGATGGTAAGTTTGCTTTTTTAATTACTTAACTTTTAAGTATGCTTATTTAATTATATTATGAAAATATCTAAGATATTTTCTTATCTTTTGATGTGACTAATTGTGATTTTTTTAAATGTGTGTTAATATGTGTTAAAATCATGTTAACAAAGGTGCGACAATATTACGGCAACTTATTTTGAACAAAACGTTGATTTTCGACAAAACGTGTCCCTGTCACATTTTGACGTTTTTGTTAAGCTATATATTGATGAAACCAAACTTAAAAATGAACTTCTTACTTCTTTAAATAAATTAAAATATGCCTCTTTACATTTTAAAATCATATTAAATAATATCAAAATCTCTAATTTTACAGTGTATGTAAAACTGACAAAATGCGACAAAATTTGGTTATTTTTGTAAAACGATTATTAATATACTTTTAAATATTTTAATATACTTTTATTATCTTTATTAGATGTTTTTAATAAGATTTATCTTTTTAAATAAATATTTAAACCTATGTGTTTAAGCCTTTATTTATTTTTAACAAAACTTAACGTTTGCTGATTTGTTCTAAAATTCAAGTTTATACTTTTTAATTAGTAATTATTAGAATAAATAATTTCTCTATTATTATTATTTATTTTATATAACTTATTTGTTTAAGTTTTAAAATTCTTTTAAATTTAAAAATAAGCAAAATCTCTCATTTTCGAAGTAGCAAAATTTCGGGTCGTTACATGGGGTTTTTAAATAAATTAAATAAGTTAATATTTGTAAAATATTAATGTCCAAAATTTTATTCTATTTTTTAAATACTATTGTTATTTAATAAAGTGCATATATAAAGTTATAACTACATGCATCGATATACAATATCGATAGAAATTTAAATTGGATCTAAATACATTAAATGCTAAGTGTTTTTGGAAATTTTAGGGGTCACGTGGCACCTATTATGGCTAGCCGTAGATAATAAAGAGAATTCGATAAGATTTAATTGGGAATACGATAGAGAAAATTTTAAAGTAGGGAATTGAAAGGTTTCAATATTTCTTTTAAAACACATTCTCTTATTCAATTCATAGCTCTCTTCAGAAATTCTCATTTTCCGTCATTTTTCTTCATCCCACTCAGGTTATGGTCGAAAATTTAATATGTTCCATAGCCAAAAAAGTACCAAAACAAAATTAAATTGAAATAAGAAAACAAATGGTGGTTTTCTATATCTTGATCCCTATGAAATCCGGAGGTTGATTTATGAATCTAGAAGCTATTATTCATCGTTAAAGGTACTAATTTTTTGCCACATCCTAAGGTGATTTTCAAATCAATTTGTTCTTATATTTACCTTGTTCATATGCTTTGAATCCCTTACGTGTTTTACATCAAATATTTGTAATTCATATTATGGTATAATTTCAGATCCCTTTTTTATATCTCAATTAATTATTGTTAATATGATTGGATCCAACCTTATGTTATTCCTCGATTAATTAGATGAAAAATATGTTAATATAATTTAGATCGTTCATCTCATATGGTTTTTATTCATATTGTTCATATAGTTTGGTATTGAATCATTTATAATGAATTTATATGCACCCAAATTGTCCGATCTAATCTAGTTATTGTTTTGAAATTAATTCATGTAGTTCCCTTTAATTTAATATTTGCATGTTTATATGATTGTTTTAGTTTTTTACATGAAACTAATTTTGAGTAAATTTCATTTAATTTTTGATTGAAAACATTTTTTGATTAAGTCAATTTTAATTACTTAAACTTATTTTTAAATGAAAACATGTATTGCATAGTTGTTGTTTGAACAATTTCGTTTAATTATTGTTTACACAAATGTAAGAGTTATTTTAATTTAAAAACACATAAGTGGATTTTTAATAAAATTTTAAAATATTTGATTCCTTTCCTAAATTGAAAGTTGGATTTAAAATTATTAACTTAAGATATATATATATATATATATATATATATTAAATTAAAATCTACAAATACACATGATGTTTTATATATCAAAAACATTGTCTACAAACAAACATATTTATATTATCCTACTTTTAACTTCAATTTTTAAAATAGATTTTTATGTAAAATTATAAAATTTATTTTTAACCGTTCCTTAATTATATATATATGTATGTATGTATGCACGTACACACACACATGCACACATACCTCTGTGTGTGTATTACACACACATATATCTCTATGTGTGTATGTGTATTTACATTTTATTAATCAAAATCTTGTACAACAAAGGAATGTGTAAATTTATTCATAATTATCATTTAGTAAATCAATCAATCTAATTATAGAGAGAGAAATGTAATTTCTCTATATATAAACTCATATCTTACCTTGATTAATTGTATAAGTTAAGTGAAAGAAACAGAAGGTTTCTTCTCTATATTATTTTGCATGTTACTGTTACAAACACACATACTATTTAAAAGACATAATTACACTTTACACATGTGAATGTATTAGTTACAATCATTATAATATAAGTAACTTTAAATTAAATTTAAAAATCCATTTTAATAATTTAAATAAAACAAATTTTTATTTAAAACTTTATTTTGGATGGGATCTAAAATCCCTTTAAACTTCATAGACCCTGTAGATCCAATATAGGAATTTTTTTTGAAATTTACCTATTTCACCCGCTTCTTACTAGCCTAATTTTAGCAGTGGTATCAAAGCTAAATATGGATTTTTCCTAAGTAGTTTCGATTTATGTGAATTTTGGGTCTTGAAATAGATCAAATATAGGAAACTCTAGATGAGATCGAGTTTTAATTATTGAAAAAAAATTAAATTGGATTTTGATCCTGAAATTTTTACACACATAAGAATATCACATTTCTGAATTTATATGATTTTTGGGGATTTTTTCCAAGTAGTTTCAAAGTGCCATGAATTTATTATGCTAGATAGGTATTTAAATAAATAATTAATTAAGGATATTAATTAATTAGTTTGACATATGTTTTGAACTTTGAAAATTTAGCGTGGTAGTAAAATCTAAAAATGAAATGTAAAGCTTTATTGAAACCAATAATATTTTGACAAATAATTGAGATTTAGTGAAAAATATATACTTTATTAATAAATAAAAAAAGATTTCTCATCAATTACGATAATGCCATGCCGCATCTATATCATTGTCGAGCCTAAGGCATCACTGCATTCATATGTATCAACATGAGGAGGAGGTAAGCATATGATAACTACTTACGTGGTTATGGAATATTTTCAACCAAGTCGAAGTGGATAACAAGGACAACTGAATAGCCTTGTCATGATTCATTTAAACCTTTAAAAGCTTAGTGTCGAACATAGACGTCGTCACACATTTTCATCACTGTTTTATATAATGCCGCACCTAACCACTTCGACAGTTTCACATACTAAGGCAGTGACATCACTTGTATTGACTTCGACTCTATATATAAAGTAGCATAATAGCCGAAGTGATTTAATCATGAAAGTTTTATAATGATGTCAAGGGTCTTGGTGCCGTTGTGCATCAAGGTCGACGACCTTATATACTTAGAATTTTATACCGAATGGAGTCAATAACGATGCAGTGATCGACGTTGGTCTTCTTCTTTTTATTATCGAAGATGTTTGTTTTTGATGTTAACTAAAACTATTTTAAAGGTGCCAAGAGGCCTATATTTTAGAGGGTCGATGATCCTATATCATCGTCAGTTAACCATATAAAGGTTTTAAGTTTTGGACTTCGACTCTGGATAGAGGTCGGTGAAGGGTGTTGATGCCGCATGTTTTAAGTTTGTTAATAGTGACGAAGAGCCTTAAGCTTCTTAGTCATATTATCGTCGACCCTAATCTAAATTAACCTATTTAAAGCGGCAACCTTAGATCTTTTCAAACATAAACATGGCAATACCTAAAGTGATTTACAAATGGCATAAGACTTTGGTAACATAAAGAGCTATATATTTCCTTGTATTAAATACAGATTAAGGGGATTAATCATATATCATTATGAAAATGTTTTCAAGGAACTTAATGATGGAAAAACCCAAGTTTTGAGTTAAATTTACCAAAGGAAATATTACTTAAGATTAAGTAGTTATGAGGCATGAAAGATTATTCATTGAACATAATTGAACGACGGATGTTATATGTTCTTGTGTTTATTTAGTCAGTTATTATGCATGTTGTAATTATCATACTCACACCATTTATGATCCATAACTGCATTTTGGGGGTGTTAAGGGGCGGAATAAACAACTAGGTTGATACAATAGTGAGTATCAGCAGAATTAACTCTTGAGTGAGTAGAGTTGCATCTTGAAGATCGAGTAGATCAGAAGTATAGGTTGCCTAGAATAGATCAAAAGAATATTGATTTAGACAGGTTATTGAAAGGGTCCAATAAGTTTATAGTTATCCCATAAAAACCATGATGGAAGGGTCCAGTAGGTTCCTAATGATCCCATGAAAACTATGTCCGGATGATGTAATTGATAGAAATCAATAGGTTCATAGTGATTCCATGAAAACTATGTTTTAAGAGGTGTTATTGGAGAATCTAATAGGTTCATAGCAAGCCCATGAAAACTATGATAAGAAGGTCATCGGTAGAAACAATAGGTTCTTAGTGATCTCATAAAAACTATAAATTGGAAAGATTGTCCCTAAGAACTAGATAGGTTATTAGTCAGCCCATGAAAACGAATAGGTTCCTAGTGATCTTAGAAAAACTATAAATTTGGATAGATAGTCAGATAAATTAGGATGGGTAATCCAGGGTATATTGCATTCTTGCATATCATTATATATTGTTATGTTTTAATCATTGTGGATGCAGGATTATAGTATATGGTTAATGTATTTTGGTTAAGATACTAGTGAGGAGAAAACCCGTTCTGCTTAACGGCGTGATCTCATTAGATATCTATTTGGTTCGAGATGATAAGTTATTATTCACACCAGACTTTTTGTCTGACCTAATTTTTTTTTCTTTCCCCTTAAATATCTCGAGTGTTTATTTGAGTAAATCAAGAGTAAGGGTTTTAAAGTTTCCATCAGGTGAATAAGCTTCCGGAGACGTGTAGGAGGCATTCTAGCTAATTAGAAGTTATTATCTTGTCCGCCGTGTGTTTGATTTTGTTTGGAAGTATGTAAGGGCAAAGTTGTAATATTGCCTAGTATATAACTCTGATCAACCTAGGGGGCATCTTCATATGTCTCTCTTGGAGTATTTTGTGACAATTATAATTTCTGTGAACGTGGTTTTATAAATGGGATTATGTAATGAATACGAAATATCATCTGTGAAATGAGATGTAAAAATTTATTATTAAAATGTATTGAATTTTTTTTCATATTCATGTGCTTTTGATTATTGATATGATTAACATAGCCGCATTTTTTCATCGAGAATATAGGTGCTTGCAACATCTATAACAGTTAATCTGGGTCTTAGAATGTGGGATGTTACAAGTTGGTATCAGAGCATAGGTTTATGATTAAAAGAATTTTAAACCTAGAGGTTTTTTGAAAACATAATCCTTATGAATAAGAGAATAAGGTTGGAGAATGGGATAACGCTATAACGACGTACTTGTATTTGTTATATATAAGAATGTATTCTGTCTCTATTCTCTCCTGTCTTAAGCTGTTCTTCTATATTGCAACGACCCGTAAATTTTCGATAATAAGATTTGTTATTTTAACGAGATTTGTAATTTAATTTGGAAAGAAAAGAAAACTTTATAATTTAATATTGAAATGAACACTAAAATGAAATGTAGCAATGATAATTAAAATTAGCTATTGACAATTGGAGTGAAATCCTAACAATGAAATAGTGCAAATTTGTTGCACTTGGTTATAAAATTGAAAATAAGTAAATAAAAGTAAGTATTGAATTAACCAATGAAATAATATATTGATTAATAGTAACTGAATGTAAATTAAGGTAATAATGTTAATGCAAGTTAATAAATAACTAATTTAATGCACACCCCAATTAATTGAAACAATTGCAGGGTTATAATTGATTGTAAATAGTAAATTTAGAAATAATTCAAAGTTATATTAATTGATGGAATAATACGCAATAAACTGTATTTTGATAAAATCAATGTTAGATAAGTAATTATAATATTTGTTGTTGACAATGAAGTATGATTAAGAGTTAGTGGCAACAATTATTATAAGTTACCGATATATTTTAATCCATTAAATTGAATCAATTGCAATAAATCTAAATTAAATATCACGTTAATGTTAATTAAGGTAATATTTGGAAATAATGTTAATGTTATTCATAATAGGACAATTTGTTGAATTAAAGGAATGGAAATAAAATTTATCAATTTATTGGGATTTGAGCTATAATAATTGGATTAATTGCAATTAAATGAAATTTAATATCTAAATATTACGTTAACTGAAATTTAGATGGAATTTAAGAATATTAATATAATAGATCATGAATCCAATGTTAATTTCATCTGGTTGACAACAACGAATTGAATAATATAATGAAAAGTGAATTAAATGGAATCATTGGAAATTAAATTTATAATGATTAAGAAATTGACATCTGAATTTATTTAAATTTGTGTAAATGATTAAGAAATTTAAAAATGATAAAATTTGTTAGTTATAGGATCGAAATTAAAATTTTGATTTAATTAATTAATTATTTATTTATTTAATTAATGTAAAAATAGCCATTTTGGCCACTGATTCGGATTTCAACGAAACTAGTTTCATCAGATTCATAACAGTGAATTATTATAGGATTTCAAGTTTCGTAGCGATCAGACTTGTCGTCTGATCGTACGGGCTCGAAACGCCTAGAAATCAATTTGAAATAACTTGATTTTAGCATAACTTCTTCATACGATGGAATTTGAACTTGAAACCCGTTCCATTTCATTTAAAATATTTAAAAACATATATTTTGATATATGGGTTGACCCATTTCCGTTCCGGAATCGAAATGGGATTTTCGGGTCAATTATCATTAAAAACTCAAACCAATGGGGCCCATTTCTTTCTATTTTGTTCTGCATATACATATATATCGTTATAAATCCTAGCAGCTTTTATATTTCTTATTTCTGTATGTACAGAAATTTCTTCCGCTCCTCTTCCTCAATGGCTGAAAACCCTAATCTTCCCAATCCGATTCCAATTCCAAAAAAAAAAAAAATGCGGATCTGCAGCAACTTTGGGTCGCGCTCCGAGTTTCAGAGGTAAAAACCCTGCATCAACTTCGGGTCAAGAAGAAATTGACTCGGGTCACTGTGGGTCGTTTTAGCAAAAACTCGGAGCAAGAACCGGGGATTTGAGGCGGTGGACCGAAGTTGAACCCGAAGTCGACCCGGGACCAGAATTTTCCAATCTTCTAATTTTCATAACTTTTTCATACGAGCTCGGATTCATACAGAGTTTGTTTTGCTAGGATCATGTTAGAATTCTGAACATTTTGGCACTGGTTGGGACGGATTCTGAGACTATTCAATTTTTGGGTTTAAATTGGATTTAAAATCAATTTAAATTCGAAAGGTGAGTGTTTTAACCCACTCACAACTTCTAAATTTTTTTATGTTTGTTAAATTGATTTATGATGTGATTGAAAATTTATGACTTTTTGGTATATTTTGAATCAACATCTCAGTTTATTTGAATTTATTTGGATAAAATAGTTATTTAATTTATTTTTGAATATTAACTACCAGTTAAAATATGTTATTTATTATCTGTTCTATATTAATGTTATTGATTGAATTGGATGATGATTGTGATAAATGTTTGGTGATTGATATTAGATGAATGGATGTTGTATTTTATACTGTTATAAACTACAAGTTGTTATGGATTTTTATTTCATTCGGGATTGCGGTTTAAAATGATATATAACCATATTTATATTTTAAATTGCGGATTGAAATGATAAATATACGTATCACTTGACCATATGATAGAAAATTATATACAGACACTGCGGTCTATATATATAAAAACATTTTGAAATGATTTCTATGGTTCTGTAAAGAAATATATGGTTTAATAGAAATATTGATTTCAGGTATTATATAAATGTTACTTTATATATATAGTTATATTCTTTATTTTTAACTATGTATAAATTTGTTTATTATAAAACAATTTTAAAAATAAAGATTGATTTTATTAAAAATGTAATATGGTTAAGTATTTATGTAAATTATATTTTATATAGAGTTTATAATGATTTTTAATAAAATTAAGGCTGAGAAGATAGATTTGAAATTGATTTGAATGTAGAAATTTATTAAATGAAACTGATTTGGAACTTATGGAATTTGAGATCTGTAAGGGATATGATTTATAACTTGATCTTGTTTAAGGTGAATTAAATAAACATTTCAAGTATAATTAAATTGAAGGAAACATTTAGTTATTTGTAATCTGGGTTTTATTTGAATGATAATGGATTTATTAAATAAATATTTCGAAAATAAATAATAGAAAATTGAACTACATATATATATATATATATATATATATATGAAATTATCAAACTTAGTTTTGAAATTTTTGAATACTTAAAGTTTGAAATATATTGAATTTGAAATGGTTTATTCTGTGGATCAAATCTGATTTGAAATCAATATAAATTGGAATAGTTTATTTGAAAACTAAATCGTATTGAAATTTATGATTTGGGATTTGGTTAGATTTAAAATTTATAAATTCGAGTTGTTTTGGATTTGATTTGTGAAATTAAAGAAGCTAGTTTATTATATGAAGTATTTTAATATTTAAACCATTAACTGGTGGAAGTTATGTTTCAAAGTTATGATTTTCAAAGTATTATGATATGAAAGTGTTATATATCAAGTGTTTGTGATTTCGAAATGTTATAACTTTGAATGTGCTATGATTTTGGAAAAGGATATATTTGAACTGAAATTGATATCGTATTGATTTGGTTTTGAATACCCAATGATATTTTGGGTTTAAAGTATAAACTATTTTGAAAATAACCGCGGTGTTATAATAACGATTGGTTGTTGAAGAGACCGGGATCGGATATGGACATACTCTCTGTCGATACTGAAAACCACTTTAACAACGGTGAAGATTCCACAATGAAGTAGGATGGAGGCGACGTTTTATTAAGGTATGTACGAGGACCCGACTCCCCTGAGTTGACATAAGGTGGCTAAAACAGGAGCGATTCTCGGGCCAAGGAGGTAGCCCCTCTTATCAGACACACTCCCTCGATATTATATTCTGACTTTGGATTGATTTGATGGCCACTTTTGATTTTTGATTTTGGGGTTATGGCTCGAGGTGGGCGGTAGTAGCTGCTACGCGTTATGTAACGACCCGAAATTTTCTAACCAGAAAACTCCAGATAGTTATGAAAAAGAAGAAAGAGATAGAAGAAGAAGAACAGAAACACCAAACATCTCACAATCGCAGCGGATAAAATATAATAATAAATAATAATAATTGCAAAAGAATACTATATATGTCGATTACATTCTAATACATCAGAGTTTCACATTATATACAATCACTGAAAATTTACAATTACTCTGACTCAGATTATCAATAATATATATATATAGCGGAAAATACTCCATACGTGCTTGCCATCCAGCTCGTCTCCTGAGCTCCAAAATGTTCCTTACCTGAAAACTGTAATACTCGGTCTGACCCGAGCATTACAACAAAGTAACACCCGGGTCAGGCTGGAAACCAGCGTGAGTAAATCCAACTAACATGGAATATCAAAACAAACAACTTATATAAACCCGGGTAACAAATATCAATTTACAACTACACAAGTTGTTATAGACATCACTTATTTTCCAAGCACTTTTCTTTGTACCAAACTTAGTTAAAATAATCCAATTTGCTTAAAACATTTCATTCCAGCCTATTGATTTCACAAATCCATTTATTAAAATTCGAAGTGGTTTCGGGTATTTCCAAATACCCGACCCCGGCCTCTTCGAAGCTCATTTTATCTCATTCCAAGTTATTCCCATGAAATACACAACATTTCATATCAGAGATATCAACTCATTCAAGCATTCAATACCAATCAGACATCCATAAGCCACTTATCCACATACAAATAAATTCAGTTGATTCTAATTGAATTCCTAACCACGTTCAATTTAGATTCCTTTATTCAATATTTATTAATTCCAAATCAATTAATTAGTCAACCCTTCCCTATTTATCTTAATTAAATCACCCTGGATTAATTATCCTTCAATTGCATTCAAGTAATCATCTCTAATTAATTTCACGACATTAATTATTCTTAACCCAAAATCAATAAGTAATCTTAATTACTTCATAAATTAATTAACTATATTAATTACATTCCCTTAACTACTTATATATTAATTAACTTCTCATAAATCTTTTATATTGGTTAATTCATCTTAATTTACATCCTTAATTTTATAATTCATGAATTCCAATTTCATCTCCATTTATCCTAATCCAAGTTAATCACATTAATTAAATCCCGATATTAATCATTCTCAAACAACCTCTACCTATATTTATCTATCTTTTATTTACTTCATTAAATAAATTACTTACTTCTTAATTAATTATCTCATTTAATCTCTTGCTTTCTTTGCAAAGTAATTATATTTCATTAATTTCATTAAGAAATTACTTGACACACCATTCAATTATTATTCTGAATTACTTACACTTAATTAGTTTACTTGAAACTAAATTAATTAATTCAACTCATTCGTTACTAATTTAATTAACTCAAATCATTAATTAATTAAATTAATAAATTATCCATTTGAAATACCCTACTACTTTAATGAATCACAATCATCAAGCTCTTATTAACTTTTAAACGAAACCATTTTCCTCTTTATGAATTAAGTTTAACAACTTAAAATTCAAATACTTCGAGTCAAGCAAACAATTAACTCGAGAATCAACCAAGACCAAAGTCACATCATCATCATTGCACATCTAATCAATTTAATCGTTCAACCAATTATTTTAAATTTAACCATTTAAAATAATATAAAATCCAAAAGCGTGAGATTTACTCACCTTGATTTTGTAAATCCAAATCTGATCTCGATTTGTTTCCTTAAATTTTTGGACCTTGTATCAATATTCTATATCACTTTTCAATATTCGATTTAAGCAAACAATTTACTAATGTTTAATATTTAAATTTTAACTAATGATTTAATTCAACCAAATAAATCTAAAATTTTAATCTAAGTTTCCTTTTTATCAATCTAAAATAAATGTGGGTTAGCTAACAAATTAACATATGCAAAAATTTCTTCTTTTCTTTTCTTTTCTTTTTTTTTTTTTTAGAAAATTAGCATATCAGCCATCAACTAAATCAACTAACCAAGCTTCAATGCTAACCAAAGGTAATCTGGTATATACATATGCAGCTATTCTTGAACAATGGATTTATAGGGTTTACAACAAATATTCATTTCTATATTATTTCCAGTTCATAGGAAAACACACCAAAAATATGATTTCAATCTTAGCAAAACACATGGAACTATAACAATCACCAACACAAAATTGTAAACCAGTTTGTTTCCTGTATACTTTGTGTTACACAAAGGTTTTAGGGAAATAAAATCATCAAGACTCGATCTCAGGCTCGGCTTTAACAATACAAATTCCAAACTCAACAACTATCGAGAATTCATCAAACTATGTTGCTGTTTGAATAGATGAAAATGCACAAAATTTTAGTGATTTCGCGTGAGAATTACTCACGTAAATCGTTGCTGCAGAGATCGACGCCAAAACCACTTCTTCGACCACCACGCTGCCGTATCCATCAGTCACGACTACCCAGTCGCGCTCGCATCGCCCTCCTCACACGATCGCGACCCAAATCGAGATTACCAGGTGCGACGAGCCTCCTGCCGTGTCAATTCGAATTCGACTATACCTCGAGTCGCCCTGAGAACACCGCAGAACAAAAACCCTAACCCTATATTCCAATATCGACTGTGATGAGATACCGTCCCCTGAACTTCGCGCGCGGCCATTCTTCGCTCGAGAACTCGATTGAAATAGATTGAGGTCGAATTCGACTTCGGTGATATATTTTATTTTTATTTTTTTTAATTTTTTTTTTCTTCGTGTTCAATTCTGCTTCAAGATAGAGAGGACGATGGAACTTAAATAAAGGAGAGGAGAGGCTTCTTGTATACGAGTGGATGAAAATATCTTTTGACTCTTTTTACTTTAAATTTCCTTATATTATCAAAACGTTTCATTAAATGTCATTTAACTTTCGAACTCCTCTTAAGGAATGTCGTTAGTCAATTATAAAGTTTTACCTGCGTTCCGAACCCGATGAATCGTGTTTCAGAACCTAATTCGACCATATGCTCAAGTTACAGAAGAAAACGATTAGCTTTAAATTAAATCGAGTAAAATAGTTCTAAGCGTTTTGAGTGGCCATGGTCAAACGACAACTCCGATTTCTACGAAAATTGAAATCCGATAATAATTAACTATTACGGATCCAATGGAACTGGTTTCGTCGAATTCCGAGACTGTGCCTCGGAAGGCTATTTTTAAATTTAATTTGAACGATATATTTTTAAAATTTGAACAAATTACCTTTAAATTAAATTTCACACATTCTATTATCTTCAATATCACCATTATAAAGTTTATAATTCTTCAGATTATTTCTAATTGGCTTAAAATCCATATTCAACATCTTACCCAATTTAAATTATTAAATTCAATATTTAACTATATAATTCAATGATTTAATTATCAAGTAAATATTGATATTTCGAATTCAAGTCCAAAATTAACTTTTAAATATCTTAAAATCAATTAACTATTCGAATCTTAAATTGTTCGAAATTCTGGGTCGTCACATTCCTCCCCCCTTAAAAGAATTTCGTCCCCGAAATTACTAGTTAGGAAGAATGGCCCAAAACCCGTTTACCCTACCCCAAAACTCACAATTCGACATCCTATCAACAATCTTTTATTAAAGACCCACAATCCTTAACTACTTGCCAAAACCTTCTATAGTTTTCACGCAACACCCTTTTTGCTCAATCCTTTAAATTTCAATTTAAATTCAAAATTTGAATTTATCAAAATTTTTCTAACTCCCTAAATTTCCGAAAATTTTTGCCAGCGTTTCCTTTGCGCGGCTAGCTCGGTACAGCTACAAAAGGCCTCTACGGGCTCCCAAATTCCAAAAAGAAAACAAAAGCCAAGTGGCTACATCAAAATCCCAATCCAATATCATACAGAATCAAAATACTTACCTGTTAGTCGGGCAATTCAAATTTATCATATGGAATCAAATCCAATTTCCTTTTCCCTTTTGGTACCTGCATATTCTATTTAACAACAATATCCAATCGAAATCTTTCAAATCTTTGTATACATTTTCTTACAGAAGCCTTCATATTACTTCTATTCCACTTAGTTTCCACCGTTTCATATGAATTCAGTTTATTTTCGGTTTCTAATATGGAGTTATATCTTTCTTTTAAACTGATTCATATTAGTTTCATTTTCTAGTTTATTTTAAGTTTCCCATTTGAAATTGTTTTGCCGATAACCAAAAATTTCCAAAAATTTTCTAACTCCCAAAATTTTCAGAAAATTTTGGCAGAGTCTCCTTTGTACGGAGGAGCTTTTGCAATTTGACAAGAGATATAAATATGTATACATCGACCCACACGGTCGGAAAAAGCAAAAACAGTTCATATTTCCTATTTTTATTGCGTAGGCGTACCTTATTTAGCAATTTAAGCAAGCAGCTTATAAATTTTAGCAATTAGCATACCCCAAATCTAGCCAAACGGCTTCCCTGTACCTGTACTTACTCAATTTAAATACGTAAGTGTCATACATAGAAAATCCATTAATATTCCACTTACTTTTAATAGCTAAACACAAGCATTACATAAAATAACAAGTACCAAACACTTCCAATAAGCAATTTATATGTTTTTAAAGCACATCTAATTGTTTCCAACCAAATTTATATGCCTTTTCATTCAATTTTAATGGTTTACACACAATTACTTGCATTCAACTCATTTTAAGCGAAACATATTCATAGCTTCCATTAATTCATAGCATTTAATTTGATTAAATCTCGCTTACGTTAAACGATAATTATCGCTTACGTTAAACGATAATTATTTAAGTTTTATAACCAATTAAAATGGACTCCAACTAAGTTTTATTTAATTCAATTCCATTATAATTTATTCACAATCATTTTATTTAGTTTGACACATTCCATGCTTGTGTAATACTAACCATTCCCAAATTAATTTAAACCGAGCTTTTATTCAATAGGCTTTTATCCTTATTCGAAGCCAAGCTTCCATAAATTCTAAACTTAAGTGAATTTATTTTAGTTTATTTTAAGACCAACTTAAGTTTCTTCGATTTGATTCTCATTTAATCAAATTCCATTTAATTTAGTTAGCCCATCCATTTTAAATTTTAAATTTTACTTACTTAATTCATTTACAAATTTATTTTATTAATACAAAGCCAATCTCAATTTATTTCTATTATTATTCACTTCATTTCATTCGACAACATTTCTATCATATCAAATTTACTTGCAAATTTCATTAAATATTAGTCAAATCACACTTGGATTTTATTTGCAATTCAAACCATCACATTTTTCAATCCAACTCTATTTCATTTTTATTTTACAATATCTCCTCTTATTTAATTCATTATCAAACCCAAGTCGAATTCTATTTATAACTCGAATTCATTTCCTAACTTCATTATCTACTTACAATCCATTTTAGTTATCCAGGTTAAATTTTATTAACATTCTCTATTAAATAATTTATTTAGATAATTAGCTTACTTCCACTTTTAATTCAACATTGGATTTTTAATTACAAAGAGTCACTTCATTAAAATTTCCCGAGTTTCAATTTTATTTTACAATTTCAGTTTGAACTTCCCTTGATTTTCCAAAATTTTATCTCCTTTATTTTAAAATTTTAAAAAAATGCCTATGAAATCTCATAATAATATTAAAATAGCTTTTATAAAATATTTCTTATAACTCGATGTCTCAACCAGTCCATCCTTGTTCTCACAGAAATTCAGTCATACGTTGATCAGGCGTAGGACCGAAAATCTATAAGTACTTGGTAAACCCGTTTTCAACACCCAGTGAAAATATTTGGAAAATAATTTTATTGAAAATATTGAAAGCATTTTGAAATAGAGGAAATATCTTTGGTGAAAATGCTCTGAAAATCATCACCCCCATCCATGGTCACAGTTACATACCAGGGTTACGTTGCAGTCACAACAAAAGTCCATGTAACTGCAGGCTCTCCGCGGCCTCTCGATTACGCCATGGATCCCACACAACAGATCACAGTTACATCCAGGGTTACGTGGCCGTCGCAGCAAAAGTCCATGTAACTGCAGGCTCTCCGCGGCCTCTGATTTCGCTGTCGAAATGAAACTTCTCCACTCTTACATAGGTCGCAGTCTACCGAGATAAACTCAACCGCAGACTGTTGGCTCTCAGCGGCACACACGACTTTCGCAATGTTACCATAGGTCGCAGTTACATCCTGGGTTACGTTGCAGTCACAACAAAAGTCCATGTAACTGTTGGCTCTCCGCGGCACACACAACTTACGCTATGGTAACTCAACTCATAATCCTCAGGAACTAGTTTTTGTCCGGACTCCTCACAGGATCAACTTTAGAACCCCCCCTTTGGGGCTCAAGGCAGCGCCACCCAGTGGCACTCCTGAGAAGTCCATTCCAAAGGAGCGCCTTTTTCCCCAGAGCTATCATCAAAACACTTTATACTATACACATATAGTATCTTTCAAATCATACACCTAGTATGAATTTTATCAAAGCTCTTTTACACAAAATCAATTATTTCCAAAATCGATAGTTCTCAAACTAGGCTTTCCAAATTCAATATTGATTTTACCCAAAAATCAAAAGCCTTTTCCAAAACCAAAGGTTCCAAAAAAAAATTTTTTTTTTCAAAATCCTCATAGGATCCTTTATATATATTCTGATATATATAAATAAATTTTTAAAACTTTGGATCCTTACTTTCTTGTATAAAACACCTTTTATACTCCAAACACTCTCAAAAACCATAGAAATATCCAATTTCCATCTTTATTCATTTCATATTTCTCAAAATATTCTTTCAGTTCAAAAGAACCATTACACATTCCTTATTCACCTTTACATTAATCCCCAATTGGATTAGTACTTCAATCCTTATCTCAGTTGGGTATTTTAATTAATAACAATTTGAACTCCGACCAGTTTAGAAAAATAGCTTGAAAATTTTGAAAATAGGTAAGTAGTTGAAAAATAATTATCAGTTTGTAAAATAATTGTAAAGTAGTTAACTAATTATAAAATAGTTGAGAAATAGTTAAATAGTCACAGAAATTTTAGATAATTGCAAAATAGTTGTTAAATAGTAATTAATTTGTAACATGGTTGAAATATAGTAATAAATTTAGAAAACAGTTGAAAGATAGTCCAATAGCTCCAAAATAATGGTAAAACAAGTATATATAAAAAAAAATGGCTTTAAGAAAGAAAAGTAGTATATATTTAAGTGCTTGGAAAAAAATAAGTTTACATCAAAACAATTAAATTAAAAATAGTTCGGAGTCAAAACTGTTCACTTCCCCAACAGTTCGATTTAAATTTCCATTTAAATCGACCCAATTTCAATACTAATAACTCCAAATTCCATTGGACTTAATTCATTCCCAACTCAATTGAATTAATTCTCAACTCCTTTCTAACTTCAAATCAAATTTCATTTGGTCTTAACTAATTCCACTTTAATTACAATTCCAAATTATTCAGGTAAATCTGGACTAATATCAACCGAACTCTCTTCAAGTTCCATATCATTTTCCAGTTAATCCAATACAAATTTTCCATTTGAATATTAAACTTGTACAACTTTAATTATAATTTACATTTTTCAACTTCTATTTCAAATCAATTGCATTCACATTTGCTTTTAACTTGGAGTTTATACATTTTATTTAGCCCATATATTTTATTATTCCATAAACATTTTGAATCCAGATTCCAAAGTTTAAATAATTTTCCAAAACTTAAACATCACCTTAGAATTTATCTATATCCAAAATTCATTGACAGATTCTATTATCCCTTTGAATTTCAAAACCAAACTCAATTCACAAACAATTCCAATTTAAAACAATTTGGTAGCAATTTCTCTTCTAGAAACTCGAAAATGAACATCGATAATGCTGCAGTCATCACCGACGTTATTTTCCAGTGACCGAAAGAGTTCAATGCTTTTATCTCATTGAAATATTTCCAAATATTTTTTTTATTTCAAATCTCCCAGATTTCAAACACAAAGATATTTTTGAAATAATACCATTCCTTCTTCAAAACCCTTGGAAACCACTTTCAAACCCAAAGGAATTTTAATTTTCCCAAAAATTCCAAATTCCCAATCCATCCAATTCATATTTAAACATTACTCTGGAATTTTATTTCAAATTATAATCTCATTTATTTATAAAGTTTATTTCATCTTATAAATTTCATTTACAATCTATATTTCAAATTTTTTTTTTTTCTGATTTTAAACCAATTCCAATTCAAGTCTTCCATTAAATTTTTGAACTTATACATCTTCCATCCAAATCCAATTAATTCAAATCGGATTCAATTTGAATGAGTTCAATTCCAACTTCACATTTAAACCATCTCGAATTATATAATTCGAGCCTAATTCTCAGAGGTTGGTTTAACTTTTTAAACCAGATTAATTTTGTTCACTTAAAGGTTTTAATCGATTTAAATTTTGAGTTCTAATTCTAGAATATCATTTTTAATTAATTTCACTTTTAATTTGGTTGTATTTTATATTACTTTTTAATTTAATTCTAATAATTTAACAACCAATCACCTGAATATTTATTAGAAGGAAATATTGCTATATATATATCAAAATATACTTTTATATAAAACCATTTAAAATCTTTATAAGCAAATAACAAGTACGCTCTCGTATATATACACTCAACTTATTCTAGAGTACTTCGAACTCTAGTTAATGAGAAATCCCCACCAGAGCCAAGGTTCTCGCTTAACCTTTCAGCTCTGATACCAAATGTAACGACCCGAAATTTTCTAACCAGAAAACTCCAGATAGTTATGAAAAAGAAGAAAGAGATAGAAGAAGAAGAACAGAAACACCAAACATCTCACAATCGCAGCGGATAAAATATAATAATAAATAATAATAATTGCAAAAGAATACTATATATGTCGATTACATTCTAATACATCAGAGTTTCACATTATATACAATCACTGAAAATTTACAATTACTCTGACTCAGATTATCAATAATATATATATATAGCGGAAAATACTCCATACGTGCTTGCCATCCAGCTCGTCTCCTGAGCTCCAAAATGTTCCTTACCTGAAAACTGTAATACTCGGTCTGACCCGAGCATTACAACAAAGTAACACCCGGGTCAGGCTGGAAACCAGCGTGAGTAAATCCAACTAACATGGAATATCAAAACAAACAACTTATATAAACCCGGGTAACAAATATCAATTTACAACTACACAAGTTGTTATAGACATCACTTATTTTCCAAGCACTTTTCTTTGTACCAAACTTAGTTAAAATAATCCAATTTGCTTAAAACATTTCATTCCAGCCTATTGATTTCACAAATCCATTTATTAAAATTCGAAGTGGTTTCGGGTATTTCCAAATACCCGACCCCGGCCTCTTCGAAGCTCATTTTATCTCATTCCAAGTTATTCCCATGAAATACACAACATTTCATATCAGAGATATCAACTCATTCAAGCATTCAATACCAATCAGACATCCATAAGCCACTTATCCACATACAAATAAATTCAGTTGATTCTAATTGAATTCCTAACCACGTTCAATTTAGATTCCTTTATTCAATATTTATTAATTCCAAATCAATTAATTAGTCAACCCTTCCCTATTTATCTTAATTAAATCACCCTGGATTAATTATCCTTCAATTGCATTCAAGTAATCATCTCTAATTAATTTCACGACATTAATTATTCTTAACCCAAAATCAATAAGTAATCTTAATTACTTCATAAATTAATTAACTATATTAATTACATTCCCTTAACTACTTATATATTAATTAACTTCTCATAAATCTTTTATATTGGTTAATTCATCTTAATTTACATCCTTAATTTTATAATTCATGAATTCCAATTTCATCTCCATTTATCCTAATCCAAGTTAATCACATTAATTAAATCCCGATATTAATCATTCTCAAACAACCTCTACCTATATTTATCTATCTTTTATTTACTTCATTAAATAAATTACTTACTTCTTAATTAATTATCTCATTTAATCTCTTGCTTTCTTTGCAAAGTAATTATATTTCATTAATTTCATTAAGAAATTACTTGACACACCATTCAATTATTATTCTGAATTACTTACACTTAATTAGTTTACTTGAAACTAAATTAATTAATTCAACTCATTCGTTACTAATTTAATTAACTCAAATCATTAATTAATTAAATTAATAAATTATCCATTTGAAATACCCTACTACTTTAATGAATCACAATCATCAAGCTCTTATTAACTTTTAAACGAAACCATTTTCCTCTTTATGAATTAAGTTTAACAACTTAAAATTCAAATACTTCGAGTCAAGCAAACAATTAACTCGAGAATCAACCAAGACCAAAGTCACATCATCATCATTGCACATCTAATCAATTTAATCGTCCAACCAATTATTTTAAATTTAACCATTTAAAATAATATAAAATCCAAAAGCGTGAGATTTACTCACCTTGATTTTGTAAATCCAAATCTGATCTCGATTTGTTTCCTTAAATTTTTGGACCTTGTATCAATATTCTATATCACTTTTCAATATTCGATTTAAGCAAACAATTTACTAATGTTTAATATTTAAATTTTAACTAATGATTTAATTCAACCAAATAAATCTAAAATTTTAATCTAAGTTTCCTTTTTATCAATCTAAAATAAATGTGGGTTAGCTAACAAATTAACATATGCAAAAATTTCTTCTTTTCTTTTCTTTTCTTTTTTTTTTAGAAAATTAGCATATCAGCCATCAACTAAATCAACTAACCAAGCTTCAATGCTAACCAAAGGTAATCTGGTATATACATATGCAGCTATTCTTGAACAATGGATTTATAGGGTTTACAACAAATATTCATTTCTATATTATTTCCAGTTCATAGGAAAACACACCAAAAATATGATTTCAATCTTAGCAAAACACATGGAACTATAACAATCACCAACACAAAATTGTAAACCAGTTTGTTTCCTGTATACTTTGTGTTACACAAAGGTTTTAGGGAAATAAAATCATCAAGACTCGATCTCAGGCTCGGCTTTAACAATACAAATTCCAAACTCAACAACTATCGAGAATTCATCAAACTATGTTGCTGTTTGAATAGATGAAAATGCACAAAATTTTAGTGATTTCGCGTGAGAATTACTCACCTAAATCGTTGCTGCAGAGATCGACGCCAAAACCACTTCTTCGACCACCACGCTGCCGTATCCATCAGTCATGACTACCCAGTCGCGCTCGCATCGCCCTCCTCACACGATCGCGACCCAAATCGAGATTACCAGATGCGACGAGCCTCCTGCCGTGTCAATTCGAATTCGACTATACCTCGAGTCGCCCTGAGAACACCGCAGAACAAAAACCCTAACCCTATATTCCAATATCGACTGTGATGAGATACCGTCCCCTGAACTTCGCGCGCGGCCATTCTTCGCTCGAGAACTCGATTGAAATAGATTGAGGTCGAATTCGACTTCGGTGATATATTTTATTTTTATTTTTTTAAATTTTTTTCTTCTTCGTGTTCAATTCTGCTTCAAGATAGAGAGGACGATGGAACTTAAATAAAGGAGAGGAGAGGCTTCTTGTATACGAGTGGATGAAAATATCTTTTGACTCTTTTTACTTTAAATTTCCTTATATTATCAAAACGTTTCATTAAATGTCATTTAACTTTCGAACTCCTCTTAAGGAATGTCGTTAGTCAATTATAAAGTTTTACCTGCGTTCCGAACCCGATGAATCGTGTTTCAGAACCTAATTCGACCGTATGCTCAAGTTACAGAAGAAAACGATTAGCTTTAAATTAAATCGAGTAAAATAGTTCTAAGCGTTTTGAGTGGCCATGGTCAAACGACAACTCCGATTTCTATGAAAATTGAAATCCGATAATAATTAACTATTACGGATCCAATGGAACTGGTTTCGTCGAATTCCGAGACTGTGCCTCGGAAGGCTATTTTTAAATTTAATTTGAACGATATATTTTTAAAATTTGAACAAATTACCTTTAAATTAAATTTCACACATTCTATTATCTTCAATATCACCATTATAAAGTTTATAATTCTTCAGATTATTTCTAATTGGCTTAAAATCCATATTCAACATCTTACCCAATTTAAATTATTAAATTCAATATTTAACTATATAATTCAATGATTTAATTATCAAGTAAATATTGATATTTCGAATTCAAGTCCAAAATTAACTTTTAAATATCTTAAAATCAATTAACTATTCGAATCTTAAATTGTTCGAAATTCTGGGTCGTCACACGTTACCACCAGCCCAGATGCGTAATTGGTATATCTACCCCGGCATTGCCTTGTGTGCCGTGTCGTCTACCCTAGCACGCCTTGTACGAGTTTGATTTGTGTCGTACCTATGGAGTATCCTCTGGTAGCCTCCCGATCAGGAGGTATTATGGTACTGTATATACTATAGGCACTATTACGTGTTAAGGGCTATATGGGTAACCCCTTAATGCTATTTAAAAGTAAGTTTATTTTACTATTAAACACTATAATAATAGCGAAATCTTACTACATAGTAAATAGTTTAATGGATCCTTAGGAGATGTGAATCCCGTGCATCTCTTAAATTGCTGCACTCACGTTAGACACTAGATAGGAGATGTCAAATCCGGTAAACATCTCTGACGCCGTTCCACTCGTATTATTTACCGTTGATTTAACTTACATAAGATCTTTTAGTTCTGACTCGAGTGTTTTGTCTTTTCAATTCGCTCGGATCAGCCTGAGCATTTCAGGATTTGAAGACCTTATTGTTGGAGGACAAAGACGAAGATTGTATTATTATTTATTATACCATTCTACTACATTCATACTATTCCGCTGCATTATTTATTATTCTCTGGTATGTGTAACTCTGATATGTGTTGTATAAGTATAATCAAATGTTTTGTGAAACAGCTTCATGAACTGTTATTTGATTATTATATTTTGTCGTTCCGCTGCAAGATTCTATTTTTTTTATTTCTCTGCTTTTTCTTATTCATCCCAATAACAATCCGCCCTTCTGTATGGTTTGAGTTGGCACGTGTGTCTGCTTAAGCATACAAAAAGGCGGAATGTTACATCTGGTATCAGAGCTTTGGTTTAGCGAAAAACCTTAGCTTTGTGGGGTCCGACTCTTTATTAATAGGGTAGTAATACCCTATGATGAGTCGTTGAGTGTGTGTGTGTGTATATATATATATATATATATATATATATATATATATATGAGAGAGCGTATTTGTTAGTGTATATAAAAGGTTTTAATATTGTGTTAATTTGTTCCATTTTGTATTTATAAATTCTGGTTGGTGCATAGGACACTATGACATCAATAGGGATTTCTAGACACTTAATAGGACAGACCGACACAATATTTGTTTGAATATAGGTGAATGAAATAATTTTGCCTATTATATTTTCTGTATATAAAGTAATAAATTTTAAGAAGGTTATATTTGGTGTAATGTATTGGTTGTTAGGTAATGAAATTTATAAATATTGATTGGAAATAAGATTTAAAATAAAATAAATGAAAATTGGAAACTTAGAATCTAAGTCTCGAGGTTTTTGAAAATTTCTGTTGAATGATTTTGAAATATAATGATAATATTCTTAGAAGTATGTTTTGATATAAATATTTCAATATAATTTGAAAGAATTGTTCTAAAGAAATTTCGTAAGGAAATAAGTTCTGTACTCCCCTCTCTGTCGTTGGAAAATAATTTCGGTGATGAGTGCATGCATCATCGACATTCATTTTCGAGTTTCAAAGTAGGAAGGCCACTGTAGTAGTTTTACTACGATTTTATTTTGATAACCAAATATAAAATTTTAATTGTTTTAAATATAATTGGATATATAAGTTGTAAGTATATATTTATCTATTATTTTAAAATGATTTGAAATTAAACCCGGTTTTTAGTTCTTAAGTTTGATTAATTAACAGTTTCAATTATTGTAGTGAATTGGAATGAAACTAATTAATAATTGGAACCTCTAAATGAAATAAGAGATTAAATGCTAGGGTATAAATGAAATAACAATAAAGTTGAAATTTGTAACCTATAAAAACAAAAGATATGATTTTTGAACATTAAATTAATTTAAAAGAAATGAGATAAACTTGTATAAATGTCAATTGCATTTTTAAAAAGCATATATATAACTTACCAAAGGTTTTAAAAGTTGAAATGTCTAATAAGAAGATGTAATGGAAATTGTACAAGTAAACTTATGTAATGAAAGTGTTCAATGGATTTGCTTTATAAATAAGAATTTAATATTATAATTGTTATAAACTTAAGTTGTGACCGAAATATTGCTAATTAAATATAATAGAAAGGTTATAAATAAATGATAATAAACTTAAGTAAATGTTAAAGTTATTTATAATTAAAAAAAGAAAGTTTATAAGAATAAACTTAAATAATGTTAGAATTTGTTGTTTGTTTGATTTACGGTTGTTTTGGCAAGGATACTTTAAAATTTGTTTAGATGTATGAATAACCTATCTAGTTTCATTGAGTAAATGGTGCACTTAGTAGTTATTTTACATTCTGTACAATTCAAAGTTTTTGAACCCAAACAACTATTTGTGTGTTTGATATGAATGGATAATTGATTGTGTTGATTTTATGTGATGGTTGTATGCTTTGTTGCAAGTGACAGCTGTTTATATTGATTTGTTTGCTATTGATTGAAATAACTTTAAATATTTCATTTTATATAATTAAACTCTTTTTAGATTATATAAGTGAAATGAAGGTTATGGAAGCAATTGCTACTGCATTTGGTTTCATAATTAAGTGTTTGTTTGCCCGACAAATAGGTACGTTCTCGGATTATGGTTCTATAGCATTATTATATTATTTTTCCCGTTATTGGGATATATTATTTTGAGATATTGTGATATATATTGTTAAATTTGATATTATATTTTCTTTCGAGCTTCCCCATACAATGGAGACTCTGCCAAAATTTTCCGTAAATTTTGGACTTAGAATTTTTTTGGAAAATGTTCTCCAAACCTTATTAATTTAAGTATAAAAAGATTTAATGGTTATAAATTGGTATATTTTATTTAAATTAATTAATTTTATAAATTTATTTGTTTATAAAGTTAATATTTTTAAATAAGATGTATTGCTTACTTAATTCCTTCTTTTTCCTCCTTTTTCCTTTTCGGAGACGAAAAGTTTTGAGTGGGGGAGAGTGTAACGATCCGTAAATTTCCGACAATAAGATTTGTTCTTTTAACGAGATTTTGTAATTTAATTTGAAAAGAAAAGAAAATTTTATAATTTAATATTGAAATGAACGCTAAAATGAAATGTAGCAATGGCAATTAAAATTAGCTATTGACAATTGGAGCGAAATCCCAATAATGAAATAGTGCAAATTTGTTGCACTTGTTATAAAATTGAAAATAAGTAAATAAAAGTAAGTATTGAATTAACCAATGAAATAATATATTGGTTAATAGTAACTGAATGTAAATTAAGGAAATAATGTTAATGCAAGTTAATAGATAACTAATTTAATGCAGAACCCGATTAATTGACAATTATAGGGTTATAATTGATTGTAAATAGTAAATTTAGAAATAATTCAAAGTTATATTAATTGATGAAATAATACCTAATAAACCGTATTTTGATAAAATCAATGTTAGATAAGTAATTATAATATTTGTTGTTGACGATGAAGTATGATTAAGAATTAGTGGCAACAATTATTATAAGTTACCGATATATTTTAATCCATTAAATTGAATTGAATCAATTGCAATAAATCAAAATTAAATATTACGTTAATGTTAATTAAGGTAATATTTGAAAATATTGTTTTTCATAATAGGGCAATTTGTTGAATTAAAGGAATGGAAATAAATATTTATCAATTTATTGGGATTTGAACTATAATAATTGGATTAATTGAAATTAAATGAAATTTAATATCTAAATATTACGTTAACTGAAATTTAGATGGAATTTGAGAATATTAATGTAATAGATCATGAATCCAATGTTAATTTCATCCAACTGACAGCAACAAATTGAATAATAGAATGAAAAGTGAATTAAAAGGAACTATTGGAAATTAAATTTATAATTTCTGAATTTAATGAAATTGAGATTAACACTGAAATTGATAAATTTATCAACTCTAAATTGACATATAAATTTATTTAAATTTGTGTAAATGATTAAGAAATTTAAAAACGATAAAATTTGTCAATTATAGGATCGAAATTAAAAATTTGATTTAATTAATTAATTATTAATTTATTTAATTAATGTAAAAATATCCATTTTGGCCACTGACTCGGATTTCTGCGAAACTAGTTTCATCGGATTCATAACAGTGAATTATCGTAGGATTTCAAGTTTCGTAGCGATCGCACTTGTCGTTTGATCGTACGGGCTCAAAACGCTTAGAAATCAATTAATTGAAATCAATTTGAAATAACTTGATTTTAGCATAACTTCTTCAATGGAATTTGAACTTGAAACCTATTCCATTGCGTTTAAAATATTTAAAAACATATATTTTGATACATGGGTTGACCTATTTCCGTTCCGGAATCGAAATGGAATTTTCGGGTCAATTATCATTAAAAACTAAAACCAATCGGGCCCATTTCTTTCTATTTTGTTCTGTCTATGTGTATATATCGTTATAAACCCTAGCAGCCTTTCTATTTCTCATTTCTGTATGTATAGAAATCTCTGCTGCTCCTCTTCCTCAATGGCTGAAAACCCTAATCTTCCCAATCCAATTTCAATTCCAAAAAAAAAAAATTGCGGACCTGCAGCAACTTCGTGTCGCGCTTCGAGTTTCAAAGGCAAAAACCCTGCATAACTTCGGGTCAAGAAGAAAATGACTCGGGTCGCTCAGGGTAGTTTTGGCAAAAACTCAGAGCAAGCACCGGGGATTTGAGGCGGTGGACCAAAGTTGAACCCGAAGTCGACCCAGGACCAGAATTTTCCAATCTTCTAATTTTCATAACTTTTTCATACGAGCTCAGATTCATACGCGGTTTGTTTTGATGGGATCGTATTAGAATTTCAGACATTTTGACACTAGTTGGAATGGATTCTGAGACTGTTCAATTTATGAGTTTAAATTGGATTTAAAATCAATTTAAATTCAAAAGGTGAGTGTTTTAACCCACTCACAACTTCTAAAATATCTTATGTTTGTTAAATTGATTAATGATGTGATTAAAAATTTATTTATGACTGTTTGGCATATTTTGAATCATTATCTCAGTTTATTTGATTTATTTGGGTAAAATAGTTATTTAATTTATTTCTGAATATTAACTGCCAGTTAAAACCTGTTATTATTATCTGTTCTATATTGATGTTATTGATTGAATTGGATGATGATTGTGATAAATGTTTAGTGATTGATATTGGATCAATGGATGTTGTATTTTATACTGTTATAAACTGCAAGTTGTTATGAATTTTTGTTTCATTCGGGATTGCGGTTTGAAATGATATATAACCGTATTTATATTTTAAATTGCGGATTGAAATGATAAATATCCGTATCACTTGACCATATGATAGAAAATTATATACAAACACTGCGTTCTATATATATATATATAGAAATATTTTTAAATGATTTATATGATTTTGTAAAGAAATATATGGTTTTATAAAAATATTGATTCCAGGTATTATATAAATGTTACTTTATATATATAGTTATATTCTTGATTTTTAGCTATGTATAAATTTGTTTGGTATAAAAAAGTTTAAAAATAAAGATTGATTTTGTTAAAAATGTAATATAATTAAGTATTTATTTAAATTATATTTTATATAGAGTTTATAATGATTTTTAATAAAATTAAGGTTGAGAAGATAGATTTGAAATTGATTTGAAATTGTATTAAATGTAGAAATTTATTCAATGAAACCGATTTGGAACTTATGAAATTTGAGATCTGTAAAGGATATGATTTATAACTTGATCCTGTTTAAGGTGAATTAAATAAATATTTCAAGTATAATTAAATTGAAGGAAACATTTAGTTATTTGTAATGTGGTTTTTATTTGAATGATAATGGATTTATTAAGCAAATATTTCAAAACTAAATAATAGAAAATTGAACTTGATATATATATATGAAATTATCAAACTTAGTTTTGAAATTGTTTAATACTTAAAGTTTGAAATATATTGAATTTGAAATGGTTTATTCTGTGGATCAAATCTGATTTGAAATCAATATTTATTGGAATAGTTTATTTGGAAATTGAATCGTATTGAAATTTATGATTTGGGATTTGGTTAGATTTAAAATTTATAAATTCGAGTTGTTTTGGAATTGATTTGTGAAATTGAAGAAGCTAGTTAATATTTAAACCATTAAGTGGTGGAAGTTATGTTTCAAAGTTATGAGTTTCAAAGTATTATGATTTGAAAGTGTTATATTTCAAGTGTTTGTGATTTTGAAATGTTATAACTTTGAATGTGCTATGATTTTGGAAAATGATATAATTGAACTGAAATTGATATCGTATTGATTTGGTTTTGAAAAGGCAAAGATATTTTGGTTTTAAAGTATAAACTATTTTGAAAATGACCACGGTGTTATAATAACGATTGGTTGTTGAAGAGACCGGGATCGGATATGGGCATACTCTTTGTCGATGCCGAAAACCACTTTAACAACCATGTATGCTATAGAGATTCCAGAATGAAGTAGGATGGTGGCGATGTTCTATTGAGGTATGTACGAGGACCCGACTCCCGTGAGTTGGCATAAGGTGGCTAAAATAGGAGCGATTCTCGGGCCAAGGAGGTAGCCCCTCTTATCGGACATACTCCTTCAATATTATATTCTGAATTTGGATTGATTTGGTGCCCACTTTTGATTTTTGATTTTGGGGTTGTGGCTCGAGTTGGACGGTAGTAGCTGCTACGCGTTACCACCAGCCCGGATGCGTAATTGGTATATCTACTTTGGCATTGCTTTGTGTGTCGTGTCACCTACCCTAGCGCGCCTTGTACGAGTTTGATTTATGTTGTACCTATGGAGTATCCTCTGTTAGCCTCCCGATTAAGAGGTATTATGGTACTGTATAGACTATTGGCACTATTACGTGTTAGGGGCTATATGGGTAACCCCTTAATGCTATTTAAAAGTAAGTTTATTTTACTATTAAACACTATTATATAGCGAAATATTACTACATAGTAAATAGTTTAATGGATCCTTAGGAGATGTGAATCCCGAGCATCTCTTAAGTTACTGCACTCACGTTAGACACTGAATAGGAGATGTCAAATCCCGTAAACATCTCTGACGCCATTCCACTCATATTATTTACCGTTGATTTAACTTTCATAAGATCTTTTAGTTCTGACTCAAGTGTTTTGTCTTTTCAATTCGCTCGGGTCAGCCTGAGCATTTTAGGATTCGAAGACCTTATTGCTGGAGGATGAAGACGAAGATTGTATTATTATTTATTATATTTCCACTACATTCATACTATTCCGCTACATTATTTATTATTCTCTGGTATATGTAACTCTGATATGTGCTGTATAAGTATAATCAAATGTTTTGTAAAATAGCTTCATGAACTGTTATTTGTTTATTATATTTTGTCGTTTCGCTGCAAGATTATTTTTTTCTTTCTCTGCGTTTTCTTATTCACCCAATAATAATCCGCCCTTCTGTATGGTTTTAGTTGGCATGTGTGTCTTCTTAAGCGTATAAAAAGGCGGGATGTTACATATATCTTACTAAGGTTCATATGCAGATTTACAAGAAAGAAAGATATGGAGATAGAAATAGAAGAGTGAATCTAGGTAGAGGAAGCATCATAACCAATGGAAATGCTTGGCCCAATACTGGGGGACCCTGGTCAACAAGCAAATGCTAATCAAAATGCAAATGTCAATATAGGTGCCGCGACCCGTCAGTAGATATGGAGGCTATGTATCGATTCTTCGTCAATCTGATGCAAGCTGGAGCAGTTGTAGGAGCAACCGAAGAAAATATTGCTAATGCGGGAGGAGTTAATCCCATATTGCTAGTTAGTAAAAACTATGTTAAGCTGAGTTGAGGTTGTACCAGTCTGGGTGGAAAGCCTTTTCTAGCAACTGAAGATGCAACTGAAGTGGAAAGTGATTGTTGCCCTACAAGAGAATTTTCATTGGTTTGGGATTGAATGATGAGAAAAATGGAAATTGACTTTGAGACAATTGCAGGGAGCCGCTTATTCTAGTGGAGCGGAGTTAGCGTAGGTGTAACGACCTGCCTTTTTGGACGTTTGAAGCAGCCACACATGTCAGACTCAAACCATTCAAAAGGGCAGATTATTATAGGGTAAATAAGAAAAAAAGAAACAAATAAAACAAATACAGAACCTCATAGCGGAATGATAAAATATAATAATCAAATAACAGTTCATGAAGCTGCTTACAAATAAATTTGATTATACTAATACAACATGGAATCAGAGTTACAGACAACAAGAATAAATAAATAAATGCAGCAGAACAATATAATGCAGTAGAATAAATACATTAAATAAGAATAGTCCAAATCTTCGTCTTCGTCCTCCAGAAATAAGGTCTTCAACCTTGAAATGCTCAGGCCGACCCGACCAAATTGAAAAGACAAAACACTCGATTCAGAACTAAAAGATCTTCTGTAAATTAAATCAAAGGTAAATATGAGTGCGACAACATCAGAGATATTTACGGGGTTTGACATCTCCTATCCAGTGTCTAACATGTGTGCAATAGCTTAAGAGATGTTCGGGATTACCATCTCCTATGGATCCGTTAAACTATGCACTATGTAGTACAATACACTATTATAATAGTGTCTACAGTAAAGTATTAAAATAGCTTTAAGACGTTACCCATATCCCCCTTAACACATTTTAATATTCTCATAGTCTATACAGTACCGTAATTCCTCTATACACTGGAGGGCTATCAGAGGGCACTCCATAGGTATGGTACAAATCAAAATCGTAGAAGGAGCTTTAGGGAACGTGAATACGACACTCGAGCAATGTCATGGTAGATTTACCAATTGCAGAACCGAGCTAGTGGTAACGCATAGCAGCTACTACCACCCACATTCCCAAACCAAAATCAAGGGGTGGCCACCAAATCATCACATAGTTATAATATGGTATCGAAGAAGCATGTCCAATCGGAGGAATGACCTCACTTGGCCCAAGTATAGCTCATGTTTTAGTCACATCTAAGCTGACTCTTGGAAGTCAGGGCCACGTCAATATCTCATACAGAAATTGTTTTCCAAACCATCCTACTTTATTTCTAGAATCTCCACCATATACACAGTTGTTAAAGTGGTTTTCGGTATTGGCAGAGAGAATGACAATATCTGATCCTGGTCTCTTTAACAACCAAACGCTTATTACACACCAGATGGTTCTTTTACATTTTCAAAACATATTCATAATTGATATCATAATATCATATTCAATTTTAAATCATATCTCTTTCGAAATTGTATTCACTTTCATACTATATTCACTTTCAAAATCATATTCACTTCCAAATCATATTCACTTTTACATCATGTTTACCCTCAAATAATATTCATGTTTGAATTTATCGATAAGATAGGTTAATTAAATCCATGTTCCAAAATCATCATATTACTCAAATATGTCATTTAAATCCCTACTTATATTATAACATCACTAAATCGTATTCTACTTAAAAGTCAAGGATTTAAATATAAATACTTCAACTTTACACAGTCTGAGATTATTGAAAATAGTTTATATAGTTTTAAAAATAGTTTAAATGGATTAAAATTTGATTTACTTAGTTTTATAATGATTTATATAGATTAAATATAGATTAAATAGATTTAATTAGAGTTAAAATGATTTAAATAGATTAAATATAGATTGAGCGGATTTAAAGTATATTAAATAAATTTAAAATAGATTAAATAGATCTAAATTATATTAGATAGAGTTAAATAGATTAAATAAATTTAATTAATTTAATATAGGTGAAATAGATTAAATTGGGATAAAATAGGTTATAATAGATTAAAATAAATTAAAGTAGTTTAAATTGATTAAAATAGTTAAATTAATTAAAATAGTCTAAATTAGTTTAAAATAGATTTCAATTTATATCTAAATATTTCAATAACTCAATTCTGATAAATTCATTTATATTCGACACTTCAACCTTGAAACTCCAATTTAAATACTTTGAACAATTCATTAAATCAATTCCAATTTCAGCATTAATACTTGGATTATCTAAAATAATCCAGTTTATATAAATACATTTTTAAAATGCCAGTTAACTGAATTCAAAATTTAAAGATTTAAAAAATTATTTAATTTAACCAGTCCGGTGTCCGTATATAATTTTCTACCCTAGGGTCAAGTGATACGGGTATTTATCATTTTAATCCGCAATATAATTTTTTTACGTTTATATATCATTTCAAACCACAATCCCGAACTAAATAAAAATCCATAAAATCGCTCGAGTCTATCATTTCAACCCATAATGATTTTTCCCTAATCTATAAATCGTTCGGGCATGTATCATTTCAACCCATAAGGAACTTGCAGTGTTATAACATATAAAAATACAACATCCAGTCATCCAATATCAACAATCAAACATACATCACAAACATCATCCAGATCAACCAATAAACATCAATAAATAACTGATAATCAATACATGTATTAAATTGATAATTTAAAATTCAACATTAAATTAAACGGTGATTAAATGCAATAAAAGTCAAAGTTAACCAAATGACAATTTAACATACCAAATAACAATAAATAAATTTCTAGTCACATCATAAATTTAATTTAACTAACATAAGGTAATCTAGTAGTTGTGAGTGGGTTAAAACACTCATCTTTGATTTTAAATCGAATTAAAATCCAAAATGATGTCCAAAATCCAATAGTCTCAGAATTCATCCAAACTAGAATTAAAATGTCTGAAATTCCAATATGATCCCAACGTAAGAAACTGTGCGTGAATTCGAGTTCGTATGCACAAATTATTGATATTAGAGCGATTGAAGTTCAAATTTAAAATTGAAAGAATATAGGGGAAAATATGTAAATTGTTCACCTTCAAACCCTAAACGAGCTTTAGCTCGACCCACGCGCACAGTAGCTGCCATCACCAAAGTTGAACGTGCCGCCCTATACCAAATCGCAACCATGCCAACCACCCCTAACCGGGTCGCCGCCACCAGCGCGCCCTCTACGACCTCCGAGCCCTCCTTCGCAAGCCCACCTCCAATCGCCGTCCAATTGCCAGCCGTCGCCACCAAAGTTAGGGCTTCATCCAATTTTTGCCGCCGATCCAACCGTCATCTTTCCAAACAACCAACATCAATGAACTCCACGCGACCTTCTCCACAACCCGGTGCCCTTAATTCGATGATCGGTTGAAGTCGATCGCAGCCTAATGGACAACCGAGACTTCATCATCCAATTCTGGCCACACTGAAACTTTAATCGAAAAATAGACTGTAGATTTGACTTACGCTCGTCGAGAGCTTCGGAACAGTATATAATTTGATATGGTTTGAAGGAGTTTGATATTGGATTTTAGGGTTTGGTAATCAGAGTTTGTTTCTTCCATTGAGAAGGAGAAGTAGACAGATGAAATTGTACGTACAGTATTGAGGAATGAAAGGCTGCTAGGGTTTAGAACAAAACAATACATACTAATGAAGCCCGATAATAAATGAATAAACATCCAAATTGATTTGAAACGACAAATACGACCCAAAAAGCCCGTTTCGTTTCCGAAACGAAAATGGTTCATCCTATATATCAAAATAGATGTTTTCGATATTTATAAACTCAACGGAACAGGTTTCAAGTCCAAATTCCATAGTATGAAGAAGTTAGCTTAAAATCAGCTTATTTCAAATAGATTTCAATTGAATTTAATTAAATTGATTTCTATGCATTTCGAGTTCGTACGATCAAACGACAAGTCCGATCGCTAAGAAACTTAAAACTTACAATAATTCACCGTTACGGATCCAATGAAATTGGTTTCGTTGAAATCCGAGACGGTGGCCAAAATGGCTATTTTCAAGTTAATTAAATAAATTAATATTAAATTAATTAAATCACCTTTTTAATTTCAAATTTAATAACTAATAATTTTCATCATTTTTGATTACTTTGATATTTACAATAATTTAAATCAATTTTACATGTCAATTCATTGTTAAATCTTACATCAGTTACATTGTTCAAATTCAACTGTAGTTAATCCAATTAATTAAAATTTAATTCCTGCAACGACCCGATTCTTCGACGTCGGAAAGTCGACATTTATACGTCCACCGTATCAAATGTCGCACAATCGAATGCCGGAAAACCGAACCGTTAGGGTTTAAAGAACGAAGAGGTAGAAGAAGAACAGAAACAATAACATAATCTCACATTTCGTAGCGGAACAAGTATAATAGATAAATAAATATCTTTAAACAGAATCACTATATCAATTATTACATTACATCACATTACATTATCAGAGTATACAACAACAACAGCAGAAGAAAATATAACATATACTAGTGATACGCTACGCCATCCAGCTTGCTCCTGATCTCCATAGAAAATCCTGAATTCCAGAATGACCTGATAACCTGACTCTAGGCTGCCCGTGTAGAAAATTATGGACACCCAGAGTTCGGAAAGGGAACAATAAACTCCAGGTCAGTCATGGGACTGGTGTGAGATCTTAAAACAGCTATTCTTTACCAAAGGAAAACAAAAGATTTTAAAAGAAATCCGCAATGCTTTTTAGAAAATGAAACTACCATAAGGCCTCCCGCCACACACACAATGCAAACGCAGAATTAAAGGAGATTTCTCCTTATGATAGTCAAATATGCTTCATACGAAAAATCATTTGATATTATTATTATTAGTGCATAGTCTGAAAAAAATTTCGAAAGTAAAATATTAATCTTAGCCAGCATAGACATTCCGAACTATGCCTACTATAGCTAACATCTAAACAGTGGGGCACCACCATAAGTAGATGGCAGGTTATACAACTAAAACCGTACTGGGTTCGTATTGGGAATTGGATTTCCAACAAATGGTCAGGCCAAGGAACTTCCCATTGCCACATGGGTACGCCTCTAGATGGACGTCCCGAGAACCTAACCGGATCTCTACCAACATAAGGTCGGGTTACCTCTGCAAAAATAGGTAACTACTGACATGAGTATGCCATCCCTCAGTTGTAAACAACCTTTATCCGAGGATCCTCAACAACAACAATCACAAAGAAGTATATATTTGTGATATTCACATAAGTTAAGTATTTGGGCTCCATACCATGATACCACTTCTATCCAGAAGGAAATGTACATACCCTAAGGGGCGCTACCCCCTAAAACCTTGCCGCATCCTTCCTATTTTGACCATTCCGGGGTGTGAGGTTCGACGAAGTCTCGTCCACAAAGCTACGCTTTTCACAAAAGCCATGCTTCGATCAACAAATGATCAGCATCACTTCGTATGCCACATTACCAAATTGGGAATGTATCACTAGTAACCATCAACTACATAACCTCTGAGCTCGTACGTCTCAAAGAAGAGTGTTAAGCTAAGAGAATAAATCCTCCGCCACCAACAGAAATGTATTTGATAGAAACCAGCTTTACATCAAAGTGTAACGTCAGACACACATCCATACAAGTCCATTCCGGGATCGAACGGAACCGAAGGCACTTCAAAAGAAGCCCTTGCAATCCGGATATTCACTAATCACGTCCGGAATTCCCATCACAAAGGGTGATAAAATCTCTATACCGGAGCAACGGGGTGCAGAGACATTCGACAGGTATCCTTTCGCTTTCGAAAATACTCGGTCTTCAACACCATCTTCAATTGCCATCCCATTTCGTCGTATCGTTATTCGGAATGGTTTTTTATGACACAAGCTCCTTTCCTGGCTAATCCGAATAACGAGCGCTTATTTTGAAAATAAGTGTTCATTCAAATTCAAATAAATCACAACAATTTTACTTTGATCTTTTAAACAAAAGATCCATCACAATCAAAAAGTTTCGATGTGGGTTTCGAATATCCAGTTGGAATTTGACTCCCGGTCGCATCGAAATTCAATTGCCAAATAAAGGCCAATATTGATAGTCGGTTATTTAACTATCAATCATCATTCACAACAGTCACTGGATTTCAAATAAATTTCCCTCAATTATTATTATTATTTTCAACATATCTTCGCAAGATAAAATTTCACTCTTCAATCCTTTGAAAAATAAATTTAAATCAATTTCCAAACATTTATTCGTTTCCACTGAAAATCTGCCGATTTCAAATATTTTAAAATAATATAAAAATACTTATTCAAAATATACTTGGAAATATTTAAAATAAACTATTTTAGAATATTTGCTTTAAATATTAGTTATGAAAAATATTATACTAATATCTCATACAAAATTCAAGTCCAAAAACTAATTTTAAAATAAAATTAGTAGATAGAGTATAAATATTTAAACACCTATTTTCTAAATCAAAAATCAATTTAATCATTTAAATAATCCTTATATAATTAATTAAATAATTTTTTTTACTTTAAACAATTTCCAAAACTAATTTCTCCAACAATATTATTTTAGAACCAAATCTTAAACTTTTAATTTTTATTCAAAAGCCATTTTAAAAATATACTCGGCTTTCCAGGGAATAATTCTTTTTCCATTATAAATTGGTCCATTCAAAATAAATTAATAAATCTTCTCGATTTATTTTAAATTTACATTCCAAATATCAACTGATATATGAATTTAAATCGATTCCCAAATATCATCTTCGCACCCAATCGAATTCCAAATTGATTTCCAGTTTATTTCAAATACAAAATCGACTTCCAATTTGATTTCCCCAAATTAGTTTTCCAATATCAAATCAAATCAATTTCAAATTGATTTCCCAAAATTATTTCCAACACACCAAACCAAATTTCCAAATCGATTCCTAAGGTTTATTTTAACTCCAAATTAATTCCTGAATCGATTTCTAAAATTAATTTCAACTCGAAATTAAATTCCAAAATTTAATTTCTAAATTTATTTCCTTTTGAATAAATTCTTTATCTCTTTAAATTATTTAAAATCCGTATCTTAAATAAATTCTTCAACTATTTAACAACATTACTCGAAATTCCTTTATAAAAATATTTCCCATATTTTTTTTGGAATTTATTCTATAAGTTTCCAAAGATAAAACTTTATCTATTTAAATTTCCTTCTTTTAAAATTCACCCGATTTCTTTGAGTGAATTCATTATAAATTTTCTATCCAAATTTCAAAATCAAATAACTATATATTTCTGGTATCCTATGATACCAAAAATATATTTGGCTGAATTACAGTCTTTACGGTTTCAATCACAAACATTCATACGAATTAAAAATAATCAACACACAACATAAGCAACAAATTAAATATTTAAGGAATCCAGTTGGATCCCTCCAACCTGTTTCCCTGCATCCACAGACGTTAGCACAACAATTAAATACCTATTCCACTTCAAGGTGGAATATCCCGGTATATGGGATTTTTAAAATATTATCCGCTATTATGCGGCGCAAATAAGGTCTAAACTAATATAACTAATAATAAATATTATCCAAACACACAATCAATCAATTTTAGTTTAACTATCACAATTCCACAACCAATCAATAACTGGAATTTTCAATTAAAACTTTGAGTAAGAAGATCTCACCTTTGCTTTTATTAGCAATCCATTTCCATCTTGACTCGATTTTCTCGATTTAAGACCTTGCAACAATAATATAAGGTTTATTAATATTCGAATTTGTCAAACAATCAAATTTTCCTATACGATAAGTTTAGTTAACCAAAACTTTATATTAAACTAAAAATTTTAGTTCAAACAAATTTTCCTCTTTTATAATTTTTTTAGTAAATGAAATAATTGAACAAGTTAATTCCTATTTTCTATTTCCAAAATCTGATTTTTAAATTAACTTTTAAACACTTTAAAACTCCAAATTTCTTTTCAAATCTGCATTTAAGGTTTAAATTGAATAAACAAACTGTGAATACCTTACTATATCTATTTCTTTCTGTTTTCTGTATATAAAAATAGGTGTGTGTATATTTATATTTATATGTATAATAATAATTAATTTTTTTATTAAAAAGTTAGTTTTCCTGTTTATATAAATATATTTAATCTTAAAATAGGTATGAGTGTCTATAAAAATAAGTTTTCTTCTTCTGAATCTTAATGTAAATTTTAAAATCCTACCTATGAATTTACTGCTTCCTCTTATATATACATATAATTAAATAAATTTAAGAATACCATCACCGTCTTCGAACTCCACCTGAACAAAGCCCATTTACCGAGCTAGGAGTCGTTGAAGCCACGCCTCCCTAAGTTAACGCGTACACACATACCTTCAACCGCCTTCGAAACCCATCCCTCATGTCGTGATGCCTTTAACCGAGCCTTGCTTGCATCTCAGGCTGCTTCCATTGCCAGTCGAACATCATCGTGCCTGAACTCGCGAAATCCCTTGCCTCCAAATCGCCTTCAGACCGGCCGCGCGATCCGCCCTATGCCCACGTTCGCAACTCCAACCGAGCGTCCTCCAACCCAAATCGAAGAAGAGGGGAGCACGGCTTTCATAGATTGAGATTTAGAAGATGAACAGGAACGAAAAATTAGGAGATAGAAAATAAACCTCGGCCGCCTTTTTTTTTTGTTTGAACTTCTATTTTGTTTTAGATAGAAGAGGGAGGTTTGCACTGCTCGGCCATTGCTTATTTTATTTTATTTTTATTTTCTTGAATCAAACGCGTGTAATAATTAATCAGAAGATAGGAAACACGTGCTCGAGGGGTGGGAACAGGTGTCGAACGAAGTTAATTAGTAAATTTAGGGGAACATATATGTTTTTTTTTTAAATTCAAATTTTAGATCGTTTTCAAATTACGCAATTCAAAATCTCAACCTCCAATCGAAACATGTCGCTAGGCGTTTATAATGTTAAACCCCTATTCTGAACGCGATGGAAAAGGTTTCTAGTCCAAATTCGATCGTATGGAGAAGATACCTTTTTGAACCAATTAAAATATCGAATTTTCGATTTAAATTTCAACACATTTGCTTATCATACGGCCAAACGATCACTCCAAATGCTATGAAAATTGAAATTCGATAATAACACAATATTACGGATCCAATGGAACTAGTTTCGTCGAATTCTGAGACTGTGCCTCGGAAGGCTATTTTTAAATATCGATTTAAATGATAAAAATTCAAAACTGAATAAAACATTTTCAAATTCAAATCTGAAGCTTCTATCATCTTTAGTATTATCAATATAAATTTTCTAAGTAATTCAAATTATTTTTAACAGGCTCAAAATTGAAGATTTAAAATTTTACCCAAATTTCTATAATTAGATTCAATAATTAAATTGCCAAATTCATTCTGATATTTGAAATTCAAGTTAAACTATCATTCAAACATTTAAAATTAATTAAATATTTCAATTTCAAATGTTAAAAATTCTGGGTCGTCACATGCTTCCCCCCCTTAAAAGAATTTCGCCCTGGAATTTCTAGTTAAGAAGAATGATCCTTAACCCGTGTAATATTTTCCAACCCAAACAGTTTTATCAATTTATCAACCCAAACCTTTTTTTTATTAAAGATTCATTTCAACTAACTTTCCAAGTTCTATTATAAGTTCTAAACAATATTGTTTACTTCCCAATTCAAATTTAGATTTGAATTCAAATTTCAAACATTCAAAATTTTCTCAAAAATTTTCTAACACCCTAAATTTTCGAAAAATTTCGCCAGCGCCTCCTTTGCGTGGCTAGCTCGGTACGACTACAAAATAGCACCACAGACCCTCAAATCCCAAAAGAAATAAAAAGCCAAGTGGCTAGACAAGAAAATCACCAAATCTCATACTGAAATTGAAATACATACCTTTTTGTCGAGCGATTCAATTTTATCTTTAAAATCAAAATCCCATTCTTTTTCCTTTATAATACCTGTAAGCTATTAAGCAATAATATCCAATTACCATATCCAAAACCGTTTAATCCATTTCCTTATAGAATTTTCAATCATACTCCTTGTATCATTTTTTTTACTTCACTATTGAAGTTACATATCCATTTCCATTCAATCTTGCATTTTCAATTTTATTTTGATTCAATTTATACTACAATTCTATTTGAATTCAATTTATCTTCTATTATGAATATTGAATTTTATCTTTCAATTATAACTGATTCATATCATTATTTTAATTCAGTTTCATTCACTAATTTACTTCAATTTCAATTTGAAATCGTTTGTCGCTAACAATTTTTTTTTCAAAAATTTTTTCTAACTCCCAAAATTTTCGAAAATTTTCGGCAGAGTCTCCTTTGTACGGAGGAGCTTTTGCAATTTGACAAAGATATAAATATATATACATCGACCCACTCGGTCGGAAAAAGCAAAAACAGTTCATATTTCCTATTTTTTATTGCGTAGGCGTACCTTATTTAGCATTTTTAAACAAAGCCGTTTATTATTAGCATTTTAGCACGACCAAATCCAGCCAAACGGCCCTCCTGTACCTGTATTTACTCAATTTAAACACATAAGTGACATATACAAGAAATTTATTCACATTTCACTTATTTCCAATAGTAAACACATAGTTTTCACAAGCAATACATTCGAAATAGTTCCCATAAGCAGTTTATATGGTTCCGACACAAATTTAATTGCTTATAATCAATTCACATACCATTTCTATTCAATTCAAGTGATTTACAACTCACTTACTTTCATTCAATTCATTTTTAAGCGAAATGAACTCATATCAATTTCAATTGATTCAAAAATCAATTTGATTTGATTTTATTAGCTCTTAGAATTTTGTGCAATCACGCTTGTGTTAAATAACAACCATTTCTATGCAGATTTTGACGATATTCACTTAATAGAATATCCAATCTAGTTTATAACTAATTTAAATCGATACAAATTCAATTTACTCTTATTCTTTTTCAATTCAAATTGATTCCGTTCAATTCATTTTGCATTCCATATTCACATTCATTATAATTAAAACCATTTCACAATTTCCAGTTTATCCTCCATTTAATAATTTAGAATATTTCCCAACTCTAAATTTTACTTAAGAATTTTACCATTTATTTCTTAAGTTCAATATAATTATTCTATATACTTCTTATATTTATTTCCAATTTACCACTTTTGTTTATAACCACTTATATTTAAACTGGATTCCAAATTCCATATGAATTCATTTTACCTTTCATTTATAAATATCGAATTCAATTCATTTTGAACCATATTAAATTTGTCATTCTTTTAATTAGTTTCACTAAGTAATTTTAATTCCTTTATTAACATTTAGCTCCACTTGATCCAATATTTACTTAAGTTATTTCAATTCAAAATTCAAATTTATCTTTCCTTGTAACACTTCCCAATTTAAATCCTTGATTTTATTTTCATTTATCAAATTCACTCCAACTACTAATTTAATTAAATTAGTTTTACTCACTTATCCATTTTTAATTTCAAATTTCCATTCTCAATCCATCTCGAATTTATTTTATCAATAACAAGGAAATTTTCAATTTATTTCTATTTACTTGAATTTATCTGCAAATTCAAACCATATTTATTTAACTCACAATTCAAGTTTTAATTTAACTAATTCAACTTTCCAATTTCATGAATTAATTAATTATCATATTAGTTTACTTGAAATCAATCCATTTTATTTTCTTTTTCCCCAAGTTTGGATTTTTATTCAACTCCATTTAAATTTCATTCCAATTAATAAAACCCATTTATACATTCATATTACAAATTTCATTCCATTAATGAATTTTATTCCAAATTATAAATTACATTTAAAATTTACATTTACAAGTCTCATTTGTATTTTTATTTTCTTAGCTTTTGGTTTTGATTTCAATTTCTTATACACGATGCTAATAATCTAATTTTATCGCTTCCTAACGACCAAGCAACCATATATTATAATAATTCACAGAAAATTTATTTCTTTTATATACGAAAATAGTTTTTGGTAAAATTATTTAATTTACCCTATTTTAAAACAATACTATGTTGGATTATCTTGTTTAAGAGTTTAGAAACCCCTATCGAAACAGTTGGCCAGACTGCACCGACCAGAATCTGTAAGCAATCAACCGATAAGTCAACACAATACAAAATATTTTATATTCACTAATAAATACGCGCTCATATCTATTATTACACTCAAACTCATTCCAGAGTACTACTGACTCTATCTCTAATGAGTAACACCCAACAGAGCCAAGGTTGTCGCTTAACCAAATGCTTTGATACCACATTTGTAACGACCCGATTCTTCGACGTCCGAAAGTCGACATTTATACGTCCACTGTATCAAATGCCACGCAATCGAATGCTGGAAAACCGAACCGTTAGGGTTTAAAGAACGAAGAGGCAGAAGAAGAACATAAACAATAACAGAATCTCACATTTCGCAGCGGAACAAGTATAATAGATAAATAAATATCTTTAAACAGAATCACTATATCAATTATTACATTACATCACATTAGATTATCAGAGTGTACAACAACAACAGCAGAAGAAAATATAATATATACTAGTGATACGCTACGCCATCCAGCTTGCTCCTGATCTCCATAGCAACTTCTGAATTCCAGAATGGCCTGATAACCTGACTCTAGGCTGCCCGTGTGGAAAATTATGGGCACCCAGAGTTTGGAAAGGGAACAATAAACTCTAGGTCAGTCATGGGACTGGTGTGAGATCTTAAAACAGTTATTCTTTACCAAAGGAAAACAAAATATTTTAAAAGAAATCTGCAATGCTTTTTAGAAAATGAAACTACCATAAGGCCTCCCGCCACACACAATGCAAATGCAGAATTGGAGGAGATTTCTCCTTATGATATTCAAATATGCTTGATACGAAAAATCATTTAATATTATTATTATTAGTGCACAGTCTGGAAAACATTTCAAAAGTAAAATATTAATCTTAGCCAGCATAGACATTCCGAACTATGCCTACTCTAGCTAACATCTAAACAATGGGGCGCCACCATAAGTAGATGGTAGGTTATACAACTAAAATCGTACTAGGTTCGTATTGGGAATTGGATTTCCAACAAATGGTTAGGCCAAGGAACTTTCCATAGCCACATGGGTACGCCTCTGGATGGACGTTCCGAGAACCTAACCAGATCTCTGCTAACACAAGGCCGGGTTACCTCTGCAAAAATAGGTAACTACTGACACGAGTATGTCATCCCGCGGTTGTAAACAACCTTTATCCGAGGATCTTCAACAACAACAAGCACAAAGAAATATATATTTGCGATATTCACATAAGTTAAGTATCTGGGCTCCATATCATGATACCACTTCTATCCAAAAGGAAATGTACATACCCTAAGGGGAGCATAATAGCGGATAGTATTTTATAAATCCCATATACCGCGATATTTTGTCTTGAAGCGAAATTGGTATTGTGCTAACATCTTTGGATGCAGGGAAACAGGTTGGAGGGATCCAACTGGATTCCTCAAATGATTGAATTGGTTTCAATGTTGTGTGCTGATCTATTTATAATCTGCATGATTATCTTTGTGATTGAAATCGTTAAAGGATAAATTCTAGCCGAATATATTTTTGGTATCGTTAGATGCCGAAAATAAATAAAATTTGATTTTTGAAAATTTAAGTTGAGAATTCATAATAAAATTTAATTTTGGAATTGATTCATTTTAAATAAATAAACAAACGTTGAAATGTTTATGTTATAAAATTATGATTTTTGTGAAATATAACCGAAATGTGATTTTTTAGATAAGTAGTTGATTTATTCTAAAAGTGGTTTAAATTGGGATTTTTGAATTATTATAAACGGTTTATATAAAAGATTTATAAAATTGATATTTATAAATTAAAATGTTGGAATTATAAAACAAGTTTTTATAAGGGTTAAAATGAAATAAAAATGGATTTCATAAGTGAATGAAATCTACAGATTTATAAATTGTGAAGTTATAAAATGAATAGATTTTATAAAATAAAAGATTTAATAAGTAATTAACTTATAAATTGGATTTTTTGCGTGTAAATGGAATATGGATAGAATTTGTTATAAAGTAATTTTATAAGTTGAAGTTGTTATAAAATATAAATGGAATTTATAAACGTTGCTTTATAAATCCGAAATCGACTTATTTTAATAATTTTAATTATTATGGCTTATTAAAGGAAATATATCAATGATTTTGAACAGTGAATAATCCTTTAAATAAAATATGTAGAAATGATGAATTTGGTTAATGAAGTATATTCACGATTTTGGACGGTGAATAATATATTAAAGAAATATGTTGGAAAAGTGATATTTTAAAAAGAATTAAAAAGATTCAAAAACATTTTAAAATGTATTAAGTATCGAAATCATAGATTTCAACATTTATTGTTGAAATAGACGTTTTCGAGGAATAGAAGGAAATGGTGGACTATAACACTGTTGTTATAGTAAATGAATTCCGAAAGGAAATGTTTTATATAGTATTGGGATTTATATATCTATTTTAAGTTCGAATCCCTATACTAGTGATTTTGGGTTGTCATAACGATGTTTTACGCAACATTCGTTTTGACCCAAATAAATGTGTTTAAGAGAATGTTTTCCTTATAGAATAAAATATATACTTAATTTGGATTTAAGTATTTGAATATTTTCCAAGTGTTGAAAATAAATAGATTTGTGAATTACTTAATATTATATAAGTATGGAAATGTTTTTCCAATATGAAGTGAATATTTTGAGATTTTATCTTTTAAAGATAAATTGAAAATGAATATTAGAAATCGATTTGGAAGTCGTATATTCATAGATATTTTGGAATTGTAAATTCACTATGGAATTTATAAAAGAAAGGGAAATTTGTTTAAAAATAAACATTGATTTATTTTTGAAGTGTGAAAATTAATTTACGGATTTGGAATGTAAATTTAAATAAAACGGTAAGGATTTATTTGATTGATTTAAATGAACCATTTTAAATTGAAAATGGATAAATATTTGGAAGTGTTTTCGTCTAAGAAAATTAATTTGAAATTTGTTTTCAAAGATTGAAAGGTGGAAAAGTGATTTGAAATCTATTTTCAAATGATTGAAGTGCGGGAATTATATCTTGTAAAGATATTTTTGAAAATAAATAATTTGGGAAATTATTTATAATCGGGTTATGTTGTGAATATTGATTGATAGTTAAATAACCAACTACCAATATTGACCTTTAAATGGCTATTTGTTGTGAATTGGTTGAAATTGAATGCTACACTTATTTTTAAATTATTGCGCTCGTTATTCGGATACCCATTCCAAATAGTGATACGACGTAATGAATAACATTGAAGACCGGTGGTGAAGACCGGGTATTTGTTAAAACGATAGGTTGACCAATCGATTGTCTCTGCACCGTTAGCTACGGTATGGAGATTTCCTTTGTGATGGGAAATTCGATCGGGATTGTGAATACCCGGATTGCAAGGGCTTCTTTTGAAGTGCCTTCGGTTCTGTTTGAACCCGGAACAGACTTTTATGGTTATGTGTCTGACATTACATTTTGAGATATAAAGCAGATTTCTTTCAAATACATTTCTGTTGGTGGCGGAGAATTTATTCTCTTAGCTTAACACCCTTCTCTGAGACGTACGCGCTTAGAGGTTATGTAGTTGAAGGTTATCAGCGATATATTCCCAATTTGGTAATGTGGCATGCTGAGTGTTGTTGTGTGATGATTATTTATTGATCATTTGTTGATCAAAGCGTGGCTTAGTGAAAAAGTGTAGCTTTGTGGACGAGACTTCGTCAGACCTCACTCCCCGGAAATGGTCAAAACAGGAATAAGCGGCAAGGTTATGAGGGTCGCGCCCTTTAGGGTATGTCATTTCCTTCTGGAAAGGGTGCTATCATGGTATGAAACCCAGATACTTACTCATGTGGACACACTATATTTATTACTGTGTGATGTTGGTTATCGAGCGCTCGAATAAAGGTCCAAAGGGATCGGGGGGTGGCATATTCGTGTAGTAGTTACCTAGTTACAAAGGTAACCCGGCCTTGTGTTGGCAGAGAGCTGGTTAAGTTCTCGGAACGTCCCGCCAGAGGCGATCCCATTGACAGTAGGAAGTTCCTTAGCCTGACCATTTGTTGGAAACCCAAATAAAACAATACACATCTTGTACGGTTTTAGTTGTAGAACCTGCCATTCACTTATGGTGATGCCCCACTGTTTGGATGGTAGCTATAGTAGGCACAGTTCGGAATGTCTATGCTGGCTAAGATTTATATTCTATTTTCGAAATGCTTTCATCACTATGCACTAATAATAATATCAAAAAAATGATTTGTTTTGCGTAGTAAGCATCTTTGACTATCATAAGGAGAAATCTCCTCCAATTCTGCGTTTGCATTGTGTGTGTGCGGGGAGGCCTTACGGTAGTTTCATTTTCCAAAAGCATTGCGGATATTTTTCACTTCTATTGTTGTTGTTGTTTTAAAGATAAATAACTGTTTTAAGTCCTCACACCAGTCCCATGACTGACCTGGAGTTTATTGTTCTTTTCCTAAACTCTGGGCGCCCATAATTTTCCACACGGGCAGTCTAGAGTCAGGTTATCAGGTCATTCTGGATTCAGAAGTGCTTTGGAGCTCAAGTGGCGAGCTGGATAGCGAGACGTATTACTTGTATATGATATTATCTTTCCGCTGTAAATTCACCTGTAGGGGCATGTTTGTATAACTGTCCATTGTCTAGTTGTGTTGTATATTGTTGTTGTATACTCTGGTGATGATGTGATGTAATGTAATAATTGATATAGTTCTTTGTTTTAAAGTTATTCATTTATCTATTATATGTTGTTCCGCTGCGACTGTGCGATTCTGATATTGTTTCTGTTCTGTTTCCTTATTTCTTCTATCTTTTTCTTCTACCTCTTCTTTAGCCATAATGGTTCGTATTTCCGTTCATCTTGAGTTAATCAATGGAGATTAGTGTCTATTCAAGGAGTATGGATTTGCGGATTATTACATCAGCTATTCAGTTGACTCCTGTAATATATTCTGATCTTGTATTTGGCTTTTGTATTGAGACGTCTATATATTCGAGACTTATTTTAACTCTTATATATATAGTAGCTTCATGAACTGCTATTCTTTTGTTTCCGCTGCTTATTTTTATATTACTCTGTGTCTGTGATTGATTTATTTACTGTATATGCTGAGTTTTGCCGAATATAAATTAACAATCCGATATTTTGTGCAATTCAAGTCCGACATGTGCGGATGCGAATGGTTGAAAATACCAGGATGTTACAGTTGGTACCAGATCTCTGGTTTAAGAAAAACTTAGCATATGAAGTAAAATTAATTACAGAATTGCCTTCGTTCGAGCTTGAATTCCTTCCTCTTTGATTCGGGCTTCCTTTTAATTTTGGAAAATTTTCCTTCGTTCTGAAATCCATCCTTATCCTTCCTATTCGTGTTCTTCTTGATTCTGGAGTATCCCATAGCTCCAGTAAAAGGGTTAAATTCCTTTACAACAGACATTAATTCACCAGAGATTTCTATATCCTCGGTTTACGATGCTGCTATCTCTTGCTATACCCAAATTCCATCTCTTGTGATTGGATGTCGATTGCCTCAGAATTCTGCTTCAATCTTACTCTTGAAGTCACGGTTGACCCGATTAAGGTCGCCCGTGATTAATATTAGTCTATTCATTCTTTCCTCTTTGCAATTTAATTACCTTATCTCACTTTCGAGCCTACCTACCTTAGTTACAATTCTCTTTGATATGGTACTTCTGAATTTCAACCTCTATCCTTGTTCTAGACCTATTATTGAATCATCGAGTGAGGGAGTGAATTTGTAATTAATATATAAATGTTTATATTGTGTTGCTTGAGTTGTTAAATTTGAATTTTGGGTTTCGATCGATTCGTCTAGCTAATGCTATCAATAGGAATTTCAAAACACTTGAACAAAGCAAATTGACACAATATTGTTTTCAAAATTAGCGAATGAAATAATTTTGTATATGATTATATTTTAGATATAAAGGTATAATTTTCTGAAATAAAAAGTCAACTAAATTGGTTATTTGGAATGATAATACTAGATTATCATTCGTTATTTTTGTCAACACTACTAAATCATTTTCTATTATTGTATGTTATAAGATGTTGAAATTATACAAACATGGCTTATTTGATTTGAAAATGCAGTAAATGTAAATTATGAAATTGAGAATTCAATTTCCAGTATTTTCAAAAAAATTTGGTTTTTAAATTTGGAATATATTATTCAAAAGTATTTTCAAATAGAAATTGTTTCAAAAGAATAATTTTAAAGTTTAAAGCCTGTACTCTTCTCCATTGTCGCTGGAAAATAATTTCGGTGATGACTGCAACATCATCGACATTCATTTTTGAGTTTCAAAGTGGGGAAATGAGTTAGTAGCTTTGCTACACTTTTGTCTTGGAAATGGATTTGATTTGAAATTATTAAATATGATTTGATTTATATAATATATATGTATATAATTATTTCAAAATAGTTTGAAGTGAAACCACAAATCTGAATCTCAAATTTTATATTAAGAAATGGTTTCAATTATTGAAATAAAGTGAATTGTTTGAATAAATGGAATATCTAAAATGATAAATGAAATTTAACCAACTTGAAATAGTTGAATTTGAATGAAAACTTATTTGTATAATACTAAATTGCCTTCTAATATATAACTTGCCTAAAATATTCATAAAGTTAAAATGTTAGGGGATAATAAAGGGTTGTACAAGAAGAAACTTAGGTATTAAATTGCTCAAATTGAAATCTGGCTTAAATAAATGTTTAAAATAAAAAGGAAAATTTGTATAGTATTTAATTACACTCAGAACATTAATATAACTTACCTGGAAAGTTTAAATGTAATTAGAATGTAATTGGATAATATACTCTATGGTATAAGTAAAAAAATATTTTTAAAATATATACACCTAATATATGTTGCAAATATGTTAAGTGAAATAAAACATATAAAAAAGAAGACTACGAACTTAAGAATAGCGAACTTGATTTTTGTGGAATCAATTCAGCTTGATATAAACATATGAAATAAATGAATTAATTTAAAAATGAATTTGTTTGAAAGAAATGTTGATAAAATGGAAGAAAAATCAATTTTTAATCAAAAGACTATTTATTAACTGAATAAAATGGATTAAACCAAATTGTTGAATATTAATTTATTTAAAATTGAAATCTATATAAGTTGAATGTTGAGTTGGAATTAACTATTGTTGAACAATATATTTAACGAATGAGTGAAATAAAACAAATTTTGTTGTGAAATTTTGTAATAAATGTTAATAAATGGGAACAAATCAATTGAATAAAAATATATGGTAATGAAACCAACCAAATGTGTACACAATATGTTTGATTGATTAAATAAAATGAATTGGAACCAGTTAATTGAATATAAACCAATTTTTAAAATAAATGAAATTTATATGATTTGGAATTAATGGTTGTATCTGGTATTTTTTTATTTCAATCTATTTTCTTTCTGGTTGTTTTATTCTCCTACCTCCTTCATTTTCGGCGACGAAAAGTTTTGAGTGGGGGAGAGTGTAACGACCCGCAAATTTTAATGGTTTTATTAACGTAATTAAATGAATTTTGTGAAACTTGAAACAATAAAATTTTGAAATAAAAATTTAATATTTGAAATACGTCTACTTAAACATAGCAAACGGTAAATTTTCGTCTGATAGTATGAAAGTTTATTTTATTGTGAAATTTTATTTCAATTCAAATCAGTTAAATTTGATGATGACAAATTATTTTCCAAACCTGAATTTTTTTATATAATAAATTTGTAAATCATGTTTTGAGTGAGACGTCATATTTCGTTTCTCCAAATTAAAACAGCTATTGCTCCGTTTATCTTATTTTCGATAGATTTGTAGCATTTTCGATAACAATTATCGACTTTTGATGGGTTGATCATACCACTGATATCTGTATACCATTTTGATTGCCTCGTCGTGTTGATCCCTGCGGTATATTCAATTCTGTGTTTTAGTGTCTGGCACGTGGCGAAACCCGTAAAACGGTTAGCCACATCGGCACGTCTTTTGGTTTGCAATGACCATTCACTTTCCACTGGTTGAATTTAAATGGATATTAACTTTTAATGTTCCTAGTAGTAGCCGTGACTTTTAATATTTTCATTTTTCAATATAATCTTTGCGTTGATTCATTTCCTTGATTTCATATTTTTCCTCTGTTCAGTTGCTAAAAAGATATAAAAAAATAAAAAATAATAATAAAGGCAACATTCACATATCAAATATCAGATCTGCTCGCACATATTTTCAACTTCCTATACATCTTCTTTTGCTTGATAAAAAACTGCCTAGGCTTGCTTGCCTCCACTTCACCGAGCCCGCGCTTGAGCAACGCTGATGCAATGCAGCCTCCACCTGATAGCCCGTCTCTACATCTCCTCACCTCATCATCCAACCGGCCACCGTTGTTCCTCACTACGGCCTCTTCCGCATGAGCATCACACCCAAAGTCCTGGCCAGCCAAGCCTCACTCGACACAACCCACAAATTCGTCTATCGACTCGCCTCCTCCACGTGAGCACCACGTCCAGTATCTCCTCCTTGGCCGAGACAAACTCACGCATCTCCTCGAACCTCCCCCTAGCCTGGCCGAAGCTTCCCCTTTTATATAATAGGTATGTGTGTATATATATATATAGGTAGATGTAGTTATATATATATATATAATATAGTCTGTTAGTTGGCAAAAATTATGTATTGATTGCAAGTTTAGGCTTAAAATATATTATTTACTGTGATATATATATATATATATATATATATATATATATATATATATATATATATATATATAAGTAGTTTCGTAGGTTGTTGAATACATTAGCTACTGTAAGTATTGTTTATAGATATGTATGTATAGTTTTATAACTTTTTTTTTACTGAGAATACATATAAGTTCATAAGGATTGTAAATATCAGTTTATATAAGTTTATATGTATATTTCTATGGATTATATCAACCCAGATTTGGTTATTTTGTATGTTAGTTTGTCTCAACCAAAAGAAATTGTTTATATATATATATATATATATATATATGTTATATAAACCAATTGGTTTACTAAGTGAATTACTATTCATATGTAAATAATAAAGTATAAGTTATATAGTTACAATATAGATATATGTCATTTGTGCAGTATAAACTTTGTTTACAGATTTTATATATATAGTATATGTTAATTTTATTCAGTGATATACGAATATATATTCTGTATATATATAGATTGTTGCTATATAAATAATGTTACATTGTATATATGATTCTTTTCATCGTTCTATTATAAAGGAGCTAATATACTTTGGTGTTTACAATATATTTATTAATATGTTAGTTATATGTTGTCTATATAAATTTAATTATATTAGCTTATATATGCCGTTAACTTGTTTTTATATATACTATGATAAGGAAGTTTATATTCAATATATATGTTTTAAAGTATATGTCACGACCCGAATTTCAGCGTTTGAAAATCGACATCCATAATTCACCCGTTTTGAATGCCGCAGATTCAACCGTTAAAATTCGATTCGCGCCGGAGCTTATAACACATTAAGTAAACAACACAGCGGAAGAAAATGAATGACTTTATTGATATACAACATTCGATACAACAATGATACAATTGAATATCAACATTTATCAGAGATACACAACAGCGGAAAGAAAAATCTTCGACAAAGGAACACCAACATTAACTTCAATAGAAAGAGAGAGAGAGCCTGAGAATCCAATACTGCAACTCCAACATGATCTTCAAAAGGGAGTGAATCCATAAACTACATCTCCAATCCAAAGCTCCTAAACTCCTTGGCAAACAGCTCACAAACCAAGAGCTCGAACCACCATCACGTTGTATTAAGCAAGGTCAGTCATGAATGCGATCGCCAAAATCCAAAGGCTGGATGCTATCAACTCTACACCTACTATTTGATTATCTAAAAAACCCAACTCGTGGCTGCCCGTGTGGAAAATTTTGGGCATCCAGAGTTTAGAAAGGGAACAATAAACTTCAGGTCAGTCATGAGACTGGTGTGAGCAAACAAAAACAGTTTACCTTTAACAAAAGAAAACAAAAGGAAATAGAAAAAAAATCCACAATGCTTTTTGAAAAATGAAACTACCATAAGGCCTCCTGGCACACACACAATGAAATTGTACACTTGTGGGAGATTTCTCCTTATGATAGTCAAACATGCTTGATACACAAAATCCTTTTGATATTATTATCAGTGCATAGTGGAAAACATTTGCAAGTATAATATTAATCTTAGCCAGCAAACGTACCATTATAGTATGCCTACTATAGCTATCATGTTAAATGGCAGGTTCTACAACTAAAACCATACATGGTGCGTATTGATGATTGGATTTCCAACAAATGGCAGGCAAAGGAACTTCTTGGGCCACATGGGTACGCCTCTGGAGGGACTCCTCGAGAACTTAACCAGCTCTCTGCCAACACAAGGCTGAGTTACCTCTGTAACTAGGTAACTAATTGTCACGAGTATGCCATCCCCCGATCGTAACCGACCTTTATCCAAGGCCTCGACACCAACAACCACAAAGCAATAAGTTTGCAGAAACCACATAAGTTAAGTATCTGGGCTCCATACCATGATACCACTTCTATCCAGAAGGAAATGGACATACCCTCAGGGGGTGCTACCCCCGAATAACCTTGCTACATCCTTCCTGTTTCGACCATTCCGGTTTGTAAGGACCAACGAGGTCACGTCCATAAAGCTACGCTTTTCACAAAAGCCTTGCTTCGATCAACACATGATCAGCAGCACTTCGTATGCCACATTATCAAATTGGAAATGTATCACTAGTAACCATCAACTACATAACCTCTGGGCTTGTACGTCTCAGAGAAGGGTGTTAAGCTAAGAGAATAAATTCTCCGCCACCAAATAGAAATGTATTTGATAAAAACCAGCTCTACATCTCAAAGTGTAACGTCAGACATACATCCATACAAGTCTGTTCCGGGTTCGAACAAAACTGAAGGCACTTTCGAAGAAGCCCTTGCAATCTAGATAATCCCTAATCATGTCCGGACTACCCATCACAAAGGGTGATCAAATATCTATACCGGGGTCATTCGGCGCAGAGACATTCGACAGGTCATCCTTTCGCTTTCGGAAATATTCGGTCTTCACCATCGGTCTTCAAATGCTATCTATTTCGTCGTATCATTATTCGAAATGGATTATATGACACAAAATCCTCTCCCAGCTAAATCGAATAATGAGCGTAGTATTTAAAAAGATATGGATATGGTGGGATCTTAGTTAAGTCACAACTTAAAGCCCAAAACCTTTCTTCAAATGGTTTAAACAAATTACCATTTTCAAATCTTTTAAACAAAAAGGTTCACTTTACAAGGTTCACCAATCTTTCACAAAGATTAATTCATAGCTTTCAAAACTATTTCAATTCCAAATCTTTTATGCAAAAGATACACCTTTAAGATCTTCTTCAATTTGGAAACAAAGCTCACCAATCTTTAACAAAGATTCATTTATATCTTTCCAAATAATTCCATTTCAAATTTGAAACCCTTTCAAAAAAAACAAGAAATCCTTCCTTTATTTGAAAGCTATTATTATTAAAAACAAAGAGTTTTCGTTTTGAGAAAATTCGATCAAATATGCACAAGTTATAGCCTTTAAATATAAACTTGGGTTAAATTCAAATTCCCAAAACAATACTTTTAAAATGGTTTAAAACCCACATAAATACATTATATAACTTGTATAGCCTTTTTTCCAAACATATATTTATAGAACTCAAGTTCAAATCTTGAATTCAAATTCAAATCAAACTATTTAAATTTCAAAACTTTAACAAGTTACTCAAACTAAAAATTCCTTTTCAAAAGCTTTTCATATTTAACCCAATTCCATTTCCAAAACAATTTGGATTCAAAATTCAACCTTTTAAATAAAATAAAATTAAATTCAAAATATTTATGATTTAACTGATTTCCTCGTGCAATCCATATTTGTGTGTGTACGGTGTAGTCCAGGGGTTTTACATAATAGTGCAACATCATCAATCATTACAGATTCAAGCATAGGAATATCGATAAGTGGCATGATCTTATAGCGCTTATCTTTCATTCACAGATTCATAGATAAAAATTATATATTCATCATAGATAAATAAATAAATTACATACAGCTTAATTCAACAACAATCCATATCACAAAATATCACAGATCAGAGATAACATCAATTCAAACATTCAATACAGCCCATACATCAATAAGCAACATTTATTAATTGTTTAATCCCTACTTAATTCAATTTAATTTCCAATTAAATTAATTACCTATGAATTAATTACCTAATCCTGATAAATTAATTACAAATCATTTGATATTAATTAATGAAATTAATTAATTAACCCTAATTATCCTTTTTAATTAATTATCCTTAATTAATTAATTATTCCTTAATTAATTAATTATTTCTTAATTAATCACATAAATTAATTGTCCTTAAGTTAATTACATAATCAATCAATCCTTTAATCAATACATTAATCAATTAACCCTTAATCATAATAATTAATCTTTAATCAATAATTAATTACTCTTAATCATGTAATTAATAATCCTTGATCATGTAATTAACCTTAATTCATTCCTTAATCATTAATTAATAAATCTTAATTATTAATTAATTAACCCTTAAGTAATTAACCTTTTAATTAATTATATTAAGTAATTACTATTTAATTTCTTTCATTAAGAAATCAACACTTTAATTATTTCCATTAGGTAATTAAATAAATTGATTAACCTTAAATTAATCACAATGATTAATTTTCCTTAATTACTTTCATTAACTGATTAACCTTTAATTATAAATAAATTAATTAATCTTTAATTGCCCAAGGCCTTAATTAACTTAAGATAAACCCTTATCTTAATCACTTATCTAATCACATCATCAAATTCTATTTAAAACACTTAAGAATATTTTAAATAATCACCCCAATATAATCATTTAAAACCCAAGATCAATTTTTTTAATATATTTTTGGAAACTTTAAAACTTGTTTATAATTTAAATTAATTTAAATTTGAAAACTTGGTTTGCTTTTCCTTTAAAAACTTATTTATTTTTTATATACTTTAAAATTTTATTTTAACTTCAAAATTCTATACGCTCTTCCTTATATTTAAAACTTTGATTTTTCTTTGTATTTGAAATATTAATTTCACATCTTCTTTTACTTTCAAATCTGGTACATATTTTATTTTCAAATTTAAAAACCTTAAAACATGTTTCCTTTTAAAATTTGAAAATCTGGTTTTTAATTAACAAACCCGAGCTATTTCGAATTTCCCTCGAGCAAAACCTCGGGTTCACGAATCAACATTTATCTTCGAGTTATCCCTACAACATCCTCGAGATCAACCTGAGGATTTCCCTTCTTCCAAAACTTTGCCAAAAACAACCCAGAACCAATGTGCACAGTGCACATGTACAGTCAATCCGGCCAACTCCGGTCATCACCGCGGCTCCTAACATGTCGTCTACGAATTCGCCTCCCAGCCCGACCACCCAACGTCGATGATTTCGTCGACAAACAAAATCGAGTATATTAACTCCTGCCTGGGCAACACAGATCGCCAGAAAACCCCCTCGCCTCGCCAATCCTGGTCACCATAAAACTTGCCCATCCTCCCAAAGCTTCTTCTTGACACAACTCAACGATTTAGCCACCTCTGATGGGTTCCGATCCACCCATGACAATGCAGTAGCTCCTCAAACCTAGTCGACGAAAACTGCTGCTCGAACCCTAATTCATCATCATGCCACCGCCTCGACCGTCTACAAATATTCTGAGAATTTTTCCTGGGTTCGCCACCATTCAGGCCTCCTCCCGCCTCGACCTCGACAACCAACATTCCGCCGGTCAATGGCAATTGACAATAGTACCAATTCTGACCAACTCCCAACATCTCGTGATTTACAAAGTTAGAAACAATGACATTTATATTGAAAATCAAGATTTCTAGATTCGAATCTGATGATATAAACAAAACTCGAAACTAAAGATATCAAATTTCCATATTTACAAAGATTTTACTGTATTTGCTATTTTTTGAATATTTTCTAATTATAAAAATTTGAAACAATTTTTTCAATTGATATTATGATGTCACGACCCGAATTTCAGCGTTCGAAAATTGACATCCATACTTCACTTCTACTTGAATGCCGCAGATTCAACCGTTGAAGTCTGAATCGTGCCAGAGCTTATAACACATTAAGTATAACAACACAGCGGAAGAAAAAGATAATATCATTGCTATACAATATTCGATACAACAGAGATACAACATAATATCAACATCAATCTGAGACGCAAGACAACAGCAGAAGAAATGGCATTAACAATGGAAATATATCTCCAATGGAATCTCCAAATGAATCCAACAACAAAGATAACTTGAACCAAAAGCTCGAACCACCATCATCGATGCATTAAGCAAGGTCAGTCCGGAATGTTGAAGAGAAAAAAATGCTGTCGCCAAAACCAAAGGCTGGATGCTATCGAATCTACTCCTACTATTAGATTATCCGAAAAACCCAACTCTAGACTGCCCGTGTGGAAAATTGTGGGCACCCAAAGTTTAGAAAGGGAACAATAAACTTCGGATCAGTCATAGGAATGGTGTGAGCAAACGAAAACAGTTTTAAACAAAAACAACAACAAAAGAATTTAAGATTGAAATCCGCAATGTTTTTTGGAAAATGAAACTACCATAAGGCCTCCCGCCGCACACACCATGCAAACACATAATTGGAGGAGATTTCTCCTTATGATAGTCAAACATGCTTGAAACGCGGAAACCATTTTGATATTATTATTAGTGCATAGTGAAAAACATTTCGAAAGTATAATATTAATCTTAGCCAGCATATGTACCATTATATTATGCCTGCTATAGCTACCATTTAAGAATGACAGGTTATACAACTGCAATCGTAAAAGGCGCACGTTGATGATTGGATTTCCAACAAATGGTCAGGCTAAGGAACTTCCTATTGCCACATGGGTACGCCTCTGGATGGACGCCTCGAGAACTTACCCAGCTCTCTGCCAACACAAGGCCGGGTTACCCTTGCTTGAAAGTAACACCTACAAGTATGTCGACCTCGGTCGTTTGCGATCTTTATCCGAGGGCCCTCAACCACAAAGCAACAACCACAAAGTAATAAATTTGCAGTGACCACATGAGTTAAGTATCTGGGCTCATACCATGATACCACCCTTTTTCTATAAGAAATGGACATACTCTAGAGGCACGACCCCTAATAACCTTGCCGCATCTTTCCTGTTTTGACCATTTCTGGTTTGTGAGGTCCGACAAGGTCTCATCCACAAAGGTACGCTTTTCACAAAGCCATGCTTCGATTAACAAATGATCAGCAACACTCAGCATGCCACACTACCAAATTGGGAATGTATCACTAGTAACCATCAACTACATAACCTACGAACTCATACGTCTTAGAGAATGGTGCTAAGCTAAGAGAATAAATTCTAGGCCACCAAACAGAAATGTATTTGATAGAAACCAACTTTACAATTCAAAGTGTGATTTCAGACATGCATCCATACAAGTCTGTTCCAGGTTCGAACAGAACCGAAGACACTTCAAAAGAAGCCCTTGCACTTCCAGAATTCCCAAGCCCGATCGAATTCCCCATCACATATGGAGATCTCTATACCGACGCGACTCAGTGTAGAGACATTCGACAGGTTATCCTTCCATTCTAGAAAATACCCGATCTTCACCATCGGTCTTCAAATGCTATCCGTAACGTCGCATCATTATTCAGAATGGGTTATACGACACAAGGTCCTCTCCCGAGTAAACTGAATAATGAGTGTAATATTTAAAAACATATGGATATTAGGACCTCAGTTAAGTCACAACTTTAACTCAAACCTCTCTTTCAAATGGTTTAAACAAATTACCATTTTCAAATCTTAGTACAAAAAGATTCACTTCACAAAGTTCACCAAGCTTCCACAAAGATTAATTCACAGCTTCTAGACTATTTACGATTCAAATCTTTTAAGTAAAAGATCCACTCCAGTTCAACAACAAGATTTACCAAATCTATAACAAAGATAGCTTTGAAAACTATTTCCTTTCAACAAAACTGGGAATTCTTTCTTTTATGTGAAAGCCATTATTATTTGAAAACAAATACTTTTTATCTCGGGAAAAACCGATTATATTTTCTCAAGTTAAAGCCTTTCATGTATAAACTTGGGTTAAATTTAATTTCCAAAATAATTTTTTTAAAATGGTTTAAAACCCATATAAACACATTTATAACTTTTATAATCTTTTTAAACCATAATTTCCAAACATACAATTCAATTTCAAATCTTGAATTCAAATTCAAATCAAATTATTTAAATTTCAAAACTTTATCAAGTTGCTCAAAATAACTTTTATCTTCAAAACACCTTTTCAAAAGCTTTTCATATTTAATCCAATTCTATTTCCAAAACCATTTGGATTCAAAAATTCAACTTTTAAAAATAATATTTAGATTTCAAAATATCCGTGACTTAACCGATTTCCTCGTGCAATCCATATTTATGCGTGTATACTGTAGTCCAGGGGTTTTACATAATATTGCAACACCATCAATTATAATAATTCAAATACATCAATATCGATAAGCGGTATAGTCCTATAACGCTTATCTTCATTCACAGATTCACAGATAAACAATATAAGTTCATCACAGATAAGTAAATTACATTCATCACAGCTCAAATAAATACAATTCATATCACAAAGCATCACACATCAGGGATGTCGACATTTCAACATTCAATAGAGTCCAAACATTCATAAGTAAGATCAATAAATTATATGATTAATTTAAATCAGATTAATTACTTATGAATAAAGCATTAATCCTGGTTAATTAATATTAATTACAAACCACTTTAATTAATTACATTTATTAATTAACCCTTAAAGATAAATTAATTAACCTTTAATTGTTAATTAATCAATCTTAATTAACAAATAAATTAACCTTTAATCATTAAATAATTAACCTTTAATTATTTAATTATCCTTTAATTAATTATCCTTAATTAATTACATTAATTAATTACTCCTCAATTAATTATCATTCCTTAATTAATTAATTAACGTTAAATCAATTATTCTTAATTAATCACATTAATTAATTATCCTTAAATTAATTATTCTTTGATCACTTAATTAATCAACCTTTAATCATTAATTATTTACTTTTAATTAAGTAATTGTCTTTAAGCAATTAATTATCTTTGTTAATAAATCATTCCTTAAATACTTTCATTAATTAGTTAATCTTTAAATCATTATTTAATTAACCTTAATCATGTAATTAATTTACCTTAATTCTTAATTGATTAACCCTTAATTAATCACAAAATTAAATCAACCACCTTGATTAAAACAGATAAACCTTTAATTAATCACATTGATTAATTAATCACCTACCTTAATAATTAATTATTAAATTCCATTTGAAAGCATTTTAAACATAAAATACATAATATATTACTTTAAAAAAATCAATTTTAAATATTTAACTTAAAAATTATATTTTGAAACTTTGTTATAAACTTATTGAATTTTCATTTTAACTTCTAAAACATGATTACTATATTTGAAAACGTGTTTAAATTCATCATTACCGTTTTAAACTTTCTTCACCCTCCTATGTTTGTTAAAACTTGACTTCAACATTTATATAGTTTAAAACTTTGTTAAATATTTACCTAAAATTCTAAAACCTGCTGTATTATCAACGACCTGAACCAAACACTCATTTACCCGAGCTCGACTTCGGGTAACCTGCTTCTATCCCTTGCTTCGAGTCACCCCCTTTTGTTTTCACGCACGTTACCCCGAGCCAACCCTTCTCCCCAAATGCCTCTCATTCATCTGACACCAGTGATAATTCGTGCACATGCATAGGCGATCGGATCGTCTTCGGCCATCATCGCGATCACCTCCACATCGCCGATGACCCACACAAACATCATAACCACCCAGTTTCCTTTGAAATCACCTGAAATCAAATTTGAACCATCTACTTTTAATTGGAACCAAACCCGAACCACGAATCCACCTTACTAACGATGATCTCGACTACTTGGAACCACGCCGTCCCACCCATAACTGCACCACAACCTACCGAGTCGATTCCCCCCATACCGATCACCTCTAGTGCAACACCGTCACCATACAACCCAAATGAACAGCCACGACCAAAACGACCACCTAAACCCTAAATCAACCCAGCCCGGCCACCATGGCCATTGGAAAAATATAAAACTATTTTTCCTACGATCAGCGACCCTCAGCCAGCTTCGACCAGGCTCTCGACTCCATCCACCGTGCCGATCAATGGCAATTAACCCAAATGCCTAGAACATTCAACTCGAAAATTCCAATAGATTATCAAATTAAAAATCGTGATACATACGTTAAAAATCATGATTTCCAACCACGAATACATTAATGCAATCCAAATTTGAAATTGAATTTGTTGATTTTTAACATATATATGTATTCCACTGTTATTTTCATTTTTTTAAAATTATTTACTATATTATAATTCCAGAAACCATTTGTATAATTGATATTATACTATAACAAATATCTTACATTCAAAAATCAAACGTAATTTTGGATTCAATTTGGAGATATGAAATTTTCTTTTGTTATTTTTGGGCTTGGAAACATAATAGAGGCCTGTGTATGACTATACATAGACATGCACATCCCTACTCATCTATATATTCAAACATAAAAGCATATTACACAAATAATTCCATAACATACTTCGACATCAATCATATTATCAAAAGATATAGGCAAATATGAGTGGGTTTGCACACCTTGGATTGAAGACAGAGGACAGTTTTCTGATCTGGAACCAGACTTTTTGTTTTAGATATGGAAACTTTTGCATTTGGTTGATCTGTACTTGATTGATTTTGAGCTGAAATTTTGCTTCTTGAATTTGCTTTACTTTAGCTTGAAACAGATTTTTGATTTTGTTCTTGAAAGATTGATATTTGATTTGATCTTCATCTCCTGGTTTTTTTAATTTCCAGATTAAAATTTTTGTTTGAACCGATCTGAAATTTGTTTGTTGATGTTGCTTTAATTTTGCTTCAGGTTTGTAGCTTATTTCCAGGTTTTTAAATTGAATGCAGTTTTGAATTTGCAATTGCATTCAGGTTTTGTTTTGAGATGATTTTCTTCTCAAGTTTTGACATTGGTTTTGATTTCCTGGTTTATGTTTTATAAACTTTGAATAGGAATGAGAAAAATGCATATGTCTGTATCTTTGTTTTAATTTTTTTTATCAATCTTTAATTTAATCAATTGCCATTTGTAATTAAGCTAACATTTGTCATTTGCTAGTATTAATATTTTTACAAATGTATTTTTGCATGTCTTTATATATTTACAAATGTCATCAACTTGCATTTTTTGTGTTAAAACCCTTATTTCTTTTAATTTGCAATTTGTATTTTAAACCCTTTAATTATTTATATTTTATATCTTAACATATGTAAATGTTTTACATTTTAAATTCATGAATATACAAACTATATTTATTTATTTCAAAAGAAAATGTGTTTGAATCTTTTTATCAAATCTAATATATATATATATATATATATATATTTATAACTTTAAAGAATGGGATTTAGAATAAATCAAACATTAATAAATAAGTATATAATATGTATATATTTGAATTTAATTCTTTAAATAGCTTTTGTAAATTTTATTTATATCAATTTCACAATATTACTTTTAAATCAAAATGCCTATTTAATGAAATTGGAAAACAAATCTTTATTAATTAAAAATATAATGATTTCAAATCCAATATATCTTATAAGATTTTTAATTTTGAATTTCAATTCCAAGGTTCAACTTAAAATAAATTTATAAATATAAACAAATAACAAAACATATCTTTATTAATTTGGAAAAATTTGAATTAATTCACCATTCAATTCACAATTTAACATTAATTTCTAGATTAAATTTAACTAAAAATGAGTATCGTTATAGATTCCCTCCTTAAGAAAATTTCGTCCCCGAAATTTGCCAGGGAGACAACAAAGGATGGACACACAAAGATAGAGAATCGACTCATCAATTGAGCTGATTATCTATTCTGTATTTGGCTCACCAAATCAGAATATCATCAATATGAGAACGAACTCATTTAATACTACACAAGATACTCGGGTAATCAAATCTACGAAATATGAAGGTTATTGGTTAGTTCGAAGGGATAACTAACCATTCATAGACTATATTGAGACCCAAAAGAATAGACAAATGGATCCAATTTTTTGCAATTTTCAAACGCTAGGTACGGATTCGAAACTTAGGTTGGAATACCCTAAAGTATATACTAGTTTGTCCCTCTTCGGACTTGGATCCACACAAGAAATCACAGTAGAATTTCAAATTTGGGTTTAATCGAAATCGTGTTATCGATACAAATCTTCGTATTTTATTCATCAATTCATTTTAAATAGAATCTCAAATTCATTAACGTTAAAAAAAAAATCCGAGGGAAACGGATGATTAGAATACGAAATAGGAACTAGAACGATTCGTAGGGCCACCAACACACCATAGCTTCTTCCCGGAGCTGTTACGAAGCAAATAAAGAATTTGAAATTGGTTGACCAATAAAGGAGATTAAGAAGAAAGTTGTTTCCGATGTTGCAGGGTATCAACCATTTAAAGTGGTACTTCCCTATCCCCTATCTCGTCCTCTTCCTGCACCCATACTCACTACAAGTGGATAGTAAGAGAATTTACCGAGGCACACGAACGGATATCTTAGGGATATACTCATTCTAGGGTATACTTCACCCTATCTCTAATGAGTTACCTAATGTGTTATACTCCTGAGCTAAAGTTCAACCTTCAGCACTAATGCCAAGATGACATGACCCGAATTTCAACGTTCGAAAATCGACATCCATACTTCACTTATACTCGAATGCTGCAGATTCAACCGTTGAAGTCCGATTCATGCCGAAGCTTATAACACATTAAGTATAACAACACAATGGAAGAAAAATACAATATCATTGCCATAAAATATTCGATATAACAGAGATACAACAGAACATCAACATCAATCTGAGATGCAAGACAATAGCGGAAGAAATGACATTAACAACAGAAAGATATCTCCAATGGAATCTCCAAAAGAATCCAACACCAAAGATAGCTTGTACCAAAAGCTCGAACCACCATCATCAATGCATTAAGCAAGGTCAGTCCGGAATGTTGAAGAGAAACAAATGCTGTCGCCAAAACCAAAGGCTGGATGCTATTGAACCTACTCCTACTATTTGATTATTTGAAAAACCTAACTCTAGACTGCCTGTGTGGAAAATTATGGGCACCCAGAGTTTAGGAAGGGAATAATAAACTCCGGGTCAGTCATGTGACTGGTGCGAGCAAACGAAAATAGTTTTAAACAAAAACAACAACAAAAGAATTTAAGATTGAAATCCGCAATGCTTTCTGGAAAAATGAAACTACCATAAGGCCTCCCGCCGCACACACCATGCAAATGCAGAATTAGAGGAGATTTCACCTTATGATAGTCAAACATGCTTGATACGCAGAAACCATTTTGATATTATTATTAGTGCATAGTGAAAAACATTTCAAAAGTATAATATTAATCTTAGCCAGCATATGTACCATTATATCATGCCTGATATAGCTACCATTTAAGAATGGCAGGTTATACAACTGCAATCGTAAAAGGCGCTTATTAGTGATTGGATTTCCAACAAATGGTCAGGCTAAGAAACTTCCTATTGCCACATGGGTACGCCTCTGGAGGGACTCCCTGAGAACTTACCCAGCTCTCTGTCAACACAAGATCGGGTTACCCCTGCATGGAAGTAACACCTACAAGTATGCCATCCCCGGTCGTTTGTGACCTTTATCCGAGGGCCCTCAACCACAAGCAACAACCACAAAGTAGTAAATTTGCAGTGACCACACGAATTAAGTATCTGGGCTCCATACCATGATACCATTCTTTTCCAGAAGAAATGGACATATCTTAGGGGCGCGACCCCTAATAACCTTGCCGCATCTTTCCTGTTTCGACCGTTTCCGATTTGTGAGGTCCGACGAGGTCTCGCCCACAAAGCTATGCTTTTCACAAAGCCATGCTTCGATCAACAAATGATCAGCAACACTCAGCATGCCACACTACCAAGTTGGGAATGTATCACTAGTAACCATCAACTACATAACCTCTAAGCTCATATGACTTAGAGAAGGATGTTAAGCTAAGAGAATAAATTCTCCACCACCAAACAGAAATGTATTTGATAGAAACCAGCTTTACATCTCAAAGTGTAATGTCAGACATTCATCCATACAAGTCTGTTCTGGGTTCGAACAGAACCGAAGGCACTTCAAAGAAACCCTTGCACTCCGGGAATTCCCAATCCCGATCGGATTCCCTATCACATATGAAGATCTCTATACCGACGCGACTCAGTGCAGAGACATTCAACGGGTTATCCTTTCATTCTCGAAAATACCCGGTGTTCACTGCCGGTCTTCAAATGCAATCCATAATGTCGTATCATTATTCGGAATGGGTTATATGATACAAGGTCCTCTCCCGGCTAAACCGAGTAATGAGCGCAATATTTAAAAACATATGGATATTAGGATCTCAGTTAAGTCACAACTTTTACCTAAACCTCTCTTTCAAATGGTTTAAACAAATTACCATTTTCAAATCTTTAAACAAAAAGATTCACTTTACAAAGTTCACTAAGCTTCCACAAAGATTAATTCATAGCTTTCCAGACTATTTACGATTCAAATCTTTTAAGTAAAAGATCCACTCCAGTTCAACAACAAGATTTACCAAATCTTTAACAAAGATAGCTTTAAAAACTATTTCCTTTCAACAAAACTGGGAATTCTTTCTTTTATATGAGAGCCATTATTATTTGAAAACAAATGTTTTTTATCTCGGGAAAAACCGATTATATTTGCTCAAGTTAAAGCCTTTCAAGTATAAACTTAGGTTAAATTTAAAATCCATATAAACACATTTATAACTTGTATAATCTTTTTAAACCATAATTTCAAACATACAATTCAATTTCAAATCTTGCATTCAAATTCAAATCAAATTATTTAAATTTCAAAACTTTATCAAGTTACTCAAAATAACTTTTATCTTCAAAACTCATTTCCAAAAGCTTTTCATATTTAACCCAATTCCATTTCCAAAACCATTTGGATTCAAAAATTCAACTTTTAAAAATAATATTTAGATTTCGAAATTTCTGTGACTTAACCGATTTCTTCGTGCAATCCATATTTGTGTGTGTATGGCGTAGTCCAGGGGTTTTACACAATAGTGCAACATCATCAATCATCACAATTCAAACACAGCAATATCAATAAGCGGTATAATCCTGTAATGCTTATCTTCATTCACAGGTTCATAGATAAACAATATAAGTTCATCACAGATAAGTAAATTACATTCATCATAGCTCAAATAAATACAGTTCATATCACAAAGCATCACACATCAGGGTATCAACATTTCAACATTCAATAGAGTCCAAACATTCATAAGTAAGATAAATAAATTATTTGATTAATTTAAATCAGATTAATTACTTATGAATAAAGCATTAATCCTGGTTAATTAATATTAATTACAAACCACTTTAATTAATTACATTTATTAATTAACCCTTAATGATAAATTAATTAACCTTTAATTATTAATTAATCAATCTTAATTAATAAATAAATTAACCTTTAATCATTAAATAATTATCCTTAATTAATTACATTAATTAATTACTTGTTAATTAATTATCATTCCTTAATTAATTAATTAACCTTAAATTAATCAATTATTCTTAATTAGTCACATTAATTAATTATCCTTAAATTAATTATTCTTTGATCACTCAATTAATCAACCTTTAATCATTAATTAATTACTTTTAATTAAGTAATTGTCTTTAAGAAATTAATTATCTTTAATTACTTAATCAATTAATTATGTTTATTTATAAATCATTCCTTAAATACTTTCATTAATTAATTAATCTTTAAATCATTATTTAATTAACCTTAATCATGTAATTAATTTACCTTAATTCTTAATTGATTAATACTTAATTAATCATAAAATTAATTCAATCACCTTGATTAAAACAAATAAACCTTTAATTAATCACATTGATTAAGTAATCACCTACCTTAATAATTAATTATTAAATTCCATTTAAAAGCATTTTAAACATAAAATACATAATATATTACTTTAAAAACGAATCAATTTTCAATACTTAACTTAAAAAAATATATTTTGAAACTTTGTTAAAAACTTATTTAATTTTCATTTTAACTTCTAAAACATGATTAGTATATTTGAAAACTTGATTAAATTCATCATTACCTTTTTAAACTTTGTTCGCCTTCCTATGTTTGTTAAAACTTGACTTAAACATTTATATAGTTTAAAACTTTGTTAAATATTTACCTAAAATTCTAAAACCCTGCTGTATTATCAACGACCTGAGCAAAACACTCATTTACTCGAGCTTGACTTCAGGTAACCTGCTTCTATCCCTTGCTTTGAGTCACCCCCTTTTGTTTTCACGCACGTTACCTCGAGCCAACCCTTCTCCCTAAATGCCTCTCATTCATCTGACACCAATGATCATTCGTGCACATGCACAGGCGATCGGATCGTCTTCGGCCATCATCGCGATCACCTCCAAGTCGTCGATGACCTATACAAACAACACAACCACCCAATTTCCTTTGAAATCGCCTGAAATCGAACTTAAACCATCGACTTTTACCTGGAACCAAACCCGAACCACAAATCCACCTTGCCAATGACGATCTCGACTACCTGGAACCACGCCGTCCCACACATAGCTGCACCACAACCTACCGAGTCGTTTCCCCCCATACCGATCACCTCAAGTGCAACGCCGTCGCCATACGACCCAAATGAACAACCACGACCAAAATGACCACCCAAACCCTAAATCAACCCAGCCCGGCCACCATGGCCATCGAAAAAATATAAAACTATTTTTCCTACGACCGGCGACCCTCCAGCCAGATTCGACCAGGCTCTCGACTCCATCCACCGTGCCGATCAACGGCAATCAAACCGAATGCCCATGAAACGATCTTGACTCGACCTTCAAAAATCGGCACCGAATACGACACTTGTATTCAAATGCCGTAGATCCAAACGTCAAATCTGGTTCGCCGGAGCTTATAACACACTAAATATAACAACACAGCGGAAGAAAAAGAATATATCAATATACAACATTGATACAATATATGATACAATATGATATAACAGATGATATAATAGATATCAATATACATCAGAGATATGATACAAGATAATAGCAGCGGAAAGAAAAGATAACACTAGCAGCGGAACACTATCTCCAGTATGGTCTTCAAGAAAGAACTCCAGCATCGGTAAATCTCCGAGGCACCAATCCAGAAATAGCTCGAACTCTCAATAACGATGCACAAAGATAAGAAAGTACAATCGTGATCCAAAGACTGAACTAGCATCAGAAAATCTACTAAACCTGACTATCCGAAAAACCTAACTCTAGACTGCCCGTGTGGGAAAATTGTAGGCATCCAAAGTTTAGGAAAGGAACAATAAAATCCAGGTCAGTCGTGGGACTGGTATGAGCAAACAAAAGTAGTTTTTATCTTTAAAACAAACAAAGAATTTAAATCTGAAATTCGTAATGCTTTTTAGAAAATGAAACTACCATAAGGCCTCCCGCCACACACACAATGCAAACGCAGACTTGGAGGAGATTTCTCCTTATGATAGTCAAATATGCTTAATATGAGAAATTACTAGTGCATAGTGTAGAAAAACCATTTTGAAAGTATAATATAAATCCTAGCCAGCATAGACATTTCGAACTATGCCTACTATAGCTACCATCTAAACAGTGGTGACCACCATAAGTTAATGGCACGTTCTACAACTAAAACCGTACAAGGCGCGTATTGTTTTGATTGGATTTCCAACAAATGGTAAGGCTAAGGAACTTTCTACTGTCCATGGGATCGCCTCTGGCGGGATGTCCCGAGAACCTAACCGGATCTCTGCTAACACAAGGCCGGGTTACCTCTGTAACTAGGTAACTACTACTTGAGCATGCCATCCCCCGGTCCTTTGGGACCCTTATCCGAGGTGCCTCCAAACCACAAAGTAATCACAAAGTAATAGATCTGCAATATCCACATGAGTGAAGTATCTGGGCTCCATACCATGATACCACCCTTTACCAGAAAGGAATGACACACCCTAAAGGGCGCGACCCTCACAACCTTTCCGCATCTTTCCTGTTTCGACCATTTTCGGGGTGTGAGGTCCTGGTGCAGTCTCGTCCACAAAGCTATGCTTTATACAAAAGCCATGCTTTGATCAACAAATGATACACAACAGCACTCAGCATGCCACACTACAAAATTAGGAATATATCACTGATAAATATCAGCTACATAACCTCTGAGCTCGTACGTCTCAGAGAAGGGTGTTAAGCTAAGAGAATAAATTCTCCGCCACCAAGCATAAATGTATTTGATAGAGATCAGTTTAATATATCAAAGTGTAGTGTCGGACATACAACCATACAAGTCTATTCCGGGTTCGAACAGAACCGAAGGCACTTTCGAAGAAGAGCTTGCAATCCGGGTATCCACAATTACGACCGGACTCCCCATCACATATGGAGAACTCTATACCGGAGCAACTCAGTGCAGAGTCAACCGACAGGTGTGAGATCTTTGAAATTCCCTTCCAAAAGCTTTTTATTTTAAACCCAATCCATTTCCAAAACCATTTGGATTCAAAATTCAAATTTTAAACTATTTCAAAAATCTGTGACTTAACCAATCTCCACGCGCAAACCATATTTGTGTGTGTATAAGTGTGGTCCAGGGGTTCAACACAATAGTGTACGACATCATCATAATAGATTCAATCATATCGATAAGCGGTATAACCCATAACACTTATCTTTATTCACAGATTCATAGATAAAATAAATTTATCAATCACAAAGATTCACCAATACGGTTCGATGTGGGTTTCGGATAACCAACTGGAATCCGACTCCCTGTCGTATCGAAGTTCAAATGTCATTTTACGGGTCAAGGGGTTTACATATTCATACAATAATATATACATCATAGATATAACAGCTCAGCATAAAGCATTACATCACATATCAAATATATCAATCCATCACAAAGCATTCAATAACAATCAAACATCTTCAATTTGGATGAATAAATCGTGTGGTTTTAAATTTATTACTCACATAATTACTTTCATTAGTAATCTTTAATCAATGATTAATTATCATTAACTACAATTGATTAAGTCTTAACCACCTTCATTAATTAATCATTTCTTTAATTAATTATCTTAATTAATTAACCCTTAATTGTAATTAATTAAATCTTAATAAATTATTCCTCAATTAATTATTTAAATTAATAAACCCTTAATTATTGATTAATTAAATCTTAATTATAATTAATTATCCTTTAATTAACTATTCTTAATTTAATTACCCTAATTAATTAACCATATTAATTAATTATGCTTTAAAGTAATTAACTCTTAATATTTGATTGATCAATCTTTAATCTTAAATTATCTATTCTTAATTACTTTCACTACGTAATTATTATTTTTATTTAATCCTTCATTAATTACCTGATTAATTAACTTGAATTGTTACTCAATTACTTTGATTACTTTAGTTAAGTAATTCACTTCTAATAAAAATTTCCCTTTAACAAATATGTTAACTTAAACTTTGAAAATTAATTAACTATTTTAAAACATCTTTTATAATAATTTAACCTCTTTATACATTATTAAGAAGATAACCTTCAAATTAAAGTTAATTTATTTTAAACCATTAAATTTAGGTTAATTAAAATAATTTATTTAAAACCCTTCTGAACTTATTTTAAATCTTAAAAATCGTTAAATATCGAAAAAAATTAATTCAACAAATTTTATTTTCAAAACTTGAGTTTCTTTAAACTTCAAAACTATTTAACTGCTGACTCGAGACTTGCTTCGAGTCGAATATGAGCAAAATGCTCTATTTCTTCGGGCTTCCCCAAAAGTTAACCCGAGCGCCAATTTTTTTTTTACCTTAGAAATTTCTAAGTATTTTTACCGTCGCGCACCTATCCTACTTCGAGTTGAGATTCGAGCTACGCCATTACTTCCCCGAGCCCAACACGAGAATCACGCGAACGACCCCAAAAACTGATTCTTCTTCCATACTTCACGAACCCAGATACATACGACGTCGCCGTGCACGTGTACAAACCTTTTGATCATCTTCGATCAGAGCCCCGACCACCCCTAATTCATCAACGAACATTACCACCCAAACAACAATCCAAAGCCTTCATTTGCTACCTGAATCAAAATCGAACAATCTCATTCAACCCGGAACAGAAATGAACCACCCAAGTCCACCTCGCACCGTAGACTCAGGCCACCAGAGGCCTCGAAATCATGCCCAAAGCTTTGTCAATGTTCTAGGCTTCTTTTCCACTAGTCCCGATGCAGTCCGGTTCGACGATCATCACGCCATTGCTCTGATAGCATGATCGACCCAAAACTAGGTTTACCAACTTCAAAAGCTTGCCGCCGCCACCATGACCAATTACACACCACCACAGTATTTTTCCCAGCTACTCCGATCACTCCTCCTCCTCCAGGAAGAAACATGACCTCCCCATCCATTGAGATTATCAGAAATCGACCAGAAATCAAATTTCAGTCAAACCCAAAATTCACATTCAATACTTCGCTTAAAATTGTGATTTTGATTCCAAAAATCATAATTTCCCAAGCTAATTCAATATATGTATTTGAATCAAAGAATTGTATCAAGTGATTTTTAACATATTTATAAATTTTTACTGTTATTCCTATTTCTAGTAATTTTCTTGTCAAATACACTTAACAATATATTTTAAAAACAATCTGATTATTTCTAACAAATTTTCTTTAAGGATCTTACCCTAAATTGTTTATAAAAAATGAGATATGAATTTCATAAAGGATTTTGTCCCTGTAGAACCTAACAGAGGCTTGCTTATATGTAAAAAAAATAAACACAGGTTTGTAAATAACTGTTCACAATGACACATCAAAATCCCAGATAAAATAAAATCATGCATCATTTATTCACAACCTTTCTGCATGCATTAAGGGATAAATTCAAGTTAAAAAGGTGTTTTACTCACTTGGCAAAAGTTTGAACTTCAATAGAACAATCACATGTAGGTATATACATACATTCATTCATGCACCTAAATAAGCAATAAACAAATTGCACAACATCATCAAGCAATCAACAATTTATAGATCTAAGGTTCTAATTTAAAAGGTTGCTCACCTGGACATGGATAAGGCAGAAAAGCAGAGACATTTTTCAAGCAGATATTTATACTTTTATCTTTGAACTTGATTTCTACCTGGACTTTATCTCATTTTCCAGAGAACCTTGCATTGGCAAAACTGAAGCTCCTCTTTTTTTCTTTTTATAAAACAAATCTGCAGTTTAAATTGGTTTATTACAATTTGATTTTCTTTCTCTTTTTTTTAGTTACAAATTCATTAACTATAAAGTTAAAACTTACCTGGGATTTTCAGAGAATAATTTGAGCCTGGAACAGATTTCCAGAATTTGAAATTTGAATTTTGCCATTGGTTTTGATTTGTTGAATCTGGAATTTATGATCTGAGTTGAGCTATATATTTGATCTGGAATTAAGTTGAATCTACATTTGATTCTTGTTCCCAGGTTTTCAACTTGCTTCAGATTTTGAACTTCATCAACTTGTTGATTGGGATGTACTTGAACCCGGTTATATTTTCTTTTCTTTTTCTATGGTATTGAGATTTGAAATGCGAAATCTTTTCTTTACTGTTTTGTTCAGATTTGGTGAGTTGTTTTATGATTGCATATGGGGGAGCTCAAAAGTTTTCTTGTAATTTTTAATTTTTATTATTTTATTCAATGTATTGAAGGCCATTTGTGAGAAGAAATGATTATGAGATCTAATGCATGTTGATTTGCTTTACTTCATCTCTTTATGTAAGTTTACATTTGTAATTTTCAAAGATAAAAGAATTTTTTTTATATCATATTCATTCTAAAAAAATGTACTTCTTTTTATTTTTTTTTATTTACACAAACAAAAATTTATCCCAAATAATTTTTACATTGCAACCTTAAATTTTGTTCAACATATTTATATACTTATGTATTTTTATAATTTTTTTATTATTTATTTTTGTACAACTTGTAATAGAAAAGAAGGATTTTAAAAGTTCTGATTTCATATTAACAATAGTCACATTTATTTATATAAGAGAATCAAATCATAAATCTTTTCAAATTTATTACTTCTTCCAAATATTAGAGAAAATACCTTTAAACACTTTTATTAGTTCTCAAAACTTTTAATTTCTATTTTATTTTTAATACATTTATTTTTTAATTTCAATTTTATTTATAAAATACTTATCCTTACATTTCAAACAAAAATCCTATTTATAATCTAAAATTTTGTTTTTTCTAGAAATTTTCATATTAATCCACAAATAATTTTCACAATTAAATATAAGACTTTATATTAATTATCAATTATTTCAAAATTTTAAACTCAAAAGAAATTGGAATTTATTTATATATCATTATCACTTATTTTATTTGTTTGAGATTTTACAATATATTTTCAACCTAAATTTCAAAAGTTAAAATATATTATTAATTTAAATGTATAAATTTATGGGATATTACTTTCTATTTATAAGATTTTAAATACACAATTTCAAATCCATAGTTAAATTTTTAAAAATCAATGTCCAAATAAAATAATATCCTATGTAATCTAAAAAATTCAAATTAATTTACAATTTTATTCAAAAATTTATTTTAATTATCAATTTAATTTTAATTAAAAATCGAGATCGTTACAGATTCCCCACCTTAAAAAAAATTTCGTCTCCGAAATTTGCAAGGGAGACAACAAAGAAAAGATGATAGATAAAGAAATGATTGATCAGATCATATCGAAATATTCATTCTGCATTCGGTTTACCAAATCAGAATATCAATAATATGAGAACAAACTCATACAATTATTTCACAAGATAATCCACCGGTCTACGAATATGCAAGGGCATTGATTAGTTCGAAGGATAACTAATCGTTCGTAGAGTATATCGGATCCCAGAGAATAGATAGATGGACTTAATCTTCCATAATTCTAAACACTAGATATGTATTCCAACTTCAAGTCGAAATATCCCAAAGTATGTACCAAATCGTCCCTCTTCGGACTTCGATATACACAAGAAGTTACGATAGAATTTAAATTTGGTTTTAACCGATATCGTTTTATTGATTCAATTTTAAATTTAGCCTTATATTTGTTAACAAATTTAACTCAATTTAAAATTTCCAATTTGCTTAAAATTTTCAATTTCAATTTCAAATTCATTAAAGTTTAGGTCAAAAAGTTGATAAGAAATTTGACGAAGATACGAAGTAAGGGTTTCTACAACGATACGTAGGGCCACCATCACACCGAAACTTCTTTCTGGAGTTGTCACGAAGCAATCAAAAGAATTGGAATGACTAATCAAAGGAGATTGATAAAGAAAGTTATTTCCGTTGTTGTAGGGAATTGACCACTTGTACTGGTATCTCCCTGTCCCCTATCTCGTTCTCTTCTTGCACTCACACTCACTATCAGTGGATAGTAAGAGAATTTACTGAGGCATTCGAAACAGATATCTTAAGGATATACTCATTCTAGGGTATACTTCACCCTATCTCTAATGAGTTACTTAATGTGTTATACTCCTGAGCTAAAGTTTTAACCTTCAGCTCTGATACCAAATGAAATGACCCTGACTCGACCTTCGAAAATCGACACCGAATACGACACTCGTATTCAAATGCCGCAGAACCAAACGTCAAATCTGGTTCGCCGGAGCTTATAACACACTAAGTATAACAACACAATGGAAGAAAAAGAATATATCAATATACAGCATTGATACAATTCTGATACAATATGATATAACAGATGATATAATAGATGTCAATATACATCAGAGATATGAAACAAGATAAAAGCAGCGGAAAGAAAAGATAACACCAGCAGCGGAACACTATCTCCAATATGGTCTTCAAGAAAGAACTCCAGCATCGGTAAATCTCCAAGGCACCAATCCAGAAATAGCTCGAACTCCCAATAACGATGCACAAAGATAAGCAAGTACAGTCATGATCCAAAGACTGAACTAGCACTAGATAATCTACTAAATCTGACTATCTGAAAAACCCAACTCTAGACTGCCCGTGTGGGAAAATTGTGGGCACCCAGAGTTTAGGAAAGGAACAATAAACTCCAGGTCAGTCGTGGGACCGGTATGAGCAAACAAAAATAGTTTTTATCTTTTAAAACAAACAAAGAATTTAAATTTGAAATCCGCAATGCTTTTTAGAAAATGAAACTACCATAAGGCCTCCCGCCACACACACAATGCAAACGCAGACTTGGAGGATATTTCTCATTATGATAGTCAAATATGCTTAATACGAGAAAAATTCTTTGATATTATTACTAGTGCATAGTGTAGAAAAACTATTTCGAAAGTATAATATAAATCCTAGCCAGCATAGACATTCCGAACTATGCCTACTATAGCTACCATCTAAACAGTGGTGACCACCATAAGTAAATGGCAGGTTCTACAACTAAAACCGTACAAGGCGCATATTGTTTTGATTGGATTTCCAACAAATGGTCAGGCTAAGAAACTTCCTACTGTCCATGCGATCGCCTCTGGCGGGACGTCTCGAGAACCTAACCGAATCTCTACCAACACAAGGCCGGCTTACCTCTGTAACTAGGTAACTACTACTCGAGCATGCCATCCCCGGTCCTTTGGGACCTTTATCCGAGGCACCTCCAAACCACAAAGCAATCACAAAGTAATAGATCTGCAGTATCCACATGAGTGAAGTATCCGGGCTCCATACCATGATACCACCCTTTACCAGAAGGGAATGACACACCCTAAAGGGCACGACCCTCATAAACTTGCTGCATCTTTCCTATTTCGACCATTTCCGTGGTGTGAGGTCCTGATGCAGTCTCGTCCACAATGCTACGCTTTATACAAAAGCCATGCTTTGATCAACAAATGATTACAGCAGCACTCAGCATGCCACACTACCAAATTGGGAATATATCACTGATAAATATCAACTACATAACCTCTGAGCTCGTATGTCTCAGAGAAGGGTGTTAAGCTAAGAGAATAAATTCTCCGCCACCAAGCAGAAATGTATTTGATAGAGATCAGTCTAATATCTCAAAGTGTAGTGTTGGACATACAACCATACAAGTCAGTTCCGGGTTCTAACAGAACCGAAGGCACTTCCAAAGAAGCCCTTGCAATCTGGGTATCCACAATTACGATCGGACTCCTAATCCCATATAGAGAACTCTATACTGGAGCAACTCAGTGCAGAGTCAATTGACAGGTTATCCTACCATTCTCGAAGACACCCGGTCTTCAACACCGGTCTTCAAATGCAATCCATAACGTCGTATCACTTATTCAGAATGGGTTATATGACACAAGGTCCTCTCCCGCCTAAACCGAATAGTGAGCGCAATATTTAAAAATATATGGATATGGGATTTTAGTTAAGTCACACCTTAAAAATCCAAAACTTTTCTTTCAAATGGTTAAACAATTTACCATTTTAAATCTTTAGATAAAAAGATTCATTTCACAAAGTTCACCCAGTTTCACAAAGACCCATTCATAGATTTCAAAATAATTTCCATTTCGATTTGGATTAACTCAATTAAATCTTTAAATTAAAGATTTAACTTATAGCTTTCAAACCCATTTCCAAAGATTTATTCATAACTTGGAAAATCATTTTCATTTCAAACTTGAAATCTTTTTACCACAAATTGGAAGTTCATTTCTCATGTGAAAGCTTTTATTATTTGAAAACAAATAGTTATCGTTTCAGAAGAATCCAATTATATTTATACAAGTTAAATTTTGGGTTAAGTTTTAAAGTCCCAAAACAACACTTTTAAAATGATTGAAAACCCATATAAACCCATTTATAAGTTGAATAACCTTTTTAAAACCCTAGTTCCCAAATCATAGAATTTCAAATATTAAATTCAAATTTAAATCAAATTATTTAAATTTCAAAACTCAATCAAGTTATTCAAAATAATATTAACCTTTGAAATTCCCTTCCAAAAGCTTTTTATTTTAAACCCAATCCATTTCCAAAACCATTTGGATTCAAAATTCAAATTTTAAACTATTTCAAAAATCTGTGACTTAACCAATCTCCCCGTGCAAACCATATTTGTGTGTGTATAAGTGTGGTTCAGGGTTCAACACAATAGTGCACAACATCATCATCACAGATTCAATCATATCGATAAGCGGTATAACCCATAACGCTTATCTTTATTCATAGATTCATAGATAAAACAAATTTATCAATCACAAAGATTCACTAATACGATTCGATGTGGGTTTCGGGTAACCAACTGGAATCCGACTCCCTGTCGCATCGAAGTTCAAATGTCATTTTACGGGTCAAGGGGTTTACATATTCATACAATAGTATATACATCACAGATATAACAGCTCAGCATAAAGCATTACATCACATATCATATATATCAATCCATCACAAAGCATTTAATAACAATCAAACATCTTCAATTAGGGTGAATAAATCATGTGGTTTTAGATTTATTACTCACATAATTACTTTCATTAGTAATCTTTAATCAATGATTAATTATCGTTAACTACAATTGATTAAGTCTTAACCACCTTCATTAATTAATCATTTCTTTAATTAATTATCTTAATTAATTAGCCCTTAATTGTGTAACAGCCCGCAAATCCGTACCCCTCGAGTCAACACTATTCTACAACAATCAACTCAAGCTGCACAGAAATACGAACCATTTGGTTAAAGAAGAAGAGGTAGAAGAAGAGAATAGAAAACAACAACAGAATCTAACCATCGCAGCGGAATAAAATATAATAGATAATAAATAATCTTTACTCAAAAGTCAAATATTTCTGTTTACATATATATATATATACACACACACACATCATCAGAGTACATCAATCATAGCTCAACATCAATAACATACATCTGGATACACAGCTACTCAACAAAGCGGACTATATACATAAAAAGTATGTAAATACGTATCGTCATCCAGATCGTCTCCTGAGCTCCACAGTATCATATCCTGTATTCTATAATACTCGGTCTGACCCGAGCATTACAGTTAAATAACACCCGAGTCAGTCTGGAATACCAGCGTGAGAAAATCACACCCAATTGATTATTAAAGTTTCAAAAATCCTTTGAAAACAAAAGCATCTCGTAAGACCACGCCATAAATAAACATGTCGGGTTTACCTTACGATAGCTAAAACAATTTCTATAGAAATCCTCTGATATTAAAATAGGGTCTATATACAAATACTTATAAAATAGCCGAAATTGTTACATGATTAAATTCCAGCTACTAGCCACAGAGTGGGTAATACAAACAAAACTCGTACAAGGATCGTAGGGAGAATGGATTTCCAACCAATGACTAGGCATTGGGGTACTACCTGTCACAGTACGAGGCCTAGATCACCGTACCGAGGAGTACGCCCGCTCCCCTGCAACACAAGGCCGGAACCATCCCTTACTGGACAGTCCCGAGTGAGATCACCCCACGGTTGGGATCAGCAACCGCCCACTAAGCTGAAATAAAAAGGGACATCTAGACTAGAATGACCTCACCCTGCTTGGGTGCTACCCACCTAGCCTTGCTGCATAACCCCTGATTTTCAGTCATTCCCATTTGATGAGGCTTGAGGCTAAGCGTTACCTTTTTAGAATATATCCCTTAGAATGCCCATCGTCAACCTGGCGATGTTTTCGCAAGCATTCATCCATACAAGTCCGTCCCGGGTTCGAACGGAACCGAAGGCACTATTCCTACTACATCCATTTTGGAAATATCCTCAGGATTAGTAGCGACTAGCCCTTGCACTCCACCGCTCCATCTTCGAATCAAAAATCGTTTTCACGAAACGTACAAACCGGATCGAAGTGGTTTTCGAGAAATAAATTTCGATCCCGGTCTCTTCGAAACGATCATCGCAGTTGGCCAATATTGATAGTCGGTTATTTAACTATCAATTAATATTCACAAACATCCATCAAACAATAAATAATTTCCCAAATTATTTATTTATCTCAAAGATATCTTCACAAGATATATTTCTATTTTCAATCCTTTGAAAACAGTTTCAAACTATCTTCCTTTTCTCCGAATAAATTTCGAGTATTTCCATTTCCATTGGAGTCACCAAGTATAAAATACTTTTAGATTTTAAAATAATTTAAAAGCACTTAGTTATAAAATATACTTCATAACCTTAAAAATTTAAAACTACTTCAATACTTCTTAAAATATATACTTTAGGAATATTAAATAAATAAGGCTACTTTTATAAGATATAAAACTAGATTTTCCTTAAAAACATATCCCAAGTCATTTAATAATTACTACGAAAATAGGTTTGAAAAATACTTATTTTAGAATTTAAACATTTAAAAATAATAAATTTTCTAAGATATGCTTTTTAAAACAGTATTAAAACCTTTGGCTTATAATTAAAATTTCTGGAAAATCGTTCTTGGCTATCCAAGGAACATTCTTCTCTTTCACAATCCTTTAAAAATGAATCACTATTTATTCTTAAACGAATTCTCATTCCTTTATAAATTTCCACTTTGAATTCATATATAAATATCCACCGATATTTTATTTTACTTGAGAATCCAGTTTAAAAATTTCAAAAATCTCACTTCCTTTTTAGATTTCAAATTTCAAAACACTTTAATCAGTTTACAATTTATTCCCAATTTACTTTGCTTAAATAAATTTTCTTTCTTGCTTTACTTATTTCAATTTTCCTTAACATTCAGATTTTGTTTTCTCATTTTGAATAAAAACCCCTTTAACTGAAGATACCAATTTCAGATTCCCAAGATTTCTCCTTTGTGTCTTAATTAAATTTAATCCTTAAATAAGAAAAAGAAATTCTTTATTCATTCAAATAATATCACTTAAGCATTACAATTTATTGTTACCCCTAATAATTCAAATTCCCCTTATTCCAAATTTGTTAGAGTTATGCAATCACTTTTATTTTATTTTAATTTCAATTCATTATTAATTTATTCCAATTCGCTAGAATTATTTTACTTAAAAACTTACTCTTTCATTTCTTTCGAAAATACAGTTCTAGAGATTTGATAATTTATTTCACTGAGATATTCAATCCATCCATACCATTCAATACTCCAATCATACATAAAATCATCACGGGATATCAAATATTCAGAACACAAAATAGTCAATAATCTAAATAATTTCGAGGGGTCCAGTTGGATCCCTCCAACCTGTTTTCCCTGCATCCACAGATGTTAGCACAATATAAAATGTAAATTTTAAACATTTCCATACTATAGCACATGAATAAAACTCAACCATTCAATCAATTATTTAAATTTAATCATTTAAAATTTGAATTTTAAATTAACTGAGTGAGATTAACTCACCTTTGACTCGTGTTTGCAACCCATTTCGAAACCAGCTTGTTTCATCACGATTCTTCACAATTAACCTTGTATAAATAACTATATGATTTTTTAATACTTTAGCTAATTGAACAATTTATTATTATTCATTTATTTAATTGTGAGCTAATAATTTAGGCTTTAACTAATAATCGAATTTCAGACTAATTCCAATAATAAATATTTCTTGGTAACTAAAATAATTAAATAAGTTTATTTACACTAATCATTAAAATAAATTAATTTACAATAATTTAGTAAAATAAAAACAAAATGAGTATGTATATGCATTTTTATATGGATATATTTATATTAATATACCTTCCTTTGAAACCTTTATATTTGTAAAAATTTACATATGTGTATTCAAAGTCTATTTTCAAATAAACTCTTCTATCTTCTAAACATTATATTTATATATACCCACACACACACGCAGCCGATTCACTTTTAAAACTATATTGTCCATTCTCTTTCCATTTACTGCATATGCGTTGATTTTTGTTTATTTGTCTTTTTTTTCTGTGAAGAAGACATAAACAATTAATTAATTACTATATATATATAAATATATAAATCGTAGAATAAACAGTTTTATAAACTTACTACTATTACTCCCAAATCTATACGTACACATATATGCAGATTAAATAAATAAACATAAAGGTAAAAATATACCTTTACTGTCTCACGAAACCCTAGATCGCCTCGCGCCAACATCTCCTCGTCGTTGCTGAGGAATCGCACTCGAGACGCTCTGATACCCTCTCAACTCGCGGCGCCTAAGAAGAACTCGACCGCGACTCCAACGTGTCCTCCCAGAGCCGCCGCTTCGACACTCCACGCGTCGTCCAAATCGAACGGCTCCGAGTTGGATTGAAGAGGAACAGAGGATAAACTCGCCTCCAACATCCCCTTTGCCCCGTTGATTAGCACGAACGCCCACTCGCGCGACCTGAAGATGAACGAAGATGATGGAATATGAACAGCACTAGACCGTCTCCAAACAGTACGCGACGTAGGCGAATTGATTCACAGATTTGTCGCCATTTTTTTTTAACTGAGAGTTTTGATTTTGAAGAATGGGCTTCGGCCAATTTTATTTAAGTGGATAAGAATCTGAAGAGAGGGAAAAGAAGTTTGTGTCAGAAGCTAGAAGAGTGTAGCTTCCATGAAAAGTTTTGACTATGAAAATTAAAATTAATTAATTCTTCTATGCATCACGGGTTGTACGATCAAACGGTAACTGCGAACGCTGCGAAGAAATCCGATAATAATATAATATTACGGATCCAAAGGAACTGGTTTCGTCCAATTCCGAGATTGTGCCTCGAAAGGCTATTTTCAAATATCAATTTAAACGATTTAAATTTCGAAACCGAACAAAACACTTCCAAAGTCAATTTTTACGCTTTTACTATTTCCATATTATCGATATAAATTTTATATGCCATTAAATTATTTTTAACAGGCTTAAAATTCCAGATTTAATATTTTACTCACTTCACTTATTTAATTTAATAATTCAATTATCAAATAAATTGTGATATTCGTAAATTCAAGTTAAAATTATTCTATTGAATATTTAAAATCAATTAAATATTCCGATTTAAATTGCTTAAAAATTCCGGGTCGTCACATTCCTCCCCCTTTAAAAGAATTTCGTCCCCGAAATTACTAGTTAGGAAGAATGATCCAATACCTGTTTACGATTTTACCTAAAACCAAACAGTTCAACATTTAACCAACCATCTTTTTATAAAAGACCCATTATTATTCTTATTAACTTCTCAACTTTCCCATACTTTCAAACTATACCATTCGTTTAATCATTCGAGTTTCAATTTAAAACCAAATTTTGAATTCTCAAAATTTTGTCAAAATTTTTCTAGCTCCCTAAATTTTCGAAATTTTTTGCCAGCGTCTCCTTTGCACGGCTAGCTCGGTACAACTACAGAATGGCTCTACGGCCTCCCAAATCCAAAAAGAAAACAAAAAGCCAAGTGGCTCAATCCAAATCCCAATCAAATTTCATACAAAATTTAAAATACATACCTTTTGTCGGGCAATTCAAATTTTATCTTTTGATATCAAACCCAATTTTCCTTTTCTTTTTCCTTTTAGATTACCTGCATATCCTGCTTAGCACTAATATCCAATCACAATATCCCAAAACATTTTATCAACTTTCTTACCAATGTCAATATTTATTAATCCAAATATCAACTTAGAATGTATTTGTAATATTCCATTTCCAATTAAGAATGCACCATTTCATACTTAAGTTAGTATAAGTATTTTATGTGTTTCTTATATTTATTTCACTCCGACTTTAGTTTATATCTATATCTATTCAAATCGATTCTTCCATTTCCATATGAATTCAAATTTATCTTATACTCTAACTTTTAAATTTTATTTTTCATTTATACTAATTCATTTCAATATTTTCATTAGTTTCATTTACTAACTTATTTCAATTCCCAATTTGAAATTCTTTTGTCGTTAACAAAATTTTCTAACTTCCAAAATTTCTAAAAATTTTTGGCAGAGTCCCCTTTGTACGGAGGAGCTTTTGCAATTTGACAAAAGAGATAAATATATATACATCGACCCACACGGTCGGAAAAACCAAAAACAGTTAATATTTCCTATTTTAATTGCGTAGGCGTAACTTATTTAGCATTTTTAAGCAGACAGCTTATTTATTTAGCAGTTAATGCAACCCAAATCCAGCCACACGGCTCCCAGGTACCTGTACTTACTCAATTTAAACATGTAAGTACCAAATAGATGCAGTTTAACTATATTTCACCTAGTTGCAATGGTTAAAACATATGAATTCTAAAAGAAATTCACACCAAACATTTTTCTGTAAGCAATTCATATAGTTTTCATACCAATTCAACTGTTTCAATTAATTTACAAACCATTTTCATTCAATTTGAAGGGTTTCAATCCATTCATATACAATCTCATCAATTTGAATGGTTTAAAACTCAATCGCTTACATTTAATTTATTCTTACGCAAACTGAACTCATATTTAATTCAATTGCTTTCAAAATCAATTTATTTTACTCCTATCAATCCATAGAATTTTTAATTACTTCCATTTACATCAAATGACAACTTATTATATGCAATTTGACAAGATTTATGTGAATAAATAAGTATTTATGTTTATAACCAATTTAAATTGACTCCAACTCAATTTATACTTAATTCTATTCCATTTCGGATTTATTCACAATCCATATATTCTCAGTTCATTGCATTTCAAGCTTGAATCCATTTACTTACGTTTTATTCCATATTTGTTTACTCCAAACTATTTTATTTAGCTCAAAACAAACCAAGCTATATCATTCAATTACCATTCCTCAACTTATTTAAACCATACTTCATTTGGTTCTTATTCACCCCATCCATTCATTTATTCAATATAATTAGTTTATCCACTCAATCCATTACGAATTTTCCATTTTCTTAAATATTATTACAACCCACCAAGTTTTATTTCAATCCATATTTATTTTTACTTGATTCAAATTTAATCCAATATCATTAAACTTGGTTTAAGTTGAATTAAATTCAACTCTCTTCAATTTATCCAGCTTAAGTCAATTGATTTCAATTTATTCAAATTTATACTTAAGCTCATTCCATTTTACAAGTAAATTTTCTCTTTTATACTCAGCTTAACTCAATTGATTACAAGGCCATATCCAATTTATTTCCACATATTTGGATTTTATTCACAATACAAACCATCCCATTACTATTTTAATCAAATCACATTTTTATTCTATATATTCCAAATTATATTTAATTTGTTAACACTCCAAGTTAGATTTGAATCTATAACTCAAGTTCTGGATCCATTATCCATTTTCAAATTACCCTTCACTTTTAAATTACCATCCAATTTTATTAACTTACATTGCAATTTCATTTACAAATCAATTAATTAATTTCAAGGCCACTTTTAATTATATTTTCTTCATCGACAATGTAAGTCGAATTTAATTATAACTTGAGTTTTATTTCCAAATATCACTTCATTTAATTTTCTTAGTTCACATTATTTTATAATTCAAGTTTGGCTTTTCTGTTTATTTTTCAATTCACCAAAGATATTTATTTTTGGGTTTTCTATCTCACCTTCAAATTTAACAAGTCACAACTTATATTTCATACAATCACACTCATCTAGACTTGAATATATTCATCTTTTATTTTTAACCCAAGCCTTATGCTTATTTATAACCCAAGCATATTTTTATTTCATGGATTTTTAATTCTTTTACAAGTCATTCTGATTTATTTAACTCAATCTAATTCTTATCCAACTTATTTCCCAGTTATCCAGGTAAAAATTTAATTTCATTTAATAACTTAATTGAATCCTTATTCCAATTCAATTTTATTTTAACTCAGTTTTATTTAATTCAATTCGATTGCAACTAAATTCGAATACAACTGGATATTATTTTCAGCTTATTCAATTTATTTTAATCCAGTTAAATTTTATTCTCCAATCCAAGTTAATGTCATTTTAATTTTTCACTTTAGATTTGTAACGACCCAGAATTTTATTTAATTAAAATTTGAATATTTAATTAATTTTAAATATTAATAACTGAATTTATAAGTCGAATAAATTTTTATTTGAATTATTGGATTTAATTGAATAATTAAATCGATAATTTAATATGTTAAATTATGGAAATAATTGAAAATTGGGTTAAATATGATTGAAAATGATTTGTAAAATTTTATTTTATCATATTGAAGTTAGAACGATATTTTAGAACTTTTAAAATCGAATTAAAAGTTAATTTGTGAAAATTGAATATTTTAATATTTAAATCGACTAGTAAAAATAGTCAATTTTTGAACAGTCTCAGAATTGAACGAAACCAGTTCCATTGGATCCGTAATAGTTAGTTATTACCGGATTTCAATTTTCATGTCAATCGGAGTTATCGTTTGATCGCGGCAGCTCGAAACACATCGATTTATTTTTAATTTAAATTTGGCGAGTCAAAATAGCCATTTTTCAAAAAATCTCGGATTTCGACGAAACCAGTTTCATCGGATCCGTAATGTGATATTATTGTAGGGTTTCAAATTTCAAGTCAATTGGATTTACCGTTTGTCCGGTACAAATTAAAACGCCTAGAAAATCGCTTAAATCGGTTTAATTTAAATTGAGCGTTTGCAGCCATAACTCGCACAGATGTCCGAATTAGCTTTCGAAACCTGTTCCATTGTGTCTGGAATGCGGGATAAACCCTAGGAACGTCAGTTTCGGCGCGTAAATCGGAGTTCGGAATTTCCGGGATGAATAGTGTCGTTGGAAACTCTATAAATAGGCCTCATTCACAAATAAAAAAAAATATATCAAAACCTAAACCTAATTTGCCCTAGCCGCCAGTTCAAGCAATCTATGGCCGAAATCTTCCAGTTTTCTTCCTCATTTATCTTCCAATCTACTCAATAATTTCACAAACTTCCAACTAGAAAGTCGTAGAGCACATCGAGATCTTGAAGTTCAACGGTTATGATCGAGTTTGGAGTTGTATTTTGGGAGATAGGAGGCCGTGTTCGTAGCCGTTCACGCACGCATTTCCAAGCTCAAAAGATGACCGAGCTTCATGGCCTTGGGGCCAACCTAGAGCAAGCTATGGCCTTCGATGTGGAGGTGTCTGATCGAATTATCGTTGAGTGAAGAGGCTTGAATTTGTAACCCTAGTTTTCTATAATGGGTTCTTTTGTTCGTGCGCGACCTGGAAGAAGAAACGTGATGAAGGTGAAGTAGTGGAGCGGCCTGATGATTGGGGGCTTTGAAATGAACGGTTGCGATGAGTTTGGGTAAAATAAAAAGAAAATAAATGTTGTAATTTATTAAGTATAAATTCGTGTAACTTCATAAATTGATAAACTTTTCATACGAGGTCGAAAAAATGCAAAACCAGTTGCGTTGGAATCGTATGGACGAGCACTACGCCATGGAGTTGGTTTGGAGTCGTTTGGAGTTAGTGAGAATTTTGGGTAAAATTAAACGTCCGTTTAATTTTATTCGAAATAAATCGCTAAAACGGAAATAAAACCAAGGTGAGAACTTCTCACTCAATCGAATCAGTTTCGATTTTATTTTAAATAGTTAGATTTAAAATATTTGAATGCATGTTTGAATGTTGATTGATATCTATTGATTGTTAAAATAGATATTATACGCCGTTAGTAAGCGGATGTTATTTAATAAAAACATATACCGCGAATATTTCATAAACAGTGAAATTAGTATTATATATAATATCAATATATATATATATATATTGGCATATGTATATATTGCAGTTATTGATTTTCCGCATTTTTTTGTTTAGCGGATGAGACCCTATTACGCCGTTATTAAGCGGATAATATTTAATAAGAACATATACCGCGATAATTTCGTACTGGAGCGAAATTGGTATTGTGCTAATGTTTTTGGATGCAGGAAAACAGGTTGGAGGGATCCAACTGGATTCCTCAACAGTTTTTATTTGATTTCAGATATTTTGATATTTGATTGATTATCATATACGATATATGATGGATCGTTGTAGTCGTGATTGACTATTTGGTGTGTAGCATCATTGGACCCAGATTTTGGGATTTTAAAATGATTTTAAAGTGATTTTAGAAAGTATACGTTTTATAAAATAATTTTGGAATTGATCCATTTTAAATAAATAAACGTTATAATTTTTAAAGTTATAAAAATTATGATTTTTGAGAAATATAGTTAAAAACTGATTTTTGAGAATATGATGCTATTGAGTTTATAAAATAGTTTAATCGAGATATTTTAGAATTTATTGTGAAAAGTTTAAATATAGGATTTATAAAATTTGATTATTTTATAAATCAAGAGAAAGGATGAAATTATAAAGGAATTTAAAGACGTTTTAGAATAATAATATAATTTGATTTATATTAAGAGATTTATAAATAGATATTTATAAATTGAAATATTGACATTATAAAACGAGTTTTTATAAGTGTTTGAATGAAGTGAAAATGAATTTCATAAATGAATGAAATTTATAGAATTATAAACTGTGAAGTTATAAATGAAATTTATAAATAGTAAGATTTATAAATTTGGTGAAATTATTTGAAGAATAGATTGGTTAAATAAATGGATCTTATAAGTTATAAGATTTATAACTATGAAGTTTAAAAGGACGATTTTGTAGAATAAATCGTTTTATAAGTATTTAACTTATAATATGAACTTTTAGTTTATAATTGAGTTATAAACTGAAATAGGTTAATAAAAGAATTTATAAAAAGGAAGCTTTTATAAATAAATAGAAATGGAATTTATAAACATTGTTTTATAAATTCGCAAACGACTTATTTTGATAAGTAAATTGTTGAAACTTATTAATGGAGTTATATTCACATTTTTGACTGTGAATAATCCTTTGAAATAAAATGAATAGAAGTGATGAAAGTTGTTAACGTAGTATATTCACGTTTTTGAATAGTGAATAATATGTTAAAGAAATTGTTTTGAATGTGATATTTGAAATTGAATTAAAACGATCTAACGATGTTTTAAAATGTGTTGAGATTCGAAACCATAGATTTCAACATTTATTGTTGAAATAGACGTTTTCGAGAAATAGAAGGAGATGATGGACTATAACACTGTGGTTATAGTAAATGATTTCCGAAAGGAAATGTTTTGTATAGTATTGGGATTTATATATCTATTTTAATTTCGAATCCCTATACTAGTGATTTTGGGTTGTCGTAACGATGTTTTACACAACATTCGTTTTGGCCCAAATAAATATGTTTAAGAGAATGATTTCCTTAAAAAATGAAATATATACTTAATCTCGATTTAAGTATATTGAATATTTTCTAAGTGTTGAAAATAAATAAAATTTGTGAATTACTTATGAATAAATAAGTATGGAAATGTTTTTCCCAATATAAAGTGAATATTAGAGAATTTATCTTTTTGAAGATAAATTGAAATGAATAATCGAAATTGAATATTCATTGATATTTTGAAATTATAAATTCACTAAGGAATTTATAAAGGAAGTGGAATTGGTTTAAAAATAAATATTGATTTATTTTTGAAGTATTGAAATTATATATCTAGTGAAGATATTTTGGAAAATAAATAATTTGGAAAATTATTTGGAATCTGGTGATGTTGTGCATATCCAGTGATAGTTCAATAACCGACTATCAATATTTCCCTTTGAATGGGTAATTGATGTGATTTGTTTGAATGTGAATGCCATACTTATTTTTGAATAAGCGCTCACTATTCGGGTTAACCGGGAAAGGACCATGGGGTCGTATAACCCATTCCGAATATGTGATACGTCGTTGTGAATTGCATTTGAAGATCGGTGTTGAAGACCGAGTATTTGCAAAAGCGATAGGATGACCTATCGATTGTCTCTGCACTGAGTTGCAGCGGTATAGAGACTCCCTAAGTGATGGTGAATCCGATCGGGATTGTGAATATCCGGATTGCAAGGACTTCTTTGTAAGTGCCTTCGGTTTTGTTCGAGCCCGGAACAGACTTGTATGGATTGTATGTCTGACATTACAAGTTGAGATATAAAGCCGATTTCTTTCAAATATATTTCTGTTGGTGGCGGAGAATTTATTCTTTTAGCTTAACACCCTTCTCTGAGACGTACGAGCTCAGAGGTTATATAGTTGAAGTTATCAGCGATATATTCCCAATTTGGTAATGTGACATGCTGAGTGTTGCTGAAATGATCATTGTGTTGATTATTGTGATAGGATCGTTTATTTGATCGTCTATCTTTGTGATCATTGTGTTGATCATTTGTTGACCCAAAGCATGGCTTTTGTATAAAGTATGTTTTTGTGGACGTGACTTCGTCGAGCCTCACACCCCGAAATGGTCAAAACAGGAAAGATGCGGCAAGGTTATGAGGGGTAGCACCCTTTAGGGTATGTACATTTCCTTCTGGATAGAGGTGGTATCATGGTATGGAGCCCAGATATTTAACCTATGTGGTTACTACGAATTTATTACTTTGTGGTTGTTGGTTTTCGGGATCCCGTGAGAAAGGTCGTTTACGATCGGGGAATGGCGTGCTCGTGTCAGTAGTTACCCAGTTAGGGGTAACCCGGCCTTGTGTTGGCAGAGTTCCGGTTTGGTTCTCGGGAATGTCTTTCCAGAGGCATTCTCATGTGGCAATGGGAAGTTCCTTGGCCTGACCATTTGTTGGAAATCCAAAGAAACAATACGAAACTTGTACGGTTTTAGTTGTAGAACCTGCCATCTAATATGGTAGCTATTAGTAGGCATAATATAATGGTACCTATGCTGGCTAAGATTTATATTCTACTTTCGAAATGAATTTCTTCTACACTATGCACTAATAATAATATCAAAATTGATTTGATTTTAAATGCGTATCAAGCATGTTTGACTATCATAAGGAGAAATCTTCTCCAAGTCTGCGTTTGCATTGTGTGTGTGGCAGGAGGTCTTATGGTAGTCTCATTTTTAAAAGCATTGCGAATTGAATTTAAAAATATTCCTCTATTTTGATTTTAAAGATAAATAAACTGTTTTGAGTTCTCACACCAGTCACATGACTGACTTGGAGTTTATTGTTTTCCTTCCTAAACTCTGGGTGCCCACCAATTTCCACACGGGCAGTTAAGAGTTAGGTTTATCAGGATATTCGGGATATTCAGGAATTGCTGGAGGCAAGATGGATGGCATGGCGTATTACTAGTTTATATAGTATTTCTTTTCCGCTGCACTGTTTGTTGTTGTTGTTGTACACTCTGATGATATGATGTAATGTAATGTGATGTAATGTAATAACTGATATAGTTCTTTGTTTAAAGATTATTCATTTATTATTATATGTTGTTCCGCTGCGAATTGTGAGATTCTGATGTTGTTCTATTTTCTTTATGTTCTATTCCCTTCTCTCTATTTTAAAATGTTCTGTTTTTCTATCTTTTCTCTATTTTCTCTTTTCTATTCTATTTTCTAATTTTCTGTTTTCTTTCTGTTCTATCTTCTATTTTTCTTCTCTCTCTATTTTTCTTTTCCCTTCTTTCCTATCTTCTTTTTTTTCTTTTCTCTCTTTTTCTTTTCTTAAATTCTTTTTCTTAAACCATAACATTTCGGGTTTTCGGCCTTCGATTTCTCGGCAGTCGATAAAGTGAGTATCGATGTTGAATTTTCGAAAGTCGAAAATTTCCGTTTGTTACAAGATTTATATTCCATTATCCAAAGCTTAAATTTCTTCCTGATTTACAAACCATTCCCATTTATAAGCTTACAACTTATCTTATCCAGATTTTTTTTAAACACCCAGCTTTGGTTCCAAATTGTTTTGAAATCCCCAACATCTCAAATCATATTTCTCACAAATTAAACCAATCCTGTTTTTTTTATTTCCAACAAATTTCCTTTGAAATTACAAAATCAAACAGGTTTTCCTGAACAAATCAATTTGGCAGCAATTCATCACTTAGAAACTCGAAAATGAACATCGATGATGCTGCAGTCATCACCGAAGTGATTTTCCAGTGACTGAAGTGAATTCAATGCTATCTCACTTCCCAAAATTTATTTGAAACAATTTCCTTTCAGAAATACCCCAAAAACAACAATATTACTATTTATCTTCAAAATATATCAAAATCTCCGGGGTTTTAACGTTTCAAATTTTATTTTAATTCCAATTTTAACTATAATGCATTTGTACAATTTATGCTTATACAAATTCCCATTTTATTTTAATTCAATTCATAAATTACATTTACAATTCATATTTATAAATTTCATTTCATAATTGGATTTATCTTCTCAATCTTTGATTATATTTACAATTTCTAATTAAATATTTCACTTAACAATGATAATACGTTAATATTATCATTTCTAACATCCAAGCAACCATATAATAGCTATATAGTTTACCAAAAACTTTCTTTATATCAAAAATATAATTTTTGGATAAAATTATTTCATTTACCCATATTTAAAACAATACCGTGTCGAATGCTCTAGTCAAGTGTTTAGAAACCCTTTCGATACAGTTGTCCAGACTGTGTCGACGAAGGTTCATATGCCACTCAATAAACCGATCAACACAATATTAAAACAATTTATATTCACTAACAAATACGTTAATACGCTCAAACTCATTTTAGAGTACTACTGACTCTATTCTATGAGTAATTCCCACCAGAGCCAAGGTTATCACCAACATATGCTCTGATACCAAGTGTAACAGCCCGCAAATCCGTACACCTCGAGTCAACACTATTCTACAACAATCAACTCAAGTTGCACAGAAATACGAACCATTTGGTTAAAGAAGAAGAGGTAGAAGAAGAGAATAGAAAACAACAACAGAATCTAACCATCGCAGCGGAATAAAATATAATAGATAATAAATAATCTTTACTCAAATGTCAAATATTTCTGTTTACATATATACACACACATCATCAGAGTACATCAATCATAGCTCAACATCAATAACATACATCTGGATACACAGCTACTCAACAAAGCGGACTATATACATAAAAAGTATGTAAATACGTATCGTCATCCAGATCGTCTCCTGAGCTCCACAGTATCATATCCTGTATTCTATAATACTCGGTCTGACCCGAGCATTACAGTTAAATAACACCCGAGTCGGTCAGGAATACCAGCGTGAGAAAATCACACCCAATTGATTATTAAAGTTTCAAAAATCCTTTGAAAACAAAAGCATCTCGTAAGACCACGCCACAAATAAACATGTCGGGTTTTTACCTTACGATAGCTAAAACAATTTCTATAGAAATCCTCTGATATTATAATAGGGTCTATATACAAATATTATAAAATAGCCGAAATTGTTACATGATTAAATTCCAGCTACTAGCCACAGAGTGGGTAATACAAACAAAACTCGTACAAGGCTCGTAGGGAGAATGGATTTCCAACCAATGACTAGGCACCGGGGTACCACCTGTCACAGTACGGGGCCTAGATCACCGTACCGAGGAGTACGCCCGCTCCCCTGCAACACAAGGCCGGAACCATCCCTTACTGGACAGTCCCGAGTTAGATCACCCCGCGGTTGGGATCAGCAACCGCCCACTAAGCCGAAATAAAAAGGGACATCTAGACTAGAATGACCTCACCCTGCTTGGGTGCTACCCACCTAGCCTTGCTGCATAACCCCTGATTTTCAGTCATTCCCATTTGATGAGGCTTGAGGCTAAGAGTTACCTTTTTAGAATATATCCCTTAGAATGCCCATTGTCAACCTGACGATGTTTTCGCAAGCATTCATCCATACAAGTCCGTCCCGGGTTCGAACGGAACCGAAGGCACTATTCCTACTACATCCATTTTGGAAATATCCTCAGGATTAGTAGCGACTAGCCCTTGCACTCCACCGCTCCATCTTCGAATCAAAAATCGTTTTCACGAAACGTACAAACCGGATCGAAGTGGTTTTCGAGAAATAAATTTCGATCCCGGTCTCTTCGAAACGATCATCGCAGTTGGCCAATATTGATAGTCGGTTATTTAACTATCAATTAATATTCACAAACATCCATCAAACAATAAATAATTTCCCAAATTATTTATTTATCTCAAAGATATCTTCACAAGATATATTTCTATTTTCAATCCTTTGAAAACAGTTTCAAACTATCTTCCTTTTCTCCGAATAAATTTCGAGTATTTCCATTTCCATTGGAGTCACCAAGTATAAAATACTTTTAGATTTTAAAATAATTTAAAAGCACTTAGTTATAAAATATACTTCATAACCTTAAAAATTTAAAACTACTTCAATACTTCTTAAAATATATACTTTAGGAATATTAAATAAATAAGGCTACTTTTATAAGATATAAAACTAGATTTTCCTTAAAAACATATCCCAAGTCATTTAATAATTACTACGAAAATAGGTTTGAAAAATACTTATTTTAGAATTTAAACATTTAAAAATAATAAATTTTCTAAGATATGCTTTTTAAAACAGTATTAAAACCTTTGGCTTATAATTAAAATTTCTGGAAAATCGTTCTTGGCTATCCAAGGAACATTCTTCTCTTTCACAATCCTTTAAAAATGAATCACTATTTATTCTTAAACGAATTCTCATTCCTTTATAAATTTCCACTTTGAATTCATATATAAATATCCACCGATATTTTATTTTACTTGAGAATCCAGTTTAAAATTTTCAAAAATCTCACTTCCTTTTTAGATTTCAAATTTCAAAACACTTTAATCAATTTACAATTTATTCCCAATTTACTTTGCTTAAATAAATTTTCTTTCTTGCTTTACTTATTTCAATTTTCCTTAACATTCAGATTTTGTTTTCTCATTTTGAATAAAAACCCCTTTAACTGAAGATACCAATTTCAGATTCCCAAGATTTCTCCTTTGTGTCTTAATTAAATTTAATCCTTAAATAAGAAAAAGAAATTCTTTATTCATTCAAATAATATCACTTAAGCGTTACAATTTATTGTTACCCCTAATAATTCAAATTCCCCTTATTCCAAATTTGTTAGAGTTATGCAATCACTTTTATTTTATTTTAATTTCAGTTCATTATTAATTTATTCCAATTCGCTAGAATTATTTTACTTAAAAATTTACTCTTTCATTTCTTTCGAAAATACAATTCTAGAGATTTGATAATTTATTTCACAGATGTTAGCACAATATAAAATGTAAATTTTAAACATTTCCATACTATAGCACATGAATAAAACTCAACCATTCAATCAATTATTTAAATTTAATCATTTAAAATTTGAATTTTAAATTAACTGAGTGAGATTAACTCACCTTTGACTCGTGTTTGCAACCCATTTCGAAACCAGCTTGTTTCATCACGATTCTTCACAATTAACCTTGTATAAATAACTATATGATTTAGTAATACTTTAGCTAATTGAACAATTTATTATTATTCATTTATTTAATTGTGAGCTAATAATTTAGGCTTTAACTAATAATCGAATTTCAGACTAATTCCAATAATAAATATTTCTTGGTAACTAAAATAATTAAATAAGTTTATTTACACTAATCATTAAAATAAATTAATTTACAATAATTTAGTAAAATAAAAACAAAATGAGTATGTATATGCATTTTTATATGGATATATTTATATTAATATACCTTGCTTTGAAACCTTTATATTTGTAAAAATTTATTTATGTGTATTCAAAGTCTATTTTCAAATAAACTCTTCTATCTTCAAAATCCTTATATATATATATACCCACACACACACGCAGCCGATTCACTTTTAAAACTGTATTGTCCATTCTCTTTCCATTTACTGCATATGCGTTGATTTTTGTAAATAAAACTTGATTTAAATTAAGATAAAACATTTATTACATTTAACTCTTAACTTCCATTTAAAATAAATAGATTTAAAAGCTTGAATATGATTTATTAAAACCATCATTCTTTGATTATTAGAGTTAAATACCACTTTTACTTAAATCACACTTAATTTCAACAAATTACACCTTTTCATTTGAAACATTATGGAACAAAGTTTTACAAGATTCTTTTTTTTAAAAGTATAAATACAAAAATCAAAACTATTGTTAAAACAAAGCTTAAAACTTTGTTTAAAAAATTTGCTTTTACTTTAAGATCTGAAATCATTTGTAAATTTAAGCTTTGCTTTTACCTAAAACTTGCTTTTACTTCTTCCTTTATAACTCTATTTGTACCTAAATTTTAAAATTACAGTATTATCAAAGCTCGCAAACGACACGAATACTGACCCGAGCAACAAACTAAAAATCCTCGAATTCATCTTCGAGTCGATTACAAGTCCATCTTCCTCAACTCCTCTACCATATCCAGCTACACCGTACACTCGTGCACCGTGCACGACGATCAAATCAAATCAACTCTGAAACCATACGCGAGTCGCCCCAGCCTTCCCCAATCTTACTAACCTCCCATCACCACTGATTAGGCCGGAGATCAAAATTGAGTCACTCAGCCCAATATATCACCCATCCTGTTTGGCAAATCTTCTTCGCGCCGCCACTGTCGCCTATCGGAGAACCCAACACTTCGTCCGATCCTTCACCTTGCCCTCCTATTTCTTTCCCTAACCACCGATGTCCCCAAAATCAACCACGACGTCATAAATTTCCCGACCTCAACATTGACCAGGCAAGCTTCTTAAACCCTACTTTGTCCCCACGCCGCCATCACGGTGAACAAAGAATTCATCTACCATTTTTCCCAAACTCGCCTTCCTCCAGGCTAACTACAGTAGAGACCCCAATCCCTAAAACTTTACAGATCATCAGATATTGCTCGAAAACAAAATACCAATCAACATGCAATATGTCGGCCTATACACCATTGAAAACTACAAAATTTATTTCAAAATTCATTATTCGTCTTCACAGTCAAGATTTTAAAATTAGATATATAAATTATCATATCTGATTTTTACTCATTTTCTTATTTTTACTATATTTTCAAAATTTTGTAATGATTTCTTAATATAAACTCTCGGTATTATTTTTAAAAAGAATGTTGTACAGTTTCAATCAACTTTTATTTATAGATCAAGACCTAACATTGATTAAGAAGAGTGGAATTTAATTTTCTTAGAGTATCTAGCCTGTAACCCAACAGAGACTATAAGTACAGTCAATACACATGCATTGTATACATATATCCTTAACCAAATATTCAAGTAATTACTATGTGCTATGTTTCTATTAATTTTTATCGCATACAACAACTTAATCACAGATTTAAAGATTTTTTTAAGGAAAAGGTCTACTCACAGATGAAGAACAGAACTTGGAAACAGAACCATGAAAATTGGAAGCTGCTGCACTTGAAAATTGAAAACTTGAACACTTAAGATCTACGAATTCTTTAAAAACTAAAGCTTGCACTTGTCCTTGATGTTTGATCTGGATTGGATTTCTGAGTTGATTCTTGCTTTTGTTCAGATTTGGAATTTATGAAGAAATTTCCTTTTTGATTTGTTTACTGGTTTACAGATTTTGCTTGTTGATGAGTTGCTTTATTTTTTTCGTTTGAACTAATCCAAGAAGAAAAATGGAGTGAGAGATAATGATGATATATATCCTTGAATAAAAGAAAATAAATATAATTATGACACTTGTTAAATTATGGAGTAAATTAATTACACTTGTATTTGCATGAAATCAATAGGTTTACACTTGTAATTATAATGTATTAATGTGTTTTAATTTTTTTTCTATATCTTATTATAGTTAAATTTTAGTTTTATACTAATAATATCTTAAGTGTGTTTAATAACAAACTTCTTCTTTGTTCAGATTTTCCTTATTAAACTTACATTTGTAATTATGCATGATATATTCATTTTAAATCTTTATAAAGATTTTGTATTTATTTTATCAATTAACAATCACTTTCTTAATTTATTTAAAGAAAGTTTCCTTTAAGGAAAATAATATAAGACAAATCCTATTTTGAATGCAAAATAATTTAAAGTATTTATCTTTTGAATTTTCAATTTAAACCCGAATTCCAATTCTAATTCAAAATTAAAAATCAACTCATAAATATAAATATACACTTTTAAGCAAACACATCTTAAATTTATTTCAAAAAATAAAAATTTCTCTATTCAAAATCTGCTTATCTATATGTATTCAATCTTTATTATTTTCAGATATTTATAATTCATCTTTTGTTAAAATTTTAAATTCATTTATATATCCAAATATCTTAATTTATCAAATTTCATTTGTTTAACCAAATGAAATCAATATCTCAATAATTTAAAATTAGTTAACTATCAAATTAACAGATGTTCAAAAAACCAGGTTATCACAAGGAAATAGTTTGGATAGTCATAAATAGTTTTAATAGTTTTAAAAATAGTTAAAAATAGATTGAAATAATTTAAATAGTAAAATAGTTTTGATAGATTTAAAATAAATAGATTTAAATTATATTAAGTAGATTATAAATAGATTGAATAAATTTAAAATAGATTAAATAGATTTAAATTATATTAAATAGATTTAAAATAGATTAAATAAATTTAATTAGTTTAAAATAGGTAAAATAAATTAAATTGGATTAAATAAGTTATAATAGATTAAAATAAATTGAAAATAGTTTAAATTGATTAAGATAGCATAATTAATTAAAATAGATTAAATTAGTTTAAAATAAATTTCAAAATTATATCCAAACATTTCCAATAACTCAATTTCGATGAATTCATTTATATTTTGACACTTCAACTTTGAAATTCCAATTTAAATCCTTTGAACAGTTCATTAAATCAATTCCAATTTCAATATTTAACACTTGGATTATCGAAAATAATTCAGTTTATGTAAATCAATTTCTATTTCAAAATATCAGTTAACTGAACTCAAAATTTAAAAATTCAAAAATCAATTAATTTAACCAAATCGGTATCTGTGTATAATTCTCTACCCTAGGGTCAAGTGATGCAGATATTTGTCATTTCAATATACAATTTACAATTTTACGGTTATATATATCATTTCAAACCATAATCCCGAATTAAATAAAAATCCATACACTCGAGTCTATCATTTCAACCTATAACAATTTTTCCCTAATCTATAAATCGTTCCGGTATGTATCATTTCAACCCATAGGGACTTGCAATGTTATAACAATATAAAATACAACATCCGGTCATCCAATATCAACAATCAAACATCTATCACAATCATCATCCAAATCAATCAATAAACATCGATAGGTAACTGATAATCAATAACAGGTATTAAATTGAAAATTTAAATTCAATATTGAATTAAACGATGATTAAATGCAATAAAAGTCAAATTTAACCAGAATGAAAATTTAACATAACAAACAACAATCGATGAATTTATAATCACATCATAAATTTAATTTAACTAACATAAGATAATTTAGTAGTTGTGAGTGGCTTAAAACACTCACCTTTGAATTTAAAATCGATTTGAAATCCAAATAGGGCCCAAATTTGAACAGTCTCGGAATTCGACCAAACAAGCGTCAAAATGTCTGGAATTTCAATACGTTTCCAGTGGAACAAAGCGCACGTGAAACGGACCTCGTTTGCAAGAGTTATCGACATTAGAACATTATACGAATTATATTAAAATAAAATAAAATAACAAAGCCACGTCATACCAGCACGTTCTCCATCGAAACCCTAGCGGTTATGCTTCGCATGCAAACGACCGTAGTAGCCATGCTCAGCTCAAGATTTCGCCACCACCCTAAGCCTCTTCACCCAGATTCGAGTGCGCCGCTGGCCTCCCCAGCCTCGGCCGACTATTGGCCCCCCATGCACACGCTCGCCGAGGCCCAACGCCTCCTTCGACGCTGTTCCAAACGCGGCTAAATTCCGGTGAGCTCGATGACCATCTCGACCAATGAATATCATCACCGTGGACTGCTCGACAACACCTTCCTAACGGCACCTTTCGATCGTCGATTTATGGATAAACGATGATTTGATGACAAAAATGTACTGCACCAGTGGATTACGCTCGTCGAGAGCTTCGAATTGATATATAATTTGTTAGGGTTTCGAGGAGTTTGGTTTTTGATTTGATTTTGGTTTACAATTGGATTTGGAATTTGTTTTGGTTTATCTACCATTGGAAAGAGAGAAGCAGATGGAATTGTACGTACAGACAAATGGAAAATGAAATAGTTAGGGTTTCTAACGGGCTATTTATAGGCGGATCAGAAATAGAAATGAATGGACTAGATTGATTTGAAAGTTGAACGATAAATGATTCAAAAAGCCCATTTCATTCACGAAACGAAAACGGGTCATCCCATATATCAAAATAGATATTTTGATAATTTTAAACTAAATGGAACATGTTTCAAGTCCTAATTACATCGCATGATGAAGTTAGCTTAGAATTAGCTTATTTCAAATTGATTTCAATTGGTTTAATTAAATTGATTTCAACGCGTTTCATGTCCGTACAAGTCCGATCGCTACGAAACTTGAAACCTTACAATAATTCATTGCTACAGATCCGATGAAACTTGTTTCGTCGAAATCCAAGATAGTGATCAAAATGGCTATTTTCACGTTATTTAAATAAATAAATATTAAATAAATTAAATCATCCTTTTCAATTCAAATTTAATCATTTACAATTTCTATCACTTTGGATTACTAAAAAAATTATAATCCTTTAAAGCAAATTTCTATATCAATTCAATGTTGAATATTGCATGCTTCACAGTGTTTAATTTCAATTTCAATAAATTTAGTAATTATAAATTAAATTTCCAATAATTCCATTTGTTTGCCTTTTTATCCTATTATGCAATCCCTTATTACTCTATAGATATAATTACATTGGTTCACTATTCATTACATTAATATTCTCCAATTTCATCCTTTTATTTGTATTAGTTATTATATTTCCTTTATATTGAAATCTTGTCAATTATATTATAATTTAGAATATCAATAAATTAATTTATCTTTGTTTCACTCATTTTATTACATCAATTATTTCCTTACGAATAAAATTAACATTTCTATACCTTCTATTACATTCACATTTTTGCACTTATTGTCCTAACTCACATTAATGTTACATTTAATTTCATTTAATTGCAATTGATTAAATATGTTGGTAACAAACAACAATTGTTACCATTTCTACATTTAGTAACGTTTGTAAGTTTATTGTTTACAAGCAGATGTTACAACAACTCTCATCACACATCATTTTATTAATTAATCAACATTTATTTTATCAATTGCTCTTTTAATCCAATTATCCATTAATACATACATTACTATGATTTATTTACAATCTATATCAATGATAACTCTTTAATTCTTTTAATTAACGAAATTACATTTAAAGCAGTTATCGGTTACCTTAAATTAATACTATTTTGTTTTATTCCAGTATATTCTTATTAATAAAACACAAATTTTTGTTTCTTCCAACATTTAATCACAAAACCTCATTAAATTAACTAATTTTAATTATCAAAAATTACGGGTCATTACGCTCCCCCCCACTCAAAATTTTTCGTCCTCGAAAAGGAAAAAGAAGGGAAAAGAAGTCAATATATCTTATTCAAAATATTAAATTTATAAGCAATTAATTTACAATTATATAATTTTGAATAAAATATGTCAATTTATAATAATTAAATCCTTTATACTCAAGTTAATACAAGTTTAAAATCATTTCACAAAAAATTTCTAAGTCCAAAATTCACGAAAAATTTCGGCAGAGTCTCCATTGTACGGAATGGTCTGGTGAAAACAATAATATCAATAATAACAATATATATCGTATTTTAAAACAATATATTCCAAGCCACGGGAAAAAAAATATCGCTAGAAAACTGTAATCCGAGAACGTACCTATTTGTCGGGCAAATAACACTTATTTTATGAAACCAAAAGTAGTAGCAGTTCCTTTCATAACCTGTATTTCACTTATATAACCCAAAAGAGTTACTATTATATAAAAGAGAAATATTTAAGTTGTTTCAACTAATAAAAAAACAACACAACATACAATAGTCACTTACAAACAAATAATACAACCATCATATCATCACATGCAATCAAAGAAATCAAATATACATCCATAGTAACTGACGTATGGTTTGTTTGGGTTCAGAACTTCTAATCATATAAAAATGATAAGTAAACCATGAAGCAAACCATACACTCAACAGTCGTAGATAAAACTTAATAGATTATGTATACATCTTTATACAAAATAGAAGTATCCTTTCCCAACTAATCCATAAGTCAAACAAACAATAATTTAACACATTTTAAGTTTACTCTATTTATCTTTTCACGTCATCTATTGTTCATAATTTATTATTTTTCATTTTTTTTCTCATACAATGATTTTTCTTCAATTCTCCTTCATTACTTACAAAATTTTAAATTTCATTCATTCATGTAAGCCTTATTTCTTTAATTTACATTCTTTACATACATAAGTTATATCCATTTCAATTATTTGGTCACAAATGAATTCATTATTAAAGTATAATATACATTTTATTACATTTTACTTCACATTACTATTTAGTTTGATTTTCCCTTTTTTTCATTTCGTCATTTACTTTTATTTTCTCATCCATATAATGTTTATTTCCATTAATTCACATTCATTATTACTTACAAAAGTTCATTTCTCCTTTATTCATACAGTGCCATTTTCTTTCATTTTGTTACTTTACATTTATTGCTTAAATAATTTATTTTATCAATTATTGGATTATATATTATTAGGTAAGTTTATTTACAATTTAATTCACCATTTATAGTTTATTTCTTTTTCATATTCATTCTTCCATATATAGTATCATTGAATATTAACTCCATTTCTAAATCTTTCAATGTTCTATGAAGTTATAATCATTCAATTTACATATATTCATTTAATTATAAAATTCTTCACTATTAATTTAAATTTAAAATTATTTACTTACAATATTCACCTTTACCATTAAATCTCATTATAAATAACTTAAAATGTTATCAAATTTTATAATTATTCTCTTATATTATTCACTTTTATTACATTTAATTAGTAGCATTTCAAACTATTAACTTTAGTTTATAACAATGCATAACATTAGAATCCTTATTTATAGAAGTAATTCCATTGAACACTTCCAAAATTTTACAAGTTTTACTCGTATAATATTCTATTTCATATTCTTATTAACATTTCAACTTTTAACATTTTGGTAAGTTATATATATGTCTTAAGAATGCAATTGAATATTACCTAAGTTTCTCTTAATTATTTAGTTAACAAAATGTTCAATAGTTACCATTTTCTTATTTTCATTTCCATTTTATTCACGGTTTACAAATTTCCAATTTCTTATCTATTTCATTAATCATTTTAACATCAAATTTCTTATTTTCATTTTAGAAGTTTCCAATTGTTAATATAGCCAAAATTCCATTCATTACATTAATTTCAATTTCTAATTTATAGAAACTTTAGAACAAAACAACCGGGTTTTATTTCAATTATTTAAAATAATATATACTAATAACTTATACATATGTGTATATATAACAAATCCAACTCTAGAAATTAAAGTTAAGTTCCGTATAATAAAACGGATGCGCAGTAAAATTACTATAGTAGCCTTCCCACTTTGAAACTCGAAAACCTTTCGAAAGAAATTTTCAATATCTTGGAACTAAAGTTCTAAATTTTCAATTTATATTTACTTTATTTGCAAGTCCTATTTTCAATCATTGTTTATAAAATTTCCCCACCTAACAAACAACGTATTATATCAAACTATATCATTTATAAAATTTTATTATTTCATATACAAAGTATATGCCAGGTAAAATTATTTCATTTACCTGTATTTCAAAACAAATACTGTGTCGGTCGGCCCTATTAAGTGTTTAGAAATCCCTATCGATGTCATGGTATCCTTTGCATCGACCAAAATTTATAAACATGAAACGAAGCAAATTAATACAATATAAAAATCTTTTATAACTCTAAAAAATATACTCTCTCATATATACACTCAACGATCATTCTAGGGTATTGCTATCCTAATTTATGGGTCACACCCCACAAAGCTAAGGTTATCGCTAAGAAGAAGCTTTGATATCAACAGTAACGACCTACCTTTTTGGATGTTTTAAGTAGACACACATGTCAGATTCAAACCATTCAAAAGGGAAGATTATTATAGGGTAAATAAGAAAAAGAGAAAGAAATAAAACAAATATAGAATCTTACAGCGGAATAACAAAATATAATAATCAAATAATAGTTCATGAAGCTGTTTACAAATAAATTTGATTATACTAATACAATACAGAATCAGAGTTGTAGAAAACAAGAATAAATAAATAAATGTAGCGGAACAACATGATGCAGTCGAATAAATATATTAAACAACAATAGTCCAAATCTTCGTCTTCGTCCTCTCGGAATAAGGTCTTCAACCCTGAAATGCTCAGACTGACCTAAGCGAATTGAAAAGACAAAACGCTCGAGTTAGAACTAAAAGATCTTATGTAAATTAAATCAACGGAAAATATGAGTGCGACAGTGTCAGAGATGTTTACGGGGTTTGACATCTCTTATCCAGTGTCTAAAGTGAGTGCAATAACATAAGAGATGCTCGGGATTTACACCTCCTAAGGATCCGTTAAACTATCTACTATGTAGTACGGTATGCTATTATAATATGCCCACAATAAAGTAAGTATTAAAATAGCGTTAAGGTGTTACCCATATCCCCCTTAACACATTTTATATATTCCCATAGTCTATACAGTACCATAACTCCTCCGTAAACTGGAGGCAATCAAAGGGCACTCCGTAGGTATGGTACAAAACAAACTCGTAGAAGGCGCGATAAGGCATGCGACAAGGCACTAGAGGCAATGCCAAGGGTAGATATACCAATTGCGTATCCGGACAGTTGGTAACGCATAGCAACTACTACTGCCCACCTCGAAACACACTTCCAAATCAAAATCAAGGGATGGCCACCAAATCAATTACAAATTCATAATATGGTATCAAAGAAATGTGTCTTATCGGAGGAATGACCTCACTTGGCCCGGCGTAGCTCTTAATTTTAGCCACATCAAGCTGACTCATGGGAGCCAGGGTCACGTAAATACCTAATATAGAATCGTTCGGCAAACCATCCTACTTCATTTTTGGAATCTCCACCACGTACACAGTTGCTAAAGTGGTTTACGGTATTGGCAGAGAGTATGATAATATCATATCCCGGTCACTTTAACAAACAAACGCTTATTTCACACCGGGTGGTTCTTTTATATTTCAAAAAGCCAATTCACATTTTATATCAAAATATCATATTCAATTTCAAATTATATCTCTTTTGAAATCATATTCACTTTCAAACCATATTCACTTTCAAAATCATATTCGCTTTGAAATTATTGATAAGTTATGTCAGTTAATTCTTCATTTCAAAATCAATCTTATTCACTCAAATATGTCATTTCACAAAAGGTATAAATTCCAAACTCCAACTTAGGTTGTATCATCATCAACGTTTCAAATATAATATTTCAACTTTATACAGTCTGAAATTTTATAAATATTTTGGATAGTCATAAATAGTTTTAATAGTTTTAAAAATAGTTAAAAATAGACTGAAATAGTTTAAATATTAAAATAGTTTAAATAGATTTAAAATAAATAGATTTAAATTAAATTAAGTAGATTTTAAATAGATTAAATAAATTTAAAATAGATTAAATAGATTTAAATTATGTTAAATAGATTTAAAATAGATTAAATAAATTTAATTAGTTTAAAATAGGTAAAATAGATTAAATTGGATTAAATAGGTTATAATAGATTAAAATAAATTGAAAATAAATTGAAAATAGTTTAAATTGATTAAAAAAATGTAAATTAATTAAATAGTTTAAATTAGTTTAAAATATATTTTAAAGTTATATCCAAACATTTCCAATAACTCAATTCTGATGAATTCATTTATATTTCGACACTTCAACTTTAAAATTCCAATTTAAATCCTTTGAATAATTCATTAAATCAATTCCAGTTTCAACATTTAACACTTGGATTATTGAAAATAATTCAGTTATGTAAATCAATTTCTATTTCAAAGTTCAGTTAACTGAACTCAAAATTTAAAGATTCAAAAATCATTTAATTTAACCAATCCGATGTTCATATATAATTCTATACCCTAGGGTCAAGCGATACAGATATTTATCATTTCAATCCGCAATTTACAATTTTATGGTTATATTTCATTTCAAACCGCAATCCCGCATTAAGTAAAATTCCATAAAATCGCTCGAGTCTATCATTTAACCTATAACGATTTTTCCCTAATCTATAGATCGTTTGGGTATGTGTCATTTCATCCCATAGGGACTTGCAGTGTTATAACAATATAAAATACAACATCCAATCATCCAATATCAACAATCAAACATCCATCATAGTCATCATCCAAATCAGTCAATAAACATCAATAGATAAGTGATAATCAATAACAGGTATTAAATTGACAATTTAAATTCAATATTAAATTGAACGATTATTAACTGCAATAAAAGTCAAATTTAACAAGAATGAAAATTTAACATACCAAACAGCAATCAATGTATTTATAATTACATCATAAATTTAATTTAACTAACATAAGATAATTTAGTAGTATTGAGTGGGTTAAAACACTCACCTTTGAATTTCAAATTGATTTGAAATCCAAAATAGAGCCCAAATTTGAACAGTCTCAGAATTCGACAGAACCAGCGTCAAAATGTCAGGAATTTCAATACGGTCCCAACGGACACATGAAACGGACCTCATATGCAAGAGTTATCAAAATTAGAACATTATACGAATTAAATTAAAATAAAATAACAAAAACAAAGCCATGTCATGCCAGCATGTTCTCTATCGAAACCCTAGTGGCTACGCTACGCACGCAAACGACCGGAGTCAGCATGCTCAACTCGAGATTTTGCCGCCACCCTAAGCCTCTTCACCCAGATCCGAGTGCGCCGCTAGCCTCCCCAGCCTAGGCCGACCATTGCCCCCCCCACGCACACGCTCACTGAGGCCCAATGCCTCCTTTGTCGTTGTTCCAAATGTGGCCAAATTCCGACGAACTCAACGACCATCTCGACCAACTAATATCATCAACGTGGCCCGCTTGACAACACCTTTCCAACGATAGCCTCGAATCGTCGATCGGATGAAAATCCACCGTTGGATCGTAAAACCTAATTTCGACGGCTGAGGTTCATCCGCAATTTTCAGACAAACGATGATTCAATGGAAAAAAAGAATTGCACCAATGGATTACGCTCGTCGAGAGTTTTGAATTGATATATAATTTGTTAGGGTTTGGAGGAGTTTGATTTTTGATTTGATTTTGGTTTGCAATTAGATTTGGAATTGGTTTTGGTTTGTCTACCATTGGAAAGAGAGAAGCAAATGGAATTATACATAAAAACAAATGGAATAAGAAATAGTTAAGGTTTATAATAGGCTATTTATAGGCAGATCAGAAATAGAAATGAATGGACTAGATTGACTTGAAAGTTGAACGATAAACGACCTGAAAAGCCCGTTTCATTCCCAAAATGAAAATGGGTCATCCCATATATCGAAATAGATGTTTTTGATAATTTTAAATTCAATGGAACAGATTTCAAGTTCTAATTCTGTCGTATGAAGAAGGTAGCTTAGAATCATCTGATTTCAAATTGATTTCAATTGATTTAATTAAATTTATATCAACGCGTTTCGTGTCCGTACGATCAAACGACAAGTCCAATCACTACAAAATTTGAAACCTTACAATAATTCACTATTACGGTTCCGATGAATTCGTAAAAATCAAAGACAGTGGCCAAAATGGCTATTTTCATGTTAATTAAATAAATAAATATTAAATAAATTAAATCACCCTTTTCAATTCAAATTTAATCATTTACAATTTCTACCACTTTAGATTACTAAAAAATTTATAATCCTTTAAAAAAAAATTCTATATCAATTCAGTGTTGAATATTGCATACTTTACAGTGCTTAATTTCAATTTCAATAAATTCAGTAATTATAAATTAAATTTCCAATAATTCCATTTGTTTGCCTTTTCATCCTATTATGCAATCCCTTATTACTCTATAGATATAATTACATTAGTTCACTATTTATTACATTAGTATTCTCCAATTTCATCCTTTTATTTGTATTAGTTACTATATTTCATTATATTGAAATTTCGTCAATTATATTATAATTTAGAATATCCATAAATTAATTTATCATTGTTTCGCTTTTTTATTACGTCTTATTTCCTTATGAATAAAATTAACATTTTATACCTTCTACTACATTCACATTTTTGCAGTTATTGTCCTAACTCATATTAATGTAACATTTAATTTCATTTAATTGCAATTGATTAAATATGTTGGTAACAAACAACAATTGTTATCATTTCTACATTTAGTAACGTTTGTAAGTTTATTGTTTACAAGCAGATGTTACAACAACTCTCATTACACATCATTTTATTAATTAATCAACATTTAATTTATCAATTGCTCTTTTAATCCAATTATCCATTAATACATACATTACTATGAGTTATTTACAATCTATATTAATTATAACTCTTTAATTCTTTTAATTAATTGGAGTTACATTTAAAGCAGTTATCAGTTACCTTAAATTAATACTATTTCGTTTTATTCCAGTTAAAATCTTATTAATAAACCATAAATTTTTGTTTCTTCCAACATTTAATCATAAAACATCAATAAATTAACTAATTTTAATTATCGAAAATAATAGGTCTTTATAAAAACCAGCTAGATTGACACAGTAGTGAGTATAAACAGAATTAACTCCCGAGTGAGTAGAATTGCATCTAGAAGGTTAGAAGTACTGAATGCCCAGAACTGATCAAAAGACTATTAATTTAAACAGGTTATTAGAAGGGTCCAATAGGTTCATAGTCATATCATAAAAACCATGACATGAGAAATGCTATTGGAAGGGTCTAATAGGTGCCTAGTGATCCCATGAAAACTACCTCTGGATGATGTTATTGATAGAAATCAATAGGTTTCTAGTGATCCCATGAAAACTATGTTTTAAGAGATGTTATTAGAGAATCTAATAGGTTCATAGTAAGCCCATGAAAACTATGATAAGAAGGTCATCGATAGAAATCAATAGGTTCTTAGTGATCCCATAAAAACTATAAAGTTGAACAGATTGTCCCTAAGAACTGAGATAGGTTATTAGTTAGTCCAGAAAACTAATAGGTTCCTTGCGATCCTAGAAAAACTATAAATTTGGATAAATAGTCAGATAAATTAGGATGGGTAATCTAGAATATATTGCATTCTTGCATATCATCATATATTGTTAGTTTTAACCATTGTGGATGTAGGATCATAGTCTATGGTTAATGTATTTTAGTTAAGATACTAGTGAGGGGAAAACCAATTCCGCTTAGTAGCATGGTCTCACTAGATATCTATTTTGTTCGAGATGGTAGGTTATTATTCACAGCAGAATTTTTGTCTGATACGATGTTTTTGTCTTTCCTCTTAAACTCTTAGGTGCTCATTTGAGTAAATCGGGAGCAAGGTTTTCAGGTTTTCATCAGGAGAATAAGCTTCGAGAGACGTGTAGGAGGCATTCTAGCTAATTAGAAGTTCTTATCCGATCTGTTTTTTGTTTGATTTTATTTTAAAGTACGTAAGGGAAAAGCTGTAATATTGCCTACTATTTAACTCTGATCAATCAAAGGGACATCTTCATATGTCGCTGCTGGAGTATTTTTTAACAATTATTAATTCTATGAATGTGGGTTTATGAATGGGATTACGTAATGAATATGAAATATCATCTATAAAGTGAGATGTGAAAATTTGTTATTAAACGTGTTGAATTTTTTTTCATATTCATATACTTTCGATTATTAATATGATTAAGATAACCACATTTTATCATCATGATTAACTATGAATGACTGTAACATCCATAGCATTTAGTTTTGGGTCTCAAAATGAGGGATGTTATAATTGGAATATAGCAAGCTACGTTGATAAGAATAAGAACGTAATGTTTTTTACATAGCTAGCAGGGTAATGTAACATCCCCTTTCTTCGAGGTCTAAAATTAACGGCTACGGTTGCTGCAACCATCTATAGTTATTAATCCTCGACGACCAATTATGGCGATATTAGATACAACGATACGCAGTAACACAAAAATATGGAAAATTTTAAAACAACAAACAAATTTCACATTCAATTTCAAAACATTCCAAGTTGATTACATAATACCAATTCTTAGACCACGTTCAGATAATATATAATTATTACAAAATACTCCAAGAGTGACATATGAGGATTCCCCATTGGTAGATCAGAGTATATGAATAGGCAAGAAAACAATTTGCCTTTACAAACAAAGCTCACAGCGGAAATGAAAGAACTCTAATAACAAGATTGCCTCCTGCATGTCATTGGAAGCTTTATTTGTCTAAAAGAACACCTGGAAACCTTAACTCTTAACCTACTCAAAATCAATTGAGTACCCGAGAGTTTAAGGGAAAACAAAAACTTTGAGTCAGACATAAAGTCTGGTATGAATAATAATTTACCATCTAAAACCATTTAGATATCTGGTGAGACCATGTCGCTTAGCGGAACGAGGTTTCCCCTCACTAATATCCTAAAACATTTATAAAACCTTATACGGTGCTCCTGAATCCATAATGGTTAAAAATAGTATTTCAAAACATTACAATGATATGCAAAACAAGTAAATCAAATCTGAATTAACCATCCCCATTCATTCTGGCTATCTGTCTCAATTATAGTTTCTAGGATTACTATTAACCTATTCATTATTTATGGACTATATGTTCAATATCATAGTTTTCATGGGATCACTAAGAACCTATTGATAACTCCAATAACTCATCTCTTATCCTAGTTTTCATGGGCTAACTAGGAACCTATTAAATGACTATCAATATCTTAATTCAAATATAGTTTTTATGGGCTAACTACAAACCTACTGGCCCCTGCGAGTATCAAATCGTAGTTTTCATGTGCCGACTATGAACATATTGGCCACTGCTAAGATCATCAGTTTTTATAGGCTTACTATAAACCTATTGGCCTTTGCCAATATCTTTATTAAGATTTCAACATATGTTAAGTTATATTCGCTATTGGGTCAACCTAACTGGTTATTCTGCCCTTTCCCCAAGTTAGAGGTATGAGTTACAACAATGTGAATAACTTTTCCAAAATCTTTATTTACGCCATGGTGTTTCCTTTAAAAATGAAAATGAGTTATTTGTTTTGAAACTTTAAAACATCACTTTCGAAACCACTGGATGACCTCCTTCGAAAGCATAGAAAATCTCTTTTCAAACTTCAAGTAGAAACCAATGATACCTTTCAAAGGTATCAAGAAAACATTCTTTACAACATAGCTTAGAAACTCATAAAGTACCCTTTCAAAAAAAATTAGGTTTACTCTTTAAAAACATCATTTGGGTCAAAATGGTTATATACGAAAGTATGCCATTCGAAACTAACTAAAATTAATTTGGGGAAAAAATTGATGGTGTCAGAACCATCTGGTTCAAAAGCTAAGACCTTTAAAAATTAAACTTCGAAGGATAAAGTCAAAACCCCCTTTCGACTCCAATACCTTCGAAACTCTCAACCCCTTTTCGAAAGCAAGTAGAAAGCGGCTTAACTTTGGTTAAAATAGAGATAACCTTTCGAAGGTATTGATGACTTCAATACTTCGGAAGTAAAATTGAGGCCAGGTTTCGAAAAATTCAGAACCTACTCTTTCGTAAGCTTCTTATTTAAAGAAAATGTTCCCCTTTGGAAGCTATTTATAAGTCCCTTTCGAAAGCATGGCTTTCAACCAAACAAGGCATGAATTTAATTTTAGAAAAAAACAAAGGTTTTGACTCTATAGGGTATTGACTCTGTCGAAATCCCTTCAGAAACTAGGCAGGCGTTTATCTCTTTAAAATAGAAAATTGGTTTTGACTCTGACGAAAGCATAGCTTTCGACACCCGACCTTCTGCTGCTTACCAATACACTCCGTACCAATTCTACTGATACCATGTGCCTTGGTTCCAACTATGTGGGTTTCTAAAGGGATGGTTTCGACTGAGATGCTGTGGAGGCGACGGAGTCGAAAGGTGCCCGCGAAATAGTCGAAACCTCTTTTTTTCCTGAAATGTCATTTTATAGCAAAAATAGCAACTGCTTTATAACTAACCGCCATTTGTAAGTCCTTGATTGGCTACTTTAAATTTTTTCAAATACTTTAAAAATAAAAACTACCGCATTAATTAGATCTAAATCAAAGCATTATAACATTAAGCTCTTCCATTTGACAAAACCAATATTCGTAGGAAAGTCCTTCTTTAACAATAATTAATTTTCCCAAATAAATTAAGTGGGAAAAATCCCTAAAAATCATAGAAAATCAATTTTATCATGTAATCAAACATATTAAAAAGATCCAAATTCTTCTAGGAATATTCAAAATAATTTTTTTTCCCAAATACATCATATTTTTCATCAAAAATTCATAATAAAATTTTCATAGCTTGGAAAATTCTAAAAATTAAAAATCATCTCCAAAATCATGTTTTACTTAACATAAAAATTTTCCATGGCAATCTGAAATCATAGATTCTCAGTTTTACATCAAAATCGTGCAAATTCGTATGCGTGTGAATTAAAATAAATCAACATAATATAGCTCAAGCATATCATCATCCATTTTATCACAAAAATGTATTTAAATCATAAATTAGAAACCATATAATCATAGAATAAAAATAGAGATGGTATGAGATTATTATTCACCTTAAACGGAATTTGAGATTTGTTTTGATAAATCCTCCCTAGCTTTGATCCTTAGCTTTAGATTAAAATTTCTCTTTTCCTCCTTGTTAATGGCCGGCTATCTTAGGGTTTGTGTTTTATTTTTGATTTGAGATAAATGAACGTGAATGGACAATAGTGAGAAGTGTATAACCGTGTATAATAAGTTGGCTAATTTACTAATATGCCCATGTGTAATTAAATTATCTTATAAACCGATTTAAAGCCCATTAAATCTTTATTATTAAGCACAACCATCATATAATTTATTAAAATCTCAATCCCCCTATCATCATCATTCTATTTAATTTATCTAATTAAATCTTTTGAACAATGTTATCAAAAATTAGGGATGTTATAGGCTCCCCCTTAAAGAATTGCGTCCTCGATAAGGAATAAATACCAACCGTAGCAATCATCTATAACAACACCCAACAACCATACTAGTCTAACTTACCAGCAGCTATCTATATAAATCTAATATAGACATACCCTCAAAGAAGATCAGGATAAGTATCTCTAATCCTGTCTTCATCCTCCTTAGTACAGTCATTCTCATTGTCGCTCCACTGAACTTTCACCAACCTGACTGTCTCGTTCCTTAATCTTTTCTCATCTCTAGCTACAACCCAAATCGGTAGTCTAACAAAAGTCAAGTTAGGCTCTACCACTAAGTTATCCTACCCTATCGGAGGAATAGTTGTCTCTGTACCGTGCACATACTTGCGAAGATGAGACACATGAAATACATTATGGACACCTACCAAGCTGCTTGGCAAATCTATTCTGTATGCAAGCTTTCTAATCCTCTCTATAATCTGTAATAGATCTACATATCTTGGGGCTAATTTCCCTAACTTTCCAAATCCTACCACACCCTTCATTTGTGATACCTTAATGAAAACTTTATCTCCAACTGAGAATTCTAGGTCCTTATGCCTCTTATCTGCGTAACTCTTCTGTATTGACTGAGCTTCCTTTATCCTTCCTCAGATTAACTCAATCTTCTCCGATGCCTCTCTATCCAAATCTGGATCTAAGACTAATCTGTCTCCAATCTTCAACCAATACGCTGGTTATTTGCACAGCCTTCATTATAAAGCTTCAAACAATGCCATTCCTATACTGGTATGTTAACTATTATTATAGGAAAACTCAACCAAATGTAGGTGATCCTTCTAAGATCCACCAAAGTCTAATACACAAGCTCTCAGTAGATCCTCGAGTACTTTATTGACTTTCTCTGTCTGCCCATCTGTCTTTGGGTGATAAACAATACTCACATTAAGTTTGGTACCCATCACTTCCTGTAGACTCTTCCAGAATTCACTAGTGAACAATGCATCTTTGTCATTGAATATACTGCTAGGAACTTCATGCAGTCTAACTATGTTCTTGAGGAACAACTTAGCTAAAACAGGTGCCGTTCTGGTTGACTTGACTGGAATGAAATAGACACTCCTGGTCAATTTGTCCACCATAACCCATATAATTTCATTACCTCTATTTGACCTTGGTAACCCATCTATTAAATCTATAGGTATCAAATCCCATTTCCAAACTTGAATTTCTAAAGGCTGAAGCAACCCACTCAGTTTCTGATGATCAGCTTTCACTTGTTGATAGTTTGCACACTGCCTAACCCACAAGCCAACATCCCTCTTCATGCCTTCTTTATAGAAGCTCCTTTTCATATCCTGGTACATCTTGGTTCCTCCGGGATGAATCGTAAACTTGGATTGATGACATTCTCCAAGAACTTCCTTCCTCAAGTTCTACACCTTCGAAACACACAACCGTCCCTTCTTTCTTAGCCATCCTTTCTGGTCAAGGTTAAAATCCATTAAATCATTGATCTCTATTCCAACCTCCAGTCTTCTGATCCTTTCAGTTAATACGGGATCCTCCTTTTGCTTAGAATCTACTTTCTCAGTCAATACCAGTCGAACATCTAAACAAGACAACCTGGCGGTACTCTGACTAGAACCAGTAGTCGATCTTAACTGCACAACACAACCAACTAAAGCTTCTAAATCCTTCCACTCCGCCAACATAGCTAACACCACATTATGATATTTTCTACTAAGAGCATCGGCCACTTCATTACCTTTTCTTGGTGCGTATTCTATACCAAAATCATAAGTAGCCAAAAACTCTAGCCACCTCTACTGTCTTATATTCAACTTCTTCTGAGAGAATAAATACTGTAAAGACTTATGTTCGGTACATAACTCAAATCTCTCTCCTAAGAGATAATGTCTCCAAATCTTCAATGTGAAGATCACAACTTCCAATTCAAAATCATGAGTAGGATTTCTAACTTCATGTTGTCTAAGCTGTCTAGATGTGTAGGCAATGACTTTACCATTTTGCATCAACAACGCTCCTAATCCAGTTCCATATGCATCATTATACACCGCCAATCCTTGGTTTTTATCTGGAACTTCTAACATGGGTGCATTGGTCAAAAAATATTTTAACTTAAGAAATTCCTCCTCATATTTTTCGGATCAAACGAATCTCACTTCCTTCCTAGTTAGCATAGTTAAGGGCGCTCCTATCCACGAGAAATCCTTAATGAATCTCCGGTAGTAGCCAGCAAGTCCAAAAAAACTCCTGATCTCAGTCACCGTCTCTGATCTCTTTTAATTATTCATGTCTTCGATCTAATTTGGATGAATGACAATCCTTTATCTAAAATAATGTGACCGAGAAATTTTACCTCTTTCTTCTAGAAATGACACTTGGTAAACTTCGCCTTTAGCCGATTCTACCTCAGCGTCTCAAGCACCACTTTGAGATGAACTTCATGCACTCTCTCATTCTTAAAGTATATTAGAATGTCATCTATAAACACTGGTACAAACCTATCCAAGTACTCTTGAAAAACACGATTCATAAAATCTACGAAGAAAGCAGGTGCATTCGTCAATCCAAGTGGCATTATCAACCACTCATATGAACCACACCTAGTCCGAAATGCTGTCAAAGGAATACTGTCCTCCACCACTCTCAAATGATGTAAATGTTTTGCCAAATCTAACCAGGAAAACACTCTGGCTCCAACTAACCGATCAAATAGATCATCTATTCTTGACAAAGGATGCTTATTCTTGATCGTCCTTTCGTTAACTTACGATAGTCGATGCACATCATAAACGACCCATCTAGTTTCTTCGCAAACACCACGGCCGCTCCCCAAGGCAATCTGCTTGGTCTAATAAAATTCCTTCCTTCTAGATCCACTATCTAAACCTTCAATTCCTTCATCTCAGTAGGTGTCAACCTGCTAGGTGGTCTACTTACAGGTTCAGCTCTTGGCATAAGATCTATTCTAAACTCAATTGCTCTTTTCGAGGGTAGTCTAGTGTCTGGCTCAAAAACAACCGCAAACTCTCTTGCTACCCGAACCTAACTTAACTCATTTCTTACCTCCATAGCATTAAGCACAACACTAATACTCCAGCTAATATTTTCTATTGAGAATATCACTCTGTTATGACTATTAGGGTGTCTTAGTGATATTTCCCTATCCTGGCAAAATATTATAGCCTCATACCTAGTCAACCAATCCATACCCAAAATGATCCAGAAATCTACAAAATTAATAATATAAAATCTACATGCAAATTTATGACCCAACAAATCAATTTCTAACTCGTCACATCTTAACCCTAGAATTGCTTACCCTTCTATTGGATTCGTAACCCTTAAGGAAGTAACAAGCTGGGTGGGTTCTATACATAACCTATCAACCAAACACTGAGATATAAATAATGTGATGCAACATATCAAAAAGTTCTCTAAGTAAAATACACTGAATCAAAAGCGTACCTTCCATTACAGTCTTTCATTTATTAGATGCAGTAGGCCTAGTTGATCCAATAGCAAAGACCTTCCCTTTATCCACCCTAACTGGCTTTGGACATTGATTCCTGTAATGCCCAACTTAATCATAGCTGAAGCATTTAACATTCTTCTTAACTGCAGCTTTCTTCCCATTTCATGACCAACATTCATTAGCAAAGTGACCATTCGTTTCACACTTATAGCAAAATACCTCAGCCTTTGACTTCTTTGCAGTTTCTCCCTTCTAGGTACCCTTCTTCTTAAAGAACTTCCTCTTCTCTTTAGCTAAATTAGCAAGTAACTCCTTATGATGAATGGCCATGCCCACCACTATATTACAAGGATCATAGACATGTGTCTTGGTCATTCTAGTAAGCTCGGGTCTTGGTCCCCAAATGAACTTCTCATTCCTTTTGATGTCGGTATCTATAACAACATATCCATATCGAGGCAACTCTTTGAACTTAGTAGCATACTCGACTATTGACATCTCTCCTTGAACTAAATCCATAAACTTCCTCATCAGCTCAGACTTAGCGGACTCACATAAAAATTGCTGCTCAAATCACGTTTTAAAATCAGCCCAAGTTAACCGCTCCTTTGGAACTCCAATAGTGACACTACTCCATCAATGTAGTGCTGACCCTTACAACTATCTAGAGGCCAACCTCCTCTTTTGTCCATCATTCAGACCCAAATCAGTAAATATACGCTCACAATGCAGCAGCCAATTCTGAACCTCTACGGCACACTCTGTTCCCAAGAATGGCTTCCCACCAAAACTAGTGTAATCTCCACTTGGCAAAGCAATATTCCCAACTAGAGCCACATGATTGGCTCCTCCTACATTTCTAACAACACTACCAGTAGCTCTAGTTTGCATCAAACCGGCAAAGAACTAATACATCACCCCCATATCTACTAGTGGATTTCCAGCACTCACATTCGCATCAACGTTTTTATTACTAGCATTAGCCTGTCCACCCGACTTCCTCCTAATAGTGGGTCGAGCATTTCCATTAGTTGTGGTGCTTCCTCCACCAAGATTTCCTCTTCCATTTCCTGCTTCCATATCTCCTTTCTCATAAGTCTACATACGAGCCTTAGTAAGATACAGAAGAACGATCTAAGAGAGCGGGGAATTACTTATATATATAAATATATATAGCAAATACAAGTACGTTACTATAGCGTTAACCCAAACCCCGATCTTGTTATCTAATTCATTGGATTATGATTGGAAAATATTTTAGGTTTAAGTTTCATTTAAAATTTCATAAACTTATGCTCTGATACCAACTTGTAACACCCCCCTACTTGGGGACCCAAAATTAACGGCTACAGATGTTGTAGTCATCCATAGTTATTAATCTTTGACGACCAAATACGACTATATTAGATACGTTGATACGCGGTAACACAAGAATATGGAAGAAATTAAAACATCAAACAAATTTCACATTCCATTTCAAAATATTCCAAATTGATTACATAATCCCAACTCGTAGACCACGTTCAGATAATATATAAATATTACAAAATACGCCAAAAGCATCATATAAAGATGCCCCTTGGTAGATCAGAGTATATGAATAGGTAAGAAAACAATTTTGCCTTTACAAACAAATCACACAAAGAAAATAAAAGAACTCTAATAACTAGCTTGCCTTCTACAAGTCCTCCAAAGCTTTATTCGTCTAAAAGAACATCTGGAAACCTTAACTCTCAACATACTCAAAATCAATTGAGTACCCGAGAGTTTAAGGGGAAAACAAAAACTTTGAGTCAGAGATAAATCCTGGTATGAATGTTTACCATCTCAAACCATGTAGATATATAGTGAGACCAAGCCGCTTAGCGGAATAGGTTTTCCCCTCGTTAATATCCTAAAACATTTATAAAACCATATATTATGATCCTGCATTCACAATGGTTAAAACATAGTATTTCAAAATATTACGATGATATGCAAAACAAGTAAACCAAATTTGGATTACCTATCCCCATTCATTCTACTATCTATCTCAATTATAGTTTCTAGGATTACTATTAACCTGTTAATCATTTATGGACTATCTGTCCAATATCATAGTTTTCACAGGATCACTAAGAAGCTATTGGTAACCCCAATATCCCATCTCTTATCCTAGTTTTCATTGGCTAACTAGGAACCTATTGACCGGCTGTCCATATCTTAATTATGAAATAGTTTTCATAGGCTAACACAAACCTACTAGCCCTTGCCAGTATCAAATCATAGTTTTCATGGGCTGACTATGAACCTATTGGCCCTTGCTAATATCATACAGTTTTCATGAGCTTACTTTAAACCTATCGACCCCTGCCAACATATTTAATTAAGATTTCAGCATCTATTAAATTATATTCACTACCGGGTCAACCTAACTGGCTATTCTGCCCTTTTTCCAAAATACAGTTATGGATTAACAACAATGTGAATAACATTTCCAAAATCTTTATTTACGCCATGGTTCTTCCTCTAAAAATGAGATAGGGTTATTTGATTTGAAACTTTAAAACACCACTTTCGAAACCACAGGATGACCTCCTTTGAAAGCATAGAAAACCTCTTTTCAAAACTCTAAGTATATACCTTTTGAAACCAATGATATCATTCGAAGGTATCAAGAAAACATTCTTCAAAACATAGCTTCGAAACACATAAAGTACCCTTTCAAAAGCATTGGGTTTACTCTTTAAAAACCTCATTTGGGTCAAAATGGTTATACGCGAAAGTATCTCTTTCGAAACCAACTAAAATTAATTTGGGGAAAAAATTGATGGTGTCGGAACCATCTAGTTCGAAAGCTAAGACCTTTGAAAATTAAACTTTGAAGGACAAAGTCGAAACCCCCTTACGACTCCAATACCTTTAAAAGCCTCAACCCCTTTTTGTAAGGAATTAGGAAGTGGCTTAACTTTGGTTAAAATAGAGATAACCATTCGAAGGTATTGATGATTCCAATACTTCAAAAGGAAAATAGCCGCTAGGTTGCGAGTAGGTTGGAACCTACTCTTTCGAAAGCTTCTTATTTAAAAAAAAAAGTTCCCCTTCGAAAGCTATTTGTAAAGTCCCTTTCGAAAGCATGGCTTTCGACCTTGTTGAAAACTTTAAGTAAAATAAGGTAGGAATTTAACTTTAGAAAACAAACAAAGATTTCGACTCTATAGGGTGTCCACTCAATCGAAAGCCCTTCAAAAACTAGGCATGCATTTATCTCTTTAAAATAGAACCTTGATTTCAACTCTGACGAAAGCATACCTTTCGACACCCTACCTTCTGCTACTTACCAATACACTCCGCACCAATTCTATTGATACCATGTGCCTTGGTTCCAACTATGTGGGTTTCGACAGGGATGGTTTCGGCTGAGATGGTGTGGAGCTGAAGGAGTCGAAAGGTGCCTCCGAAATAGGCGGAGCCTCCTTTTTTTCTTCTTCCTGAAACGCTGTTTTATAGCTAAAAATAGCAATTTCTCTATAACTAACCTGCCATCTGTAACTTCTTAATTGGCTACTTTAAAACTTTTCAAATACTTTACAAATAAAAACCACCACATTGATTAAATCTAAATCAAAGCTTTATAACTTTAAGATCTTCTATATGACAAAAGCAATTTCGCAAAAAGGTCTTTCTTTAACATTAATTTATTTTCCTAAATAAATCAACTGGGAAAAATTCTCAAAAATCACAGAAAATCAATTTCAACATATAACGAACATATTAAAAATTCAGACCCAAATTCTTCTAGGAATATTCAAAATAAATTTTTTACCCAAATACTTCAAATTTTTCATCAAAAATTCATAATAAAATTTTCGTAGCTTGTAAAATTTTAAAAATTAAAACCCATCTCCAAAATCATGTTTCACTTAACAAATTTTTTTCCATGGCAATCTGAAACCATAGATTAGCGATTTTACATCAAAAACATGCAAATTCATATGTGTTTGCATTAAAATAAATCAACATAATATAACTCAAGCATATCATCATCTATTTTTATCACAAAAATGAATTTAGATCATAAATCTGAAACCATATAATCATAGAATAAAAATAGAGATGGTATGAGATTATTATTCACCATAGACTTGATAAGGAATTTGATATTTGTTGTTGATTAATTCTCCCTAGCTTCGATCCTTAGCTTTAGTTTAAAATTCATCTTTTCCTCCTTGTTAATGGCCGACTATCTTAAGGTTTGCGTTTTATTTTTGGTTTGAGAAAAATGAATGTGAATGGACAATAGTGAGAAGTGTATAGCCATGTATAATAGATTGGCTAATTTACTAGTATGTCCATGTGTAATTTAATTATCTTATAAACCGATTTAAAGCCTATTAAATCTTTATTATTAAGCACAGCCCATCATATAATTTATTCAAATCTCAATCCCTTTATCATCATTATTCTATTTGATTTATCTAATTAAATCTTTTGAATATTATTATCAAAAATTAGGGATGTTAAAGGTAAACTACTCCTATACCAGATTTATTAGAAAACAGAGATACAATCGAAAATGGCGTCGTAACAAGCTACTACAGCCCATTAAAACATGAGAACATATATATAAAATTACAAACCCTAAAATAGAATACATGACTAATCAAAACTATGATTGGACATGGATTCAATTAAGGAAATAAAATTATGCACAAGAGATATAATCGAGCAAGCCTAGAATAGACCTCACTTCCCCTTTAAAAATTCTTGCATTTGTCTCTTCCCAAATCGAATAACAACATAAGTAACAACTGTTGAAATTAACATAATATATTATTTCTTCAATGTAATTAAGTTAATTCAGATTTTACCCATAAAATTATCGTCGATATGATTTTGAGTTTGGGTATATGAAGCAAAAATTTTAAATATAGAATTTGTTGTTTATGCTTAATAACCAAATTGTCTCAAAGTCGATAGGAACAATTCTTTGTTTGTGGGTTATTGGATATGATCCAAGGAGTCATACAAAAGTATTATTCAATTAGCATTAGATTTAAGCAAGTATTTTGATAAATAAACCAAATATTTTGATTTTCAGTCAAAATTCAAAGAAAGCGTATGTTTGTAAGAAAGAATATTAGTAAGTACAAGTTATTTCTAAAAGTACAAGTAAACAGCAAACTTATAGTTGTTAATGGTACACTTAAATTAAAATCATGTTAGTTTGGTTGTTTAAAAGACAAATTTTATATTCTGTATAAAAGGAAGTTGGGAAAGTCCTAAAACAATATACATAGACACTGTTATAAATTATTTAATAGGGAGCATATAAGATGGATTCCTTATGTATTGACGATAGGAGTTATCATACATGCTATATTGCCAACAATATCACATTTCACTTATGTATTTGACACATAAAGAAAGTATCGAATCCAAATTAAGATCACCAAATGATAGTCTAGAGTGCTCTATAATATTTATGAAATATTATAGAATTATTTACAAAAACAATGAACCCCTTATGAAGGAGTGCACAGACTCGAACTCATAATTGATATCAGGTAAATTATATCATACCTAATTTCATGTTCAAACTTAAGAAGTTTAAGATGGAAATGTTCCAAATTATTAGTAGTGACTGATTCAACCAAAAGCTAATTACACTGCCTAGAATAACACTACAATAAAAGAAGTATAAATAATTGCAAAAATTTATAACTGGGCTAGGGGTGATTCCAACTATTGAGAATCCCATTACATTATTGTTTGATAACAATTCCATGATATAGTTCGTAAAAGAATCAAGAGCTCATTAGAAATCAAGAAATATACTTTGAAAGGTTCCACATGATAAAGGCGGTTTATCAACTTTAAAGATAGGTGATTGACATAGTAGATAACTAAAACATTATAGCATACCCATTTACTAAGGGACTAGCCCAATTAGCTTTTGAGAAAATTGGATGAAGAGGTTAGAATTGGATTCCATAATTGACCCCAAGTACAAGTGGGAGATTGATAAAGTTAGGGGTATGCTCTAGGGGCAATTATTTAATTTGTTACATATATCTCACTCGATAACCAATTTCTTTCAAAATAAAAGGTGTTTCTTTCTATTATGTACTTGTTATATTATGATATAATTAATTAATTATTTAACTAAAAGTATATTAAATATAAAATCCTTAAATGATATGTTATGTGATAGTAATTACAATGTGTTGTGGTCATGAGAAATTTATCACGTTAGAATGACATATCATTTTAAATATTCCTAATCAATATGTTTCAATATGGGATATCGATACGCCCATTGAGACTAGAGTGCGTAATGCTCTCTAAATGTTGGATAGTGTAATACTCATGGCTGCTGGGGACACTAAGGGATTATATACTGATAGTTATTGAATAATTATGAAATGACTCACTCGAGAGTTTCTGTTAGTTAATATAACTATGGTCAAACAGAGAATTTCGAAGTCACGATGTTACAAAGTTCTTTCGATTTAAGAATACTTTTGAACTTCAATATGCACCCTCCACTTTGATTATAGTTAAAACATGACATGACATCCATCGAACGACTATAGTTGGGTCTGAGTAAAGTAATGGAAGTGAAAGACTATTCAATGGAGAATTTCTCTCATAGGTATGTAAGGTTAGTGTCACGGTAAACTATAATCAACTCAAAGTCAAAGCTTCTGGTCAGTGAATACAATTGATAATAATTGTTATTGTTGAATCAAGGAGTTTGTGTTTGGACTTACAAAGCTAAATGTAGACAATGCTGGCATTTTGACCAAAATCAAATTTCATAAGTCCTTATGTGATATAGTTTTGACGAGGAAATTGGTGTAAATAATCATTACTACCAGCTACCTCTTATAATTAGTAAAATTGGATTTTACCAAAAATATTTGTAAGCGATAAATTCAGCCAAGAGGTCCTACTACTAGTTAAAGTGACATGTGAATGTTAATATTCGAACTGTGTATTAATCGTTAATTGAATTTACACCTTTAAATCGTACAATAATGATAAATACTCTAAAAAACCACATGATTTAATTACATTTTAATTGTTTTAAATCGGTTAAACTAATTAATATTTTTGAAATATTAATTATTAAATTTTATTTGATTTGTTTAAATATCAGTAGTGCGTGCATATACAAAAGTTATAAAAGCACGTATCGATATACCATGTCAGTAGAATATTTAAATTGGATTTAAATAGAATAAATACTAAGTTGGTTTTTTAAATTAATCATTAAAATTGTATTTGATTTATATGAATACCATTTGTATTAAAAAAGAGCATATATAAAAGTTTTAAAAGCGCATATCAATATACGATATCGATAGAATGTTCGAATTGGATTTAAATTGATTAAATGCTAAGTGATTTTGGAATTTTTTTAAGGTCATGTGGCACCTATTATAGTCAACCATAAATAATAAAAAGGATTTGATTATATTTAATTGCGAATTGAGTATAGGAAGTTTTAAAGGAGGAAATTGAAAGGTTTCAATGTTTCCTTTAAAATATACTCTCTCTTATTCAATTCATAGCTCTCTCCAAACAGTTCTCATTTCTGTCTTTTTCTTCGTCCCAATCAAGCTATAACCCAAATTTTGATGTGTTCCACAGCTAAATAATTTCTCAAAACAAAATCAAATTAAAATAAAACGAAAATGTGATTTTATCTCTCCATTCCTACTAAATCTGGAGGTTTATTTATGAATCTAAGAGCTATTATTCATCATTCAATGTGCTTCTTTTTGCCACATCCTAAGGTGATTTCAAGTCTGTTTATTCATATATTCACCGTGTTTATATGTTTTGAATCCCTTAGAGGTTGTACATCAAATGTTTGTGTACTCATATTGTAGTATAATTTCGGATGCCCTTTTTACATCTTAATTAATTATTGTTAATAAGATCGGGATCCACCCTTTTGCTATTCCTCGATTAACTATATAAAAAATATGTTAGTTTAGTTAGCTCTTTCATATCGTATGATTATTTATTCATATTGTTCATGTAGTTTTGTATTGAATCATTTACAAAGAATTTAAATATACCTATGTTGTCCGATATAATTTAGTTTTCGTTTTCAAATCAATTGATTGAATTCCCCTTAATCAAATATTCACATGTTACATGATTGTTTTAGTTTTTTTTACTTAAAACTAATTTTGATTAACCTTCATTTAATTTTTGCTTGAAAACAATTTTTTATTGAATCAGCTTTAGTGACTTGAACTTACTTTTAAAATGAAAACATGTATGATATGGTTGTTTGAATTTTTTTGTTTAGTTGTTATATACACAAGAGTAAGAGTTATTTTAATTAAAACACACAAGTGGATTTTTGTGTAAAATCTTAAAATAATCGATTCCTTTCCTAAATTGAAAGTTGGATTTTAAATTTCTCAACTTTAGATTCATATGTATGTATAAAAAATTACAATCTTCAAATACACATGATGCTTTATATATCAAAAACATTGTTTAGAAATAAACATATGGACGCATATCCTATTTTAACTTCAATTTTTAAAATAGATTTTTATGTAAAACTATAAAATTTATTTTTAACCCTTCCTTAATTATTTATCCATATATGTACATATATTTTATTAATCAAAACCTTGGACAACAAAGGCATGTATGAATTTAGTCACAACTATCATTTTATAAATCAATCAATCTAACTAGAGAGAGATTTCTTTCTCTATATATAAATTTGTATCTTCCCTCAATTAATTATATATGTTAAGAGAGAGAAATAAAAGGATTCCTTCTCAATATTATTTTTGCACGATACTGTTACTCATATACACATTGCTTATAAGTTGCAGTTACACTTTACATATATAAATGTATTAGTTACATTCATTATAATACAGGTAAATTCAAATAACATTGAAAACTCTATTTTAAAATTTTAAATAACTTTTTATTTAAAACTTATTTTAGATTGGATCTAAAATCCCTTTAGACCTCATAGGTCCGATAGATCTAAGATAGATTTTTTTTTGAAATCTGCAAATTTCATCCGCTTTCGACTCGCTCGGTTTCAACAAAGAATTGAACTTGAGTACGACTTACCATCACAGATAGATGGTCAAATCGACGAGTACCAAAAGGTTCGCTGAGGGCACATGTCAAAGATTTTGTAGGATCTTAGGAAGATCACCTGCATTTGGTAGAGTTTACTTATAGTAATTGTTACCAGTCGAGTATTAACATGGCAGTATTGAGGCGCTTTATGATAAAGTGTAAGTTATGGTGTGTTGGTTGGAAATGGGAGATACGCTTATGTTAGGATCCGACTTGGTAAGAGATGCTACTGAGAAGATAACATTGATTCGCACCAGAATGAAGGTTGTGCAGTCGAGGTGGAAGGGTTATGCTGATAAGTGGAGAAAAGACCTAGAGTTCGTAGTGGATGACCATCTTTTTGTGAAAGATTCATAGATGCGAGGTGTTGTGCATTTTGGGAATGTTTGAAGTTGGCACCTAGATATGTAGGTCTGTTTCCAATGATAAAGAGGATTCGTAAACTCGTGAATCAAGTTAAGTTACCTAGTAGTTTGGCGAAGGTGCATAATGTTTTTAATATATCACATTTGACAAAATGTGTGCATGACCCTATTATGGTAGTGGAACATGTAAGACTTATCTGTAGAACCAGATTTGACATATGTTAAAAAGTCAAAATGAATAATAGGTTAAAACACAAAGGAGTGATGCTATTAAAAGTTCACATCCAGTGGAACAATAATAGGGATGGTTGCACCTGGGAGGTGGAGGATCAAAATAGGAACATCTATCTAGAATTGTTTCAGGCATTCACGATTGAAGCTGTGAGCTTTGTTTATCTATTGTGTGAACAAGTAGCAGGACTAGTATATCTTATGTTTATAATGTGATTATGAATTAGTAGTTGCACTAATACATTATGGTTGATGATTGATGATTTACATTAGTATGGTACTAATGTAACTTTTGTACTAATATGTACTTTTCATGATGATGATTTTACACTATTAGGCTATTAGTGTAATTAACGACCTTGGTCGTGACACCCTATAAAATAAACACTAATTAATTAAAATGGATTAATAAATAAATTATAAAGCTCAAAAAAGGAATTTTAGAAAACATCAGAATTTGGCTAAGAAACTTGGACCATTGTGTTCGTGACGATTTTTGAGCAACTTTCATACATAAAGCTTTAAGGTCGGAGTTAAAACGAAGGATTATTGATGTTTGAATGTTCCAGATTAGAAATAATTCAGAACTAATTAAGGAAATAAATATTAATAATTTATTGTTAAAGTAAACGCTAAATAAAATTTTTAGCATTAAAGTAATTGATTGTGTTAAATCTAATTAAATCAGCGAATAAAAGAAATAAACAAATTAAAGCAGATACGTTTACATAAACAACGGCTGACCTCTATCCGGTCGACACTATCTTTAGGCTGGTCGATCACTAGTGGTTGACCGCCTTTGAAGGAACAACCAATTATTATATGGCGGCTGAAGTTGAACCTCAGCCTAACGTCCTGAATTTAATAAACTAAAACCTAACGGATATAATTGATTTGAATGCCTATAAAAACAGGCCTAGCCTCTCACTTTTATTCTCATATTTTCTAAATCAAGCAACGAAGCTCTATTTTATCTTCCCCACTAATCTAGGAATTATAAAATATTATATATATATATATATATATATATGTATGTATACGTGTGCGTGTGTTTGCGTGAAAAATGGCCGCAAACACCCAAAGTCGTGAAAGCACCAGTGTATGAATATAAGTCAGCAATATTCAAACACAAATCACAGATCTCAGCAAATAACTCAAAGATGTTTGTACAAAATGGGCAAACAGCTCCAAGTTGTATGATTTAGTTGATTTTATGTTGTTCGTAGTGATCTAGGTGGTTTATGCAAATATGTAAAAAGCAAGGACCAAACTGTAAAAGACACACAGATTTATAGTGGTTCGGCCAAAGTGTGCCTACGTCCACTTTATATGTTATTCTCCTTTTCCAATCCGATTACAAGTACAAAGCTTGTAGTACAAGTGTATGAAAGTTGTTTGAAAGTTCCTTCCAGGTTTGAGCTCTCAAACTCGTCCCCATTGTTGTACCCCTGCCCCTCTATTTATAGAATGAGGTAGGGGGCAGGGGGCTTGGAAGTATATAGCTGCTAGCGGGCCTGGGCTGAAGCAATCTGGTCCAGCATCATCTGGTTCGGCATGGCTTTCATTCGGCTATGCTTGGATAAGTTGGGGTTTGGTTCGGTAGTCTTCTGGATCGGTCGTAGTGGAAGGTTGGTTCGGTGATCACCTTGGTCCGGTGATTGGTTGGTGATAGTTTGGACCGGCTTCGGAGTCGTTTGGTTCGGTAGGACTATGGGGGAGGCCGGTCCGGTAGTGCTTGGGATGCCGAATGAGCTTGGTTTAGGGAGTGCCGAATGAACCAAGGGGAGGCCGGATATGATATGCCGGATGAAGCATGCCTTTGCTCTGCCGAATGAACTTGAGATTTTAGTGGAATTCCGGACTTATGCATGCTTGCTTGTTTATATCTCTGTACTTCCTGGTTTGTTCGTGGTGGAAACGCGTACAACATTGATATTCCAGCTTTGTCCAAAAAATGGGATAACACTTTGCCCCCCAAAATATGCCTTGCGGTAGGAAGGCGTGTTTTGTATAGTCCCGAATCCAATATCCAAAGTCAATAGCCATATTGCCAGAGTAGATCATCCTTGACTGCTCCGAGTTGATATCCAGTTCCAAATCCAATAACCAAAGCTTGAGCCAATTCCATGTCCATCCGAACTCGACAACAGAGTCCCAAACCATCCTTATCCAATAGCCAACAACCGAATCCAGGACCTCTTTGGGTCGCGGTCCAAATTTATAACCTCTCCGGGCTCTTGCCAAGCGCAATCCACACCTGACGGTCGTGATCCAGCGTCCCTGGACGCTGAGCCATGCGTAATCCATACTTGACGATCTTGGTCCAGTGTCCCTGGACGTTGAGCCAACCTCTCCGGGTTCTTGCCAAGCGTAATCCATGCTTGACGATCTTGGTCCAGTGTCCCTGGACTTTGAGCTAACCTCTCCGGGTTCTTGCCATGCCTAATCCACACATGACGACCTTGGTCCAGTGTCCCTGGATGTTGTACAATGCCATGGCTTAAGTCCTAAGCCGAATCCTGGTCTCTCCGGACCCTTGCCGAGCATAGTCCATACTCGACGACCTGAAAATAACGATTGATAATATAGGGCCTAAGTCCTAGGCCGAATCCTGGTCTCTCCGGACCCTTGCCGAGCATAGTCCATACTCGACGACCTGAAAATAACGATTGATAATATAGGGCCTAAGTCCTAGGCCGAATCCTGGTCACTCCGGACCCTTGCCGAGCATAGTCCATACTCGACGACCTGAATGAGTCAATTTACCACGTTCGGGCAAAGCGACTCACCCCTTGCCAGGCATAATCCATACCCGACGACCGTTTATCAAAAGTCAGATAAAAATCCAATTAAAATCCAACTCAAAATCCAAGTCCAAAATCCAAATCGAGAATCCAAATCCAAAATCCAAATCCAGAATCCAAATCCAAAATCCAAATCCAGAATCCAAATCCAAAATCCAAATCCAAAACCATAAAAACAGAAATCCAAACTAACATCCAAAACCGAAAACAATTGTCCAAAGGAAAATCCAAATCAAAAAGCAAGAAAAACCAGGAGCTCAATCCAAGCTCCAAAACCGAAAACCAAAAAGAAAAGCAGTGTCCAATCCAAAAGCGAAAGATAAATTTCACAAACCATAGCATCGCAGTTTATTATCATTCAGAGCATGCCTAGGGGCTATCTCCGTCCCCGTACATGTGTAAATGACTTGGTTGCTTGCCAATAGTTTGCTACTTATTTCATATTAACCTGGTCAAGGGACGATCAACCGACCATCATTCCTGGACCTCCCACCATCGTAGCTTGAGGTAGGCGGCAGTTGCTCCTGCCTCGCCGTTGCATCCCGAGGTCCAACATATTGTGGCAGTTGTCCATTCCTTACATGTTCCTCAATTATGTCCTTTAAGTGCCTGCAGCTGTTGGTGTCGTGTCCATCCAAATCATGGAAGAGGCAGTGCCTTCCTGATGTCCTTTCCCGTTCTGTTGGTTCTCTCCTAGCCGGCCTCCGGTAGTGAAGGCGATTTCGAGTATCCAGGTATATCCGCTCCAGTGTCTCGTTCAATCCTGTGTATGTGGAAAACTTTGGATCCTTCCATTGCTTCCTAGCATTTCCAGAATCATCGTCCAACTTCCTTTTTCCTTTGTCTTTATCTGAACCGTTGCTGGATGGTCCTCCTACCCCAACTGCATTAACCTTTTTCGACTTTAAATCCGTACTCGCATCTTCTTGTCGAAGGAACCTTTCTGCCTCATGAAAGAATTCGTCGAGATTCCGTGGGGGATCTCGTATCAAAGATACCTTGAAATCCGAGTTCTCCCTGACTCCTGATACTGCTGCCATTAAAACCATCGATGGATCGGGCCGATCCACCGAAGCAACTGCGGCGCTGAATCGAGTTAGAAAAGCTCTAAGCGATTCATCCATCCTTTGCCTTACCGATGTCAATGTCATCACGTTCTTCGGTCTCTTGACATGAACCCGAAACTGTCCCAAAAACCTTTCCACCAATTTCCTCCAAGTCCCGATAGATCCTTCTTCCAACTGCCTGAACCACATCGCAGCTATGTCCGTCAAGTACAAAGGGAAGCATCGGGCCATCACCTCCTCTGATGCCCCCAGCACCTCCATGTGTCTAGTGTATCTCATCAAGTGATCCGTAGGGTCTTCCTTGCCATTGTATACCTCCACGCTAGGTAGCTTGAACTTAGGTGGGTTCTGAGCCATCCTTATTTCCCGAGTGAACGGACTCCTGTTTACTCCTTCCAAGTCTCCGTTGGTCAAACCACCTCGCACAGTCTTCCTGATTATATCTACCAATCCACCGTTATCTGTCGGGGGTTGCCCCCGAGGGAACTCCGGTACATACTCTTCGTGTGGCTCGTTAGCAGCAACGTTGGTTCTAGCCTGTTGAACTCCTTCCAAAGGTTCTCCTGTGTTGAATCCTGTGGGCCTGCCCCCAAGCCCTTGTTGATTGCCGCCTGGCTCCGTATCCTGTCCTTCATTGGGTTCCATAACCCTAGCTTCCTGTCCTGCATCCACAGCCGTTGTAGCTGTTCCTAGGTTCTGCATCCCTGCAACTCTCATTTGCTCCAAGAAAGTTTGCATCATTTCCTGTTGACTTTTCAGCAACCTCTCTTGCAGTGAATTTGTTATGGCTACCATTTCATCTCTTGTTATGTAGATCGAAGCCGGTCCTTCCTCACCTCCGGAGGATGCTTGTTGACTTCCTCCTTGTTGGCTTCTCTCAGCCCTTAGCCCTCTACTGCTTTGCCTAGTCATTGTCTTCCAAATCTAAACCTCTATCCGATGTAGCGGGAGCTGGTTCCTTCTCAGTGAAAGCACCAAAATGTTTGCGTGAAAAATGGCCGCAAACACCCAAAGTCGTGAAAGCACCAGTGTATGAATATAAGTCAGCAATATTCAAACACAAATCACAGATCTCAGCAAATAACTCAAAGATGTTTGTACAAAATGGGCAAACAGCTCCAAGTTGTATGATTTAGTTGATTTTATGTTGTTCGTAGTGATCTAGGTGGTTTATGCAAATATGTAAAAAGCAAGGACCAAACTGTAAAAGACACACAGATTTATAGTGGTTCGGCCAAAGTGTGCCTACGTCCACTTTATATGTTATTCTCCTTTTCCAATCCGATTACAAGTACAAAGCTTGTAGTACAAGTGTATGAAAGTTGTTTGAAAGTTCCTTCCAGGTTTGAGCTCTCAAACTCGTCCCCATTGTTGTACCCCTGCCCCTCTATTTATAGAATGAGGTAGGGGGCAGGGGGCTTGGAAGTATATAGCTGCTAGCGGGCCTGGGCTGAAGCAATCTGGTCCAGCATCATCTGGTTCGGCATGGCTTTCATTCGGCTATGCTTGGATAAGTTGGGGTTTGGTTCGGTAGTCTTCTGGATCGGTCGTAGTGGAAGGTTGGTTCGGTGATCACCTTGGTCCGGTGATTGGTTGGTGATAGTTTGGACCGGCTTCGGAGTCGTTTGGTTCGGTAGGACTATGGGGGAGGCCGGTCCGGTAGTGCTTGGGATGCCGAATGAGCTTGGTTTAGGGAGTGCCGAATGAACCAAGGGGAGGCCGGATATGATATGCCGGATGAAGCATGCCTTTGCTCTGCCGAATGAACTTGAGATTTTAGTGGAATTCCGGACTTATGCATGCTTGCTTGTTTATATCTCTGTACTTCCTGGTTTGTTCGTGGTGGAAACGCGTACAACATTGATATTCCAGCTTTGTCCAAAAAATGGGATAACAGCGTGTGTGTGAGAGAGTGTGCGAACGCGCATGGGGAGAATAGTGGAAAATAGAGAGAATAAGAGAAAGTGTTGTTACACCCATATTTTTCAAGCTATGTCAAAACTAGATCGAATGAGGCACAAAGATGAAAGAACGACTACAGAACGAGAGAGCTAGCCTACAGTTGAAATCTTTGTTCCAACTAAAAGAAATACACCTAAATAGCACAAAATCATAATAAGATGAAGTACTGCGCTCATAAATTAGGCCGAGGAAATATCAGGTCTGCACTAACGTAATGTGCTGCCAATAGAATAAAGTGGTGGAGGGTGCGCCGCCCTCAAAATGTTCCAAACACAGGAGTAAAAGAGAATAACAATGGAGGAAAGCTGTTATGCATCCAAAGGACCTGCTAGGTCCAATTACTAATCTTAAGAATTTATGCACTGCTAATCTTTCAAGTACTAATTTGCCCTGTAGTTACGGAGGACTCATTGAGCAGTACTATGAGGAACCAAAAGCAGTCCAAGAGAAGTACCTAAACTTCATTCCATCGCAGACCTACGCTGGTTAGAGAAAAGCAAAGAAGTAGGCGTCTGATCGTAGTAGGTTGCACACCCTTATGTCATCAAACAAGCTAGAGCAGGGGCATGCCAACATTAAACTAGCATCGCAGCTCATACCAGGCAACACAACCAACTCATCTCCAACACAAATGTCAAAATCAACATAGCATATTGGGGGAATATAGTTCAACTACAATCGTCTCAGTGCAATATCATACAAATGAAGCGCTCTAGAAAGCATAGACCAACCTCATTAATCCTAATGGCGATCAAAGCAGAACAAAGGCATGGTTCATCACTTCGTCAAAAACAAAAAGATAAAGGTAAGATAGCTCACTCTAGAAAGAAAGGAGTAATGCAGATAGTTCCTCTCACAAGGATCTATATGCAAAGCCAATTCAAATTTGAAGTCTTCCACCATGTAATCAAATATTCCCGCTCCAATTTCAGATATTCCTACTTCAATTTCTTGATTTCCCTCCTTTATCTCAAACTTCCCACCAATGACACGTCAGCAATCCAGTGCATCAAACAGACTATGCAGATAGATGACACATGGCAAGATCCAAGGGGTTAAGCATAATGACAAGAGAAGGATTATAGCGATCCGCATATATCTCTATATTATAAATAGAAAAGGTAACGTAGCAAGAAATAGACCTTTTCCACTTTTCGTTACCTTTTAGGTTTAGGAAGAAAAAATTATTGTACTTTCTGTCATTGAAATCTGTACTAGAAAAATAAAGGAAGAAAGAGAAATTTACCCCATGGACATATGATTCCTTAACATTGAACCACATAAATTCCTTGTGTTCTATACTATTTCTTACATTTTGTTATTTACCTCCTTAGTTTTTAGTACCGAACCTCACCTTATTTTTTTGGAATTAAATATTATTGGGATTAGACATTTTAACAAACAATTAAAGTGCAAGTACCTAATTTTGTATGCATGCAGCGACATAATTACTACTTAACGACAAATTTAATACCACTTAATTTTTCTAATTCAAAACCATTGAGGTAATTAGTAGAGAATTACTTCATCGTTAGTTTGAGTGTTGTAAAACGAAAAATCTTACCAACAAAAGTGAATCAATTGCGATGGAAAAGGTAAATTCTAGAATTATAAATTAAACTTCACTTAATTCAAATCTCCTATTAGATCTATAATTCTAATGAGTATGTATATATTTTTGATACATATTTTCGGTTGAAAGAAAGAGAGTCAAATAAGGAGAACAGATTCCGATATAGAGATTTGAAAGCTAAGAGGTGAGTGGAAAATTATGTGTCCACAAAATTTTGGATTTATATCATTCGTGAATATGTTTCTTTTATGCCTGTATATAAACCATGGAATTATAGTGTTATATATATAATAAAATTGTGATTCTTGCCTACATATTTGGTAGATTGTTAAATCTGATTAAATGTCGAATGCACCTATATCTAGAATGTAAGTGTGAAATAGTACCTGAAATTTATGAAATAAGTTATATATATATAAGATTGTGTGATAATTGCAAATTTGATTGGGATATAGGTTTATATTTTAATTCATTGGAATGACTAAAATTTCTATGTGAATTACTGTAAATTTTCCAACTTTACAATTATATATAAAAGTATGTCATGGCCAAAGGAAAGAGATGCGCAAAACATAGATGTTTACTATACTTTGTACTGTCCGTTTCAATAAAAACATAAAAGTAATTCCTTGTAATTTCAGAAACAACACAATTCCTCTTTTTAGATAATTTATGGGAAATTAAAGAGATAACATTTCCTTCTTGGCGATGGTACAGTTTCAATGCATTAAAATGTAGAAATCCCTAAATATAGAACTAAGTGCTATAAATAGACACAATAAAAATCCCGTATCGATTAAATTTATATGGTTAAATATAAGTTAGAACATAAATAATAAGCACTAAACATGAACAAGACAATGAATTGAAGAATTAGAGAAGTTATAGCAATCAAGTTAAAATGGGTATTAACAGAAAAGAAGCAGTAAATCATACTTAGATGTATTAATTGTAAAACAGTAAATACTATTTACTTAATCATTTTAATTGTAAAGAAGCAGTAAATCATACTTAGTTATATTAATTAAAAAGAAGCATAAATGGTACTTAACTGTACTAATTAAAAAGAAGCAATAAAGGATATTTAATGGCATTTGTGAAATAAGAAGTAAGTTCATGGAAAGTAAACAAATACTAATAATTGAACTTAGGAAGGTAATAATCTTCTAGATGAAATTATATGACCTAAAGAATACATTTAGAACTAATCTAAGTATTGGGTCTAACCTAATATTTAGATTAGTTATAAATGACGCGGTCATTAGTGTGGGCTGGGATGCAAAGTCAGTAATGTTATATCATGGAAGTCAGTCCTTCATAGGAGGCTACCAGTAGTTGTATATACATTGTACTAACGTGGGACATCTCCAACTGTATGACCTATGGGATATAAGTTTGCATATAGGCTTAGGGAATATTCAAAGTGGGTTCGCCTTGGATTTGAAGTCTTAATGGCCAATTAGGATCTGCTTCATTTCCAACATGAGGTACCAAGTAACTAAGAGGGAATTTCCTTGATTTGAGTTAGGCAATCTAAATTAGATAGTGGATGAAAGCTTGATGCTATGTCAGCACTATTGGTACCATTTATTTAAGGAGTAGGGCTATAAAAATTAGGTCGAGAGCGTTATCGGTCTTGAATTATCATCAGAAAGACTTGGGTTAGCTTAGAAATGGACTACACTTCCTATTAGTGTAGGTTTCATATGGGCTATGCAATTGACTCAAAATTATTTATTGTTATTTGTTAGGAGGTGCCTAGATAACCCTTAGATAAGTCTTTGGGATGAGTTAGTAATACTGCTAATGAGTTGTAATGCTGTTAATAGGAACGAATGAAAGGTTCGTTGGAGAATGCGAGGTTGGAGAATGCGAGGTGCGGTGTGTAGTTATGGATACCCATGTGGTATGTATCCTTACCCATTAGGTGACAACGATGCTTACATATACATATACATATACATATACATGTACATGTACATATACATGTACATGTACATGTACATGTACATGTACATGTACATTACATACATACATGCATATATATATATATATATATATAATCCCTCAATATAGATTGAACGTATTGTACATGTATGTGAAGTTAAAATAACTAATTTATGAATAACATAACAACACGTAATAGAAACCAATCGACATATACTAGTATTATCTATAAATATGTAATTTACCAGTTACCAAAACATTGTTCTGACCCCTTTTCATTACAACCAACGTGATAGATTTAGATGAGAAGATAGATTCTCTCATTCATACTCTGCACTAACAAAGGCACTAGATATCTGAGTAATGTTATTGGTTTCAAGATATTAGCCTTATTCAGTATAAGTTTTATTATTCCACTGTAAGTTCTTATAGACAACTCTCTATTATACTTATGTTTAGTATAGGATACCAACACCGATGATCCATTTGTAAATGGAATCTGTTTTTCCGATTTAGTTAGAATATCAAGCCCAATAAGGTGCTGTTATCTACATATTTTGTAAACTTGAGAAATCAAGATATAGAAGCAAAAAGTACTGAACTTTTAACATAAAAGTAGTGATTAAACTCCTATTTAGGAGTTAAGAATCTTAAAGAGGGAAGAAGAGTACTGGAGATGTCGAACTAGTAAAATAAAGAAGGGTAGTAAATCCCAAACGGTTATAAGGAGATTTTAAAAGGTGTCGAATTCCAAGTACTTATCGAGCCAAGCGGGGGTATCGAACCTCTAAAGGGGTAATGAGATTCTACAAACAAGAAAGGGAATCAAATATAAACAAATGAAGGTTTCAAACATCAATAAGTGAATATTGAGTCACAACTAACCCAGAAGAAACAGTAGATATCGAGCCTCGATAATCATTAAGTTTGTCAAGCATCTAAAGTCAACACTGAATGACAAATCTTCATGATAATCGAGGCAAAAAGAGGATAACACTTTAAAGCATATCAAACCATTATAAAGCTCTATAGAATGTAGAATAAAGAGCGATGTTGTATCACTAAAATATATCAAATATTCGGTTACAAGGAAGGTATTTCGAGCATTTACAACATTAGATATTGAAAAGCGATAAATGGTGTTGAGCCTTAGATGAGCAACAAGTATTATCATATATTTATGAATAAAAGAGGATACTGGAGCTTTAATAGTGAAGAAAGTAGATCAAATGTCTTATGTTGAGAAGATAATGAATTTCTAGAATATTGGAAAGTATAAGAAGATGTCGTGCCATTAAGGGATATCGAGCATGTAACTTTAAAAAGGTATGTCGAGTTCCCATTGAAAGCATGTCTTAAATAATGGTCTAGGCAATCATAAAACATCTTAAGCAAAGGATGTAAAACTTTAAAGGACATAAAGAATATCTAATGTCTACAGTTATGAAGGATGTTGAATGTCATCACCAACAAAGGATGCCAAATGTTGTTACGACCTGTAAATTAATCACTTTATATTTGAATATTTAAACCATTATTAAATATTTAAATAATGGATTTCAATAACCAAATAAACCTAAATATTAATTAATGATATAAAAATCATTTTCAAATTTTGTTTATTAAAATAGTTAGTTCAAATAAAATTAGAAATGTGCCCAAAAAGCTTTTTCGAAATTTCCAATTTTTCACCAATTAAAAGTTGTTTAAAAATGTTGTAAATCCTTAGTTAACACTTACATATATTTACAAATAATTGTCCATAGCTTAATTTCATGGAAGTATACACTTTTTCTTACGTATATGTGGATAATAACATAAGGTACATACCTTATAGACATTAAAAAGTCAAATGGATTAAAATAATGCAAGCTGCTTTTCACATCAACAAGGACTAAACATCATGTACTTTATGACATGGCTATGAAGTCTAGGTACTAGAGAAGGGGAGAGGTTGAAATTCTATGGTAGTGGTGGAAACTGGGTGATGTAGCACATTTTGAGAGGAGGGTATTGTAGTAAGGGTATTTCACTAAATCAACTTGTGCACATTGTATAAAAGTAAAATTTTCTCGTTTTAGTTTCATTTTATCATCTCGATTTTCACTTTTTAACTTTCTCAAGTTTTTTAAAAATATTTCCATGGCTCCGTTAAATATTTCCACGTTCAAAATAATTTAATTTTTCGTTCTAAATCTTGTTTAATCACTTCTACAACCTTTTTCATCACTTTATCTTCAAAAAGGACATCGTTTGGGTAGGCTATTGTGATTAAAAATCTCATCTTTCAAAATCTTAATGTTTGCACAAAAATTGGGCAAACATCTCCAAGTTCAAGTTTAGTTAAGTTACCTTTATGTTGTTTGATATGCTGTTTTTAGATGTCCAATGTGTTAACAAATATTTTTTGCAGTCACAGAACAGTTCACAGACTAAGAGTTGGAAAGCAGCTAAAGGAAGTAAATCACACAAAATTTTATAATGGTTTGGCCAAAACATGCCAACATCTACTATCCATCTTCTCATGCTTCTTTGATTTGATTACAAATATAAGTTTGATTAGAAAGAGCAAAAACTTAGAGCAGCTAGGGTGGTTAAGTCTCAGCAGAGTTTTCCCTCTTTTTAAAAATTCGGTCCCTGTTGTTGTTGAGGCGCTCTGGTATTTATAGAGTGGAGTTGTAAAGCGTGGAGGATGGGTTATAGCTCCCTGAGTCTGGTTCGACATCTAGGCAAGGGGTTTGGTTCAGCATCTAGGCAGGAGGTTTTGGTTTGGCGTTGGCTTGGAGAACCTGATCTGCTTGACACGTCCTGCATCTTGCTTGGAGATGTTTGTTTGCCGAACCAGACATTTGGTCCGAGAAGCCTGTGTATCAGACCAAATATCTGGCCCGGTGTCTTTGGTGCCATGTTGGACCAAATGTTTGGTTCGGCATTTCAGAGAATGCCGGACCAAATATCTGGTCCGATATTTTAGAGAATGTCGGACTTCGACATTGTAGAGAATGCCGGATTACGACATTTTAGAGAATGCTGGACCAAATATCTAGTCCGGCATTTTAGAGAATGCTGGACCAAATATCTGGTCCGACATATTTTAGAGAATGCTGAACCGGATGTTTGGTCCGACATTCCTGCCTTCAACACCGTTATTCAATTCCTTTCTTCTTGCCTTTTGTTCTTTCTTTCTTCTTCCGCCTGCTGAAAAACCAAGCTAACACTTGCCTACCAAAGTACGTCGTATTCCATACGATGTGCTTTTTTGGTTCAGACTCAACCCTTTCTCGGCCGGTGAGATATTATTATCTGAATAAAAAGATCTTCGTCTTCTCTTACTCCTCTACTCTTCCGTTTATAAATTCTCTACCTTCCTTCCTTACTTCCTTCTTCTGCTTCCAAACTTTGAAACTTCCCCAATTTATCTCGTATCTCTTATAGCTCCACGTGCTCGTGTTTGCCTGTTTCCTATTTCAACAGCATCTGAGGCAAGGTTAGTTATTCAACTTTCCTTCTTTCCTAGGGTTATTTGGGGTGTCCTATGGTTTCAATTTTAGGGTTACCTAGTAGTTTTTGTTAAGAGGAGAGAGCACTTCATTCGAGATACTGCAATCGCTGGTATGATTCGGTAAAGGTGAAGGATTCAAAATTGAAGCAGTAAATTATTGAGGGAGGAAGGTGTTCTTTCAAATCATGATTAGTTTCTTATTGGGTTAGGTTAGGGTGTGAGATGAAGATGGTTGGCCGGTTGGATCCAAGTAGTCATCGCACAATGCTTGGTCGATTTGACTTGGCATCATGATGTCGCTTCATTTTGGACCAGTGTGTTAAGTGATGCTGGACCAAATTATCCTAATCCAATCCAAGTGGGTAGTCTGGGAGTAGTAGTTTGAGCTTTAGAGCATTTGGTCTGATATATGATACTAACCAACCTAAATGATAGGAGGTTTTCCAAGAGCGTTTACCTTCTGGTTATGATTGCATGATTCTAATGTATTAAGTCCATTGCTACTGCTTTGCTCTTGCTACGATTATGTAGCTATTTGTGTGTTAAACTTAATCCTGCTTTTTATTTCCTTATATAGGAAACTGCCATCTGGCCGTGAGCTTCGATCTAAACATGCGTCATCACAGCCTGCCAGTTTGGCGCTTCTTCTGATGTTCCCGCTAATCCCCCAAAGCAATCTAGCTCTACATATTCTTTGGTAGAGGGCTATGCTCCTAACCAATTGGTGAACTTCAGAGTGTTATCCCAGCCTGCTGACAATTGAGAAGCTTAACTCCATAGCCATGGCATTCGCGATCGTTCGTCGGGACATGCTACTTTCGGTCCAAATGACAGGGCATGTTTTCCCCCGAAGGGATACATGGCATATAGTAAATATCACTGCATGTGTGGCGCAATCCCTCCGCTTACCCTCTGGATCTCCAGTTTCAGGGTCTATCTAAAAGACGCTCCTCTGCAGTTTCAACCAAACTCCTATGCAATCCTGACATGCTTGTATCTAATATTTGTGAAGTGCTATCAGATACCCCCTACCCATAGAGAGATCCGGTACTTGTACAACGTGAGAAGTTACCAAAAGGGAGCCCCTTCATCAGCTTAGAGTCAGCTCATAAATTCAAGCCTGTTCTTGACTTATACTTGAAGTGTAGTAGTTTAAGAAGGAGTACTTCTTTGTGCTTGATGATGTTGTCCCTCAACATGTTTTCACTTCTCGATGTAAGTCTACTTTATATCCACTTCTAAGATTTTTTTCGACTTGGTTCCCTAATGCTTCGTATTTTTAGGTTGTGTAAAGGCAGCAGACGACAAAAGTTTGAAGAAGATGGCCAAGGAAATCTTAGCTATCCCCAAGGCTGAGAGGGAAGCCTCGTTCTTGCTCCATGTCACGACCCTTCATTTTTACAACCTAATTGGCCTCGGTCAATCAGTGTTCAAGATCAGGCCAAGCTCAGTTGAGAGAGCAACGGGAGTCGAAGGAGAAGGAGGAGACGTTGGCAAAGGCAAGGAACTGGTGGAAGAGGGTGAAGGGGCCGGAGCCTCGAAGAAGTTGAGGCGTAAGAAGAGTGCAGTTCGTCCTCTCCGTTCAGGGAAATATTTGTGCATACATGATGCTCCTTCTCCTGATGACGAGGAGGGTTCTCGTTGGAGGGTGACAGCGAGGATGAGGAAGGACCGGAGGGAGATTTTTAGGCGACAAAATTGGAGGCCCATGCTTCCCAAGATGTGGACTTTATTAGCAGCGAAGATTAGGGCACGACTCCCTTGAAGAATGCCGAGGCTGTGCGTAGTGGCTTGAGCAGTTAGATTAATCCGAGCCGGTACCTGGTCCAACTTTTGTCGTTGACCCCTCTCAAGAGAATGTGGCTACAGATGATTTGAGTGGAATGCCGGTTCTCTCGGTGCAAAGAGGAGCGGGGATCAGTGAGACATTTGGGCTTTCTCCAGGTACTTTCGATTTGTATTTGGATTACGGGGTACTTCTTGAGAATTTTTTGTTTTTGGATGAGTCCCGATCTCCAGTTGCTCCTTAGTCCAAAAAAGTCCAATCGTAGTGTGTCCTTCCTCTGAGTGGAGTCCCATCATAGTGTATTCACCACTTGAGTGAGACCCCGTCCCAGCCACTTAATCCAATCTCCCCTAAGGGTTTAAGGTAGCTTGCAATGTCTAAGTGTTTTGCATGCTTTGCGTTTATGCTTTCTCCATTTCTCTGCTCTAAAGTTGTTATTTTCTTTGCAGGGAAAAGAAAAAAAATCTGAAGAGGAACGAAATGTCTTGGCGACTTGAACAGTTCAAATGGATGAAAGGGGCCTCCATTCCTTCTAAGACTGCCTCCCAAAAGGAAAAGACTGCACAAGAGAATGTCGAGGAGACTCCATCAGGCTTGGGTAGTGGAGAGAGCCATGAGACGTCTCAGAAACACACAAGGTCTCCGGACAAAGATGCTACCTCCCTCGGTTCTCAAACTTCTTCCCATCGCCGTCGCCAAAATCCATCTGGTCCTAAAGTGCACAGGCGCCTAATGAAAATGTCGATGCTTATTTCTCAGATTTTTAACCACGGATGAGGAATCCTTTCGAGAGCCACCCTGATATCAACCGTGGCTATGCGGATCGTTGTCCAGCGGATTTTGGTACTGAGTTCCTTCTGCCTCGAAATCCTCTGGTTTGAATTTTAGATGAGGCAAAAAACTCCTGACTTCACTAATCTGACAAACAGAATTGTCCAGATTACCGATGAGACTAGAAAAATTGTTGATTACCAATCTCGCTTAGCCAAGGCCAGTGAGGAAGTTAGGAGCACTAATATATGGTTACTCGTAGAGGTGGAGGATCTTCGTAGAGTGCTTAGGGAGAAGGATGTGAAATTAGAGGCGGTTGAAGCGTCTTGTGTAGCCAATATAAAGAAAACCAAGGAAGAAGCGATAAGAGAGGCTACTGAATTATGCAAGGTATAGATCAATGAGGCTATAAGTTCAGTGGACAAAGCTAGACAAAAGGATTTGGAGCAGATTCGGTCTCTTAAGGGAGAAATGAAGAAATCCCAGGAAATCTTAGCTGAGCTGAAGAAGTTTCAAGGTGAGTGGCAGAAGGAAAAGGATGCGTACAAGGCTAAGACCGATATGCTGAAGGTAGAGCAGGTCCGGCTGAGGAAGGATAAGAAAGGGTGTATAAATAAAGTGGTGTCCCTTCAAGCCGAAATCGACAAGTCTAGAGACTTTTGTGAGACGGTTAATCGGACGCTGAAGGATACCTACTACATGTTCTAGAAGCAGGGAAACCTTCATTGGACCCCAAGTGATGGCAGGGATCCATGCTTGGTTTATTCAGGAGACTAAGACTATGGCTGCATAGGAAGAACGAGCCATGTATGATGTTGGGATGGTGAACTATTAGTTCACGGTGGAAGAGACCAAGGCCATAGCTACGGGATACGAGCTGCTAGCGGAGGATGAGAATGATGAAGAGGGTTCGAATTTCGAGGGGCTTGGAGACCCACACAATATTACCGTAGGTATCTCATCTTTTCACTTCAAATTCGTTATTACTTATCTCATACTTTAAAACTTATGATCTTTCTTACTTTCATCATGCAAGGACGGCTTCAGAACATATCGTGCCACCAAAGGGTGCTGATGGGGCGTCGCAAAGAAAGGTCGAGTCCTCTGAGCGGACCGAGATTCCGAAGGACATGGCCAGAGAGAGCGGGTCGAGTGACAAGAATGTCCCTCCCGCTTAGTTGAAGAAATTTCAAAATCTTCTTTGTATGTATTTTTGGAGGATGTATGGTCGTTCTGCATATGTATATATATAAACAATTTTTTTTATACATATAGATTTTGATGTTGTAATGTTTGTTTATCTGGAATGACTTTTGTGACGCATTATTTTTATAGCCTGCCTTGTCTACTCGTGAACCTTTTATGACTTAGTTAATCGTTATTACGTTCTAAGACATAGGAAACCATAAACGCGCTACTATGTTCAGAGCTGGTCGCGAACGATAATTACTCGGGCTATTGTCCGCGTCGTGAGTATTATTTGATTTATCGTTGCCGGCGTGCGTAATGCCGGTCGTCAACTACGAACTACCCTTAGCTGCAACCATGCCTTAATCATGGGGTTTATAATCAGTCTGTAGTTTCTGGTGAGCCAAACGCCAATGATGAACCGCCTAGGCTATGAATCGTGCCTAATCTATGGCTTATAGTTGGTTCATCATTGCCAGCTTGAGGGTGCCGATCGTCGGTAGTGAACTGCCAAGGCTTGTTTCTTGCCTCTTGTCATGGCCATCTTATTTTCACTACTGTCGGCAAGCGCTTGCGATTGCTCGCAGTAGGAATAATCATCAGATAAGCAATTAAAGGAAATAAAGTTTAAATAAGGCAAGTAATGCGAGACACCAAATTTTTATTGTGGTTCGGTCGAAATACGCCTACGTCCACTGCCTTCTTTTATTATTTCAGTTAATACATGCTTCCTTGTAGTTTAGGAAATAACGATGGAGGTGTTGGAGATTCCATGCTTTCCCAAACACCTCCTCGTCTACTGTTGACAGGATGTAAGCTCCATTATAAAGATCCTTACGAACAACAAACAACCCTTCCCAAATTGGGTCAAAAGCTCCTGGCCGTGGGAAGACCCACTTGAGTACCAAGTCTCCATCTTGTAGCATCGAGGTTTCACCTTGGAGTTATATTGCCTTGCCATTTTTGTCTATGAGCGGCGGCTTTTAGGGCGGCGTCGTTTCTCTTCTCCTCGATCAGGTTGAGTGACATGCTTAAGATCTCCTCATTTTCTTCCGGATTGTAATGCATCCTTCGGTGCGATGGGACGACTGTTTCGACTGGGGGCATGGCTTCGGCTTCATATGCTAATGCGAATGGCATGTTCCCTATCGTGGTTTTGTAGGAAGTTCGATAGCCATAGTGCAGTAGGCTATTTGTCGACCCACGCTCCCTTAGACTTCTCTAGTTTCTTTTTGATCAACATTTTCAAAACCTTGTTTACCACTTCGACCTACCTATTCGCCTAGGGATAAGCTGCCGAGAAGCTTCGAGCAATCCCATGTTCCTGGCACTAACTAAAGAATTCTTCACTATCGAATTGGATTCCATTGTCCGATATGATCTTCTACAGCACCCCATAGAAGTTTATCACCTTGGTAGACGAAATTCTTTTCAAAGGCTCCACTTCCACCCATTTGGTGAAATAATCTACTGCAATTATGGCATATCTTGCCCCTCCTCGACCCATGGGGAGTTCTTCGATCAGATCAATCCTCCAAATTTCAAAGGGCTAGGGGCCTACCATCTAGATCAAGCCGGTAGGTGGTAGTCTCGGGATTTGGTAAATATTTGGAATTTGTTACATTTCTCAGCGAACTCGGCTGTGTCTTTTTTTAGCATGGGCCAAAAGTATCCATAGCAGAGAATTTTCCTAGCCAGAGTTTTCCCTTTGGTGTGATCGCCACAACTCTCTTGATGGATGTTATTAAGGATATATTTTGCTTTGTTCCCGGCGAAGAACCTTAGCAGTGGGCTGGAAAAACCATGACGGTACAGTATGCCGTTCTAGATGGTGTAGCAGGATGCCCTCCTTAGGATTCTCCTGACCTCGTTCCATTCTGCTAGTAAGGTTCCATCTTGTAAGTATTTGATGATAGGGGACATCCATGTCGTATCTCTGTTTACGGTCGCCATGATTTGAGGACACTCGAAATTTGGTGTGAGTTAACTCATGATGGGGTTGCCCCCAGCACTGGTTCGGTCCTTACGCTCGCCTCTTTGGCGAGGGCATCCGCCTCTTGATTTTATCCTCACGGGAGTGTTTCATTACATAGTAATCTAGCTCATTAAGGAGGGTTTTGTCCCTTTTGAGGTAAGATTCAAACTTTTGTCCATGAGTGTGGAATTCTCCAAGGATCTGGTTCACAATTAGTTATGATTCACTATGAATTCATATCGATTTAACACCTATTTCTTTAATGATCTCTAGGCCAGCTATCACTGCTTCGTATTCAGCTTCATTATTAGTTGCAGAAAGCACTAGCCTTAACACATAGCTTAATTTTTTCCTCGGGGTGTGACTATTATGACTCCTGCCCCGAGCCGAGCTCGTTCATTGCTCCATCGACGAAAATATTCCATTTGACAGTTTCCTCATTTTTCACTTCTGCCTCCTCATCTGGCATTGTAAACTTAGCTATGAAATAAGGCAAGGCTTGTCCTTTAATTGCGGTGTGCGGATGGTAAGTGGTGTCATACTGACTTAGCTCAATATACCCTTTTAGCAGGTTCCCTGACGTATCTGGGTTACGTAGGACTTGTCTCAAGGGTTGATCTATTAGAACACTAATAGAGTGTGATTGAAAGTAAGGTCGTAATTTCCTAGATGCTATGAGCAGATAGTAAACCAATTTTTCGATCTTAGGGTATCTAGCTTCTGTGCTCATCAATCTTTTGCTAATGAAGTATACTGGCCTTTAGATGCGATCATCTTCTCATACTAATGCGGTGCTTAAGGCATGTGAGGATACTGCCAGGTATAAGTAAGGCTCTCTCAATCCATCGGAGTGGAGAGTACTGGAAGCTTCTGCAGATGTTCGAGTAAACTCTGTAAGGCTAAGTAACACTCGTCAGTCCATTCAAACTTCCCTTTGTCCTTTTTGAGGGCTTCGAAGAACAGGACACACTTGTTCGTTGCTTTAGATATAAACCTGTTCAGAGCGGCTACTTTTCCATTTAGGCTCTGCATTTCCCTTTCTGTTGTCGGGATTTTGATGTCTTTCAAAGCTTGTACCTTTTCAGGATCCGCCCCTATCCCTCTAGCATGTACGATGAAACCTAAGAATTTACCCGAAGATATCCCAAAAGAACATTTTAGCGAGTTTAGCTTCATTTGGTATTTGTGTAACACTTGGAACATCTTGTCTAGGTGGTTCAGATGATCCATTACCCTTCTTGATTTGACAAGCATGCCGTCAACATAGACTTCCATAGAGTGACCAATTTGTTGTTCAAACATCTAATTGACCAGGCATTAATAGGTAACGCCAGTGTTCTTCAGCCCAAAGGGAATGACCTTGTAACAATACAGGTCTAGATCCATGACAAAGTTAGTGAGTTCTCTATCAGGCACATGCATGGTAATCTAGTTGTATCTTGAATATGCATCGATGAATGAAAACAACTCATGCCCTATGGTTCCGTCCACCAGTCAGTCGATTTGGGGTAAAGGGAAATAATCTTTGGGGCAAGCATCATTGAGGCTGGAGAAGTCAATGCACGTTCGCCACTTTCCATTAGGCTTCTTCACCAAGTCCGAGTTGGAGATCCATTCAGGATAAATGTCTTTGCGAATAAAACCATTGGCAAGTAGGTTCTTCACTTCCTCGTTGAGAGCGGTTGATCATTATATCCCTATGCTTCTTTTCTTTTGTTTGATCGAGATCTTGGTTGGGTCAATATTAAGGGAATGGTAAGCTATCTCTAGGGATATCCCTACTATGTCCTCATTGGTCCATGCGAATACATCCAAGTTCTTTCATAGGAATCCTATCAACTGGACATTGAGGTTCAAGTTTAATTGAGAACCTATCTTTAAAAACCTTGTTTTGTCATGCTCGTCTACCATCACATGTTCCATAGCCTCCACAAGCTCGACGTTAACCTCCTCCACTCTATCTTTGGGGTCCAATTCATTGAATGGGTCACTAGTATACTCGAGAGGATGAGACTTCTTTGACTGCTATGCTTCCGCATTTTTGGCATAGAGGACGACCCCCATGCCTTTCCCTTTTTCCTTTTTCTTGTTTTGGCGAAGTTCAGTCATATAACAACCGCGAGATGCGTCTTGGTCTCCTTCCACTTATCCTATTCCATTATCGGTTGGGAATTTTATATTCAAGTACCACGATGCTAATACTATCTGAAAGTTCGACAAGCCTGATGTTCCCCAAGACAACATTGTAGAAGAGTGCCCATCCACCAGTATAAAAGTTTGCTTCCGCACAACTGATCGGCGGTGACTTCCAAGCTCAACAAACAAGTCTAGCTGCCCGAGTGGCATTGTGGCCTCCCCGGTGAACCCGTGTAAAGGCTTATCGCATGGGGATACATCTTTCATTGGAAATTTCATTTTATTGAATGCATGTTTGAATAAAATATTCATAGAGCTTCCTGTGTCGACCAAAATGCGAAACATCTCTACTGGGCCGATCTAAGCAGAGATAACCGGGGGTCAGTGTGTGGATACTGTTTTCTAACCAAATCTTCGTCATTGAAGGTTATGTCGATTCTTTCTCTCCATTTTGCGATGCAACCTTCAGTTATGGAGTGAACATATCCTTCCCTATTCTTAAAGGATTTTCCATACTCTCCATTTCTTCCTAACTTCCGTCAGCTACATGTGAGCCTCCAGATATGGTGTGGACAATTATTTTTTCTTGGTTGAAGCGGCTCGTACCTGTTCTATCCTTATTATTCCCTTGCAGGGGTTGCCTAGATCCTTCATGGGCTGGAGCGGGAGAGTTGTGTTCTTTCTGTATGTATCGCTATAGTTTCTGTTTTTGGATATACTCCTTTATGAGATCCCGCTAATGCTAGCATTCTTCGGTGTGATTCCCATGGGACTCATGGAAGCGATAATACTTGTGAGAAGATTGACGAAGGAAAAGCCTCTAACTCGTGGAAGCGACCTTTGACTCTTTTTTGTATGGAGGGCATTTTTATTTCAACTCGTGTTGAGTAGCCATGTAAATGTTCTCCACAGTGTCGTTTAGAGGCGTGTATGAATCGAATCTTGGTCCGGGTCGGTATCATCGCTTGTTGCTTTTTTCATTACAGAGTTGCCTTGGTGGCCACTTTTTATTTCGCTGTTCTGCTTATTCCCCTTCCCTCGAGGTGGGGCACCTATATATCCTTGGACGCTAGAAGCTTTTGTATATTGCTAGCTATGTCGGTGGGCCGCCGCGTCCTCCAATCTCATGTATTTTCCAAATTCATGAAAGAAACCCTGAAGAGTTAGAGGCTTTTCCTTCGTCAATCTTCTCACAAGTTTTGAATCCGGGTGGATGCCTCCGCACAGTTCCATCAATGTAAGCCTCTCATCAGCGTCCTGCACTGCTGCCATGACAACGTTAAAGCAGGTAAGATACTGCTGCAGCGATTCTCTTGCCTTTTGTTTTACATCTTATAGGGAATAGGCATCCTTGGGCTGCTCCACATGGACTCAGAATTGACTTATGAAACTTTCCTTCAATATTTCCCAAGAGCTAATAGAGCCATGAGGTAGGCAGTAAAACTATGAGGTTGCTAGGTCTGACAGGAATAGCAGGAAACATTTACACAGCACACCCTCTATTGCTCCATTCATGAGCATGTGTTGGGTGTAGCACTTTAAGTGGATGATTGGATCGGATGTGCCTTTGTAAGATCCATGGTGGGCATCTTCCATTCCCGAGGAGTGGTTATCACTTCTATATCCCTGGTGAATGGGCTGGACACCCTTGCTCCTACCTCTCTTTTTAGTTGTTCGCACCTGAGATATTCCTTGAAGAGGCGTGTCATCCTTTCCTTGGATTTTGGGGTAGCCCTGGGAGAAGTGGGGGATTCCCTTTGATGTTAATGGCTTCTGGAACCTTGGTTGAGGTTCGATTGGTGATGGCTGGCTCGAAGCATGACAGGGTCAGTCATAGCCGATCCATGCCTGGTGCCTCTTGACTGGGCCTAGCTCTTGGTGATCTTTCAAGATCAGCTTCGAGATAAGTCTTGGCTCGGTTTCGAGTTATTGTACCTTCTTAATTGAATTCCTCATTCACCGGGGATCTATTCCTTCTGTGAGACTCTCCAGATTGAGATTCACCTTAAGATTTTGTGTTGTGAGTGGATTCCTCCATGCCTCTCAAGCGTGTCATGAGTTGGTCCACTAAAGCTTTTTGCTAGGTAGTAAAGCAGCCAGTCATCTCATTCACAACTCTATTTAGGTCTTCTTGGGTGACAGCTGAACCTGGAAGCTAAGTATGGGTGGCTTAGTTTTCTTGATCCTCTTGGATGGGATCGAGTGTACTAGCTGTGGCCGTGTTCTTACCCTTCTCAGTGTTTCGTCTAGAGGGAGCCATGTTCTAACGATGTATTAAGCCTAGAAGGAGAGTGGACAGAAGAGTTCATCTCTCTACGTCACCGTTCTCAGTGGAAGCACAAAAAATGTTTGCACAAAAATTGGGCTAACACCTCTAAGTTCAAGTTTGGCTAAATTACCTTTAGGTTGTTTGATATGCAGTTTTTAAATGTCCAATGCGTTAAAAGATAATTTTTGCAGTCATAGAACAGTTCACAAACTCAGGGTTGGAAATCAACTAAAGGAAGTAAAACACAAAATTTTTTATAGTGGCTTGGCCAAAACATGCCTACATCCACTATCCATCTTATTATGCTTCATTGATTTGATTTCAAATACAAGTTCGATTAAAAAGATAAAAATTTAGAGCAAATGGGATTGTTAAGTCTCAGTAGAGTTTTCTCCCTTTTTCTCAAAAATTCGGTCCCCATTGTTGTTGAGGAGCTTTGGTATTTATAGAGTGGAGTTGTGAAGCATGGAGGATGGGTTATAGCTCCCTGAATCTGGTTCGGCATCTAGGCAGGAGGGTTTGGTTCGGCATCTGGGAACGAGGTTTTGGTTCAGCGTTGGCTTGGAGAACCTGATCTGCTTGACTCATCCGGCATCTTTCTTGGAGATGTTTATTTGCCGGACCAAACATTTAGTCCGGCAAGCCTATGCACCGGACCAAATGTTTTGTCCGTTGTCTTTGGTGCCGTGCCGGACCAAATATTTGGTCCGGCATTTCAGATAATGCGGGACCAAATATCTGTTTCGACATTTTAAAGAATGTCGGACCAGGTGTTTGATCCGACATTCTTGTCTTCTACATAGTATTTAATTCCTTTCTTCTTGCCTTTTATTATTTCTTTCTTCTTTTGCCCGTCGAAAAATCGAGCCAACACTTAACGTTTTAAACTTAAGTATTATTCATATATTTGTTATTAGTGGCTTGTTGTGTTTGTATTACAATGTGACGTATGTTGGATTGGGTTATACCTTGAAAATTTGTCACCTTATTAGTTTAGTAACCAAGTTAGCAAGCAATTTTTGGCTATTAGTAGTAAAAGTTAAGATTGTTCTCTACATGTTGTAGAAAAGTTTAGCACTTTGTATTATTATTTTGGTTATGTTATATGATGTATCAAACGTAAGTAAAGTGACATGAAATTAGTTGTTGAAGTGTCCGTATAACGACCATCGCTATATCGGCACTTTCGACAAACATATCCTTATCGAATTTTTTCAATTTATTTCTCGAGCTTAGTTTTTGTTTTACAAGTTGATAAAGTTGTTAAATAAGGATGATTTCAAATTTAATTAATTATTTTAATAAAGATTTTTAAATATAATTAATTAATTAATAAGGATTAAGGTTAATTAATTAACTTGTTAATGATGAGTTTAAATTAAATTAATTAATTTATTAATGATGTGTTTAATTAATTAATTACTTTATTAATGGTACTTAAAATTAACTAATCGTTTCTTATGATGATTAAGGTTAATTTATCATTTAATAAGGATGGATTATAGTTAATTAATCATTTTAATTACCGATGATTAATATTAATTAACTCCTTTCAATTAATGATTTTTAAGTTTAATTAGTTAATTTAAATTAAGTTAACCTTTTCTTCAATTATGTTTTAAATTAATTAATTAATTTAATTTAGTGATATTTATTTATTATTAATTAATTTAATTAATGATGTCTAAATTTAATTAATTAATGTAATTAATGAGATTAAATTTAATAAATTAATTTATTATGTTAATTTAAAGGTGATTAACCTTTTTAATTAGGGGTTATTTTGAAGTTAATTAACCAAATTGATTAATGAAGTTTAAAGATAATTAACTATTCCTATTAATGATAGTTAAAGCCAAGTATCCAATTAAGTAAGGATGTTGAAAATTATTTAAATCCTTTATAATAATCTTTTAAAGTTAACAAACACTTTTAACAAGTGTTTTGAAGCTGATACTTGTAATGTAAAGCCCAAGCATGAATGCGGTTTTATAAGTAAAAGTTTGATTCGTTTATCGAAATGAATAAATTTTCGTAAAGCGAAATCACTTATATGGAAATAATTTATTTGTATGCTTAACATTAAATGCCGAAGATGTAGTTTTCCTCTATTGTAAAAGTTAAAAATGATCGTGAGACAAGACTTTGAGATAACACTACCTTGACATGTTCGGTATTATTGTTGACAAAGGAATGGTACTAGTATGAATTCGAAGAGTGGTGACGGGTATACAGGACTTAATTTCCATATATAATCGTTTTATATCCTCGATAGTTGGTTACCCGTTACCGATTACTTTAGCTTTATTTTTTGTCATTCTAAAACAATATGTTGCTCCATTGAGCTTTTTTATCCTTTATCAGGAATGACCAGAACCGAAGCGCGAGAGGAGGACAAGCTTTGTAGGGTTGCTTCCATTAGGATACTTTCACATCTCATCTAAACTGGATTCGGTATCGCTTTTAGATGTGAAGTATTTAAATACTCGGTAAGGTTTGGTGGGGTATGGCTTGAAGGGTTTCGAGAAGTGTCACAGAGTAAATAAGCTTTTCAGAAGTATATTACTAGAGGTATACTTCAAAGATGGAGTCCACCCTCCCAGTCATTGTGGGAAATTTTCCTTTTCTTATTTGATTCGAACCTTTGAATTTGTTTCCTTTGTTTAATCGAGAAGAGTCAATCACTCTTCGTGATGTTTAGTTATTTATCCATTCTTCACGTTTGGGTGTGATTCATGTGAGAGTAAACCTGTTCTGTGTTCAACGGCGTGGTCTCGCATTTTTTTAATCACACGCTTATTGATTTAATTTTTTTTACTCATACCAGACATATCGTCTGACCCGAGTTGTTTATTTTCCCTAAACACTCGAGTACTCAATTTTATTTGAGTAGTCAGAGTAACATGTCTATGTGGCACTTTGAAGACGACATTCGAGCAGGAGGCATTTACCTACTTAACTATATATTCCGCTGTTTATCTAGATTGTGTATGTATTTTGTTCAGCATATATAAATGGCAGTCTATTATAACTGCCTAAACTGACTTGTAGTACTTTTGTGTAACTATGATAACTCCCTGATAACTCCTTGTTAAGGATTAACCTTATATACTATAACATTGTTATGATATATTTAATAGTTTCATTGTGAGTTTTTTCGTTTTATTCTTTATTTTTGCCCTATAGAGATTAATCTTTCCGATGCTTGGGCAATGGTACATGAACACCAAAGACGTATTAAGTGTCATTTCCAGGGGTCAGAAAAGTGGGTCATTACAATTAGTATCAGAGCTTCAGTTGAGCGAATACCTTAGCTCGATTTGGTACAACTCATTAGAGATCGGGTGAATAGAGCCTTAGAATGAATTAATCTTGAGAAAGCATTTCCTTTTCTCCCTTAGAAAGTCTCATTTTAGATGCTTTGTTTCAGTTTCCCTTTTATCATCTTTGACCCTATCTTCGTATTCAAATAATTCCTATCCCTTATCCAGGTTGTTGGAAATGAGTACAAGAGGAAGAAGAAGGAGCGGATCTAGAACTAGCACGGTTACTAATGGCAAAGCTTCTAGAAATAATCCAGTCGTAGAGCCAATAGTAGAAGAAGCCGTGATGCAAGTTCATCCGCCTAAGAACTTTGCAACCTTGTGCAAGAATTACAATACTTTGGGTGATAAGCCTTTTTATGGAACTGAAGACATTATGGGAGTTCAGATATGGCTCCGCTCTTGCAAAAGGATGTTCAAAGGTCTTCATTTGGGAGATGCTAGAAAGAGATTGTTGGCATCGCATCAGCTTTAAAAAGCAGCAATGTATTGGTGGGATTCAGACGCCATGAATACACCGGAAGAAGATTTCTCTTAGGCATAGTTTAAGGAGGTATTTGAATCTTAGTTTATCCCAAAGGCGGGAAGTACTCAATTATTTAGGGGTTTCATGGATTTGAGGCAAGGTGAGATGACAGTGGTGCAGTATGAGCATAGGTTTAATGCATTGTCTCGCTTTGGACCAGGATTGGTTGACATGCCACTCAAAAAGAATGAAATGTTTATGAAAGGAATATGACCGAAGTTTCATCAAGAAATGACTAATCACCTCAATGGTACCTTTACTAATTTGATCAGAATGACTTTGAGATTTGAGGCTCTTGATGTTGAGCAAGGAATTCATAAAGTAGTAATGCCAGTAGTTAATGCCCGACCTTTATCAGTTATTCCAGTTGTAAGCAAGCCATATTTCAAATGCAAAGGGAAGAAGAAGTGATCGGGAAAGAAGCGTAGAGGTGGAGCTCTAGCATAGAAGAAGTAGTTAAACTTAACCAAGGTTCTTTATTATAAGTGAAACCAAATGTGCCACTTTGTAAATCAATGACCAAATCTGGCTAAGGGACCACCCCGCTACAATTGCAATAAGCATAGACATATAAAGAACCAGTGCCCTTTTCCAAAGAAGAGATCTCAGGAGCAAGCTTTTACCATTGAGAAAATACCATCTACTTTTACGGATCCAAAAGGAAAACATGTGTTGCAAGGTACATTATCCATTTCTGAAATTTCTATTAGTCTATTATTCAACACCGGTGCATCCCATAGTTTTATCTCATATGACCTAATAAACCAATTAGCTTTAGATATATACCATACATTTGAATGTGCCTATTTCTTATCGAGATTTGCCTTTCTATTCTGACTTAATTGTTCTTGGGTTCGTGGGTTCGGGGGTATTATTAGGAATGGATTGGTTGTCTAAATTTAGAGCGGTCATAAATTGTAATCAAAGGATTATCAAAGTTAGTAATGCTAAAAATGTTGGTATGGATATTTATTATGGGAAGCCTAATAAATTAACGACCAATTTCCTTTTTTCTCTTGAAGTAACCAAAGAGAAGATAAGAAATATACCAATTGTTCGAGACTACAAGGATATTTTTAAAGAAGTTCAAGGTTTACCTCCTCATCGAGAAGTGGAATTCCATATTGACTTAATTCAAAAAACCAGACCTATTTTACAACCTCCTCAAAGGTTGGCTCCAAAGGAAAGCAAAGAATTAGAGAAGCAGACGTTTGATTTATTGCAAAAGGGTTTGATCAGATGTAGCACATCGATTTGGAAATCGCCAGTTGTTTTCGTTACCAAGGCAGATGGTCCTCTTGGATTATGTGTTGATTACCGAGAGTTAAATAAGAGGACCATCAAGAATAAGTATCCATTACCTAGGATTAATGACATATTTGACCAGCTCCAAGGAGCTAGGATATTTTCTCAGTTAGATCTTGCCATTGGTTTTCACCAATTAAGGGTAACAGAGAAGAGTGTGCCCTTAATAGATTTTCGTACCCTTGATTGTTTTTACTAGTGGTTAGTCATGTCATTTGGATTGAATAACACACACGCTTATTTTGTAAATTTGATCAATGGAGTAGTTTGGGATTTTCATGACAATTTATCCGAGTCTTCGTTAATGATATTCTTATATACTAAAAAATGGAGGAAGAGCGCAAGTATCATCTACGAGTTGTTCTAAGCACTTTAAGAAGTCATGTTTTGAAGGCAAAGTTTTCTAAGTGCCATTTTTGGAAATCCGAAGTTAGATTTTTAAGGAACGTAGTTTTGGAAGAAGGTATATCAATGGACTCAGCTAAAGTAGTTGCGGTTCAAGACTAGAAGAAGCCCGAAAATGCAACTAAGGTCAGAGTTTCTTGGGATTAGCTGGATAATACAGAAGGTTCATTAAATATTTCTCGAAGATTGCTTCATCTAACAAAGCTGACAAAGAAAAATGCTAACTTTGTGTACAACCAAGTGCGATTAAGCATTCAATGAGTTAAAGGAAAAACTGACCAGTGCTCCCATTTTAACTATTCCAAATAGGGGCGAAGGATTAATAGTTTACACTGATGCTTTTAAGATTAGTTTGGGGGCAGTTTTGATGCAAAATGGGATAGCGTATGAAAGTCGATAGTTGAAACTTCATGAGAAGGATTAGGCTATGCATGATCTAGAGCTGTTGGTAGTTGTCTTCGCATTGATGGTGTGAAGGTACTATCTTTTGTGTGCAAAGTTTGAGTTATATACGGATCACAATTCATTAAAGTATCTCTTTAATCAAAAGGATTTGAACTAAGGCAGCAAAGATGGATGGAGTTTCTTGCATCTCATGACCTGGAAATTCTTTAAACCCTAGGGAAAGCAAACGTGGTTGCAGATATGTTGGGTAGGAATGTGGTGACGCTTGCAAATTTGGAGGTTAAGCCAGCACTAATGGAAATAATTGCATATTTCCAAGAAGAAGAACCCATTTTATCTCGATTTAAGAAGAATATCGAAGATGGAATTATTTCTATTTTTCAGGTTGATTACCGAGGAAATTTAAGATTGAATAGACGAATTTGTGTTCTGGATGTTAATTGAATTAGACAAGATATTACGAGAGAGCGCCATCGATCAAAGCTATCTATCCACCCAAGAGTAACTAAATTGTTTCAAAACATAAAGGAGATCTTTTGGTGGAAAAGAATGAAGAGAGGTATTTCAATCTTCATAAGATAGTGTGCGAATTGTCAAAAAGTCAAGAGTGACCAACAAAAGACTACTGGGTTACTCCAGCCATTCGAGATACCGAATTGGAAGTGGGAGCAAGTATCCATGGACTTTATCGATGCGTTTCCCAGAATAAGAAGAGGTAATGAAGGAATTTGGGTAATGGTAGATTGATTAACAAAGAGCTCCCACTTTATTTCGATGAACTCAACAAGAATTGTATCTTCTTTAGCACAGATTTATTTAAGGGAGATCGTTTGGTTGCATGAAATTCCAGTAAGTATAGTAAGTGATCGAGATCCCATCTTCACCAGTCGTTTTTTGGAGCATTGTAAGCCATATTAGGGACATAGCCTAATTTGAGCACAACCTATCACCTGTAGACAAACAGACAAACCAAAGGGGTGAACTGGATTTTGGAGGATCTCTTAAGAGCATGCATTTTGAAGGATCATGGGATGATCACCTTCATCAAGTAGAGTTCTCCTACAACAACAGTTACCAAGCCAGTATTGGCATGGCGCCCTATCAAGCTTTGTATGGACGGCCATGTAAATCACCTACATGTTAGGTTAAGACTAGAGACCGATTAGTTCTTAGACCAGAGATGATTCCAATGGTTCAAAAGCATTAGAGAAAGTGGCTATGATCAATAAAAAGATGAAAGAAACTTAGGATCGATGGAAAAGTTAAGCCAATCAAAGGAGAAGGGACTTAGAATTTGCAATCAGGGATTCAGTGTTTGTGAAAGTTTTCCCAATTAAAGGAGTTACAAGATTCAAGAAAGCAGGAAATCTAGCACCTAGATTTATTGGACCATTTAAAATTCTTCAGAGGATTGGATCCTTAGCCTTTAGAGTCGATTTTCCTGAAAAATCATTTGAAGTTCATAATGTCCTTCATGTATCTTATCTAAGAAAGCATTTTCATGATTCATCAATGACTGTAGAGACTTCTGCTCATGAAGACTTGGAGATAGAACCAAATTTGATGGTAATCCGACATCCAGTCCATATTGTAGATTAGGTTGAGTGGAGATTGAGAAACAAGATGACGAAGCTCGTAAATGTTCATTGGAGTGATGATCCCCGCAATTGTACCTGGGAGGCGGTGGATCATATTAAAGAAACTTACCCTGATGTAATGTCTGGTTAGTTGTTTGTTGATTTGTATGCATTATGTACGTTCTTTTAAGGCATAGTTTCTTTATGTTCATTGTATGGATTCCCTGATATAATATATACCATTTGAATTACCTCTTTGAGTATTAATTTTAGAGATGAAATTCTCCTAAGGGGGAGAGTGCAACGACCCGTTAATTAGTCACTTTATATTTAAATATTTAAATTATCTTTTAATATTTAAATAATGGATTTTAATAACCAAATAATCCTTTTTTAAATATTAATTAATGATATTAAAATCATTTTCAAATTTTGTTTACTGAAATAGCTAGTTCAAATAAAATTAGGAAATGTACCCAAAAAGCTTTTTGAAAATTTATAATTTTTCACCATTTAAAAGTTATTTAAATTTTTTGTAAATCCTTATAGAACACTTACATATGTTTACAAATAATTGTCCATATCTTAATTTCATTAAAGTGCATACTTTACTTACGTATATATATGGATAATAACATAAGGTACATACCTTTTAAATAATAAAAAATCAAATGGATTAAAATAATACAAAATGTTTTCACATCAATAAGGACTAAACATCATGTACTTTATGACATGGCTACGAAGCCTAGGTACTAGAGGGAGGTGAAATTCTATGGTATAGAGGTGGAAACTCGATGATGTGGCACATTTTAAGAGGAGTGTGTGGTAGTAAGGGTATTTCAGTAAACCAACTAGTGCACATTTTATAAAAGCAAAATTTTTAATTTTAATTTATTTTTATAATCTCCATTTTCACTTTTTTACTTTCTCAAGTTTTTTAAAAATACTTCCATGGCTTCTCTAAATATTTCCAAGTTCAAAAAATTAAACTTTTCCTTTAAATCTTGTTTAATTACTTCTACAACCTTTTTCATCACTTTATCTTCAAAAAGCAACCACCTTCACCCTTGAAATCCTCATAGCCGAGCCTACACATGCTGGGGTCTAACCTATTCAAGTGTTTTTGGCTTAAAGACGTTATTTTTCCAAAGTTTTTGCAAAGATCTAAGGGTTTTTAAAGTTCTAGAACAAGTTTGGTTGAAATTAGTAAGCTATTATAAGTAAAAATCGCATCTTTCAAAATCTTAAATATTTAAACTTCAATATTGTTCATACGTTTGTTGTTAGTGGTTTTTTGTGATTGTATTACCATGTGATGTATGTTGGATTGGGTTATACTTTGAAAAGTTGTCACCTTGTTAGTTTAGTAACCAAGTTAGCAAGCAATTATTGGATGTGAGTAGTAAAAGTTGGTTATATTATTAATGATTGTTCTCTACATGTTGTAGAATAGTTTAGCACTTTGTATTATTGTTTTGTTTGTATAATATGATTTATGGTTGAAAGTAAAGTGACATGAAATTAGTTGTCGAAGTGTCCATATAACAACTATCGCTATATCGGCACTTTCGACAAACATATCCTTATCGATTTTTTCGATTTATTTCTCGAGCTTCGGTTTAATTTTACAAGTTGATAAAGTTATTAAATAAGGATGATTTCAAATTTAATTAGTTATTTTAATATATATTTTTGAATATAATTAATTAATTAATAAGGATTAAGGTTAGTTAATTACCTTGTTAATGATGAGTTTAAACTTAATTAATTAACATTTTAATGATGTTTTTAAAATTAGTTAATTACTTTGTTAATGATACTTAAACTTAATTAATCATTTCATCTGATGTTGATTAAGCTTAATTAATTATTTAATAATGATGGATTAAAATTAATTAATTATTTTAGTTAATGATGATTACTATTAATTGACTCCATTCAATTAACGATTTTTAAATTTAATTAAATAATTTAAATTAGTCTTTTCTTTAATTATGTTTAAATTAATTAATTAATTTAATTAATGATATTTATTTATTACTAATTAATTTAATTAATGATGTCCAAATTTAATAAATTAACGTAATTAATAATATTAAATTCAATAAATTAGTTTAATTAATTATGTTAATTTAAAGGTGATTAACCTTTTTAATTAAGGGGTATTTTGAAGTTAATTAACCAAATTGGTTAATGAAGTTTAAAGATAATTAATTATTCTTACCGATGATAGTTAAAGCCAAGTACCCAATTAAATAAGGATGTTAAAAGTTATTTAAATCCTTTATAATGATCTTTTAAAGTTAGTAAAAACTTTTAGCAAAGTATTTTGAAGCTAATACTTGTAATGTGAAGCCCAAGTACGAATTCAGTTTTAAAAGAAAAAATTTGATTCGTTTATGGAAATGAATAAATTTCCATAAAGCAAAATCACTTATATGGAAATGATTTATTTGCATGTTTAATATTAAAGGTCGAAGATGTAGATTTGTCTCTATTCGAAAAAGTTAAAAATGGCCGTAAGACATGACTTTGAGGTAACGCTACCTCGACCTATCAGGTATTTTTTTAACTAAGGAATAGTACAAGTTTTAATTCGATGAGTGGTGATGGGTATACAAGACTTAATTTCCATATATGATCATGTCGTATCCTTGATAGTGGGTTACCCACTATCGATTACTTCAACTTTATTTTTTGTCATTCCAAGATGATGTGTTTCTCCATTGAGCTTTGTTATCCTTTATTGGGAATGACTAAAACCGAAGCATAAGAGGAGGCTAATTTATATGGGGTTGCTCGCATTAGGATACCTTCACATCTCATCTAGATTGGATTCGGTACCGCTTTTAGATGTGAAGTATTTGTATACTCAGTAAAGTTAGGCGGGGTCCGGCTTGGAGGATTTCGAGAAATGTCACAGAGTAAATGAGCTTCACAAAAGTATATTTCTAGAGGTATGCTTCAAAGGGGGTGCAATCTCCTAGTCATTGTGGGAAAATTTTCTTTTCTTATTTGATTCGAACCTTCAAATTTGTTTCCTTAATTTAATCGGGAAGAGTCAACCACTCTTCGCGATGTTTAATTATTTATCCATTCTTCACGTTTGGATGTTGATTCATGTGAGAGTAAACCTATTCCGTGTTCAGCGGCATGGCCTCACATTTTTGTTTTTAATCACACACCTATTGATTTAATTTTTTTTACTCACCAGACATAGCGTCTGACCCGAGCTGTTTATTTTTCCTAAACTCTCGAGTACTTAATTTTATTTGAGTAGTCAGAGACTAACAGGTCTATGTAGGCTCTCTGAAGACAGCGTCTGAGCAGGAAGCTTTTACCTACGTAGCTATCTATTCCGCTGTTTATCTAGATTGTTTATGTATGTTGTTCAACATACGTAAATGGTAGATCGTTAATACTTCCTAAACTGACTTATAGTACTTTTGTATGACTTTAGTAACTCCTTGTTAATGAGTAACCTTATGCACTATATCATGGTTATGATATATTTAACTGTTTCGCTATGTGGTTTTTTATTCTGTTCTTTATTTTTACCCGATGACGACTCATCTTTCCAATGCTTGGGCATTGGCACATGAACACCAAAAATGTATTAAGTGTCATTTCCAGGGTTAGAAAGGTGGGTCATTACAGTTGGTCATCAGTGCAACAAAGGTTGTCGAATATTAACAATACGAAGGGATATCGAATGTCTATAACAATGGTTGTTGTAAAGCATCTATGAGTGGTAAGGGTGCCGAATCTCAATGGACAGGGAAGATATCTAAATGCCTATGGAACATATGTTGAACCCCAAGAAATATTAGAGATACTGAATATTAGTAATACAAGTGGATGGCGCATGTCAAACCAGGTGGACACGTGTCAACCATGCCCCTGCCATTAGCACTATAAATAGACCCCCTTGCTATTCAAATGCTGGAAAATGATCCTTTCTTCCCTCTTTCTCAAATTATAAAATTGTAAAACCTAAATTGATTTAGGGCAAATCAAGAACCGATCTAACCTTTGAAACTTATGTGAATAAGGACTTTATCAATTAATTTTGCATATACCATTTCCCTTGATTTGTGCATATTTAACTATTATCGAACTGTGGACATGCGTATGACTAATTTTGGACTTGGACTTGAATTCAGACTTACATATTGAACAAGGACACTTAAGCGCTTATCCAAATTAAAGCTTATTTTACATAATGACTATCGTGCCTATTAACATATGAACAATGGAGCATAACTTATGCGAATTGATTACTTGCCTAATAACGAATAATTAATGGACTATTACACATTTATATGACTTGCCTATTTTACCCTTGGACTTATAAATTGAACTTTTGAATGTCCTCCTAAAGTCCATGGGAATTATAGGACCATTTTGAAAAATATTATCTTGTACAACATCTTGGGTGTTAGCCAATTTTTGGTTTAACATTTTGGTGCTAGAAGGAGGGTTTGAACTTCTACCTTATTATTTCCTTACTTAGCAAATAATTGTGTAAATTTTTGCTGTAGGAAAATGTAAGAGCTAAGAAGGATAATGTACCATATGAAGAGATTGTGCAACAAAAATATTAGAGGAAAACATCATTCCAAATTTCAATACAGAGAATATGAAACCTAGACAATCTTCGACACTAGTGAAGCCACAAACGACGAAGCTAAGAGTCAAAGTCTAACTCAACAACCAGCAATGATGCAAGAACTTCTAGAAAACATTCTTTCCCAGAAGTCTTCTAAAACAACAAAGCTTACCGAAGGAGGAGAGGAGGTATAATCTCCAAGGAGGACTCTAGACACTTCATTTCTCATCGACAAAGAAAAGGGTAAAAGCATTGTGGATCCATAAAGAAAGAAAAAACTCAAAATAAAGGACTGATAATGTATTCCTCGAACTCGCAAGACCACAAAATTAAGAAGAATCATCAAAGGGAAGGCAAAGAAGAATAAGAAGATTTTCCGAGCAATCAGGCAGCTAAATTTCAGGCAAAAAATGCAAGCCCTCTCGAAGGGATTATTAGGTTGACGAAGCATACCTGAAAGACGTGGCCAATAAAAGACATGCTTGATCTTAAAGGGAAAAGGACCCTAGACCTTAGGGTAAACAATAATCCACGAGAAGCTCCGTTCATAGAAGATTCAATGTCTGTTAGAATTCAATCGCATATCAAAATACCATAATTGAATTATAGCGGAACCACTGACCCTGATAACCATCTTTTGGCTTTTGAGAGCCAATTGAATTTGCACAATGCCTTTGGAATTGTACATTGTAGACTTTTTCCTATGACTTTTTAGGGAGCATCTGCCAAATGGTTTAGACACTATAGAGAGAAAACCATTTACTCTTGGAAACAATTTTCTAATGAGTTTTCAATATGATTCTGCATATGCAAAGATCCCACTATTAACTCTAGTGTGCTGGCAAATATCAAACAAAGACCAACTGAATTACTCGACGAGTATTTGAAGTGGTTTAATACTAAGGCACTAAAGGCGGATAACATGACTGATAGAGAAAAACTAATGATAGTATATTCAGAGTTAATTGAATAAATCTCCTTATAGAAGGAACTCTGCATCTATGGTTGTAAGGATCTTCAAGATTTCCATTTTAAAGTTGATAATTTTATTCGTATGGATGGAATGTACTATGCTAAGAAGAAATCTCGGTCAAAGAAGAAGGAGGAAAATCTAATTACGACCACCCCAACAAAAAGTAGAGATGGGACAAAAATAAAAGAGGAGATGAGAAGCGATCCCTAAATCTAACTATGTCGCTTTGAATAAACCCATTTCCTATATTTTCGCTATGACTAAAGATGGAGGAAACTTTCCTACTTTATACAAGGCAAGGAATAATTTGAAACTAAAGAAGGGGGAGATTACTGCGTTTACCTAAGGCGAACGGGCATAAAACCAACGAGTGCCATGTTCTGGTAAGAATAACCAAGAATATGATTAGATCTAGATCTTTTAAGGAGTTGGTCAAAGAAAAAGAGTCCTCCAGTCATAAAGGGAAATCAGAGCTCTCTAAACAACATTGCAAATTTCATAGAAAATGACTCTCAACCGGACTTCATTCCTTCGATCAACCACATAGATGTCATCCATGGAGGTCCTCATCTCGTTGGAAGTAGTAAAGAAGCCAAGAACAGATACATAAGGGAGGCAAGAGATGGAGTCTTTTCTGTTTAGGAGGAGCCACCGCTCAAGAACCGCAAATATCATCTTCAGATGCGTTACTTAACAATAAGCCCATAGGAGTTGAGAGGATTCTATCACCCGCGTAATGATCCACTAATGATAACTTCACAAACTGGGCTCTCTATAGTAACAATTATCCTAGTGGATACTGCAAGTGTAGTGAACGTCGTCTTCAAACACACTTTCAATCAAATGGGTATTCCAAAGGGAAAGTTGGAGCAAACCTTTGAATGGATCTTTAGATTCAACAATAACATGTCTACCTAATAAAGACAACTCAAGCTCTTGGTGCAGATGGGGATCCTGCCATATTCCAGAACCTTTAAAACTATTTTTGTCATAATGGCCCAACCCTCATATTATAATGCTTTCTTTGGAAGACTAGCACTAGATGCTTTTTTTCACCAAAATATCTTATGGTGAAGTTTCTAACCAAAAATGGTTGGGGAACAATAAGAGGGGAGCAATTTAGCTCCTGGGAAATGTACTTCGAACACTTTAGAAATTCAAAAGAGGTGGTGTTTCTTATTATGGCTCGTAGAAAAATGAATTGAGTGAACCTGAATTGAAAAGCCTTTGGATGGTAGCCCTTCAAACTGGCTATCTAAGGCAAATAAGAAAACAAGAATATCTAAGAAGCTCAGGAATGTGTTAAGAAGGTTCATCTTTGCCGAGAGGAAAATAAAATGAAAAGATGCAACTTAATAGACAGCGAAACAAATGGTGAAGAAATTGTTACCGTACTAGATTACAGAAAGGAGTAAGAAAGAATAAAGCCGACTGAAGAACTAGAATATGTAAGCCTGGATTCACTTGATCCTTCAAAAACAGTGAAGATCGGAAAGAAGTTAGGCGATAAGCTCGGGAAAACTTATTAGATTTCTTTAATCCAACACGGATGTATTTGCCTAGACTCACTTTGACATGGTTGGAATAGATCCAACAATCATAAGCCATGCTCTAAACATAGATCCGAATATTATTCTTATTCGACAAAAGAAAAGGTAGTTCAATAAGGTACAAGCTAATGCATTGAAAGAGAAAGTCAAAAGACTACTTGAAAATGGATTCATTAAAGAAGTTTTCTACCCAAATGGTTGGCCAATCTCTGCTACTCAAAATGTCCAGTGTAAAGTGGAGGACATGCGTTGATTATACCGATTTGAATAAGGTATGCCCTAAAGATTGTTACCCTTTACCTCGAATAGATCAGTTGGTTGATGCCATAAATGGACACAAATGGTTATCCTTTATGGATGCGTACTCAGGTTACAACCAAATCCTCATGTCCAGACCAGGTGAAGAACACACAAGTTTTATAATAGACTGGGGAATCTACTGCTACAAAGTGAAGCATTTCGGACTTGAAAATGCTAGGGCTCATACCAAAGACTAGTAAACAGAATGTTTAAGGAACAAATTGGATGAAAAATGGAGGTATATGTAGATGATATGCTAGTAAAATCCCAAGAAGGAAGTAAACACTTAAAGGATCTTGAGGAAATGTTTGAAGTACTAAGAGGATACAAAATGAAATTAAATCCATAAAAGTGCTCCTTCGGGTACAATTTGGAAAGTTCTTGGGATATTTGACAGTGCTAGAAGAATAGAGGCTAATCATAGCCAAATTATAAAGATTAGGTATATGGAAGAACCAAAGACAAACAAAGATGTAATGTGCTTAAATGGGAGAGTGGCAGATTTGAACAGATTTATCTCTAAAGCCATTGATAAGTGCATCTTTGATGTGCTCAAGAAGAAGAAAAACTTTGAATGGGGAGTGGATAGCCAAAAGGCCTATAAAGAGTTGAAAAGTCATCTTGAGAAACCTCCGATCTTATCTAGCCTTGTGGAAGGGGAGAATTTGTGTCTCTATATGGTGGTCTCAGAACATGTAGTAAGTTTCGTTTTGGTAAGAGAAGAGAATAAAACTCAACTTTTGGTATATTATACAAGTATAAGGCTTAAGGTGTAGAGACAAGGTATCTAGTTATAGAAAAGTTGGCATACTATCTGCCGCTCAAATGATAAGAGCCTACTTCCAAGAACACCGATCAGGGTCTTAACCAATTTTCCACTAAAATAAGTTTTTAGTAAACCTGAGATGTCAGGAAGGATACTAAAATAGGGAATTAAACTTAGCCATTCCAACCCCAAGTGGCAATTAAAGGACAGGCTCTGGCCGACTTCATTAACGAATGCATGCGATTCATTAAAGAACAATTTGAGGAGGAAAAAGATATGAGGCCTAAATGACAATTCTTTATTGGTGGAGCATCAAATGAACAAGGGGCTAGTTCAGGATACATAATTATTACCCTCGATGGATACCGACTGCATTATGCTATGAAGTCAGGTTTTATCGCTACTAATAATATGGTTGAATACGAATCAATCGTAGTAGGACTCACCATAGCTCTTCAGTTAAAAATCCTAAGGATAGAGATTTTTAGCAATTCTCAGTTAATGATTAATCAATTAAGTATCAAATGAAAGATGCCAAGCTGATCCTTTATGTCAGAAAGATACTAAAGATGTTAGCTCAATTTAAAGATTTTTCTGTACATCAAGTCCTTAGAGGAAAATTTCTCAAGCAGATTCTTTGGAAAACTAGCTAGCTTACAAGGAGTACTAGAAACTCAAATTGTGTTTGCGGGTTTTCAACAAAACCCCAGCATAGAGGAAAATAACCCTAAACTTGGAAATAAGAATACGGTATTAACTAGATCCCGAGCCTTTGAGCAAGCAGATAAAGAAAATAAACAAAGAAATGGAAATGAAGAAAACCAAGAAAGAACCATTTATGCAGAAATTAATAGTCAACACAAAAATAACCGGATGACATCCCATTGTTGAGTACTTGGTGGAAAGGAAACTACCAAAAAACAAGAAAGAGGCTAGAAAGATAAGACGCCAAGCCCTAAATTTTACTATAATGAATGGAACATTTTATAAAAAAAGATATTTACTTTCTTACCTGAGATGTGTTAATCTGGAAAAGGGACTAAGATTATTAAGAGAAGCACATGAGGGATTCTGTAGGGATCATTTTAATGGAATAAAATTAGCCAAAAAGGTCACGAGGTAAGGTTTTTATTAGCCCCAAATGAGTAATGATGCAGTGAATCATGTAAAAAGATGTGAGAAGTGTCAAAAAATTTCAACAATTCAACATATGTCCCCAAGCGAATTATCCCAATTTCAAGTCTATGGCACTTTGATGTATGGAGAATCGATTTAATTAGACCATTACCTATATCTAATGGTGGAGCTAAGTTTGCAGTAGTGGCCATTGATTATTTCATCAAATGGATAGAAACAGAACCATTATCGAATATAACACAAGGAAAAGTGTTAAAATTTATGATTAAAAACATAGTCACTCGATTTGGAATGACATATAAGATAATATTCGATACTTAATTTTAAAGTGAAGAATTCACCGAATTCTACAACAAGAATGGAATGATGAAAAGCTTTTCATCCGTAACTCATCCTAAGGTTAATGGAGCCGTTGAAGCTACCAACAAAACTATTAAAACTATCCTTAAAAAATGACTGGCCAAAGTGAAAGGAAAGTGGGTAGAAGAACCACCGCTAGTGCTTTAGGCATATAGAACTTCTACTAAAACCATGATGGGACACACTCCATTTTCTTTAACATATGGATGCAAAGCAATGCTTCCAATTGAAGTGGAAGTTCCATCTTGTCGAAGAATTGCATATGCATTTGATCCCAATCTCGAATTAAGGAAAGAATCCTTAGATTTAATCAACAAATTAAGAGATGAAGCAGCCATACGAATAACCCAATATCAACAGAGGATATCAAGGTTTTATAACTCCAAAGTTAAAGGAATATCATTTCAAAAAGGAGATTTGGTTCTCCAAAATGTCGTGGCGAATATTAAAAATCTGACAGATGGACCACTCAGACCAAATCGGGAAGGCCCCTATATTATTCATGAAGTAATTTCACCAGGGATTTATCGATTATGCCAACCTGATGTCAACATAATAGTAAGAACTTGAAATGCTAAGCATCTAAGGCCTTAATTTCCAACAATGTATGAATAAAGAAGTTGAGATAAGTATTTCTATGGAATCAATAATTAAATGAAAGAAAGTGACTATGAGGAAAAGCCAAAATCATTACCTATAAGGTAGTAAGGGACGAAGGAAAAGCCTTTGATCCTGCCACAAGGGCCTGGTCAAAGTACCTCCTAGAGGGAAGTCAGCGTACGCTTTTGATCTTTCCTAAAATGGTCTAGCCAAAGCACTATAAGCATTTAGTCCCTCTTACGTGGCCTGGCCGGAGCATCTTCTAGAGGGAGGACAGGGTAAGCCTTTGGTCCCACCTATGATGGCCTGGCCAAAGCACCGAACCAGCCTTCAGTTCCACCTATAAGGCTCGACTGGAGCGCCTCCTAGAGAGAGGAAGGGTAAGACTTTGGTTCTATTTAAGACAGTTCACTAAATGCACCGACCAACCTAAATCATTACCTGTAAGGAATAAAGGGCTCGAGCCTAAATCATAATCCAAAGAGTGATAAAGGGCGGAAGTAATCAAAGCCTAAACCATCAACCAAAGAATGATAAAGGCCAAAAGGAATTAAAGCCTAAATTATCACCCAATGAGTGATTAGAGGCAAAGGGAAATTAATCAAACAAGTATGACTTCGTCCTATGAATGGATCAAAGCAATCTTCTAAAAGGAAGTATAATGAAGCATGGCCAATTTGGTAGTAAGCTAAGAATAAGATAACTTCAAAGGAAGGGACAAGAAGTATCCATTACTTAGAATTAAGGATCTCAATGTCAAATATGGATGTTTGAGAAGTTAAGAGTCTCTTGGTCAAAGTATTCTAGTAAATAATGAGAATCTCTATTATCCCTCAAATTTCCAGTCTCCTATTTTAGTTGAGACGTAAAATCACCAGACAGATTATTGGTCTTCTATTCAGATAAAATTATGGCATTATTACCAAATAGTTCTGGTCTTCTATTCAGATTAAAATTATGGTACTATTACTAGATGGATTTCTAGTCTTCTATTTATATAAAATTATGGTATTATTACCAGATGGATTTCTGGTCTTCTATTCAGATAAAATTATGGTATTATTACCAGATGTATTTCTGGTCTTCTATTTAGATGAAATTATAAACATTGTTACCAGATGGATTTTTGGTCTTCTATTCAGATAAAGTTATGATATTATTACTAGATGGATTCTGGCCTTCCATTTAAATGAAAATTACGGTCTTCATGACAGATGGATTTCTAGTTTTCTTACCAGTTGAATTTATTTTTCTAGTTTTCTTTGTTGAACTTGGCTCCACACAAAAGTGTAAAAAGCTGCTTTTACACAAAGGAAAACGAAAAACCGATTCATTTCTTTACCAAATTTGAAAGAAGTCATCTAAGACCTATTGATTCTAAAAAGAAAACGAATTTCAAAACCAACTTTTCGAAGTTCTGGAAAATCAACAAGAAATATTTTCATAAATTTTTATGGCATTTGCAAAGCAAAATAATCAATTTGGGAAAGAAATAATCGAAGTTACCATCATTTACTTTACTTTTTGTAGAAGGACAATATTTAAAGGAGAAATCACGTAGAAATAGAGAGTAGAAAAAGTGAGAAGATACTTTGTTTTACACTAGAGTGTATTATACAAGGAGGGAGCAAATGTTATCCACATATTTTCTAAACTTGAGAAATCAAGATATGGAAGCAGGAAGTATCGAAATTCTAACATGAAGGTAGTGATTGAACATCTATTCAGGAGCTAAAAGATTAAAGGGCAAAGCAAAGTACTAGAGGTGTCGAAAAAATACAAAGAAGAAAGATAGTAAATCCCAAATAGTTATAGGGATAATTTTGAAGGTGTCGAATTCCAAGTACTTATCAAGCCATAAGGGGGTATCGAACCTATACAGGTGTAACGAGCTCCTCAAAGAAGAAAATGAATCAAATATACGATAAACTAATGAAGGTTTCAAACATCAACAAGTACATATCGAGTCACAAAAAACCTAGAAAAAAATTAAATATCAAACCTTGATAATCATTGAGTTTATCGAGCATCAAGGTCAAGATTGAATGACAAATCTTCATGATAATTGAGGCAGCAAGGGGATACCAACCATTTATAGGATATCGAACCACTACAATGCGCTATAGAATGTAGCATAAAGAGGGGTACCGTATAAGTAAAAGATATCGAACACCTAGTTACAAGGAAGGTATTTCGACTCTTTACAGCACTAGCTGTTGAAAAAGCGATAAATGGTGTCGAGCCTTAAAAGAGCAATGGGTATTATTAGATATTTATGAATAAAGGAGGATATTAGAGCTTTAGCAGTAAAGAAAGATCGATGCCTTGTGCTTAGAAGATATCGAGTTTCTAGAATACCATAAAGTATAATAAGATGCCGCACTACTAAGGGATATCGAGCATGTAATTGTAAAAGGGGATGTCGAGTTCCTACTAAAAGCATGCCTTAAATAATGGTCTAAGCAATCGTAAAACATCTGAAGCAAACGATGTCGAACTTCAAAAGACATAGATAATATCGGGTGTCTACAATTATGGAGGATGTCGAATGCCATCAGTGCAACAAAGGATGACGAATGACATCAGTACATTAAAGGATATCGAATATTAGCAATGCAAAGGGATATCGAATTTCTATGACGACGGTTATTGTAAAGCACCTACGAGTAGAAAGGATGTCGAATCTCAATAGATAACGAAGATATCAAAATGCCTAAGGAACACATGTAGAACCCTAATAAATATTGAATATCGAATATCAACAATACAAGTGGATGGTGCACATCAAACCAAGTGGAGACGTGTCAACCATGCCGCTTGCCATTACCACTATAAATAAACCCTATAGCCATTTAGATAGTAGCGAATGATCTCTTCTTCACTCTTTCTCAAATTAGAATATTGTAAACCCTAAATTGATTTAGGGAAAATCAAGAACCGATTGTATCCTTTGAAACTTATGTGAACAAGGACTTGAACGATTTCCCTTGTATAGCCCATTTCCCTTGATTTGTCCATATTTGACTATTACCGAACTATGGACATGCATATGACTAATTTTGGACTTGGACTTGAATTCATATTTACATATTGAACAAGGCCACTTAATCCCTTTTCCAAATTAAAGCTTATTTTGCATAATGACCATCATGCCTATTAACATATGAATAAAGGACCGTAACTTATGTGAATTGCTTACTTTGCCCATTAAGAAATAAATAATGGACTATTGCACATTTATGTGACTCGTCAATTTTACTCTTGGACATACAACTTAAAATTCTGAATATCCTCATGAAGTCCACGTGCATTATAGGACCATTTGAATAATATTATCTTGTACAACCTCTTGGGTGTTTAGCCAATTTTTGGTTTAACAAGTGTGGGTTGTTACAGGGGTCCATTGTTCTACATTATCAGAATTTTGAGGATGAAATTCCTATAAAAAGGGAAACTATAACACCACATGTTTTGGAATGCCATCATATGGGAAACAAAATTAATAATATTGTTCATTAAACGACGAAACAATTTAATTGAGAATATCACTTAAGGGGAATTTGGTTAATAAAATATGGGACGTTTGAAGTATTAACTGAATGAAACTAGAGTGATTAGTGCAATTGAATTTAGCCTAAAGAAATAAGATAGAAATCTTACCGTAGGGGATACTATATATTAAAGGAGAAAAATTAGTGAGATTAGGCATTAGAGGTTTTAGTCTGAGCCAAAATCATTAACTTCTACCCCTAAACATGTTATCTTCTTCATTCATTTTCATTTTCTACAAAAATAAATGAATAACCATTAAGGCTGACCACCATTTCTCAAGTGAAGAAGAGTAAATCAATTCATAACAAAAAAGGGATTTCATTTCTAAAGAAAGATGGAAGATTTAATCCAGTTTTCAAAGCATATGTGAGTAATACTCACTCTAATCTACTCCAAACCCGTTTGGGTGTTAATTGTAATTGACTTGGATGTTTTAAATGTTAATAAATACGTTTTGATGATAATGAATGATCTTATATATGGTTTGGAATTTAATTAAATATGTTTGGATATGTTTTAGGGTAAAATAAGGATTAATTTTCTCCAAATGTTTTGAAATTTAATATGATGTTTCTAACATTAAAACAGAATTGAGTTTTAGTTTTTGGATGATGAAATAATTTGTTATGAATTTTCTGAATAGGCATTTAAGGGGTTAACAAATATATTAAAATACTAAAATTTAATATTTTGATTCGGAATTTTCACCGGGGGTAGTAGTGGATGATATTTATGAAAAAAATCCTTTAATTTTGAATCAATGTGAATTGAATGTCAAGGGAAATTATACCTTAATTAATGAAGATAATGAAGATAAGTACTAATTAAGGGTAAATTAACGAGGCATGAAGTTGGCTATGAAAGTGTTATGGCAAAGATGAAAGTAAGAAATAAACAAATGAAAAGTGTTAGGAATTAGTCAAAAAGCGATTATTCTAATATAGTAAATATCTTATTTTCATTTAATTATTGATTTTCCACTAGACTTTCAATAGCTTTAAAGCGATAGACTTTCACTGGCCATAAAATACTAGAAGAATGATAGTGCTTGAGTAAGCTAATGATAGCCCTTATTTAGATTCATGATTTTCTTAAAAGGGTTAGGTGCACGATAGCTTGAAGTCATGGCCTACAATAGTCTATGTCGAAACATTCAATGGCCTTAAGTAGTGACTCTCGATAGCTTTAAGTTGGGATGCACGATAGCTTTAGGTGCACAATGGCTTTGATGCATGATATCTTTGGAGATACAGTAGCTTTAGGTGCATGATGGCTTTGATGCACGATAACTTGAGATGCACGATAACTTTAGGATATGATAGACTGAGTGGTTTTAATGGATGATAGCTTTAGAGATATGATAGTTTAAAATGCATGATGGCTTTTGATGTGCGATAGTTTTAGTGGCATGATAGCTATGTAGGTGATAACTATAGGATAAGGCCGTGCGATAGCTATAAGAGATAGACACACCGTAGCCGTTAGACTAGAAATGTGATAGTTAGCGGTGATAAATTCCTTAAATAAATAAGTGAATTTTCGAATATCACTTTGGTAGACAGTTTCCAAGCTACTGGTTTTGAATTTAATAGGGAATGGAATTATGGAATAAAAGAATAAGTTAAAAGGTGATAGCTTATTTAATAACAAAAAAATGAATTTAGCTTAAAGAAGTAAATAAAAGATAAGTGTATCATTTACAATGAAATATAAAAACATTTTTTGAAGAATGGAAATAGTTGATCGAACATGAAGATCTAAAGAAAGTGTAGGGTACATAATCAATAAATTAAAGAAATGGAGTGAACCCAAAATCTTAAAATATGTTGACTCATGGAGTTGTTGAATGGTAGGGTACCAAGATTAATAAGGTCTAAAATTCAATGGTATATGGTAGGATGCTAAGACTTCGGAACTCTATAGGGTTCATAAATTTAACTCTAGCGAGAGCAATAACATCAAAATGGAGTTTTTAATGAATGATCTGGCAACGTGAAAGGAAAGTTTTTCTCATATTAAAAGGGGCTACTGATGTTTAATATGGATGCTTACTAGAATGTATCCATGATGCTTGCATTCAACCTCCTAGGAGAGTCAGAGTGGCTTCCGTAGTAAAATGAGTGGCCATTTTTTCGGTGGTTTTGTTGGATAAAATATTCATTAGTGATAGAAAGGCTTGGGGAGGTATTCACTAAGTAAAGTTAATGATAACTTTAAGATTGATGCCTAAATAAGACTAGGTGATACTTGATAACTTGTATGTTGATTGTATAACAAGGATCATAAAATGTGATAAGTATAAGGTATACCTAGTTGAAGTGAATGAGTATAATTAAATGATAAGTACCGAGCATACTTATGTTTGAATTGATATATATGCGTGCTCATGATATGATGATTTATTACATGGTATTATGTAATTGCTGTGACAAATTAGTAAGGGGAAAAATCATTCTATGCTTTAGCGACACGGTCTTACTATATGACATAATTTAGGGTAAAATATTACGCATACCGGACTTTATGTCTAACCCATCTTTTTTTACTGTTTCCAAAAAAAAATCACGAGTACTTGTTTTAGTAGGCTGAATTTGGAGGATTAGATAGGTCACCTATGAAAGATGAATAAAGATTTCAAAATTAAATAAGGAGGTTTGTGCTACTAAAAGTTATTTTGTATTTTGTTATTGTAAAACCAGAGTATATAACTGGTTAAGTGTTTGTGTAAACATTCGTATGTCGGGCATGATGCTATTATTCATTTTTATTGTATTTTACCCTTGCATGGGTATGTTTTAGGATTTTAAAAATCAGTGATAATTATATGTAATACAATTTATTTTGTTGCTATGTTTACTTGATGTTTTAAAAAGAAAATGATCCTATTTTGTCACTCAAAAATCATTTTAATAATGACTACAACAACATTTGCGTCCATTTTTAGGTCTCAAAGTGAGAGACATCACATGTATCATCATCATCCGTTGATTAGTGGTAGTCATCATCCCTTACTACTCCTCTCTAGTTGCTAGATTGGGTGGAATTTGAGTAGCTCCATCACTTTTGTTCGCATTTTTAGCATTCTCTTTGTCATATTCTTCAATAATTTTCCTTTTTAGGTTCTTCTTTGGTCCCACACTATCAGATCCCTCTGGATATTTTATCCAAATTATAATAGCAATAGAGATCCAGCCGGCCACCTACTTCTTAGTGAAAGCACCCAAAAATATTAGCTAAGAAATTGACCTAACATGCCCAAATTATAAATTTCAAAGAAATAACAATTTTAAGCTGTAGAATTGTGTCTAAAAGCAATAGATCAATAAAAATGTAAAAATGAAGAGTAATAACCAGAAAAACAGACGACAATGATTTTATGGTGGTTCGAGTATACCTACGTCCACTTCAATGATTCATTTACTACTATAATATTCTAGGATTGGAGGAATTACAATTATAATTTGGATTTCCGTCTCAAATTGATAATGGTAGCAGTTCATCTTGTAAGAAATACGATAGAAATTAACCAAGAATCCAATGTCCTTTTATTGGTTGTAGGTATCCCTCTATTTATAGTTGATGTAAGCTATAATTAGGCTTCCAAGTCTTCAGATCACACTAGAATTCATCAAACAGTTAGATCCAAGAGGATAGGAGAAAGACAAGTTGATCTCTTAAATATCTTTGGATCGGTACCGATCTATAAATTTATCCAATTCCTTACATTTTCCACCACTTTCTAGGAGTATAGTCATTCCATTCCTCAATTGAATCTTCCTTTGATGCTTCTAACCTTGTTCCTTCATGTATTCATTGAAAATATTTGCTTTATGGAGGGAATCTATAGATCTGTACTAATCCATAGACTTATCAAAACTTCCTTATTTTCTTCCATGCCTCAATATCTTCATCATCATTGAAAATTAAAGGCAAAATGATCAATATTATGGATGTGTACTATTCCATGAACTAACTTAATTTTGCTTCCTTTCTTTTAATCTCTTTGCACACTCGATCGTCTTTGAGTTTAACAACCACTTCTTTATTATTTCATAATCCAATTCCAATAAAATGTCATTTGTGAAAAATATTGGACAACAATATTGGTGCCCCAACAGTCATAAGTAAATCACTATCCATCATAAGGATACCAGTAGTTATACTAGTCTTGGTGGTATATTGATATCTGTTCTTGAAATACCAAATCATTAGGAATATTTTAGGGTAAGTGGTTATGTTTATTTGTTCAACCCAATACTCATGGTTACACACTATTCAGTACTATGATCGACCATTTTGGCCTAGAGATTTCTACTTATTTGTTGTGAAATACTCTTAAATATGTATATTTGGATATAATAGAAATAAAGCCATAAAGCATACTCTTATTTCGAACAAGATTTCCTATAAGAGTTAATCTATGTAGTTAAATTACATAATTCCTCTCAGGGCGTACCTCTGACTTTATAAGTGAATGCTTACTGATTTCTGGATTATGATGTAAATGAATCTTGTGCATAATGTATTTACTATATTTGTTTACCTTCCAACAATTAACGAATGATGATATCCATTTAATCATGAACACTTTCATTAATTATCATTAATGGATGACAATGTTCATTTGTTTTTTTTGATCACTTTCATTGATTAGCTCTATGAAATGGAAATGATGGAATCATAACACATTTTAATTTGGTATAAAGTAGCATTCTCTCGTTGGTAAAAAAATCTAAGTCTGCTTGTATACTTAACTTGTGATATTAGTACAATATGGTAATGGACTACAAACTAATGTAATTAACGTATGTATAAAACCTAAAATATGATTGCGATCGAGCCTAATAGTCTAGTACAATGATGGACTATAAGCTTTTTATAAGTGAAATTAAATGGCAACGATCATTTTAATTTTATTACCATCCTACCTATTATTTTACTTGGGTTAGACAATTTTTACTTAACATGAATATGTACTCGTGAACAAGTCCTATAGACTAGTGAGATGAAATAGTGACGGTAAGCTTCTAAAGTGAGTTTACACATGTATGAAGTCTAATCGAGTTTCAAAAAATATGTTCTAAACTTTGGTTTAAAAACTATAATCGTATTTACACATGTATGAGAAATGGTTACCAACAAATAGACAAACTTTGAGAAAAATACAAGTAATTCATTATAAATTTACTATAATAAAATAAAAGGTATAGCATGAAGAAATAGAAAATACAATGTATGGGTTAAGATACTTACAACCCTCGAAATACATTTCCACATGACCATTGACTTCATTTGTGGTCTCTTGCTGCTTTGGTTTCAATTATAGTTGATACTTTTATTACCAGACCTATTATTCCATTGGGATCAAGATCAATAAGGGCTCCTATCTTCTTAGCATCTTTACACTGTTCTAAAGCTGATGATAGTAGAATGAACTTCTACATCTCAAATTACGTAGGAATGTTTCCACTAGTTGATTCTCCTTTACCAATTCTAGGTTCAAGATTCAAATAATTCTTGACTTTGATGAAAAAAGATTTGATTACTAGTAGGGAAGTAGAAATATTAGTAATGACAATATCAACCCCCTCAACGACTGCTTTTGATGCTGACATAGAAACAATGGCTTTATTTTAGAATTATCCAGGGCAACAACTTGACTAAATACTTTGGTGGTGGGAGCTACATGAACAATTGAATATTCAGGAGAATAGACTAAGCCTACCTTTCATAGGTTGGTAATTTTCATAATAGAAGGATAAAGGAGGCAGGAAGCCTATCAAGATTTCTACCATATTTGTGAACTTGAAAGTATGTATCATCAAGTCCAAAAGTGGCTTCTGAACTTGAGTCGTGCTAAGAAGTACGAGCCGTTAGGTTTTAAGAGTTACATCATACAGAGAAAAATATAAGTCTTTGAGCATTCTACACTTTCAGACCTCATACCAGAAGATAAAAAATAGAAGTACTACAAATTTCCCAAATAGATAGTAATGTCAACAAAAACGTAGTCCATACAGTAATCGACAAACAGTCTCACCAAATGATAAGACAATAAGAGTCCGACAGATGGATATAATATAAAGTACATAGGGGAGTTACTATAAATAAATATAGCGTTGGAGTGTCAAGCTACCTTCTCTACGCACCGTATCCTTGCCAAATCACTTATGGGACTTCCTCCTATATTAGAGTTAAAGAGGGAGAAATGGAGGAGATCAAAACTAGGCTGAGTGAGAGAAACATATTACTAGTGGTGTAGTGTTAGCAAGTAATTAAACTGCATTTATAATCTATGCATCCTAGAGGTGTTCAATTTTGTTTGTGTACTTTATATGAGAAGTTGTCAACTGATGTGCTATTGGTAACTATCCTCAATATGCCTAAGCACAAATACAATCTATGAGAATTTATACCTAAAGGTTGAACATTTAGAAGTATTATACGGACTTAACAATAAAATGTCTAACCATACATTGAATTAACATTCACAATGGTAAATCGCTTAAGCCGCACACATTGAATGAACATTGCAATTCTTGAGCACGTGCCGAAATACAATCCTAATGATTTATGACCTACCAAAGTATTCGTGTAACCTTCTCAATGGAAATCTTATCATATACTCTATATCATTCGACTTAAAGGTAAATAAGTCATTGAGCAATACAACCCCTCCCCCATAGGTTTAACACCTTGCCTTATCATACAAACCTACTATTGCAGATGTCTCTATCATATTCCCTGTTGTCCAACACACTATAGTAATTATAAGAGAATCTAGTTATGATACAATCGCATGTCTCATTGAGTATGCATGCCATGAAGTGTGAATCTAGGTGCATCTCCATGTGTGAAACCAATCCTTCTTGTTGCACAGCTCTGTCCAGCTATATGAACTCCCGTAAGTCAAAAAAATAGGAATGAGTTTCCTTGATCCATCCTACTTAGCTTGCACCAGGTCTAGGTTTAATGTGGGCTTGCTATAGTCATATAGTCGTCTATATGGTATATTCAGACATATGATCTTAGTTCAAATCTCTGGATTCTGGTTCATACATTTACTTACATGTACAATCCAACTATGGGCATTTATACATTTGATCTCATATTCATACGTCTGACTTTAATTCCAGATGTCGGAATAAAGTTTAAACATCAGAATCATATCAGATTTACACTGTTTCCTTTCTATTTCACGATGTAAAAGAATTTAGATGTCTAATTATTAATTCAAACATCTAAAATGGGTTTAATTCATCATTTTTGATGTTTTACTTTCATTTCCTATTCACTATTTTGTTAGTATTTTTTATAGACTTATGTATAGTTAAAAATTTCAATTTTAATAAGTATTTCCAGCAAAATTTCTATCTTATTTATATCCGATTCATGTAGTTTATTTATTTGGTTATATACGCATATATTCACCCATTCATCTATGTATATTCAAAGCTTATTTGACAATAATATAATCAAATCTAGGTGATTTAAGAAATATATACATAGATATACTTTTATTGATTCAATTCTATTACATAACCAAGATTACATGTTTAGAGGTGAATTCCAATAATTTACCATCCTATCATGTTTCAGTAGTTATATTACTACATCATCACCTAGTGTTTTTCACCAATTCTATCCATATAATTTCAATGCAAATTATCAATTCAAATTCAAAAATCATATTTTTGATTTAGATAGATGTATAAAAGAAATTTAACCACCTGTTTTATATCATAACACATCGTAACAGATCGACTCATCTTTCTACCTTTCCCTTCCCTTTAACCTTAAAATTTCCCTTCTAACCTGAATCAAATTGGTGTTCCCCTCTGTTACCCAGTGGCTTGACCAGGTAAACAGAGACTTGAAGTGGAAGCCTCGTTCGGCATAAAGGGTCATTCGACACATCTAGCACCGTTCAGCATTCAAGCCTCATTCGGCATAGGAGGTCGCTCGGCATTCCAGCCTCAATCGACACTGTAAGGTCGCTTGGCATTGTAAGGTTGCTCGGCACTCATGCCTCGGTCGGCATTCATGCCTCGGTCGGCATTCATGCCTCGGTCGGCATTCATGCCTCGTTCGACATTCCAGCCTCGTCCGGCATTCCAACCTCGTTCGACATCCAGTCTTGACCAGCATGAAGCTCATTCGGCATTCAGTCTCGAATGGCATGAACCTCATTGGCGTTCAATCTCGACCGACATTCAAGCCTCGCTCAGCATTCATGCCTCGTTCGGCATTCCATCCTCGTTCGACATTCCAGCCTCGTTCGGCACATGGCCTCGTTCGGCATAAGCATGCTGTTCGGCATCTCCCCTCGATCGGCATCGGATCTCGTTTGGCCTACACATTTCACTCAACATACTGCCTTGTTCGGCTTGGAGACATGGCTCGGCATTTGACGTTCGACATTTGTGGCTCGGCACACAGAAGTCACTCATTATGGGCCGAGGTATCTTGCTACTAAGCCCATCAAGGAAGTCCAACCCATCTTCGTCTATAAATAAAGGGGAAGGGCGTAGTGAAAGGGACCTTTTTTCGAGAACACCGAGGAGACTTTGCCGCATTCAAGACTCATTCAAGACTTATCCTTTTTACTTAGAAGTTGTATTCAAATAGTTGGTGTATGGATTGTATCCGTAACCAGTTGTTAAGTAAAGCAATAAAGATTAACTTCAAAGTGGACGTAAGCAACTACGCCGAACCACTATAAATCTGGTGTTCTTGTTTTCTGCATTTAATTTAGCATATTGTTCTCTGTTCAACTTCAATTTCTTCATTAATCTCTCTACTTAATCTCTCTTAAGGGTGTAGTGACTAATTCTGGTGCCAACATTTTGGTGCTTTCACCGGGAATCGAATTCTCAGGCCGATAGGATCTACTTTGTAACGACCCAGAATTTCAGTCATTTGAAATTCGTATATTTAATTGATTTAAAATATTCATAAGTAAATTTTATAAGCTGAATAACTTATATTTCAAATATCGTGGTTTAATTGGATAATTAAATGGTTAATTTAATATTTGAAATTGCTGAAATAATTGGAAATTGGATTTAACGTAAATGAAAATAATTTATAAAGTTGAATTAAATTCTATTTGAATTAGTATGATGTTAGGGAACTTTTAAAATTGATTTAAAAGTTAATTTGTAAAAATTGAATATTTTAATATTTAATTAGCGAGTGAAAATAGCCATTTTTCAAACAGTCTCGGAGTTCGACGAAACTAGTTTCATCGAATCTGCAATGTTATATTATTGTAAGATTTCAAATTTCGTGTCAATCGGATTTATAGTTTGTCCGGGGAAAGCTAAAACGCATAGAAATCGGTTTAAGTGAATTTTAAATTTAAAATAGTCAATTTGAAAACCTACCTTCCAAATATGATCAAATTGGCTCTCGATATATATTCCATTGCATTTGGAATAGGGGTAAAACATTATAAAAGCTAGGCGGCACGCTTTGTTTGGTGTTCGGAAAAATTTCGGGTGAATAGTGGCGCAACATTTTCTATAAAAGCCGACCTTTTATTCATTTTTCAGAAAACCCTAAGGGTTAGGGCTAGCCGCCACCCTCCATTTTAATAGCCAGAAATTTCCAAACTTCTCTCCTTAATCTCTTCCAATCCACTAATCAATTCAAGAAACTATCAACTACAAAAATGTTAAGCATCGCGAGAGCTTCGAATCTATACAGCTGTGATCGACGTCGGAGCGTTGTTGGAGGCGTAACAGGCCAAGGAAGTGCCAACGTTATGCGCGATTTTTCATGCAATGGCACGACCGAGTGGGGCCGGTTCTCTGACGTTGATAGAGTAGGCGACAACGTTTAAAAAGGCATCATCTGATCGTCTTCAAGCAACGCGTGGTGGCCACGAAAATTCACCAAGCATCGGCGGCATGGGTTGTTTCACGTGCACGAAGTCGAACGAAGAAGAAGATGATGGATGCGCACGGTCTAGATCCAGGCTTAGGAAATCAAACGGCCTGGATGAAGTGAGGGTTTTAAAAATAAAAAAATAAAATTGAAATATATATTTAATCGTGTGATGTTTAAAATACTGTAACTTTTTCATACGAGGTCTGTTTCGCACGAAACGAATTGCGTTGGGTTCGTATGGAAGAAAACTACACGATGGACTTGTTTGGAGATGATTGGAGCTAGTGTGAATTTTGGATAGAATTAAACGGTCGTTTAATTTTATTCGGAATAAAACACTACAACTGCTATTGGACGCAATGTGAGTATAACCCACTCTTTCTTACTTAATAATATTTTTATATAAGTGAGAAATAATTTGTTATATGATGATTGATGATTGTTTGGATGATATATGATATATTGGTTAGTATTTGGATATATATACCTGCCTAGTGGAGTAGATGACCCTATACCTTGCCGTGTATGAGTGGATGACCTTTTTGTGCGCGCGTCTGCCTGGAAGCGGATAGTGTACACATATTCTAATATGTATATTTTTTGCAGGTGATAGGTTGGAGGGATCCAACTGGATTCCTCACCCGTATTGGTTTATTACAGATATACGATGTTTTGGATGCCGTAGTTGATATATTTAGTGCTGTTGCAGCATTGGGCCTATATTTTGGAATTTAAAAATGTTAAAGTGATGATTTCCAAATTTAAAAAGATTTTAAATTAATTTTGGAAATATACGTTTTGTTGAATTTTGAAGTGTTAAAGAAATGAATTTATTTTAAATAAATAAATGTGATATTTTTTATGTTATAAAAATTATGATATTGGTGAAATAAAATTGAAATGTGATTTTTGGGAAATATGGAGTTGACTATTTTGTAAATGGTTTAAATTGAGATTTTTGACCCATTTTAAATGGTTCATATATAAGATTTATAAATTTGATATTTTATAAATCAAAATAATTGAGTTATAAAGGAGTTTTAAAATTGTTAAAATGAAGCATAAGTAAATCTTATAAGTAAATAAGATTTATGAAGTTGTGAAGTTATTAAAGGAACGAATTTTGTAAATAAATAATTTATAAGCAATTAACTTACAGTTTGGATTTTGGCATTTAAATGAGATAAATTAAATTGATTACTAATGGGATTTTATAAATTGATGTTTTTACAAATAGAAATGGAATTTATAAACATGTTTTATAAATCCGAAATCGATTGAATTTGATAAGTTAATTATTTTAGTTTATTAAAGGAGGTATATCCACGATTTGGGATAGTGGATTATCCTTAATATAAATGTGTAGAAATATTAAATTGGGTAAACGATTTGTATTCACGATTTTGGACAATGAATAATATAATTAAATAAATGTTTTGGAAGTGATATTTTAAATGGAGTAAAATGTGTTTAAAGATGTTTTAAAATATGTTAAGGATCGAAACCATAGATTTTAACATCCATTGTTGAAATAGACGTTTTCGAGAAATAAGGAAATGATGGACTATAACTTCGTTGTTATAGTAAATGATTTTCGAAAGGAAATGTTTTTGTACTGTATTAGGGTTTATATATCTATCTTATTTTTGAATCCCTATACTATTGATTTTGGGTTGTCGTAACGATGTTTTACGCAACATTCGTTTTGACCCAATAAATGTGTTTAAGAGAATATTTTACTTAAAAGAATAAATATACACTTAATCCTAATTTAAGTATATTTGATATTTTCTAAGTGTTGAAAATAAATTGAATTGTGAATTACTTATTATCAAATAAGTATATGGAAATGTTTTCCAGTATAGAAATTGAAATGGTTTTGAGATTATATTTTTCTAAAGATAATTTTGAAGTGAATACTTAGCAAGTAATTTAATTAATGAAAGATAAATTAAAGCACCTAGTGATTGTTATGGGGCTAAATATTTTTTTGTTTTGATAGTTAAATAAGCGACTATCAAACTTGGCCAAATTTTAATTCCTCGACTTGATGTGGGAACTATTTAGTCATACACTTAGTACATAGCCTTCTGTGTAGGCTTGATTATCGTTTGTGTTGAGGATATTGATTCGTATAGTGCAGAGTATTACTCCAATCTATCGAGCTTCCTTCTTGGCCCGAAGGATAGTAAGTTGAAAGTTGGAAATGTGATAAGTCTATGAGACTTAGTTGCTATGTGAGGTTGAGAAACGCTTTTGCGTTGTTGCTGCGAAGAGACCGGGATCATATTTATCTGAAAACCACTTCGGACCAATGTATATGCGATGGTTGTGTAGGTTGCTTATGATGATATTGTTATTCCGGATTTTCATAGTGGGGGACTACTTGTTGATCGTTTGGGGTTAAAATCCCAATATATATCCAGTAGAAGTGGTCTCTTCATTATGAAATATCCAATGCAAGGTCTATTCGCTACTAATCCTAGGGATTTCCCGACAGGATGCGGTAGGAAAGTACCTTCAGTTTGTCCTGTTCCTGAACAACTTGTATGGATGTTTGCCTGACATTGCATTTCTAAAGATTACGTACATTGGTTTTTACAAACGTACATCAGTGGTGGCGGAGAAGGCAACTTCTCTTAGCTTAACACCCTCTTTGAGACGTATGAGCTTAAGGGTTATATTTTTATGGAAGACAATTAATAGTCAACGGAAATGGCCGTGTGGCATTCAAAGTGATGTGATATGTGATTATGAAAGGTAATCGTTACCTGTCTAGCCTCATCAACCGGAAATGACCAAAACAGGGTTAGATGCAGTAGGGCTAAGTGGGTCGCTCCCATTAGGGTATGATCATCCTCTTCTAGATATATCTTTACATGCTATGACGTCGTATATCTGATTATTGTGGTTTTTATGCTTAGAGGGCCCTCGGTAAAGGTCGGTGACGACCGAAGGATAACATATTCGGTACCACCTAGTTACAGAGGTGGGCCGGTCTTGTGTTGGTAGAGGGCAGATGTTCTATGCCTCGGGACATCCATCTAGAGGTGTACCCCTTCGGAAGGTAGTCCCTTCACCTGGTGATTTGTATGGAAATCCAAACTCCACTACGTATCGGCCATTTTGATTATATTACCCAATTGGGCTATATGCTGGAATTTAATCAATGTAACAATTTCAGTTATGATTAATATTATTTGTATATAGTAGACACTACTATAATATAAGGGGATTTGATATGATATGTTTTAGTTATCGTAAGGTAAAAACATGTCCGTGTTTATGTGTGGACTTGTCTTACGAGATACTTTTGTTTTGATAAAGGAAAAGTTTTGGTAATTTAATAAATTCAGTTGAGTGTGTTTCTCACGCTGGTTTACTAGACTGATCCAGGCATTTCTCCCTTTCAATGCTCGGGTCAGACCGAGTATATTTACAGGTTATGATTTGGTGCTTTTGGAGCTTCAGCAGGAGAGCTGGAGATCTTCAATTTCGTATACATGTTTCTGTTTTGATTATTGATTATCCGCTGCATTGCTTAGTTGTTTTAAATTATCGACATTTATAAGGACAGGTTATTATAACTGTCTAGGCTGATAACTATTGATTGATTGTTGAACCCTGATTGATGTATGTATATACTATTTCTGTTTCGTAAAGATCATTGATATGGTATTATATATTTTCCGCTGCGATGTGAGTTTCTGTATTGTTCTGTTTTGGTCTATCTTCTCTCTTTCTTCTCTTCTCTTCTTCTCTCTTCTTTTCTTTCTCTTGACTTTCCATCAGTCTGTGCTTTTTCGATCAGTTAGGTGTGGATTATTGTCGATTCAAAGGGTATGGATTTTTGGGTTGTCACATAATTTGTCGCTACTGGATTGAATAATCCCCCAAAGGAGATTCGAACTACTCATAGGACGCCCGTTGAATCTATTCAGAGTTTCAACCGACAACTCTGCTGTAGGAAGACCACGTACCCGGTCAGCCTCTTACAATGCGGACGTCCACGAGACTGCTAGTGTGCAACAAGTTGGACCTAGCAATCAACAAGAAAATTTAGGTGCAGGGACTACCGCCAAAACTCAAACGGAAGTCATCACCAGGATGGAGTTCAATGATTTGATGAGGAAACTCAGGGAAAGTAGAAGGCAACTTGCTGAGCAGATTCAGTCTAATGCTAATCTCATGACTCAGCTGACTCAACAGCAGCATCAAATGCTGGAGGTAGCCATACCCCTTATTCTTCATCTGACAGCTCGACTTCAGCTGATGAACCTCCCAGGCGTAGACGCCATAAAACTAAAACTGCACAAGCAGGTACTGCTGATCGATCAACCAAGGATCAAGCACGTAAGGAGGCCAGACGCCCGGCTCACCAAGATCCTAATGAAGCTGGCTTTCAGGATGCACGTTTGGCCGATCGCTACCCGGGGGGACATCAACCCGAGCGGTCCCGTAGAACTGAACCCAACCTTCCATCCTCCATACAACCTCCGGATTTATCAGCCATGGTCAGGTAGTTAATGAGAGAGAACCAAGGCTTGACCAACGAAGATTGGGAAGTATCCAGGAGTCATACTCCCTTCACAGATACGATCCTGCAGGTCGAGTATCCCAGGAAGTTTAGCATGCCAACTATACTGGCCAACGAAGGGAAGACTGATCCCAGAGACCACGTAATGAGGTATGAATGGATGATGGATTCTGCTCGAGCGAATGATGCAACCAAGTGTAGGAGCTTCCCAATCACTTTATCAGGAATCGCCACTATGTGGTTTACTCGACTTACTCACGGTCTATATCCAGCTTTGACGAGTTGCATTGAAATTTGTAGAATAATTCAGGATACATGCTACTCGTCCAAAGCATGTGATGTCCTTATCAAGTGTAATCCAAGCTCTGGGAGAGTCAATAAAGGCGTACTTGTAGAGATTTCACGTTGCAGCCACTGAAGTTAGCAACCCTAACGACCATGCAATTTTGATGACACTAATGCGAGGTGTAGATCCAGACTCGGAGTTTGGAGATTGGCTGGCGGGAAAGCCCCTAACTACGTTGGAGTGAATCTATTCGAAAGCTCATCAGTTCATAAGAAGGGAGGAAGCTCGATGGACTAGGTGAGATAAGGCACCAGGGCCTGTTCAGGAGACTGTGAAAAGTAACATCGCCGCAAAGCAATCTGAAGACAACTCAGGAAGGGTTCAAGTCAACGTCCAGAACAAGCCTAGGCAATCTAAAGGATCCGGAGGAGGAAATCCTGGAAAGAAAAGCGAAACAGGGAAATGAAAGTCGAGGATTCCAATCTGCAACGAATACACCCCCTTGAATACGTTTCTTGAAAGTATTTGTCTATTAACCTGTAACACCTTTCAATACAGAAAGCCACGCCCAAAGGAGTCCACAAAGGAACAGAAGCGGACGGGGAAGTACTGTCGCTTCCATGAGACTCACGGGCACAATACTGAGGAGTGTAGACACCTCCATGATGCCATAAAAAAGTTGATCAGGCAGAAAAAGCTGTAGGAATTTGTTAAGAAACCACAAGAGGGTAGGCAAGGAACTTCAGACCCCAGACGTGGGCCAGCACCATGCCATCCGGAGGAACCTGCCCGAACCGTGGGTAGATTGATCATAAACACTATAATCGGAGGACCTCACCCTGTAGACAAGAATTGGCCGGATATGGAATGATATGCTACCTCCTTGAGGCATGCGGATTATGAATGTTGTTCGAATGTGGAAGATGGAACCGCCGCAAAACAACAACGCATGATGATATACGATATAGTGTTTAGGAGTCGAGATGTAGACAAGGTAGAGGCTCCTACCATCGACCCGATGGTCATATCTGCGACGAGCGGGCTAGCATACGTCAAAATAATCTTGATTGATTGTGGAAGCTCCATCAACATCATCTTCAAAAAGGCATATGACCAAATGAAGATAGAGAGACTTGAAGCCATCTAAAGCCCGTATCCATGGCTTTAATGGTGCAGCGACTGACGCGATAGGGTATATCGAGTTACCAGTTGAATTGGGAGAGGGTGAGCGTAGGAGGGTGCGAATCCTACCGTTCATAGTATTGGATGTTGACTCTCCATACAGCGTATTTCTAGGCCGTCCGGCCCTGGTGGAGTTTAGCGCAGCTTTGGCCCCATGGTGTTTGACATTAAAGTTTCCAACGAACAAAGGAGTCGGTGTAGTGCATGGCGATCAAGTGACCGGTCATGTTATGTGGCAGAACTGTGAGAGGCTCATCGGAGAGAGAAAGGAAAGGTTGCGAACAGCTCCGTCCGCATCCAAAACACTTACAACTGACAAATAGTGCCCGAGCCCTGGCTCGGGAAACATTCTCGAATCTATAGAGACATACATCCGAGAGATGATGATGGGGGACCTAGGGAAACAAATGCAGCACCGACTGAGCTGACGATTGACATTCCAGTCAGCCGGGATGACCCATCACGAGTTCTTAAGATTGGATCGCAACACGACCTGTCATTGGCCGAGGGTCTTACTGATTTCCTCCGAGCGAACATGGACATTTTCGCTTGGACACATTCTGATATGTACGAGATTTCTCCCGCTATTGCGAGTCATATGTTGAACATAGACCCGAAGTATGTCCCAGTAAAACAGAAATGGAGAGGCATGGACCCGAAGAGGTCCGCCGCCCTCAGAGAGGAGGTGGACAAACTCAAAGCCAATGGGTTCGTCCGTGACGCCCTCTACCCTGAATGGGTATCTAACCCTGTGCTAGTGAGGAAAGCAAATGGGAAGTGGCAAACTTGCGTCGATTATTCTGATTTAAACAAAGCATGCCCGAAGGATAGTTTCCCTTTACCTAGAATCGACCAGCTGATTGATTCAATGGCCGGCCACAAGCTACTATCATTTACAGATGCGTACTCGTAATACAATCAAATCCCGATGCACAGTCCAGATCAAGAACAAATTAGTTTTGTCACAGACATTGGGTTATATTGCTATGTCGTGATGCCCTTCGGATTGAAAAATGCGGGAGCAACTTATCAGCGTTTGGTGAACCGAATTTTTAAAGTCAGATTGGTAGAACGATGGAAGTCTATGTGGATGACATGCTCGTGCAGTCATGATAGTCAAACGACCACATTTGAGACTTAACAGAGATGTTTGATATACTCAGGCATTATGGGATGAAAATCAACCCTTTGAAGTGTTCTTTTGGCGTTGCGTCAGGGAAGTTATTGGGTTTCATTGTGAATGCGTGGGGAATTGAAGCTAACTCGGAGAAGATTCAGGCTATTTGGGACATACAAGTGCCCAGAACTATAAAGCAAGTACAAAGCTTGAATGGAAATGTGGCCGCGCTGAGTCAATTTATATCCAGAGCTACGGATAAATGCATTCCTTTCTTCGATGTGATAAAAAAAGGAAAGATAAATTTCGAGTGGACATCCGACTGTGAGGAAGCATTCTGAGCTCTGGTTAGACATTTAGAAAGTCCCCCGGTGCTATCAAAACCAATTGACCATGAAATGCTGTATGTATACCTGGCTGTATCCCAGCATGCTATCAGTACGGCTTTAGTTCGCAAGGAGGACTGAGTTCAAAAGCCAGTGTATTATGTCAGTAAATGTTTGACGGGGGCAGAAAGAAATTATCCCAAGATTGAGAAATAGCTTACTGCTTGGTGATTGCATAACGCAAGCTTCATCCATACTTTCAGGCACACTCAATCAGTATTTACACTGGTCAACCCATGTGTCAGGTACTCCAACGACCAGAAACCTATGGAAGGATGCTAAAATGGAATATCGAGTTGAGTTTGTTCGATATTACCTACTTGATACAAAGAGCCATACAAGGGAGCACTAGCAGACTTCATTGTTGAATTCACCATGTCATACGAATCAAATGGTCACAATGACATACCTCCCGTTCGATGGAAGATGTACACCGATGGTGCATCTAACGACCGTTGTACGGGGGCTGGCATAGTTCTTGTGACTCCTGAAAACCAATCAGTTTGTTATGTTTTGAAGCTTGAATTCCCAACAACAAATAATGAAGCCGAGTATGAAGCATTGATTGCTGGCTTGAGACTTATCAGAGAATTGGGGATAAGATCGGTTGAAATCTTTTGTGACTCACAATTGGTGGTGTGCCATGTCCAGGGGGAATATCAAGCAAAGGGACAGAGACTTGCCCCATACATGGCACGGGTTCAATAACTGCTAGTGAATCTGAGTATTATAATATTTCACATGTCCCACGTGAACAAAACAAAGCAACCGATTCATTGGCAAAATTTGCAAGCACTGGCGATGCGCAGCAAATGGGATTGTTTCCTATTGAAACCTTACATGCTCCAAGCATAAAAATGATGGAGGTTGATTTCATGTTAGAAACAAAAATCGAGAAGGAATCATGGATGACCCCATTCAAGCACCACTTGTTACACGGGGTCGTACCTAAAAGAAGGAGCGAAAGACGAAAAGTCATTCGTAAGGCCTCGCGATATGTAATGCAAGACGAGGTAATGTATCAGAGGGGATTCTCGACCCCTTACTCCGGTGCATAGCCCATGATGAGATAAAACGAGTCCTGAAGAAAGTTCGTAAAGGGGAATGTGGTGACCATACTGGAGGCTAGACATTAGCAAAGAGAATCCTCCGCTATGGATACTATTGGCCCACTGTGAATCGAGATGCTGCAGACTATGTGAGAAGATGTGACAGATGTCAGAAATATGCAAAAATCCCAAGAGCTCCATCGATGGAACTCACTCAAATGGTTAGTCTCTGGCCGTTTGCAATGTGGGGGATCGACATCGTCGGTTCCTTACTCATATCCAAAGGTGTTTCAAAATACGCGATAGTTGCAGTCGATTACTTCACCAAGTGGGCAGAAGAAGAACATTTGGCCACTATCACCATCAAAAAGGTCATTAATTTCGTTGTACGAAATATTATATGCCGTTTTGGCCTTCCATGGACCATCATTACAGATAACAGAACTCAATTCGAAAGCAAAGAGTTCAAAGAGTTTTGCCAAAGATATGGTATTGAGAAAAAGTTTGCAGCAGTTGCTCATCCGAAATCCAATGGACAAGTGGAAGCCGTGAACAAAATAATCAAGTCCATATTGAAAAAGCGTTTGGAAAAGGCTAGAGGCAAGTGGGTGGATGAACTTCCAACAGCGCTCTGGGCTTATAGAACCACCCACAAGTCCGCGACTGGCCACTATCCATTCGCATTGGCATGGAAGCTATTATATCCGTAGAGCTTGAAGTTCCATCACGTCGGTAACTTATTATGACCTTGAGCAGAATCAGGATCTTTTGCTAGAATCACTGGACTTCATTGTTGAAAAATGAAAAGAAGCTAATTTAAGAGCGACCGCATACAGACATCGAGTCGCTCGATATTATAACGAAAAGGTCCGACCGAGAATCTTCGATGTGGGTGACCTCGTTTTGAAACGAATTTTTCCAGTCCCATCACATATGATCCCCGCATGGGAAGGTCCATACGTCATTAAACGGAAGCTTGGAGAAGGAACGTTCAAGCTAGCAACAGTTGATGGTGCGACACTCCCCCAAGCCTGGAATAGCGAGCATTTGCGGCACTATTATACTTAGTTCATTTCTTTCATATTTTAGTTGCAATTATTTCCAACATGTTTTTATTCTTAGTTTACGGCATGTAATATGACAATTTAGCTTGTTTGCATTAATAAAGGCTTGAAGCCATTTTTTCCAAGGATTGTCGATGTTTCTGTGTATGATAACTCTGTGACAAACAACTAAGAGGTACATTATTATGTCTACGTACGAATGCGCACGAGCACTAGAAATCTCCAAGTCCTCTGAGTGCGGACTGGAGTACTCTGAGTCCCTTGAGCGCGGACCAGAGTATAAACAACTCGAAATCTCCAAGTCCTTTGAGTGCGGACTGGAGTACTCTGAGTCCCCTGAGTGCGGACCAGATTATAACGACTCAAAATCTCCAAGTCCCCTGAGTGCGGACTAGAGTATAAACGACTCGAAATCTCCAAGTCCCCTAAGTGCGGATCGGAGTACTCTGAGTCCCCTGAGTGTGGACCAGAGTATAAACGACTCAAAATCTCCAAGTCCCCTGAGTGCAGACTAGAGTACTCTAAGTCCCCTGAGTGCGGATCAGAGTATAAACGACTCAAAATCTCCAAGTCCCTGAGTGCGGACTGGAGTACTCTGAGTCCCCTGAGTGCGAATTAGAGTATAGACGACTCGAAATCTCCAAGTCCCCTAAGTGTGGACTAGAGTAATCTGAGTCTCCTGAGTGCAGACCAGAGTATAAACGACTCAAAATCTCCAAGTCCCCTGAGCGCGGACTAGAGTACTCTGAGTCCCCTGAGTGCGGACCGGAGTATAAACGGCTAAAATCTCCAGGTCCCCTAAGTGCGGACTGGAGTACTCTGAATCCCCTGAGTGCGGACCGGAATATAAATGACTAAAAATCTTCAAGCCCTTTGAGTGTGGACTGGAGTACTCTGAGTCCCCTGAGTGCAGATAAGAGTATAAACGACTCTAAATCTCCAAGTCCCCTAAGTGCGAACTGGAGTACTCTGAGTCCCCTAAGTGCGGACCACAGTATAAAGGAATAAAAATCTCCAAGTCCCATGATGCGGGCTGGAGTACTTTGAATCCCCCGAGTGTGGATTGGAGTATAATTGGTTTGAATTCTTTAAGTCCCCGGAGTGCGAGCCGGGACACGAATGACTTGAAGTCATCAAGTCCTCGGCGTATGGACTAAAAAATATTCTAAGTGCTTGAAGCGTGGAATACAGGATGAACAACTCCAAAGAATTTCAGTGTTATATGGAGATAAATTGAGAAGTTTATGTAATTCAGAATAGCTTGGGTTTCGGCCACAATCACACAGAAAGCTGAATAATAAAAGTCTTTTGAAAGACAAAAGAACTAAGCTTTATAAGTTTCTACTGCAACTCCTCCAAAATTCGGTGTCAAAAGTCTATTTACATGGACTATGAAAATAAATAAAAATAATTACATAATCTAAACTAACTCTCGTTGAATGAGAGTAACGATTACTTATTCGACTTCTTCCTAGATGACTCCTCTCCCGTGCGTTTTCCCTTGGTGATTTTATTTGATGGGGAGGCAACAACTGAAGAAGTACAGGGATCTTCCACTGGCCTAGACCCGCCAAGGAGGATGACCTTCAACGGCTTATTCAGAGGACCGTCCAGGTCCACAACTTGAGGCCCGACTTTGATTTCGACCATCGTTTTCTTTTCCTCCTCGAGCTGCTCCTTCATGCTCATTTTAGATGTATGTTCAGAGGCGCCTGTAATCTCGATTTCATAACTCTCATCGATGGGAGAGGAAGTCTCAGGCATATCCTCATCAAGCGCCCCAATCACCTGAGCATCTGGACCGGGAGCCTCCGCTGTGTGAGTAGCCTCACTTGTTTTTCCCTTCACCTCCTTAGCATCATCGCTCCTCTGAATGGGCTCAGGATCAGAACTTCCTATGCAAAATCATGGAAAACAAACATTAGAATATAATAACCTCTCGTCAAAAAAATGACGTATCTTGGAATTTCAAAATGAAGTGTTACATACCAGCTTCTGGCTGACTCTCAGCCGTCCGAGGGGTCTCACCCTCTAGAATGGGAGATAGAATGTGAGCGCCGAGGCCAGGGTCCTCCGAGTCACAACCGATATGTTGCTCAAATGGATCAAGTATCGGGCGATCGGCCGATTGAGTAGGAGTATGAGCTGGAGACTCGATCCCGGATGGACTGGAAATAACATCTTTCCCTTTCGATGAGCGGAAGCCTTTGCAGTAAAGAGCTTTCACCGCAGACAAGTCTGAAGGCTCGTTCCTCTTAAGGAATTCTTTTATTAAAGCATCCTCATCAACCTCCTCGATGCCAAGTTCAACCTTCTTGATTTTTATTAAAGTCTCCCACGCCTCAGCTAGAGATTCCAAGGTAGCCCTCTCCCAGAAAAGTTAAGTCTCGATGCATGAGGACGCGGGCGTTGAATTCTGCAATCAATGAGTCAAGCATGCATTTGACCTCCTCCCTACCAGCCTCTTTAGCCGCCTCTAGGCAAGAGTCAATCTTCTCAGATGCTATTTTCTTTCCCTCTTCACGGGCTTCATCCTTTAGCATCCCGACTTTAGAAAGTTCATCATCAAGCTTCGCCTTTAGAAGTCGTGTAGTAACGATCTCGTCGCAATATCATTGCGAATCTTCTTGGGCAACGGTCTTCTCTTCTCTTTCTTTGCGGAGTTGCTCCTCCAGTTCTTTGACTCGGAGGCCAAATGCATCCCTTTCCCGAGTCCTTCTCTAAAGCTAGGGTCCCACAGCGTTGTACCGTCTCGTCAATTTCTTTTTTATGAGTTGACTCCATACGAGTGATGGCCTCGGTAGTATCTTTAGCGCTCTGCTGGGCGGCTTCAAACTGAGACTTGTAAGAAGCAAGCTCTTCTTTCCGATCTTTGATAATGTCTTTATCATGGATAGCCTCAAGCTTCAGGTGATCGATCTCATGCTGACGTTTTATGGAAACTTCTGAAACTTTTTCATCTAAGTGCACGAACGCATCATGCTGAACATAGACGTCGTTAATGCAAGCGATAGCACTTTGCTTGACATACCTTGGAATCTGGTGGATCGTCGAAAGGAATTTTAATCCATCGAAGCATACCTTTGGAAATGAGGCTTTAAGCTTAGCAAGTGGCTTAGCGATCGATGGATCAAATACGGGAGCAAGAGGAGTCTGCTTGGAGACTGCAGGTGTTCTGTGGGGATCTCGAGATTGCCTGGTACTTGATGAACCGTATTGTTGATCCCGATGAACCTTAGGCTGAGACCCCTTATGCGCAGGTTTATCTTTGCGATGCTTCGGTTGAGAAGGAGGATCATGAGGGTAGGAGGACTGACTATAAGATTTTCTCCGGTAGGACGATTTTCGACGGTGGTAGTCTCGATCACCGAAGTTGTCTCTATCTCGATGCTTGTTGGAACCCGAATCCCAGCCAGATTGGTGAAAAATTAATGAACCGCGAAGGTGGTCAAGTCCATGCATATGCCCCATGTCACCTACACAGAATTTAAATAACGTCGAGTTAGCAAATGGTAGAGTTACGACAGAAAGTTAAATGCGAGGTGAAGTGCATGTGTTTGTGTGTGTCCTAGTGTTCCCCCTCCCGAAGGACCATTTTCTTTACTAATAGGATTTTTTTCTCCCTGTTTCTGGGCTTGAGCACTTGTATCGCCTCTCGCGGGCGAATGAAGCTTAAGGGCCTCTGGATCCTCGAAACCATAGTTGAGCAGATCTTCAGGTATGGTGAGGTTTGACAGGCCTTTCAGAGAACTTTCCATGTGCTGCGAGGAAGCTTCTTTCTCCACTGGAACAAGAGTAAATTTAGAAGTTCCACCAACTGTTTTCTTTCTCAGCTTGTATGTCAGTTTCTTCTTCCCCTTCAAAGAGGAAGGCATCATTTCAATGTCATGAACTTTGACTATTAGGTCCCAAGATGGACTAACATTTTCGCCCTTTACTTCGGGCATTTCGGTTTCTTTAATCTCCTCCTCCTCTGGCATGTCAGAGGCGTTATGTGATGAGGACTCCGCCTTCTTTTTTCCTTTTCCTAAAGCAGGCTTGGGTATGGTAACACCTTGGGGGAGGCTTATCCGCTGACCTTCCGCCAGCAACCCAAATTTCTTGAGCGACTCATTCGAAATGAGAGTTCTGATGTCTCGGTCTTCGACGGGAATGGCTCGGATATCTTCGACAGCTTCGGAATATCCGGGGCCCTCGTGACATGGGTTAATATGTGAAAAGATGGAAAAAGAGTTAGAAAAGGTACATTGTTGACCAAACATGAGTATTGGTCCAGGAAAAAGACTTAAATCCTTCCATCCATCTCCTCGCAAAGCCGGAGGGAAAGCGCATATAGAACCACTCCTGTTTATACTGGGCAAACTTGCTCCATGCTCCAGTTAAGATTTGACATTTGTGGTGCGGCTCGAGAAACATGAAAGATGGGCTATCCGACCGTCTCCTGATGCGATAGATGTATCGAATATCGCCCGGAGTTGGAAGCCTGAAGAGGACACTTTGAAGAGGATGCAAGTGCCGTATATGAATATGTGGCTATTTGGATGCAGTTGCGATGGGGCAATCTCGATATACTGCAACACGTCTTGGAGAAAAGAGTTGAATGGCGACACGCTGCCAACCCATCACATGAATCTACTACAGGCTGTATATCCGACTGGGGGCAAGTGAGGATGATCATACCTCGATGGAACTAACACATCGTCGATGGGGATTCCATGGACAGAGCTTATCCGACGGAGTGTACTTTCGTTAATCCTTGAATATCGAGAATAGATTGGACAGTCTAAAAAAATTGCTGCCTCCAGAGCTTCGGGAGCCAAGTCAACAGATGCAGTCGCAGGGCTCGGTAAGTCTTGAGCAAGAGTAGTTGACAGATTTGAAGTTCCTACAACTTCTTATCGAGAGGATGGCCCGAGTCTATCCGAGATCATAGCAGAGCTAGATTTCCTAGACATCTCTAATGAAGATTGAATCTGACGGAGTACCTGTTTGAACTATACTTGAGAAACAATCGACATTAGACTTAACAACATAAATATTCCCCCTGTGTGGTGTGTGAACTAGTGCGATCATTCAAATGTAAGTGCCAAGCAGCGAAAAGTCACTGGATTGATGAAATAAGTTTAAGCTTTGAAATGTCATCTTCGAAGACCGTCATCGTTGATCGTTTACGAAAGCTTGTCGTGAGACAGTTTATATTTTGAACTTGACATCGTCACTGCATTTGAAAGGTTATTAACTGTTAAGAAAGTTAAGTCTAAGTTTTTAGTTGTTTAAACATGTGATTTATCAGTCTGAATTGTCCGATATGCTTTGTTGTTTGAGTCTGTCCTTGTTCATTATCCTATGTTCAGTCATAAAATATGTGTTGAGTCAATTATGTATTAGGTACAACTGGTATTTCTGTTGTACACAACCCTCCTACCTAACCACTTCATCGTTCCACATTCAACTAGTCATGCCTAACCACAGTCATGCCGAGCCACCTCGCTCGGCATTCTACCATCAACACCAAAACTCACCTACCACTCATCACCACCGTTCGCATGCGGCAAAACATGTCGAACTACAAACATGCCGAGCCACACCATTCGACACGCCACTCTCCCAACTATCCTCTTCATCGTTTGGCACAAAGGAGTCATGCCGAATCATACTAACATCGAGCCGCATCGCTCGGCATTTTGCCCAGCTCCTACTTCTCCTCTCTCTCCCTCCTACCTCATTCGACATGAGGTAATCATGCCGAGCCGGGGCCAAGCCGAGCCGCATCGCTCGGCACACTAAACCTTAACTCCAATTTCACTATAGTATTTCACCTCCATCGCTCGGCATAAGGAAGTCATGCCGAGCCACCTTAATACGTCTTCCACCAACTTCCTCCTTCAATCACCTCTAACATCCTCTTCTCTCCTCCACTCCGCCTAGCCTTAAACTCCTTCAAAAAAACCCACGCTTCACCCTCAACTCCTCCTACTCCATGTGATTACTACTGACCTTGATTTTGCAGAGATTCACGAGTTCGAATCTCGTGCCAGGTTTCCTAATCAAGATGAATTGTTTCAGGGAAAGGTTTTAACCTAAGAAGTGAGACGAAGACTCAAGGAGATTCTAGAGTAGGGAACGCGGTTCTAATTAGGTTCGACTGATTGGGGAAGGAAGTGAGGCAACATATGGCAGTTAATTCTCTGAAGCCTGTTAAGAGGCAAAGTTCGTAAGTACAAGAAAGCGGAGGTAAAAGTAAAAGGGAGAGGAAGAAAGAGCCTCATCTTATATAGAGAGAAGAGAAGTCGAAGGGACAGCAACCGGTAGAACCGGTCAAAACACCTCCCTCGTTCGGCATTAAGGTCGTTCGGCATATGTATGTCGTTCGTTATTTGTATGTCGCTAAACATTAGTACGTCGTTGGGTATGCATTGCCTCGATCGATATTCAGAATAAGGGCTCAAAGCAAGGCATGGAGAAATCATGATTCAAAGCGCATCATGTTCATCCACATGATACACTTTGGGGGGAAAGTGTTACCCAGTGGCTTTACCAGGTAAACAGAGACTTGAAGTGGAAGCCTTGTTTGGCATAAAGGGTCGTTCGGCACATCTAGCACCATTCGGCATCCATGCCTCATTCAGCATCCATGCCTCATTCAGCATCCATGCCTCATTCAGCATAGGGAGGTCGCTTGGCATTCCAGCCTCGATCGACACTGCATGGTCGCTTGGCACTGCAAGGTCGCTTGGCATTGTAAGGTCGCTCGGCATTCATGTCTCGGTCGGCATTCATGCCTCATTGGGCATTCCAGCATCGTTCAATATTCCAGCCTCGTTCGACATTCCAGCCTCATTTGGAATTTTGTTTCGACCGGCATGAAGCTCGTTCGGCATTCAATCTCGACCGGCATGAACCTCGTTCGGCGTTCAGTCTCGACCGACATTCTAGCCTTGCTCGGCATTCATGCCTCGTTCGGCATTCCAGCCTCGTTAGGCACATGGTCTCGCTCGGCATAAGCATGTTGTTTGGCATCTCCCCTCGATTGGCATCGGATCTCGTTCGGCCTACACATTTCACTCAACATACTGCCTCGTTCGGCTTGGAGACATGGCTCGGCATTTGTGGCTCGGCACACATAAGTCACTCATTATAGGCCGAGGTATCTTGCTACTAGGCCCATCAAGGAAGGCCAACCCATCTTCGTCTATAAATAGAAGGGAAGGGGCATAGTGAAAGGGATCTTTTTTCGAGAACACCGGGGAGACTCTGCCACATTCAAGACTCATTCAAGACTTATCCTTTTTACTTAGAAGTTGTATTTAAATAGTTGGTGTACGTATTGTATCTGTAACCAGTTGTTAAGTAAAGCAATAAAGATTAACTTCAAAGTGGACGTAGGCAATTACGTCGAACCACTATAAATCTGCTGTTCTTGTTTTCTGCATTAAATTTAGCATACTGTTCTCTGTTTAACTTCAATTTCTTCATTAATCTCTCTACACAATCTCTCTTAAGGGTGTTAGTGACCAATTCTGGTGCTAACACCCTCCTCTTTCCATTGATTCGTATATTCTTCTCTCTCTCTCTTTCTCTTTTATTTTTTTTGCTTTTGATTTAGACATTTGAAGAAGAGATTTGAAAAATGAAGTTTAGATCTAGGGTTTTGAGTAAGAAGAAAAAGAATTAGAGAGGAGGCAAATAGAGTTTTGAGTGAAGAGAAATAAGGGTTAGGTATTTATTTATAGTTGAAAATTAACGTTATTAGACTTAATCGTAAAATTATTATTTACGAAAATGCCACTAGATATATTTTCCACTAATTTTGATCCGTTTTACCATATTCAGCTAATAATATATGCTTTTTGACTGTAAACGATATTCCAGATGCAATTGATACGTTCTGAAACCTATAAAATTTATTAAAATTTATCCTTATTAATATTTAATTTATTATTAAAAAAATTCGAGATGTCATAGCTTATCTCAATTGCCTGGACAAAGTTGGAACATGGGGTTGCTTTGATGAAGAAACAACAAATGTCTTAGCAGACACCATTTCACGTAAACATTCAAACTTTTCTGTAAATATACAACGATCAAATGCCACTAATAAAACATAGCAAATTTATTACAAAATAAAATGTCAATCATGTCGTTGGATAGATAAAATTGAATCTTGATGGAGTTCGTTGCCACGATCTAAGGTGATATGAAATTTCAATTTTGATTTACTAACAAATTCAAAAAGACAAACCAAATTTTGTGCCAGCATTCAAATGTTGTAGACTATGGATACGAGAGTCAAATAAGTAAAGAAATCAATGGAAAATTTCGAGTGTCATATCTTTGATCGATAATGAGCAACGACCTTTCGGCCGAAAGACATGTTCGGCTAAGTAAACTCCACATTGGAAATAACAAGGAAATCGAAGCAAAGTACCAATGTATACACGTAACTTGATATTGGGGAATTATCTATCGAAAATTATCTATCGAAAATTATCTTTTGATTCCAAAAATGATTTGACTCATAAATTGAGAAAATTTGGCAAAATGCTTAGTTTGAATCGAAGCTAAGCATGGAATACAGGGAAAATAAGCATGATTATTAACATGGATCATGAATGGCTTCGACTAGAATGGTAATTTAAAAAAAAAGACACGTTTGAAATAAATCCTTAAGTTTGAGTTCTAGTACAAGTTAAAGTTTTAAGATTAAAATGAGGAAGAGACCGATAAAGGCATTACGAGAAAACCTATCTTTGGATGCACTTGTTGGTAGTATTTGTAGTGTAAATGCATCTAATATTATCTTCTTCATATTTTCTTTTGCGCATTTTTATTTTTTTCCACCGCTCCCAGATTTTTCCACCTTCCCCGCCCAATGCCAAAAAACTCATCCTATGTTTCCATCATGGTTTTGGCATGGGGTTCATATGATCAAGTTGCAATGAAGAGCCTGTAAATGATGCAAAACCATGATGAGAGTAAAAACATAACAATGGATTAGGTAGCAGATGGAAACACATGATGATTTTTTTGGCATTGGGCGGGGAAGGCGGCAAAATCTAGCAGTGGTGGAAAAAATAAAAATGGGTAAAAGAAATTGTAAAGAAGATAATATTAGATGCATTTAAACTACAAACGCTACCAATAAGTGCTTCCAAAGATAGGTTTCCTTGTAATTTCATTTTTGAAATATTTATGACAGTATAAGAAAGCAAGAACTCGACGATAATTTATACAATAAAATTTGAGAATTTCAAAAGGTGTTCCGCTTGATCACTCGTAATGGAGATTGTGTGTAAATTTTTGTTCAAAAGTAACAAGAATCATCTAAATTTCTAAATGCATTTGAAACTGATACCATTTTCAAGAAGTCATAATCCTTGAAGTGTATTTCATTTAACTAAAATACACTTTAGTGGGGATGTTATATGATAACTTTCACAAGAAAGCATGATGTAAAAAAGGGAAACAAAAAGAATGGTTATTATTAAACATGGTCGCAAAAACTCAGAAATGGTTGAAAATATTCAATTTTGTCGGCCATAAGATAATCAATTACTAACAATCATATACACATTTTCGATCGTCATAACAAAGTCAAAACTATTGTGCAACCACTTTCATCAAAATTTCACCGAACTACAGGCCATATTTTCCCATCGAATTCGGAATAAAAGCCTAATCACGACCCTATAAATAGAAGAGAAAATGCATAGAAAAGAGAATATAAGCTTTTGGCAACAAAATAATTCATATAAAAAATGATTGCAGGTAGTTCATAACACATATAAAAGATGACCATAGTTGTTCATAACTCGATCGAAATATAACCAGTCGTATGATCTATTTCTTTTCAAATATTATTTTATTGATCAAAACATACCTTCTTGTATCTGTAATTTTTACAAATATATAAACATGCAAGAAGAAAAGTAGATGTAGACATATTTAATGGTCGAACAATTATAAAATTTTGATGTTTGGTATTTTCTACCAATATGATTAGATCATGTTCATTTATTACATTTTATTGACGACTTGAGCTTGTTGTGCAAGTTATATCAAATTTCCTCCTGTATAAATAACTATGATTTACATTTTAAAATTACGGTCCTTCTACATTTAATATCAAGCATAGACATGTCTAAAATTGTGTAAACAATAATATACCACATTTTTCATATTCCTAATAAGCGATGTATATTTCAAGTGTTCTACTAATGGCATCTCCTTTTCCCTTGCTAATACCATAATAAGTTAATGAAGAGTCATTAAAAAATACTCTTATTAATACCACAATGTATTTCATCACTCAATAGTTAATTAATGGATAGTAAAACATAATTGTACTAACTGAAATTCACAAGCATTTCTCACCAAATAACAAAATATAATTTAGTATAACATTGCCATCGCTCAGCAATTTTAGCTAACATTCCTGAATACACACACACACACACATATGTATATGTGTGTGTGTGTGTGTGTGTGTATATATGTATATATGTGTATATATATATGTAGGATAGATATGTAAATATTTATTAATAATAACATCTTCCAAAATAACCTTTGGGAAACTACAAAACTTTTAAAGTGCAATGTTTAAAATATTCATTAAAATAATATATATACATATTGTTGATGCTAAAAGTGGAACAACACCCAGAAACCTATAGAAATAACGAAATCTAGTAGAAAATGTAAGAAAAACAGTAAGAATGCAAAGATTTTTATAGTGGTTCGGCAATCTCTGTCCTACATCCCCTGTAGCTTTTACTTGATTCACAGATTTGAGAGAGTTTTAGAAAGATTTTGAGTTGAACTAAAGTCCAGAGCAACAAATAGTATCTCCTTAGTGACCTTAATGGAGGAGAGATAGAAAGTAAAGAAGATGGAGTACCAAGAAGTCCCCATTAGTTGCTATAGGGCCTGTATTTATAAGGGAATTTGCTAGCAGATACGGAGGCCTATGAAGTACAAGGTCCAGATCCAAGTCCAAACGTGTAGGAGGGTGAAAGTCGGCCCAATCGTTAATAAAAATCACTAGGTACCAAAAGGTTCCTCTAGGTACCGATAGGTTTTGTTGGTGGTATTTTTGCCTCTTTCTGTCATCTTGCTCTCTATCTTCGATCCGTTGCAACCCAAACGCTTTTCCTTGAAAATTAAGTTGTTTCTGATAACCTTCTTTATACTGCTTGTCTTTTCCTGCTTTTTTTGCTTTCTTATTGAGAATCCTTAGAGTTTCTAATCTATTCTTCGAGAAAAGCAATCCATGGAAATCACTTGAGATAGTGCTTCAAGTATAAGAGGTTTAGATGGACCATTGGGCAAGAAAAAGCTCTCGGTACCGAATTGTATGTAACATTCCAAAAATTTACATAAAATTTAACAAGAATTTAATAGAGATTTCAATTGAAATTTAATAAGTAAAGTAAAGTAAAATAAAATATAGTCTTAAAAGAAAATTTTCACAAACATTCGAATTTGGTTATTAACCTACATACTACATTTGTAGCAATTTTCTGGACCAATTGTGTATAACACTTTGTAATTAGAGTAATATGAAGAATTTACGTGCATTGGAATGAAAATTTCTGGATGAACCGTTGCCTAAGGCCTAAGTTAAATGATAAAGAAATTATATAATTTGGTAAGAAATTATATAAATGATGAACTGTTTGTTTCAATCTAATTTTGGGTTGAGTACAAATGTTTGAGAGAATAGGAAGTTAGTTCCCTATCAGCATTTATATAGGGCGATGTATTTTTCAAACATGGATGTTAACTAGGGCAATATATTTTACAAACACAAAGTTGATTAAGGTGATATATTTCGCATAGGCTCAGGGACGTTCTATATGGGTGGGCATACAACATTGGTGGAGACACTACTTGAGTGAGCCCTGTGCTAACTGGAGTTCCATGCATGCACAAATTCTGGCGCACATGGTGTAAGTGGACGCTGGCACAGCACGATAAGAGGCTATATAGTAAATTAGGGACTGGTACTAATGGGAGTTCTTAAGGTAGACACCAACACAGTACGGTAAGAGTCATTTTAGCACGATAAGAGTCATTTTAGCACCACAATCGAGAGATGAACATGGGTGCATACGATGAGTCACCTGTGTTCTCCCTTTCCAGACATATTGTCGACGATAGATACGATAGGAGAGTAGTTCCCACTTTGGCCGACCATTAGTATGAGGTTCGATTTATAGTTTGACCCTTTGTGTTAAATAAGAATCCTTAGGTATTGGACCTTAGGAGTTCACAGACACTTGTAGCACACCCTTGTCATTTAGAATAGCTTTGAAGTTAACTGCACATGATCATCACATACTAAACTTATATCCATTCACTTGACTTTATGTCCAACCCATTCTTTTTCCATCTTTTTCCCCACCCAGATGGACAGGGCAACAGGTGATTGGCCTATTCTTGATACTTAGAGATTGAGCTTATCTTTAAAGTCTACTTTTACCCTATTTTACTCTCGATATTTCATTCTAGCTTATCAGTACATGTTGCTTCACGTATCAGACTTTGAGGGCATTTTATTATGTACTCTATATTGGATCACGTATTAATATTTTTCTGAGACTATGACTTAATATTTTCTAGGATTTATATTTTTCTGTGATATATTCTACATGTTTTTATTCCTTCCGTTGTGTGTTCTGAAATATAGTATATCTGCTTGTATTAGTCTTTGAAATGTTATGGGTATAAACCAAGATGATTTGCATTTCTCAGCATGATGCAAGGCCGAAAGCCACACTGAGCTTTGGATCGGCATGTCCGTAGGTGGGGTTGTCATAGTTATTATCAAGCCTTGGTTCAAATTTCCTTAGGGATTGAGATCGTATTGAGAGAATGTATCCAAAAAGTTTATGAAAGAAAAAATGGTTTTCGAAATGGATTTTCAAAAGGCTTTTCAAAGTTTTTCAAAATGTACCTTTTTAAATATATATGTATAAAATTAAAGATTTTTACAAAAACGTTTTTCCAAAGATCTTATACATATTGTAATCTCTCTCTTTCAAGCCTATTCTATCTTCGATTTGTGTCTATGTTATCTCTCTTATTCGAGCCTATGCTATCTATGAAAACTTTCTAATCAGATTCTTAAAATTCATAGATAGAAGATGAGTGATCCTACTAGTTTAGGCTCCAATGAAGCAGCCAAGGTCTCAAGTGTGAACATCCGTATATGGTCGTCGTTATCTTGGAAGGAGCGATAGGTGCGACTCCTGCCCACCCATCTATCGCTACAGACTTTGCTAAGCTATGCAAGGATTTTTCTAGTTTTCGAGGCAAACCATATACGGCGATGGAGTTTTACATGGATTAGAGGATAAGGATCTGCACTTGTGATAGGATATTTGGTTTAATGGGATTGACTGATGCTGTGAAGAGCAATTAGCTACCTAGCAATTGCAGGGAGAGACATTAAGCTTGTGGGAGGTTATGTAGTTAAGACTGATAGAAGTGATATTTCTTGGGATGCCTTCCATAGAAGGTTTGAGATGAAGTTCCTTTCTAGGGTGGAGGAATGTGTTTGGCTCGAGAAGTTTAACCATCTTAAGCAGGGGACATAAACCTCAAGGAGTATGTAAATAAGTTTAATGAGCTAGCTAGGTTTGCTATGGAGCTGATTAGTACACCAAACAAGAACGCTGTTAAATTTGCAAGGGACTGAACCAACCTCTGCATGATTTGGCTGTGAATTACATTACGATGGGTGATACCAATGAGGGGCTAGTGGAGATGGCTTTACTCACTACCATCTCCAAGAAGGAAGTGAAAGAGGAGGCTCAGAAGGTTGTGAAGAAGGAGAACCAAAAGAATAAGAAGAAGGGTGGATTTAGGCTGAAGGGGAAGATCCAAGAGAAGGACAAGAGGTGTAATAGGTGTAGCAGGGCAAGGCATTCTGCTAAGGGTTGTAAGACGGATCTCTCAAAGATGAAGTGTTACAACCGCGATCAGTATGGGCATGTGAAACAAGCTTGCACAACACCATCGAGAGCTCCTATGCAGACTCCTACTGATGCAGCAAGGCCTATGGGAATTCAGAAGTTAGACCATATTAAGTCGTGCACGAGTCAAGGAGCTTCAGATTTAACTCGTAAGTCGTACACGAGACAATTGAAGGAGATATATGAGAGGGATGCATCTCTTAACGGCTTAAGTCATACGTGTTTAATGAGTCGTTCACAGGTTAATAGAAGCATGAGTCGTTACCGACCTAACGAAGCTTGGAGGAACGAGCTACGACTTAACAAAGGGGGAGATAAGGCATCGGACTTGAATCGTCTACGACTCAAGAGTATGGAATGTTTCCGACCTAATTGGACGAGAGAAGAGGAGGCACGAGATAACAGATACTTGAGTCGCATACGAGTTAAGAAAACAAGAGTACGACTCAAGGTGATCGTGGGGTGTTCGTATTTGATGAGTCGTACACGACTCAACAACTTATCCATAAGTCGTGCCCGAGTTAGCATCAAGAGGGAGAAGGGTTCAACTGATGGAGGCTTGAGTCGGTGGAAGGCCTACGACCTGGATGAGTCGTCAAGTGTTAAGTCGGTTGTATTTTGGTCTGTTGTACTCAGGTGAGTCGGCCGATGGTCTTGTATATAATTAAGTCGTAAGTCGGTCTTGAAGGTATGAAGTGATGTAATAAGTTGAGTCGGCGTGTGTTGTAAAGAGCTTGTGTTGCTACAGGATGAGTCGGTGCCGACCTAAGGATGATGAGTCGGTCGAAATGAGTCATGTATGTTGAGTCGGTGCCGATCTAGGAGTTGGGTGACGAATGTTGTGTCGAGTTGTAACGCCTATAAATAGCGTGTGTGTTGTAAATTTTTAGTAGTTGAATATTGAATAAAATTTCCTTTTGTTAGCTTTGTGCTTTCATACAATTGGTAGTTGAGTGTGATCTCCTATCTCCTCTTTCGGTTAATCGAGTGCGCTCGATTCAACGATCGTAGAAGCCGATTCACGGAATCTAGTGCGCTAGATCAACGTGTGAAGAATCGTAGATCTTTAAACACGGTATAGTGCGCTATCAACGTGTTTGAGATAGCTAGAGTTCGGTATCTTTGGATCAACGAACTTGGGCATTTTGGTATCTTCAACTCACCGATTGCTACATTTCATCGATTGAAGTTTTGTTTTGATTAATCCGCTGCGTCATTATTGGTATCAGAGCCATACTTAGCCAATCATAGCTAAGTTTGATTCTTGGAGCCAAGTTTTTGAAGTTTTTGAAGTTTTTGAAGTCTTGTGAGTGAATTGTTGAAGTGTTTGTGAAATTTTCAGCCATGCCACCAAGGAGAGCTAACCGTCATCAAAACGTTGAAGCTTTGTATCGTAGAGAAGAAGCCGAGCTTATGGAACAACGTATTAATGAAAAGTTTGATGAAGGCATTGGAAAATTGGAGAGATTGATGAATGATTTGAATCAAAGGAGGAGATCACCAGACTCGAACCATGGAGGAAACCGAGTTTCGCCATTGGTTACGGAAGCGAGGAGGGTATCGCCACATTCTTGTAGAGATAGAAGAGAAACATCAATTTCATCACGAAGAGATCATCATGACTATGCACATGAAGAAAGAAGAAGTCATCGAGAATTTGACCATGAAGCATATAGAGATGAAGAGAGACATAGTCAACGAAGCATGCACGAACGAAGGGATGATATTGGTCGAGATCGATGTAGGCGTACCTTTGATTTTGTTGAAGAGGGTGATAGAGCAAGTATTCATTATAGAGATCGAGACCAAATTCGAAATTCTTACCGTGATGTGGAGGATGATCGTCGTTGGGAGTCGGGTATGAAAATGGAAATTCCAGAATTTAAAGGCGGGATGGTTGCTGAGGAGTTTTTAGATTGGTTGTCTAATGTGGAGGAAATCTTTGAATTCAAGGAGGTGCCGGAGAATCGAAGAGTGAAGTTAGTTGCTACAAGGCTGAGGGGGAGAGCATTGGCATGGTGGCAGCAAACTAAACTTACTCGAGAACGAATGGGGAAGTCAAAGATAGAATCTTGGGAGAAGATGAAGAAGTTGATGAGATCTACTTTCTTACCTTACAACTACCAGTCACTTATGTACCAAAGGTTGCAGAATCTGAGGCAGGGGACAAAGTCTGTTAGTGATTATGCTGATGAATTTTACCAACTCATTGCCAGGAATGATATTATGGAGACAGAAGAACAGCTGACTGCTAGATTCATTGGGGGATTGAGAATGCAGATCCAGGATATGGTTAATATGTTTGATCCTAGATCCGTTGCAGAGGCACATCAGAAAGCGTTAGCTTGGGAGAAACAAGGAAGGCGTGGAGGTGGTGTGTTTACTAATTCTAATAATCCAGTGAAGGGTGCCGGTGGAAGTTCTAGTGTTCCTAAACCTATTACAAAGCCAGTGGTGAAGGAGGTTGAGAAGGCGAAGGCTAGTAGTGTTTTCAAATGTTATAATTGTCAGGAGTTGGGTCACAAAAGCAACGAATGTCCGAAGCCGAAGAAGAGAACCATGGTTGCAGAGGTTGAAGCAGATAATGGTGAGGAGGCAGAATATTCAAATGTACCATATGTTGAGGAGGAAGAAGAAGTGTCGGGTGATGAAGGTTGTAATCTTATGATGAGGAGAAGTTGTTTGACACCTAAGCAAGAGGAGGATTGTAGTTGGCTGAGAAGCAATATTTTTCAATCGACATGTACTATTCTGGGGAAAGTTTGCAAGTTCGTTATTGATGCGGGAAGTTGTGATAATATTATTTCTACAGAGGCAGTAAGAAAGTTGAACTTGAAGACCGAGAAGCATCCTAAACCATACAAGCTTGCATGGTTAAGAAAAGGGGGTGAAGTGAAAGTGTGTCGAAGGGCTTGTGTTAATTTTTCGATTGGGAAGAAGTACAAAGATGAAATCTGGTGTGATGTCGTAGATATGGATGTTTGTCACTTATTGTTGGGCAGGCCATGGCAGTTTGATAGAGCAGTTCAGCATGACGGTCGTGCCAACAGTTACAGTTTCATGTTCGAGGGTACTAAAATCACTTTAGTTCCTAAGAGACAGCAGCAGAAGGAGAACAAGCTAGAAGAGATTGAAGAATTGAAAACTTTGTTGACTTTGAAAGAGTTTGTCAAGGAAGTTGAGGAAGAACCGGAAGTGTTTTTGTTGATTGGGAGAGAGAGTAGTGAAGAAGTTGAGATTCCCGAAGAAGCAAAGCCAGTTTTGAAAGAGTTTGAAGATGTCTTTCCAGAGGAGTTACCGAAGGAGTTACCACCACTGAGAGACATTCAACATCAGATTGATCTTGTTCCAGGAGCAGTGTTACCACATCGACCACATTACAGAATGAGTCCGAAGGAACATGAGGAGTTACGAAGGCAGGTGGAAGAGTTACTTGAGCAGGGTCGTATTCAGGAAAGTTTGAGTCCGTGTGCTGTGCCTGCATTGTTAGTACCAAAGAAGGACGGAACTTGGAGAATGTGCACTGATAGTAGAGCTTTGAATAAGATCACTGTTCGTTACAGATTTCCTATGCCAAGGTTGGATGATTTGTTGGATCAGTTGAGTGGGGCAACTATATTCTCGAAGATTGATTTGAAGAGTGGTTATCATCAAATTCGAATCAGACCTGGAGATGAATGGAAGACAGCTTTCAAAACAAGAGAGGGGTTGTACGAATGGTTGGTTATGCCATTTGGTTTGTCAAATGCACCTAGTACATTCATGCGGGTGATGAATCAAATCTTTCGACCATTCATTGGGAAGTTCGTTGTGGTTTATTTCGATGATATTCTGATTTATAGCAGGAGTACGGAGGAGCATGTTCTACATCTAAGAGAAGTGTTGCTTATTCTTCGTGAAGAACAATTTTATGCTGCTACAAAGAAATGTGTGTTTATGACACCTAGTGTTTTATTCCTGGGTTATGTTGTTTCAGGAAAGGGTATTCAAGTGGACCAGAGTAAAGTTGAAGCTATTAGAAATTGGCCACAGCCGAGAACTATCACTGAAGTTAGAAGTTTTCATGGATTGGCATCATTCTACCGAAGGTTCATTCCACATTTCAGTAGTGTGATGGCACCAGTTACCGATTGCATGAAAGGGAAACAATTTGTATGGTCAGAAGAAGCGGGGGTTGCTTTTGAGAAGATCAAGGAATTGTTAACGTCTGCACCAAATCTTGTTCTACCTAATTTTCAGTTGTTGTTTGAATTGCATACTGATGCTTCGAAGGTTGGTATTGGAGGAGTTCTGAGTCAGAATGGGAAGCCAGTTGCATATTTCAGTGAAAAGTTGTCAGGGGCGAAGATGAGATACAGTACATATGACGTTGAATTTTATGCTGTTGTTCAGGCTGTTAAGCATTGGAGACATTACTTATTTCAGAAGGAATTTGTTCTGTACACTGATCACGAAGCTTTGAAACATTTACAGGGGCAGGATAAAATTTCAGCAAGACATGCATCATGGATTGCTTATCTGCAGCAGTTTACTTTTGTCGTTAAGCACAAATCAGGGGTGACAAATCGGGTAGCTGATGCTTTGAGTAGGAGGAGTCATTTACTAACGACAATAAAGATTGAAGTGACGGGGTTCGAAATGTTGCCTGAGATGATTGAAGGAGATCCTTACTTTGAGAAATATGTTAAGAAAGTGAAGGATGGGAGTACCGATGAATTCATGTTAGTTGATGGTTTTCTGTTTAAAGGGAATCGTTTGTGTATTCCAGATTGTAGTTTGAGGATGAAGATCGTGAAGGAGTTACATGAAGAAGGACATGTGGGCCGTGATCGTACTTTACAGTTGATTTCACAGTCTTACTTTTGGCCGTCGATGAGGAAAGAGGTTGAAAGGTTCGTGGAGCGATGTCATATTTGCCAAATTTCAAAGGGGACAGCAACGAATGCAGGGTTGTATATGCCATTACCAGTACCATCTAAGCCATGGGTTGATATTAGCATGGATTTCGTTTTGGGTTTGCCGAGAACTCAAAGGGGAAATGATTCGATATTTGTTGTGGTGGACAGGTTTTCAAAGATGGCACATTTTGTTGCTTGCAAAAGGACAGCAGATGCAGTTCGAGTAGCACAGTTATTTTTCAAGGAGATTTATCGACTTCATGGTTTACCAGAATCTATTGTTTCTGATAGAGATACTCGTTTTCTGAGTCACTTTTGGCTGAGTTTGTGGAAGATGGTGGGAACGAAACTGAAATTTAGCAGTGCTTATCATCCACAAACTGATGGGCAGACAGAAGTTGTTAACAGGTCATTGGGAAATTTGTTGCGTTGTCTTGTACAGGATAATTTGAGAAGTTGGGACATGAAGCTATGCCAGGCAGAATTTGCTCACAATCATGCAGTGAACCGTAGCACGGGATTCAGTCCATTTCAGATTGTTTATTCAAATTTACCCAGGGGGCCGTTGGATCTAGCAGTTGTACCACAGTCAAAGAGAACAGTTAAACGAGCTGCTGATTTTGTTGATGAGCTGACTGAATGTCATAAAATCGTTCAGGAACGATTGGAGAAATCGAATGAGAAGTATAAGAAGTCTGCAGATTTGAAACGTCGAAATGTTGAATTTAAAGGAGGTGATTTGGTTTATGCTGTATTGACAAAGGATCGTTTTCCGGTGGGTGCTTATAACAAGTTGAAGGCGCGAAAAATTGGTCCAGTTGAAGTTTTGAAGAAAATCAATGAGAATGCTTATCGATTAAAGTTACCAGATGATGTTTGTACTTCTGATGTTTTTAACATCAAACACTTAATTCCATATCATGGGAATGAGATTGTTGAGGAAGAATTTACAAATTCGAGGTCGAATTTTTCTCAACCAGGGGAGGATGATGCAGCAAGGCCTATGGGAATTCAGAAGTTAGACCATATTAAGTCGTGCACGAGTCAAGGAGCTTCAGATTTAACTCGTAAGTCGTACACGAGACAATTGAAGGAGATATATGAGAGGGATGCATCTCTTAACGGCTTAAGTCATACGTGTTTAATGAGTCGTTCACAGGTTAATAGAAGCATGAGTCGTTACCGACCTAACGAAGCTTGGAGGAACGAGCTACGACTTAACAAAGGGGGAGATAAGGCATCGGACTTGAATCGTCTACGACTCAAGAGTATGGAATGTTTCCGACCTAATTGGACGAGAGAAGAGGAGGCACGAGATAACAGATACTTGAGTCGCATACGAGTTAAGAAAACAAGAGTACGACTCAAGGTGATCGTGGGGTGTTCGTATTTGATGAGTCGTACACGACTCAACAACTTATCCATAAGTCGTGCCCGAGTTAGCATCAAGAGGGAGAAGGGTTCAACTGATGGAGGCTTGAGTCGGTGGAAGGCCTACGACCTGGATGAGTCGTCAAGTGTTAAGTCGGTTGTATTTTGGTCTGTTGTACTCAGGTGAGTCGGCCGATGGTCTTGTATATAATTAAGTCGTAAGTCGGTCTTGAAGGTATGAAGTGATGTAATAAGTTGAGTCGGCGTGTGTTGTAAAGAGCTTGTGTTGCTACAGGATGAGTCGGTGCCGACCTAAGGATGATGAGTCGGTCGAAATGAGTCATGTATGTTGAGTCGGTGCCGATCTAGGAGTTGGGTGACGAATGTTGTGTCGAGTTGTAACGCCTATAAATAGCGTGTGTGTTGTAAATTTTTAGTAGTTGAATATTGAATAAAATTTCCTTTTGTTAGCTTTGTGCTTTCATACAATTGGTAGTTGAGTGTGATCTCCTATCTCCTCTTTCGGTTAATCGAGTGCACTCGATTCAACGATCGTAGAAGCCGATTCACGGAATCTAGTGCGCTAGATCAACGTGTGAAGAATCGTAGATCTTTAAACACGGTATAGTGCGCTATCAACGTGTTTGAGATAGCTAGAGTTCGGTATCTTTGGATCAACGAACTTGGGCATTTTGGTATCTTCAACTCACCGATTGCTACATTTCATCGATTGAAGTTTTGTTTTGATTAATCCGCTGCGTCACCTACCCAGGTGGTTCTAGCTTATGCACTAGCGGCAATCCCCAGCTCAAGTGCATAACTAGTGGCAGACAAGGGTAAGAAAGTGGTGATCAAAGGTGTTTTAACCCTTTCTGGTTTGTCTTTCGCACATTATTTAACACTGGGCTTCACATTCTTTTATTTTTAGGAGACTTGTTGATGACTTACAATACACACTAGTATAGTCATAGACCCTTGTTACTACCAAATATCCTTTAGATCTTGTCAAAACCCGATTAAGTGGGAGATAAAGAAGAACAAGGAAAAAAAGCTCCAACGGACCGTTCAAAGGAGTCAAAGGGATACACAGCCAAAGACTTGAAGTACCACAACCTTTCGAAGGGTCGAATGGGTCGAAAGCACTCTTCCGTTTCAAGATATCCCATTTTGAAGCAGATGCTTCCGCATACAAGAAAACTTCGAAGACAAGGAATGGCAACCCTTTACACGTGCGCCAAATCTTTTGAAACCAAAGATTTCACCTTCATTCAAACCACTTAGAAACACGATTGGATGGAACAATCCTTTCGAAATCAAAAGCAAGCCTTACGAACTAGTTGAAGCCCTTAACATCCAAGGAAGGTTCTGCATCAGTTCACAAGCATATGTTTGTAAGCTACTAACGACGTCAAAACCATTAGGATTTCAACACCTTCGAAACACCTGGAAACTGCCTGTCGACAGAGTCGAAAGCTCCTACCTTCATTCCTTGTGACAACAAAGCAATATAAAGAAGAAATGGTGCAACCACCCTTTTCGATGAAGATGGAGGCATTCAAACCCTTTCGAGAGCAATGTAGAGGGGTATGCAACTATCGGAGGAGTCATAAGGTATTTGAAGCCAATTCTCGACCATATCAAAAGCACTGGGCCGAAAGGTGACAACCCGCATCTATAAATAATACCCAAAGGGTTTATTTTTTAGGATCCAAATTTGCTCATTCCAAACTTGTATTTTCTTAAGTTTACAAAGTTGTAAACCCTAACGTGTAAATTAAATTGGGGATAATTGTTAAGAACAATCATTATTGACTTAATAAAGGGAAGTTTCAATATTTCTGATTATATAGTTGTTTGAAGGTCATTTACTGGATTTAACTGCATTTTATAGGTCTCGACCTCATCGAAAGGCTCCTTCCGAGTGAGTCGAAACCCCGGCTTTTCTAAGCAATCCAAGACCTTAACTGGAAAACACCATTCATCAAACTCTCACCTTCAAGTGAGTCAGAACCTTGACTCAAGCTGGTTTACCTTAGATTCCAAAACCAAACCTAAGTCGCTAATTAGCCTAGCTTTCGACAACGTCGAAATCCACCTAGCCCAACCTCATCCTTGTATCCTTAGAGCTACTCTTTCGCATTCCATAGCTGCTTCGAAAGTAAGGTTTCAAAGAGATAACCAAACTACCTTAATCGGCTTGTTAGACTAAAAAGAGGGGGATTCAAGTGTTTTAACTAAGTCGAAAGCACAAAAAGAAAAGTTTTCATAAGAGAAACCTATTCTAATGGTTTAGTCAAAATGAATTCCCATATCCTATCTTCCTTAACTTATCCAAGAGAGAATAAAAAGGACTAACCTTTTTATTAAACTCAACTTTGCTGTGTTATGTTAATATTTTAGTCCTAGAAGGAGGGCCCAAATCTCTGATTCTGTTAAACATCCAATACCACCTGTCCCTAACCAAATCCTATTTCAAGTTTAAATACTCAAGACCTTAATTCATCATGGCTAGCAGAATCAAAAGATCTGAGCAAGAATCATCAGAAACATACTTAATTGGATTCTCCCCAAGAACAACTTAAGATTCCAAACTATACAAAGAGCAAATGCTAAGATTTAAAGCTTTAAGAATTATAAAGAAGAAAAGAGGAGAATCATATGATCTAGAAAAATGGAGGTTGAATCCTTTCCATATTGGCCCCACCCCATCTTTGCCTTAGAAAAGACAAATGGAAGTGACAACTTATTTGATCAAATAAGGAAAAAGATTCAACACTATTCTAAAGGCACAATATTCGAAAAAGAAATGATGGCAGATTACAACGCCTTTGTTCACAAATGGCAACAATCTATAACTGGAACACTTCTAGCACATGAACTCCAAAATGTGTTAAAAATAAAAATAACCGATGAGGGTGGAACTATGAAGCCAAGTAACAAAAGACCTAGAAGCCATTCTCAAGAAATAAACTTCAAATCAAGACTTCCAAAAGAATGCAACTTAACAACATCTATTGAGAATATACACTTGCTAACCAAAGATGAGCTTAACTATTGGCCATCACAAAAGAAGAAACCAAAATATGAAAGGGATCTGGAAGGATCCTACTGTCATTACCATATGATGAATGGTCATGAAAGTAACCACCGCAGAGCCTCGGAAGGGATGATAATCAACTTTTTCTGTCAAGGCAAAATCAATGAGTTGTAAAGAGATACTAAACGAGGTCAATAAAGAGTTACTTTACTAAAGAGGATCTACATTTTTAGGAGTGAAATACTCCTTTTATTTAGATATTACCTTAAACGGTCAAAGCCTTTATCCGTACCAAGTTGGCCAGGGCAGAGCACCTCCTAAAGGGAGGAGTGTATGCCTTTATCTGCGCCATGTTGTGGCTAGGATAAAGCACCGACAAGCCCCTGTCCACGCCACACTATGGCCAAGGCAGGGCACCTCCTGAAGGGAGGAGTGTAAGCCTTTATCTGTGCCATGCTATGGCTAGGTTAAAGCATCAACCAGCCCCTTCCTGCACCACGCTATGTCCAGGCCAGGGCACTTCCTAGAGGGAGGACTGTAAGTCTTTATCAGCGCCACTCTATGGCCAGGTTAAAGCATCGACAAGCCCTTGGCCACGCCTCTGGTCATGTCAAGACGCGTCCTGGAGGGAGGTTGGTTAAGTCATTGGTTCCAGCTTGAGAATGAGCTAACTAAGAGCACCAGACAATAACGGAGTAAGACATCCAAGCCCAAGAAGTGGCTCATCAAACAATGGACTAAGACATCCAAGCCTAAGAGAAGGCATATCAACAATGGACTAAGATGCCCAAGCCTAAGGAGAGGCATATCAACAATGGACTAAGACGTCCAAGCCCAAGAAGAGGCATATCAACAATGGATTAAGATGTCCAAACCCGAGAAGCGGCATATCAAATGATGGACTATGATGTCAAAGCTCGAGAAGCGACCAATTAAACCGCAACCACATGTACAGTCTAAAGGGTTTACATATGTCAAAGAAGACATAATCTAACGAGTAGGAGGGAGCTCCACTTATTAATACCCAAATCCGGGTTTCGGGTTTCTTATTTCTAAACTTCATCCATTAATGCCCGAATATGGGTTTTAGATCACTCATTATTGAAATATAAGACTTTACTCATTAATACCCGAATCTGGATTGCGGATCTTTCAGTTCATCATACCCAAATCTAGGTTTCAAAAATATTACTAGATTTCACTTACTAATGCCCTAATCTGGGTTTGAGATTTCAATTACAAAGGTAATTATCATGGATTTACAATTATCCACCTTTAATACCCGAATCTAGGTTTTGAGACTATTATTTAACTTTTCTCATTAGTACCCAAATCTAGGCTCAAGACTTCTAATAAGGAGATTATAAGGGATTTCTGGTTATTATTCACTAAGACCATAATCTGGTTTGCAAAATTTCTAATGAATTCCATCCATTAATGCCTAAATCCAGGTCAGTGGATTTCTATCACAAGTGTTCGAACAGTGATTTTTGGACTTCTATACCATTTTGATGCTTCAGTGTTATCTTGAAAACAAGTGGATAATGTATCATGAAGAAGCTTTTTCTTTTCAACATCTGCCAATAACCTATCTTTGATATTAATGAAGCGAGATGCCGAATCTAATGAGAGAGGCATTTCAGATAAATGTAACTCCTATTTAAACAAAGTGGAAAGGAAAATAAAGTCAAGACTTAAGTAATCGATTTCTTTATTAAAGCGATACAAGATTTCAACTCAGATAACACTGAAGCTAAAGAAGTACAATTAGACATTTGATATCTAAGTCTGGGATGCTGCATTCCTAACTTAATGAATTAGCAGAAAGAATAACTTTGAGTCGAAAGGAATATTAAGCCCTTCCGAAGTAATAACCAGAGGATATTTACTATAGTCCCATTCCCCAGTAGGAGGACTATCGTGACCACATATTAGTTTGGTATGATGCATCCAGATCTCTTTGGGTAGCTTTTCCATTTCTTCACCAAGAAAATCAAAGCGGAGATGAGGTTGTTCCATATAAGATTTTTGTAAATCTCTAAGAAAACAATACCTAGCTATTTTTGGATATTTCAAAACTGATGCTTTTTCGAGATAATCTCTTCTTAGTTTAACATACTGGCTTAGATAGTCTCTAGAAACAAAGTTGCCAGAGGGACATTCACTCTATAATAAAGCAATGAAATACAACTAAGTATAGAAGGAAAATTAAAACAAACATTCTCAAATCATTATTATTACATAATTACAAATATTCGTCTAGTTCATACAAAATTGATTTTGTAGAGAATTCTGGAATAAACTTGTCCTTATAATATTTAAGCATATTAGAGGGCAAGTCTTGAAGAATTGATTTGACTTGAGGCAGATTTTAGCATGCTCTAGGATGTAGATCGGACCCAAATTCATCCAAGTATCTTTTGTGTAGATGCCTAAGTAAACCTCCACTATGGTCACCCTAAATATGAGAGATCTATGGTCGAGTGTCTACAATAGGCTTTATATAGAAAATCCATCAGGATATTTCGCTCCTCAATCAGCATCCAAAAGAGTGTGATCAATTCTCGATTTTCTTGATGTTTGAAAGATGTTAACATTGCTGCACTTCTATTTAATCTATGATATTTATCAGAGAGAATGTTGTGCTCCTTTAATTGTTTGTCTAACTCCCTATATCAACTATTTATTTCCGCCTGTTCTCTTTCAAGCATGGTTTTATTGGGATAGATGGATTTCATTTTTATCTAAAATAAATGATTTAAACTATTACTACCTTGCAAGCGAAAGATGTTTAAACAGAGAATTCCATAACTGAGATACGTGAATTGATGCCTAGGAGACCTGCTTTTTCCCTTTTAACTATTCCACATTAATTGAAGCAGGCTCCTCTTAATGACCAGAAGGTGCAGGAGATTTAGGCGGGATCATTTCATGAGGAGAGGAATCCTTTTCAGAGGTCCTTGTATTACCATCTCCATCTTTCTCAAAAGCTTCAGTTTGGCCACCTTCTTCGACTTCTGCTGATGTTATCATCGCTATTATCATCATTATCGTCGTCTTTATCATCATCATTGTCACCGCCTTCTTCTTTGACAACCTTATCTTTGTCACCTTCGCCTTTGGAGTCTGATTCGATTTCGAAGGGAGGAATTTCAAAGGAAAGAATTTTGAAAGCATTAACCTCCTCCCTCTCGGCAACTTCAGTCTCTTGCTCCATCTTTTTGATTTTATCCATGACCCTATCGACAAGAGTAGGGTTGATCAAGGGAAAGCTCAGATATAGGCATTTCTCGGTGTTATCAGCATAGGCGAGTATCAAAGCATCCTCGAAAGAATTCATGATATTGTCTTCAAGAGAAGAATCAAAAAAATGTGACACTTACCACTTTGCGTCGGAAATTATTTCAATAGCCAGTTTCAAGGAAGCTTTATTCTTTTTCACCTTTTCCTTTAACGAGGATTATGTAGCTACCATTCATGTCTTTTCCGCTTCTAACTCTTTTAGAGTCATTGTCAATGCTAAGTTCTCGTCAGCAAGAAGTTGGCGAGCTTTCCTCCTCTAAAATAATAGAATCTAACTGGGCGAGAGAAGCCCTCAATCGCTCTAATTCAATAGCGGCCTCGTTCTTCTCTGCAAATAAGGAGGAAACTTGATTGTTCAAGTCGAAAATCTCCTCTCAAAGCTTAGACGATTCGACGGAAGACTTTGATAAATTTTCATGCAAAAATAACTAACTCTTGGAAATTTGTAAAAAGAGTATAACATAAGTCAAAGACTTAAGGGAAACATAAAAAATAAAGTTAAGTAATGTAAAAAAAATACCAAGAGTTGTTATTCAAGCAGAGATAGATAGTGACCCGTTGAATCAAAAACAGAAGACAGCAGCTGAACTAAAGTGAATGACGAAGAGTTAAGATAGAATGGATTATCTGTTCGAAATTGATCGAAGGTGTAGAAGATGATGGTCCGAGAAGATTCAGCACTTGAGTAGAGGTCAAAGTCCCTAAGTCCTTCTACATCTGCTCAACTACGCTCGGAGAGCTTGAGATGATGATACGAGAAAGTGGATCAACCTTTATGGGAGTATCTTTAGGTTGATCATAAGGAGTTTTGATGGTCGAACTTTCTAGAGATCTGTCGATATCAACAAATTCCTCTTTGATCAATGGTGGAGAATTAGGAACTTCAACTACTTTGGCTCTCTTTAAGGGTGGTTCCACCACAGTTGTTTTGACCAGTTTCCTTTCTACGGCCATCTTTGACCTAGCAATAGCCTGGAAAAAAGATGGTGCACGAGCAGTTCAAGAGGGGAGAGTCGGTTCCCTAGTGGGTTTTTCCACCTGAGGAGCAACTGTACAAAATCCAAACAAATTATAAGTCGGGAAAGAAATTTAAGGAGTAACGTAGGATTAAATTTCAGGTACAGTGTTTAAACTTACCAAAGTGATCATAGCATATAGGTGATATTGGGGAGAATTTTTTTGGATCTCCCAAAGAGAGAAAGCGTTTGCTTCGAGATGTATGATGGACCAAAGGAGGTTGTCCAAGTATCCATTAACCCATTGGCAAGAGAGTATGCTTTTGCAAATTTGTGGGATACAGCAGCATCAATCTATTTCCAGTCTTGCCTGAAGCTACAATCAACGATTCCACTGTTTTTTTGTCTTCTGCCTTTAGTTCTTTAGCAGGAGCACCTGATAAAAAGCATAGGTCACCAAAGAGAAATAAGCGAATGAGAAGATAAAATATGAGATTAACTTACGTGGAAAAGTGAAAGCCCCGCTAATATTGGGAAGACATTTAACTTAGAAAAATTGTGTTTCCCAGTCTCTGAACTTATTAACTCCCTCAAAAATTAGCTTTTTGGGATGATTGGCTCTGAAGATCTTGTTGTTCGGATTGCTAAGCTTGACCAATCGTACCAGATAATTCAAGACCTCAGGATTGAGCGAATGGATTCCAGATTCAAATGCATAAGTTCCAGTGAAAGGAAATATGTGTGGACATTAGGTGAGAGCTGAAAAGGAGCAATCCCCAGATAAGCCAAGAACTGGGACAGGAAGTCTGGAAAAGGAAGGAACCCTCCGTGCCAAATATAAACTACAGCGTAAGCAAAGAAACCTATAGGAGGATTGTGGATGGTGTTGTTTCAAAAGGGGGATGGCCACTACCCCAATAATTCCAAAATCGTTCAGGATCACATCCACTTCATCTTGAGTGGATATTAAGGAATGTTTTGAGATGACTTCTATCTTATTTGGTGAACTCATGATTCTGCCAGCTGAAATCATTTCAGTCAGAAATTATAGTATGTTATGAAACTAACATTCTTTCAAGGATATTGAGAACCTATCATAACAATTAGAATATCAAACAAACAAAATATGAAATTTCATATTCTTGGAAAAATGTTAAGGTTAAAGAAGTAAGATTCGTTGAGCTTTCGACAAAGTCGAAAGGAAAATAGGAGTCAACAACGTTTAACAATGTCGAAAGGCCAACGATAAGATCTTCTAAGCATTCGATAAAGTCGAAAGAGAGGATAAAAGTACACATCCAATAAACACATTTCAGCAATGTCAAAAGCTCAATAGAAGTTCTATTATCAAAAGAAAGTAGTTAAAACCAACACAACAAATTTCTATAAAATACACGCAACGAACAGTCCATAAACAATTCGAAAGAATCTTTCGACACTGTCAAAACCCATGGACTTAGTTTTTCTAAGGCTATGTGAATGCTGTCGAAACCTTATATGCCAACTAAGTCGAAAGGTATCGAGTTTGAATCATGTTGACAAGAAAATAAAAAAACTTGGAACGTTTCAACGATGTTGGTAAAAGTTAATGATTAAATCCCAACCAGTTATAAAAGGTTTCGACAGAGTCGAAAAGTGGTATATGGTCTCGAATGCATAACAACAATAAAATTAAAATCAACATAGTAGGTTTCGACTAAGTTGAATGCAGAAGGCTTCGTTTAAGCCGAAAAGTTTGATTTAAAGCTTATACGAAGTATCCTTTCTTCAATCCCATTTACTAAAAAATGCATTTCTAATTTAAAAACAACGAGTAGGGGAAATGGAAGTTTGGGCTCTAGAAGGATTTGGTGTTGCTCATATTTTACAAGAGATGCTTACTTATAAATCTGATTGTCAATCGAGTAGGTGATTTTGGATTAGCTCTTAGGATTTCGGGTCGTTTTACCCTCTTTCAAACTCTTTTTGGTCTTCCAATATCAATAGATTGATTGTTTCACTCCTGTATCTTCCGTAACATCCTGCTTTTTGCATGCTTTAAATCGACACACATGCCAATTCAATCCATACAGAAGGGCGATTGTTATGGGGTAAATAAGAAAAAACAAGAAAGAAATAAAACAAAACAGAATCTCACAGCGGAAGGATAAAATATAATAATCAAATATACAGTTTATAAAGCTGTTTACAAAAACATTTGATTACATTTATATAATACATATCAGAGTTACACATGCCAATAATAATGCAGCGGAACAGTATGAGTGTAGTGCAATAATAAATAATAATAATAGAAATCTCCGTCTTCGTCCTCCAGAGCTAAAGTCTTCGGTCCTGAAACGCTCGGACTGACCCGAGCGAATTGAAAAGACAAGACACTCGAGTCAGAACTAAAAGATCTTATGTAAGTTAAATCAACAGGAATAAATACGAGTGTAGTAACTCAAGAGATGCTCGGGATTTACATCTCCTAAGGATCCGTTAAACTATTTACTATGTATTATATTGCGCTATTATAATAGTGTCTAATTGTAAAATAAACTTACTTTTAAATAGCGTTAAGGGGTTACCCATATAGCCCTTAACACAAAATATATTCCCATAGTTTATACAGTACTATAATCTCCCCCGTACTGGGCGTCGTCAGAGGGTACTCCATAGGTATGGTACAAAAAAAATCGTATAAGGCGCGCTAGGGTAGGTGACACGGCACAACTAGGCAATGCCAGGGTAGATATACCAATTACGCTTCCGGGCTGGTGGTAACGCGTAGCCGCAGCTACCGCCCACCTAGGACAAACTCCCCCCTAAAATCAAAAATCAAAGTGGCCACCGAATCAATTCAAAGTCAGAGTATAGTATCAAAGAGGAGTATCCGATAAAGGGCGCTAACCCCCTTGGCCCGTCGATCGCTTCTGTTTTAGCCACCTTATGCTAACTCACGGGAGTCAGGTCCACGTATTTACCTTACAGGAAACGCCACCACCATCCTACTTCATTCTGGAATCTCCACCGCGTCCACGGTTGTTAAAGTGGTTTTCGGAGTTGGCAGAGAGTATGACAACTTCTGATCCCGGTCTCTTCAACAACCAAACGTTATTATAAACCGCGGTTATTTCAAAATAATTTATACTTTAAAAGCAGAATATAATATCTCTTTCAAAACCCATAAATACGATATCATTTCCTTTTCCAAAACAAACTCATTTTGATATTATTTTTATGAAACCCAAATCAATAATATCATTTTTATTTCAAATGTATTTCTTTTACAAAATCATACTGCTTTAAAACTTATAATATCTGGAAACCAAACATTTGAATTATAACTTTCAAAACATAATACTTCGAAATTCATAGCTTTAAAACCATAACTTCTAAAACATGAGTGATTTGGATATTCAACAGTATATAGAATGAAATGGTTTAATTTTAAATTCACTTTGTAAAATAAATTAATTTCCATGACTTTACAAATATATTTTCTTTAGATGAAGTTTAAACCATAAATTTAAATTTCACCTTCGATTTCCAAAACCACTTCAATTTCAATATATATCCAATTTGAGTATTAATAAATTTCAAAACTAAGGTTGGAATTTATTCTTTCAACAAATTCACTGTTCTACTATTTAGTCTTGAACATTTCCATGATAAATCCATAATCATTTATATAAAACTCAAATTTCCTATAACTAAATATTTCCTTCAATTTATTTATACTAGAAATATTCCTTTAATTTATCTTGAAATAAAATTTCATTTATAAATATCATACCTTTAAAATTTTCAAGCTTAATAAGGTTCTACATCAACTTATAGAGTTTAATTCTTAAATACGCTCAATTCCAATTTTTTTTTATTTACCTTCCAATCTAAATTTATTTGAATCATTTAAACTCTATATCCTAAGCCTGTACTTAATTATATAATATAAATTATCAACTCCATTTCAACTTATTCGTTTTATTTAGTAGATTATACATAGCTTAAATTCAAAATTTAACTATATATGTATAATATAAAATAATATTTATATAATATCAAAATTTAATATTTATTAAACCGTATCATATCCAAACCATAAAAATCATTTCAAAAATAGTTTTATATATATACCGCGGTGCCTGTATAAAATATTCTATCATATGGTCAAGTGATACAGATATATATCATTTCAATTCGCAATTTAAAAATAAAAATGCGGTTGTATATCATTTTAAACTGCAATCGCGAATGAAATGAAAATGCATAATAACTTGCAGTTTATACAATATAAATTATCGCATCCATTCATCCAAATATCAATCATCAACCATTTATTATAATCATCATCCAATTTAAACAAACATCAATATAGAGCATATAAAAATATAACAGGTAACGAAATAACAGGTATTAACTAGTAGTTTATATTCAGTAATAAATTTAATAACTGTTTAACTAGCAGTTTATATGCAAAATAAATAAATCTTAACCGTCAATTTTTATGCAATAATAACATTAATTAACAGTTAAATAAAATAAATGCGTTTTAACTGAGATGATGAATAAAATATGCAAAACGGTCATAAATAAATTTCTACTCATATCTTAAATCAATTTAACAAACATAAGAAAACTTAGAAGTCGTGAGTGAGTTAAAGCACTCACCTTTTGAATTTAAATTGAATCTAAATTCAATTTAAACCCAAAAATTTGACAATCTCCAAATCCGTCCAAACCAACGCCAAAATGTCTGGAATTCCGATACAATCCCAGCAAAATAAACCGTGCGTGAATCCGAGCTTGTACACAAAAGTTATGAAAATTTGAAAATTGGAAAATTCTGGTCCTGTGTCGACTTCGGTGCGCCGCCTCAAATCCCCGGTGCTTGTTTGGAGTTTTTGCCAAAACGACCCGGAGCGACCCGAGTTATTTTCTTCTTGATCCAAAGTAGATACAACGTTTTTGCCTCTGAAACTCGAAGCATGACCCGAAGTGGCTGCAGATCCGTTTTTTTTTTGAAATTGGAATTAATTTTTGGAATTTGGGAATTAGGTTTTTTTTCCGTCATTACATTGAGAAGTTGAGAAGGAGATGTACGTATAGACAAATGAAAATAAGGAGTGGATAGGGTTTATAACGGGTTATATATAGACAAGGCTGAAAAATAATAGATGGACCGGATTGGTATACGCGCTGAACGCTAAATGGCCCGAAAAGCCCGTTTCTACTCCGGAACGAAATTGGGTCAACCCATATATCAAAATAGATGTTTTAAAATATTTTAAACGCAATAGAATAGGTTTCACTTCCAAATTCCATCGTAAAGTTATGCTAAAAACAATATTTTCCGAATTGATTTCAATTGATTTCAATTGCATAAATTCCAAGGCGTTTCGAGTCCGTACGATCAAACGACAAGTCCGATCGCTACGAAACTTGAAACACTATTATAATTCACCGTTACGGATCCGATGAAACTTGTTTCGTCGAAATCCCAATCAGTGGCCAAAATGGCTATTTTTCCATTAATTAAATAAATTTGAAATAAATTAATTAAATTAAATTTCGCGTTAAAATTATGAAATTTGAAATCGTTATCACTGTATAATTATCAAACATTTACAATGATTTAACAATTTTTAAATGTAAATTTATTAAATATTAATCAATATAAATTTTCAATTTCATAAAATTCAAATAAATAAACAAATCTTGATTTACAATCTTTTCATTTACCAAAAGTCATATTATAAATGGAATTTACATTACCTTCAATTATTAATTATCATCAGTTTAGATCTTAACATTTTTTCCATAAATTTTATTTGCCCTGAATTAGTTACTGCATTTATCTAATTCCAATTTCGTAATCACATTCAATCCATTAACTCGTATTGCATTGACATTTAACTTATTAGCTTATATCAACACTATTGTCATTAATTGCAAATGGATTACCAAATTTAATCACTACCCTAAATAACTAAGGTAAATTAATCTCCATTAATTCCACTGATTTAACTTTCATTAATTAATTAATGATTCCCTCAATTAGCAATAACTTAACATTTTCTTTATTTGTATTGCAAATAATTAAAAATTCAATTCCTAATTCTTAATATCCTCTAAATTACAACTTCCAAACATGGTATTAATCATCATTTACATACCTCTAATTATTTTAATTTACATTAACATAATAAATAAATTACCTTTAATGAAATCTATCCCCCAATTTATTATATGCAATAATTTTGACCTTACAACAGTTTCAATTAATTATTTATATCTATTGCGATTGAATACCAAAATTTATTTAACACATCAAATAAATGAACAATCTATATTCGTTGTCACCTATTTTCTTTTAAATTCAGTTATAAGTTTGTTACTTACCAAACAGTTATAATAACACTAATTTTTTTATTCCACTGCTATATATGATATATTTGCATCACATACTTGAATTTTTCAATTTCATCTTAATTCCAATTCACGGTAATATAATTTCTTACGATAAACCCATTTATAATTTGCATACCAATTAATTAGTTTCAAATAAATAGATTGATTCAATTCAACTCTTTTATTAAGTCTATATAAATCAATATACTATTTCATTGGTAAATGTTTATTTCAATTATTCCTTTAGTACTTACAAGTCTTGTTTCATTCATGAATGCCATCATTTATCAATTATTACATAATTTCATTAATTTACATTCAGCTACAACTAAATTAATACACTGATTTCATTTGTAAATTAAACACTAACAATTTATAAGCTTTCATTCCAAACAATATTTCAATTTCTACCGGACATTGATTTAATTCAATTTACTATTTAATATTACTAATTCATTAACTAAATTCACTACTTACCTTTGTTCTCTTATATGCAACTCTTAGCCTAGTATAACAATTTACATCACTTCAATTTATTCGTCATTTTGTTTCAACTGTAAATACTTAGCCTTATATTCCCATGGTTCCATTTCATTCTCAACATTTGCTTCATTATTAATTATAAAATATTTATTTCTTCTAAATTAAATTTACGTAAATCTTATCAAAATGACAAATTTAATTAACGAAAATTATGGGTAGTTACATCTTTCAAAAGAGAAAAAGATTTCTGAGAGTTGTTTCATGGATCCGCAAGAGAGTACTTGGGTTCTCCCAATAAATAAAAAGTGTATCGTGCCTGAATCGAACCGGGGTTCGTAGAATAAAAATGAATTTAAGAAATTAAAAAGAAATTAGTTGCTGGAGTATTAGGCGCTGCTTTGCTATGCGCTATTCATTATGCTACCATAGAAAAGACTTTATTCGAAGATGGTGATGACATTCCGTGCTTTTAACCCAAGCCAAAGAGACTCTTCAAAAAAATTTGATCTCTAGTGGACCTCTCAGTAGGATTCGAACCCAGATGAAGTTCTGACCATCTGTCAAAGAAAAAAGAACGAATTGATCTTGTAGGATTCCTAAGAAATTCTTCGATTTCTTCTCCGTTCGATCATTCCTGGAATTAGGAGTAGGAATAAGTGTGTACTAATGGTGGCAAAACCTATAAGACAAAGTTTATGCTTTCAAAAGAGTGAATTAAGTAAGTATCTAGTAAGATATAATAAACAACTTCTTCGAAAGGTGTCTGAATACGTTAAAATAAAAAACTACTTTCGAAAAGATTGACTGCATGCTAACTTTACAATATAACCTTTTGACGAGGCCAGTCAAATGAAGTGCTACTTACCTTTCGACCCCATTGAAAGAGGCTAAGAAAGCAAAATAGAGGTTGCCGCCTTAATCCCTTTTAAAGGGGTAAAAAGTAAATTTACGGCGCTAATTTTTTTGATTTGTACAGCACAAAGCTTCTAGACGAAACAAACAAAATTTCCATCTTCCGCAAACTCGATTTCAACCCAAAAATTCAAAAACTGGTAAGCAAATGGATTTAAATGCAAATAAACTATTTAAAATCATTAAGATGGAAATTCAAATTCTCTAAAAACAACAATAACTGTAAAAACAAGACCAGGAAGGATTAAAATGAAGATAAACAAGAAAAGTGAATTGAATCAAACCATGACATTAAATCAAAGAACACTTTCACGCAAACGAAAACTCAAGCAGTTGCAAATAAATCAAAATAATGTTTTAAAATACAAATCATGAAAGTTTAAGAAATCAAAATTCACTATAAGGTAAAAAGAGAGAAGAAAATTCAAATAAGCGAGATAATATCAACTTACTTTAGATCTGAAGTTTTGATTGTTATAGAAAAAGACTATTTGAGGATTTGGGAATTATGATTTTTGCTTGAAGATAATTTTGATTGTCGGTAAATGAAAGAGATAAAGAGGAGAACGCGGCTTATAAGAATAGTCAACAGAGATAGTAGACCACCTGATCAATTTTAAATGAGCAGCCCAGATTCACACTGGAATACGAAAAGGCAGGAAACATTGAGGGTTTTTAGATGATTGCTTGGAAAGTCAAGGGCATCCCTTCGTGTAGGGGGAGGGGGAAAATGATAGTACCAAATATCCTTTCGATCTGGTTGAAACCTGATTGAGTGGAAGACAAAGAAGAATAAGGAAAAAAGCTCCAACAGTCCTTTTGAAGGAGTTGAAGGGATGCACAACCAAAGACTTGAAATATCACAACCTTTCAAAGGGATCAAATAGGTCGAAATCTTCCGCTTCAAGATATCCCCTTTCGGAGCAGGTGCTTCCGCATACATGAAAACCTTGTAATTGAGTTAAAGCAACACTTTTCGAAGATAAGGAACGACAACCCTTTATATGCGCGCCAAAGTTTCAAAACAAAAGGTTTCGCCTTCATTCAAACCACTCATAAACATGACTTGGATGGAACAATCCATTTGAAAGCAAAAGCAAGCCTTACAAACCGGTCGAAGCCCTTAACATCCAAGGAAGATTCTGCATCAGTTTACAAGCATAAGTTCGGAAGCTACTAACGGCATCGAAACCGTCAGTATTTCAACATCTTCGAAACATCTAGAAACTGCCTATTGATAGAGTCGAAAGCTCCTACCTTCATTCCTTGTGACAACAACTCAACATAAAGAAGAAATGGTGCAACCACCCCTTTCAATGAAGATGGTGTGAGAAATGCGGATTACGGATCTTAAGGCTAGAATTAACACTAGAGGAGGGTGAATAGTGTTTTAAGGAATTACTAATTCTTTTTGAGTTTATGTTAATTTGAACACAAATGTATGCAATTTTCAGACCCAGATATGATCAGAGAATCAAATACAGATGTAGAAATAAAGTAAAAGCAATAAAGGAAAGAACACACCGGATTTTATACCGGTTCAGAGTTACCCTACGTCCAGTCCCGCACACAACTACGGGAGTCCTTTCAAAAGCAATTGTTACAATTACACCATCGATTTCAAGGCCACGAGGTACACCACTCCAGATTCACAATCCTCTGGGTAGAGATACTTTATTTTACGGGCAATAAGTTCACCCAATTGATTTCATAGGCTACAATCAGACCTTTTCTCGCTTTATTGATTTCACATGCTACATTCACACCTTTTCTCACTCAATTTATTACAAAGAAGCCTATAACTCTGAATAGCACTGAGATCTTGTTGAAATAGTGATAGAGAATCAAACCAGAGATGATTTAGTTAGATTCAATGGTGATTTCGGCAGAGTAGTGGTAAAAATATATATAAAGAAACATGGAAGGAGAAAAGGAGTGAAATTAGAGAAAATATGAATATAAATTTGTTTAAAACTGCCCCTATTTTTAGTAGAACAACAGCCACGTCCATTCGTAAAAGGATATGACGAATAGACACTTCTTTTGAAATTTAAAATTTTAAAATCAACTGCCACCTTATCGATAGGGTACCTAGGGGTTGTCGACAAGACTATGGTATTTTTAGTGATTTGTTTTTCTTTGAAAATAACTTCTATCTTGTATTAAAACTATATTTAAACTTTATAAATATACTTAACTATAGTTAAAATACATAAATAAAAATAGAGGATAATATTTTGATATATACAAAATTTTACTATAATTTTATATTTAAATCTAAGTATAAATATTAAAAGTTAAATATATTATTATTAAAAGATAGTTTAAAACCAATGATAATTTGATTTTGAAGATAAAGATTATTTTGAGGCTAAAAGTCTTTTAAAACCAGGATAGACGTTTTTAATCTTTTTAAAAGGAAGTTTTTGAAATCATTTTGAAAACAAGGTATAATTTTGTAAAAACATTTGAATAGAAGTTAGTGGATACAAAGCAATGTTCCACTAGATTTTTCATAGGTTCCATCCTACTTATGGTTCCATCCCTTTAACAGGCTCGAAGTGGATTCTATTCTATGAATAAATTGGATTTTAAGATGCCAGTGCTTTTCTAGGAGTTTTAACAAAATTCCTAACTAAGTTACTTATTCTTGAACTCTTGATAATCTTGATACTCATGAGTCTTTATTCTTGATAACTTGAATCTCTATACTATGCAGTCTTCATTCTCGGTACCTGCATAGTTGAATCCTGCATATACATATATATCTAAACTAGTATTTATATTTTATAATCTTATTCTAAGGTTGTTGTCATCAAAACCATCTTCTCAGGAACTAACAATCTCCCCTTTTTTGATGATGACAACCTTTGTTTCTAAAATATTACTTCTATCCTAATAACTCCCTCTTAATCTATGCCTAACTATCCTATTTTGTACTTCTCCCCCTTTGTCATCAACAAAAACTAACTCTAAGCTATATAACCCCCCCTAAAACTAATACAATATGACATGCGATTATAATGATAGTGTTATCATAAATAATCAGCACTTAATTCTAAAACTAAAACTTAGTCCTTAATTACTAACTAACTAACTAAGAATCCATATATGATAATACTTATAATAGTGATAATGTGAGAAATCAAATATAAGAACACAAATTATTTATTAATTATATATTGTTTTATTTACATTTGCGTAGAAGACGAAAGTAAGATCATACAACAATAGGAAAGAGAGAAAAGAAACTAATGTGTGTCCTTGAAAATGGGAGATCTATAATTGAACAATTTGGGTAGTGGAAACCGAAATTTCCACGTTGTTCGATTGTCAAAGCACACTTCGCCAACGCAAACGACTTTGTCGTCATCTTCAGCGTGCTCTTCTTCCATGAAGGCTTCTTCTTCTTCTTCCTCGCTGTCCTCTTGCACTTGATCTTCTGAAAATTCTTCATTAATCAAGATCGAATTAGCGTGATTGTCCACTAGAAATTTTTGCAAATTTCTAAGGATTCTACCTTGACGTCTTGTTCTTTGGCCATTCCGTGTTGCACTACTTGAATTTCAGTCATTAGTTGCAATACATCCTTCAAGGAATCCTCCATTTTCATTACTCGTGCAAGCATAGTTCGTTGAAATGGTCCAGTAGAAGGAGAAGGGAACGAAAAGGTTGAATTTTTGTTTGATTTGGAAGAGGAGGCCATTGTTTTATTGTTTTCAGAAGTTAGAACGGAGAAAGGACAGAAAGAATGAACAAAATTTCGAAATAAGAAGAATGTATAACCAATTAGTTGAATTTTGGTGGGAAAATTTCAAAAAAAAAAAAATCATTACTTGTCAACAGGGGTAAGAGGGGGTTGTCGACATGGTACCTATATTTTTACTATTTTATTTATTTTAATTTAATTTTTAATTATAGTTTGTTATTTATATACTATATTTCAGTTATTGAACAAGCACCTAATTCTCTTCTTAATTTAGTAAATATAAAATCATTTAAAGGTTTTGTTGATATATCAGTGTTAGTCCGTGAGATGATGGTTTTGATGACAACAACCTTAGAATAGATTACAAAATATAAATATTGACATTATAAGTTTAGATATATATATATATATACATATATGTATATGTAGGATTTAACCATGTAGGTACCAAGAATGAAGACTGTACAGTATAGAGATTCAAGATATCAAGATAGAAGACTCATGAGTATCAAGATTATCAAGAGTTCAAGATTTCAAGGTTAAGTATTTTTATTAGGAATTTTGTTAAACTCGTAGAAAAGCACTGGCATCTTAAAATCCAACTTATTCGTGGAATGGAATCCACTTCGAGGCTGTTAAAGGGATGGAACTCTAAGTATGATGGAACCCATAAAAAATCTAGTGGAACATTGTTTTTTATCCACTAACTTTTTATTCAAAATGATTTTACAAAATTATCTTGTTTTCAAAATGATTTCAAAACTTTCCTTTTAAAAACATCAAAACCCTCTATCTAGATTTTAAATAATTTTAGCCTCAAAATTATCTTTAATTTCAAAGTCAAAATTACTCCTGATTTTAAACTATCTTTTAAATATAATATATTTAACTTTTAAATATTTATACTTAGATTTAAATATAAAATTATAGTTAAATTCTATATATATTATTCTCTATGTTTACTTATGAATTTTAACTATAGTCAAGTATATTTATAAAGTTTAAAATAGTTTTAATATAAAATAAAAGTTATTTTCAAAGAAAAACAAAACACCAAAAAATCCTTTGGGAGGTCGACATGCCAAAGTACCCCATGTCGACATGACGTCAGTTGAGTTCAAAATTTAAATTTCAAAAGAAGTGTTTATTCGCCATAACTCTTCATGAATGGACATGGCTGTTGTTCTTCTATAAATAGGGGTTAGTTTCAACAAATTTTATATCAGATTTTCTGGTTTTTCACTCTCTTCTTCTTCCACGTTTCTTAATACATATTCTTACCATTACTCAGCCGAAATCAACATTGAATCGAACTCGATTACTTCTAGTTTGATTCTCTATCACTATCTCTACAAGGTTCTCAGTGCTATTCAGAGTTATAGGCTTTTTGTAATCTATCAAAAGAGAAAGGTGTGATTGTAGCCTTGAAAATCAATTAAAAGAGAAAAGGTGTGATTGTAGCCTTGGTAAATCAATTGGGTGAACTTGTGGCCCAGAAATCAAGTATCTCTACCCAGAGGATAGAAATTCTGGAGGGTGTACCTCGTAGCCTTGAAACCGAGGGTATAATTGTACAATTGCTTTTGAAAGAAATTCCATACATGGGTTGCGGGACTGAATGTAGGGTAACTCCGAACCATTATAAAATCCGGTGTGTTCTTTCCTTTACCGCTTTTATTTTATTTCTGCATCTGTGTTTATTTCTGTGATCATATCTGTGTCTGTATATTGCATACATTGGTATCTAAATTAAGATAAACTCAAAAAGATTTAGTAATTCTTTATTAACACTATTCACCCCCCTCTAGTGTTAATACTAGCCTTAAGATCCGTAATCCGCATTTCTCACAATTGGTATCAGAGCAAGGTTTTCAAAGTTTCATAATCTAATTTTTTGAAAAAGTTTTTAAAATGGCTATATTTGTTAATACTAGTTTAGAAGTATTCAAACCATCATTGTGTCTTGAGTCTGCATAAAAAATATATTCAAATTCAAGTTGTCTACCAAGATTGTTTGATGTGCAGGAATCATGCTTTATGGGTGTTGAGGAATCAATCCACAATGGACAAATTGTGCAGATCAGAAAGAACAAATGGATACCTGATAGCGGATGTTCTAGACACATGACTGGCAATTCAGATATACTGAATGATATAATATACAAAGATGGAGGACTGATTAACTTTGGAGACAATTCAAAAGGATATGTGATGGCATCGGCAAAGTCGGTAATTCTAAAACTCCTACTATTACTAATGTTTTTCTAGTTAAGAATTTGAAACATAATCTGCTAAGTATAAGTCAACTGTGTGATAAAGGATATAAAATTAAATTTGAAAAGGATAAATTTCACATTGAAGATAATAATTCAACCATTATATTTGAGGGAGTTAGGGAAAAGAATATTTATATTCTTAGTATGAAAGTTTCAAATGATAACCCGTGTCTGTTGGCAAATACAAGTGACCCTTGGATTTGGCATAAGAGATTGGGGCATTTGAATTTCAAACTCTTATCTAGACTGTCAAAACATGATCTAGTAAGAGGTCTTCCTAAAATGAATTTAAAGTAGATAGTATATGTTATGCTTGTCAATTTGGAAAACTTAGAAAAAGTTCCTTCAAGTTAAAAGATATGATTTCAACTTCAAAACATCTTGAATTACTTCATCTTGATTTATTTGGTCCATCTCAAATTCTATCAATAAATCAAAGTAAATATGTCTTTGTAATTGTAGATGATTATTCTAGATTTACATGGACAATATTTTTGAAACATAAAAGTAAAACTTTTATATGTTTTAAGACATTTTCAAAAAGAATTCAAAAATCAATTTTCTCTAAAAATTATAAATATTCAAAGTGATCACGGTAGTGAATTTGAAAATGAAAAGTTTGAGGAATTCTGCAATAAAAAGGGAATAACTCACAATTTTTCATTTTCGAGAACTCCACAACAAAATGGAGTAGTAGAACGTAAAAATAGGACGATTCAAGAGTGTGCGAGAACTATGCTTACAGATAGTAGTTTACCAAAGAATTTTTGGGCAGAAGCACTTGCTGCTGCCTGTTATATTTTAAATAGAATTTTAATTATGCCTCTAACTGATAAGACATCTTATGAAATTCTTTATTCAAAGAAACCTAAGGTATCTTATTTTAGAATTTTTGGAAGTAAATGCTTTATTTTAAATACAAAAGATAATTTAGAAAATTTCATCCTAAATCCGACAAAGGTATCTTTATCGGATATTCTAATAGAAGTAAAGCGTACAGAGTGTTTATTTAAAAACTTATTCCATTGAAGAAATAATGCATGTTTCATTTGATGAAAATTTTAAAAATTTTGAGGATACAAATGATGAAGAGGATTTAATCACTCAAAATCAAGAATCAATTGAAACTAATAATGAAATTAATCATCCTAATAAAAAGACAAAACTTTTAAAAGATCATCCTATAGAAAATATACTGGAAGATATGCAATCTGTTGTTAAAACTAGAAATCAACTAAGTCAAATGAGTAATGTAGCTTTTATATCAACTATTGACCCCAAAAATCCAAAAGAAGCATCAACTGATGATTCATGGATTTTGGCTATGCAAGAAAAATTAAATCAATTTACTAGAAATGATGTTTGGGAACTTGTTCCTAGACCATAAAATAAAACTATAATTCGAACTAAATGGGTTTATAAAAATAAAATGAATGAACAAGGAGAGGTAGTTAGAAATAAAGCTCGATTAGTCGCTCAAGGTTATTGTCAAGAAAAAGGAAAATATTTTGATGAAACCTTTGCTCCCGTAGCAAGATTAGAAGTCATTAGGATTCTACTTGCTTTCGCAAATCATAATTATTTCAAATTATTTCAAATGGATGTTAAAAGTGCCTTTTTAAATGGGTTTGTAAAAGAAGAAGTATATGTTGAACAACCACCACTTTTTGAAAATGATAAATTACCAAATCATGTTTACAAACTTAAGAAAGCATTATATGGTCTAAAACAAGCTCCTAGAGCCTGGTATGATAGACTAAGATCTTATTATTGCAATCTAATTTTGAAATTGGTAAAGCAGATAATACTCTTTTTATTAAAAGAAATAAAAATGATATTCAACTAGTACAAGTTTATGTAGATGATATCATTTTTGGTTCAACTAATTTTGAAATGAATAAAGAATTTTCTGAAATAATGACAAAAGAGTTTGAGATGAGTCATATGGGTGAATTAAATTTCTTTTTAGGATTACAAATAAAACAACCGGATAATGGTATATTTATTAGTCAAGAAAAATATGCTAAAGACCTAATTAGTAAATTTGGTTTGACTATTGCGAGTGGAAAACCCACTCCCATGGCAACCAATGAGTACCTTAGTAAAGAAGATCTCTCGAAAGATGTAGATCAAAAACTTATAGAGGAATGATTGGATCTCTACTCTATATTACTGACAGTAGACCTGATATCATGAATAGTGTTTTTCTTTGTGCCAGATATCAATCTCAACCTAAAGAGACCCACTTAAAAGCCGTAAAACGAATCATAAGATATATTAAACACACATCTGATTAAGGTTTATTCTACCCTAAAAATGATTCTTTTGACTTAATATCTTACTGTGATGATGACTATGCTGGTTGTAAATCAGACCGAAAAAGTACAAGTGGGACTTGTCACTTTTTGGAGCGTTCTCTGGTTTCTTGGCTTAGTAAAAAGCAAAACACCGTTTCTTTATCAACAACTGAAGCAGAATATATTTCTGCTGCTTTGGCTTGTTTTCAAGTAATATATATGCAACAAACCTTAAAAGATTATTGTTTAAAATTTTCAAAATCACCAATTTATTGTGACAATACGAGTGCGATAAATTTGTCCAAAAATACTACTCAACATGCTCGAACTAATTATATTGATATCAGACATCATTTTCTCAGAGATAATATAAGTAAGGAAGTAGTTACTCTCGATTATATCAATTCTGAGAGTCAAATTGCTGATATTTTAACAAAACCCTTAAATGAATCAATATTTACTAAATTAAGAAGAGAATTAGGTATTTGTTCTATAACTGAAATATAAAATATAAATAACAAGTCTAATTAATAATTAATATCAAAATAATTCAAAGAGTTAAAATATAAAAGACCACGTCGACATCCCCCATATACCCATGTTGACATGCATCGTTTTTATATTTTGAAATCTTTCCCACCAAAATTCAAAATAATTGGTTATAAATTCTTCACATTTTCGAAATTTTATTCATCCTTTCTGTTATCTCTCTGTTCTTCTCTCTGAAATCAAATAATCAATGGCCTCCTCTTCAAAATCAAACATAAAATCAACCTTTTCACTCCCCTCTCCTACGTCTGGTCCATCTCAACGTACTACTCTTGCTCGTGTGGCTAAAATAGAGGACTCTTTGAAGGATGCACTTCAGATGGTGACTGAAATTCAAGTGACTCAACTTCGTATGGAAAAGGAACAAGAGAGGCAAGGCAAGATTCTTAGGAATTTGCAAAAATTCCCAATGGATAACCAGGCCAATCCTATCTTGATTGATGAAGACTCTTCACTCAAACAAGAACAAGAGGCCAGCGAAGAACAAGAAGAAGAAGAAGAACCCATGGAAGAAGAAGTGCAAGTGGAGGATGATGACAAAGTCGTGTGTGTTGGAGAAGTGTGTTTTGATAAAAATGGGAATCTTGTCGAACAACGTGGAAAATTTTGTTTCCACTATCCAAACTGTTCGATTCATAGATCTCCTATGTTTAAAAACACACAATAGTTTCTTTTCTTTCTTTTCCATTGTTGTTTGTGTTTCTTTATGTTTTCTATACGCTCATGTATACAACTTTATACGTAATAAATAACTCATGTTCTTATACGTGTTTTAATTATACGTACTATCGTGAATTCTTAGTTAGGATATTTAATTGTTTAGGACTATGTTTTAGTAATAGATTTAAGTGATGATTACTTATGATAACGCTATCATTATAATCACATGTCATAGAGTGTTAGTTTTACGGGGAGTTATATAGTTTGGAGTGAGTTTTTGTTGATGACAAAGGGGGAGAAATACAAAATCGGGTAGTTAGGCATAAATTAAGGGGAGTTATTAGTTTTAGGGGGAGTTATTAGGATAGAAGTAATATTTTATAAACAAAGGTTGTCATCATAAAAAAGGGGGAGATTGTTAGTCCGTGAGATGATGGTTTTGATGACAACAACCTTAGAATAGATTATAAAATATAAAACTGACATTATAAGTTTAGATATATACGTATATGCAAGATTTAACCATGCAGGTACCAAGAACGAAGACTGTACAGTATAGAGATTCAAGATATCAAGATAGAAGACTCATGAGAATCAAGATTATCAAGAGTTCAAGATTTCACGGTTAAGTATTTTTATTAGGAATTTTGTTAAAACTCATAAAAAAGCACTGACATCTTAAAATCCAATTTATTCGTGGAATGGAATCCACTTCGAGCCTGTTAAAGGGATGGAACCCAAAGTAGGATGGAACCTACGAAAAATCCAGTGGAACATTGTTTTGTATCCACTAACTTTTTATTCAAAATGATTTTACAAAATTATATTCTTTTCAAAATGATTTCAAAACTTTCCTTTTAAAAACATCAAAACCCTCTATCCTGATTTTAAATAATTTTAGCCTCAACATTATCTTTAATTTCAAAGTCAAAATTACTCCTGATTTTAAACTATCTTTTAAATACAATATATTTAACCTTTAGATATTTATACTTAGATTTAAATATAAAATTATAGTTAAATTATATATATATATATATATTATTCTCTATATTTACTTATGAATTTTAACTATAGTCAAGTATATTTATAAAGTTTAAAATAGTTTTAATATAAAATAAAAGTTATTTTCAAAGAAAAACAAAACACCAAAAAATCCTTTGGGATGTCGACATGCCCAAGTACCCCATGTCGACATGGTGTCCGTTGAGTTTAAAATTTAAATTTCAAAAGAAGTGTCTATTCGCCATAACTCTTCACCAATGGACATGGCTGTTGTTCTTATATAAATAGGGGTTAGTTTCAATGAATTTTATATCAGATTTTCTGTTTTTTCACTCCTCTTCTTCTTCCACATTTCTTAATACATATTCTTACCATTACCCTGCTGAAATCAACATTGCATCGAACTCGATTACTTCTAGTTTGATTCTCTATCACTATCTCTACAAGGTTCTCAGTGCTATTCAGAGTTATAGGCTTTTCGTAATCTATCAAAAGAGAAAAGGTGTGATTGTAGCCTTGAAAATCAATCAAAAGAGAAAAGGTGTGATTGTAGCCATGGTAAATCTATTGGGTGAACTTGTGGCCGGGAAATCAAGTATCTCTACCCTGGGTGTACCTCATAGCCTTGAAACCGAGGGTGTAATTGTCCAATTGCTTTTGAAAGGAAATCCGTACTTATGTTGCGGGACTGGATGTAGGGTAACTCTGAACGAGTATAAAATCTGGTGTGTTCTTTTCTTTACTACTTTTATTTTATTTCTGCATCTATGTTTATTTCTATGATCATATCTGTGTCTGTATATTGCACACATTGTTGTCTAAATTAACATAAACTCAAAAAGATTTAGTAATTCTTTATTAACACTATTCAGCCACTCCTCAAGTGTTAATCCTAGCCTTAAGATCCGTAATCCGCATTTCTCACAAGCAGCAATTTGGTTCTCAGAATTGATATAATCGAGAGTAATTACTTCCTTACTCATATTATCTCTGAGAAAATGATGTTTGATATCAATCTATTTAGTTCGAGCATGATGAGTAGTATTTTTGGATAAATTTATTGCACTAGTATTATCACAATAAATTGGTAATTTTAAGATATTTAAACATGAATATTTTAAAGTTTGTTGCATATATGTTACTTAAGAACAAGCCAAAGTAGCATAAATATACTATGCTTCAGTTGTTGATAAAAAAAACAGTGTTTTGCTTTTTACCAAACTAGGAAATCAGAGAATGCCCCAAAAAGTGACAAGTTCCACTGGTACTTTTCCGGTCTGATTTACAACCAGCATAATCAGCATCATAGTAAGATATTAATTCAAAAGAATTATTTTTAGGATAAAATAAGCCATAATCAAAGGTGTGTTTAACATATCTTATGATACATTTTACAGACTTTAAGTGGGTCCTTTAGGTTGGGATTGATATCTTGCACAGAACAAACACTATGCATGATATCAGGTCTACTAGCAATGATATAGAGTAGTGATCCAATAATTCCTTTATATAATTTTTGATCTACATCTTCCGAGAGATCTTCTTTACTTAGGTACTCATTAGTTGCCATGGGAGTGAGTTTTCCACTTGCAGTAGTCAAACCAAATTTACTAACTAGGTCTTTAGCATATTTTTCTTGACTGAAAAAGATACCATTATCTAATTGTTTTATTTGCAATTCTCGAAAGAAGTTCAACTCATCAATATGACTCATCTCAAACTCTTTTGTCATTATTTTAGAAAATTCTTTATTCATTTCAAAATTAGTTGATCCGAAAATGATATCATCTACGTAAACTTGTACTAGTTGAATACCATTTTTATTTCTTTTAATAAAAAGAGTATTATCAACTTTACCAATTTAAAATTTTGATTGTAATAAGTAAGATCTTAGTCTATCATACCAGACTCTAGAAGCTTGTTTTAGACCGTATAGAGCTTTCTTAAGTTTGTAAACAAGACTCAGTAATTTTTCATTTTCAAAAAGTGGTGGTTGTTCAACATATACTTCCTCTTTTACAAATTCATTTAAAAAGGCACTTTTAACATCCATTTGATATAACTTGAAATTATTATGATTTGCGAAAGCAAGTAGAATCTGAATGGCTTCTAATCTTGCTATGGGAGCAAAGGTTTCGTCAAAATCTATTCCTTCTTTTTGACAATAACCTTGAGCGACTAACCGGGCTTTATTTCTAACAACCTCTCCTTGTTCATTCATTTTATTTTTATAAACTCATTTAGTTCCAATTATAGTTTTATTTTCAGGTCTAGGAACAAGTTTCCGAACATCATTTCTAGTGAATTGATTTAGTTCTTCTTGCATAGCCGAAATCCATGAATCATCAGTTGATGCTTCTTTTGGATTTTAGGTTCAATAGTTGATACAAAGGCTATATTGCTCATTTTACTTAGTTGATTTCTAGTTGTAACAATAGATTGCATAACTCCAAGTACATTTTCTATAGGACGATCTTTTAAAAGTTTAATCCTTTTATTAGGATGATTAATTTCATTATTAGTTTCAGTCGACTCTTGATTTTGAGTGATTAAATCCTATTCATCATTTGTATCTTCAAAATTTTTGAAACTTCCATAGAATGAAACATGCATTGTTTCTTCGATTGTTTTAGTTCTTAAATTAAACACTCTGTATGCTTTACTTCTATTAGAATATCCGATAAAGTTGCCTTTGTCGGATTTAGGATCAAATTTATCTAAGTTATCTTCTGTATTTGAAATAAAACATTTACTTTCAAAAATTCTAAAATAAGATACCTTAGGTTCTTTGAGTGAAGAAGTTCATAAGATGTCTTATCAGTTAAAGGTCTAATTAAAATTCTATTTAAAATATAATAGGTGGTAGCAACTGCTTCTGCCCAAAAATACTTTGGTAATTTACTATCTGAAAGCATAGTTCTCGCATACTCTTGAACCGTCCTATATTTACGTTCTACTACTCCGTTTTGTTATGGAGTTCTTGGAAATGAAAAATTGTGACTTATTCCCTTTTTATTGTAGAATTCCTCAAACTTTTCATTTTCAAATTCACCACTGTGATCACTAAGGATGGTTATAATTTTTAGAGAAAGTTGATTTTGAATCCCTTTTATAAAGTTCTTAAAACATTCAAAAGTATTACGTTTATATTTCAAAAATATTGTCCATGTAAATCTAGAATAATCATCTACAGTTACAAAAACATATTTACTATGATTTATTGACAGAATTTGAGATGGACCAAATAAATCAAGATGAAGTAATTCAAGAGGTTTCGAGGTTGAAAACATATCTTTTAATTTAAAGGAACTTTTTCTAAGTTTTCCTAATTGACATGCATCACATATATTATCTACTTTAAAATTCATTTTAAGGAGACCTCTTACTAGATCATGTTTTGACAGTCTAGATAAGAGTTCCAAATTCAAATGCCCAAATCTCTTATGCCAAATCCAAGGGTCACTTGTATTTTCCAAAAGACACAGGTTATCATTTGAAACTTTCATACTAAGAATATAAATATTCTTTTTCCTAATTTCCTCAAATATTATGGTTGAATTATTATCTTCAATATGACACTTATCTTTTTCAAATTTAATTTTATATCCTTTATTGTAAAGTTGACTAATACTTAGCAGATTATGTTTGAGATTCTTAACTAGCAAAACATTAGTAATAATGGGAGTTTCATAGTTATCGACTTTGCCGATGCCAATCACGTATCCTTTTGAGTTGTCTCCAAAGTTAACCAGTCTTCCGTCTTTGTATATTATATCATTCAGCATATCTGGATTAACCAGTCATGTGTCTTGAGCATTCACTATCGAGTATCCATTTATTCTTTTTGATCTGCACAATTTGTCCATTGTGAATTGATTCCTCAATACCCATAAAGCATGTTTCCTGCACTTCATACAATTTTGGTAGACAACTTGAATTTGAATATTGATTATATGCAGACTCAAGAGACAATGATAATCTGAATATTCCTAAACTAGCATTAACAAGTTTGTTAAACATAGCCATTTTAAAAGCTTTTTCAAAAATCATATTATGAAACTTTGAAAACCTTGCTCTGATACCAAATGTGAGAAATGCGGATTACGGATCTTAAGGCTAGAATTAACACTAAAGGGGAAGGGGTGAATAGTGTTTTAAGGAATTACTAAATCTTTATGAGTTTATGTTAATTTGAACACAAATTTATGCAATATTCAGACACAGATATGATCACAGAATCAAACACAGATGCAGAAATAAAGTAAAAGCAACAAAGGAAAGAACATACCGGATTTTATACTGGTTCGGAATTACCCTACATCCTGTCCCACACACAAGTATGGATTTCCTTTCAAAAGCAAATTTTACAATTACACCCTCGATTTCAAGGCCACGAGGTACACTACTCCAGATTCACAATCCTCTGGGTAGAGATACATGATTTTGCGGGCATCAAGTTCACCCAATTGATTTCACAGGCTACAATCACACCTTTTCTCGCTTGATTGATTTCACAGGCTACAATCACACCTTTTCTCACTCAATTTATTACAAAAAATCCTATGACTCTGAATAGCACTGAGATCTTGTTGAGATCGAGAATCAAGCCAGAGATGATATAGTTAGATTTAATGGTGATTTCGTCAGAGTAATGATAAAAATATATATAAAGAAATGTGAAAGGAGAAGAGGAGTGCAATCCAAGAAAATATGAATATAAATTCGTTTAAAACTACCCCTACTTATAGAAGAACAACAGCAATGTCTATTCATGAAAGGATATGACGAATAGACACTTCTTTTGAAATTCAAAATTTTAAAATCAACTGCCACCTTGTCGACAAGGGTACCTAGGGGTTTTCGGCAAGCCTATGGTATTCTTGGTGATTTGTTTTTCTTTGAAAATAACTTCTATCTTGTATTAAAACGATTTTTAAATTTTATAAGTATACTTAACTATAGTTAAAATACATAAATAAATATAGAGAATAATATTTTGGTATATATAAAATTTTACTATAATTTTATATTTAAATCTAAGTATAAATATTAAAAGTTAAATATATTATAATTAAAAGGCAACTTAAAACCAATGATAATTTGATTTTGAAGATAAAGATTATTTTGAGGCTTAAAGTCTTTTAAAACCAGGATAGATGTTTTTGATCTTTTTGAAAGTAAGTTTTTGAAATCATTTCGAAAATAAGATATAATTTTGTAAAAAAATTTGAATAGAAGTTAGTGGATACAAAACAATGTTCCACTAGATTTTTCGTAGGTTCCATCCTACTTAGGGTTCCATCCCTTTAACAGGCTCGAAGTGGATTCCATTTCACGAATAAATTGGATTTTAAGATGCCAGTGCTTTTCTAGGAGTTTTAACAAAATTCCTAACTAATTTACTTATTCTTGAACTCTTGATAATCTTGATGCTCATGAGTCTTCAATCTGGATATCTTGAATCTCTATACTGTACAGTCTTCATTCTTCGTACCTGCATCGTTAAATCCTGCATATATATATATATATATATATCTAAACTATAAAGTTAGTATTTATATTTTATAATCTTATTCTAAGGTTGTTGTCATCAAAACCATCTTCTCAGGAACTAACAATCTCCCCTTTTTTGATGATGACAACCTTTGTTTATAAAATATTACTTCTATCCTAATAACTCCCTCTTAATCTATGCCTAACTATCCTATTTTATACTTCTCCTCCTTTGTCATCAAGAAAAACTAACTCTAAACTATATAACTCCCTCTAAAACTAATACAATATGACATGCGATTATAATGATAGTGTAATCATAAATAATCAGCACTTAATTCTAAAACTAAAACTTAGTCCTTAATTACTAACTATCCTAACTAAGAATCCATATATGATAATACTTATAATAGTGATAATGTGAGAAATCAAATATAAGAACACAAATTATTTATTAATTATATATTGTTTTATTTACATTTGCGTAGAAGACAAAAGTAAGATCATACAACAATAGGAAAGAGAGAAAAGAAACTAATGTGTGTCCTTGAAAATGGGAGATCTATAAACGAACAATTTGGGTTGTGGAAACCGAAATTTCCACATTGTTCGATTGTCAAAGCACACTTCGCCAAACGCAAACGACTTCGTCGTCATCTTCAGCGTGCTCTTCTTCCATGAAGGCTTCTTCTTCTTCTTCCTCGCTGTCCTCTTGCACTTGATCTTCTGAAGATTCTTCATTAATCAAGATCGAATTAGCGTGATTGTCCATTAGAAATTTTTGCAAATTTCTAAGGATTCTACCTTGACGTTCTTGTTCTTTGTCCATTCTGTGTTGCACTACTTGAATTTCAGTCATTCGTTGCAGTACATCCTTCAAGGAATCCTCCATTTTCATTACTCGTGCAAGCATAGTTCGTTGAAATGGTCCAGTAGAAGGAGAAGGGAACGAAAAGGTTGAATTTTTGTTTGATTTGGAAGAGGAGGCCATTGTTTTATTGTTTTCAGAAGTTAGAACAGAGAAAGGACGGAAAGATTGAGCAAAATTTCGAAATAAGAAGAATATATAACCACTTATTTGAATTTTGGTGGGAAAATTTGAAAAAAAATAAAATCATTACATGTCAACAGGGGTAAGAGGGGGTTATCGACATGGTACCTATATTTTTACTATTTTATTTATTTTAATTTAATTTTTAATTATAGTTTGTTATTTATATACTATATTTCAGTTATTGAACAAGCACCTAATTCTCTTCTTAATTTAGTAAATAAAGAATCATTTAAAGGTTTTGTTGATATATCAGTGTTAGTCCGTGAGATGATGGTTTTGATGACAACAACCTTAGAATAGATTATAAAATATAAATATTGACATTATAAGTTTAGATATATATATATGTATGTATGTATGTATATATATATGTATGTATGTATATGCAGGATTTAACCATGTAGGTACCAAGAATGAAGATTGTACAGTATAGAGATTCAAGATATCAAGATAGAAAACTCATGAGTATCAAGATTATCAAGAGTTCAAGATTTCAAGGTTAAGTATTTTTATTAGGAATTTTGTTAAAACTCATAGAAAAGCACTGGCATCTTAAAATCCAACTTATTCGTGGAATGGAATCCACTTCGAGGCTGTTAAAGGGATGGAACTCTAAGTATGATGGAACCCACAAAAAATCTAGTGGAACATTGTTTTGTATCCACTAATTTTTTATTCAAATGATTTTACAAAATTATCTTGTTTTCAAAATGATTTCAAAACTTTCCTTTTAAAAACATCAAAACCCTCTATCCAGATTTTAAATAACTTTAGCCTCAAAATTATCTTTAATTTCAAAGTCAAAATAACTCCTGATTTTAAACTATCTTTTAAATATAATATATTTAACTTTTAAATATTTATACTTATATTTAAATATAAAATTATAGTTAAATTCTATATATATTATTCTCTATGTTTACTTATGAATTTTAACTATAGTCAAGTATATTTGTTAAGTTTAAGATAGTTTTAATATAAAATAAAAGTTATTTTCAAAGAAAAACAAAACACCAAAAAATCCTTTGGGATGTCGACATGCCCAAGTACCCCATGTCGACATGATGTCAGTTGAGTTCAAAATTTAAATTTCAAAAGAAGTGTCTATTCGCCATAACTCTTCATGAATAGACATGGCTGTTGTTCTTCTATAAATAGGGGTTAGTTTCAACGAATTTTATATCAGATTTTCTGGTTTTTCATGTTATCCCGCTTTTTGGCAAAGCCGCGATACCAAAAGATCGGTCAGAAACGGAGAACAGTTCGTCTCAGAGGCTGGTCATACTTCGTTTCGCCATGGATATCACTGAATTTTATCCGAGTCCAGATTGAGCTACAATTGATAGGACACGGCAAGAAAGACTATAGGAGTCAGAATTTCAAATTTCAAGTCAATCCGAGTTCTTATGCTCAAGTTATGATCGATTCAATTTGAAGGGCAAGGCTTAGGTTTTGAATCCATTGTTGACCAACATTTCGAAACCATCGCGTTCGAATCCATAAGATTCGAATCCACCGAACCACCTCAGGTTCGTCTCCACCACCTTCGAACCCATCAGGTTCGAACCCATCAGGATGCCTCGGTTTCGAGACCATCGAGTTCGAACCTACCAAGCTCATAACAATGGACCTTGAACCCATTGGAGAATAGCCGCTTCGAACCCATCACAAAGCATTGTTCGAAACCAAACGTGGAGCCTTGTTCGAATCCATCCATGAAGTCATGTTCGAACCCATCCACGATGCCAAGTTCCAACCCATTTTGTGTAGCTTCATTCGAATCCACTGGGTCAACCAACCATGGTGACGTGTCTTCCATCAGTTCGAATACGCCGAGATCTATGGAGTCGAAGCGGTCAACTCGAAGTGAAGACCGGATCGATTCGAAGTTTGCGCTCCACGCCACCACGAAGCCACGTGCCTCCATGGATTCGAAAGGATCGATTCGAAACCTTGGTTTCGAACCAAACAGCCGAGCAACAAACCCAATTTCAAACCCATCATATCTCCTAACCTATTGATCCAAATGCCACGAAATTTTCACCGAAGCTTGCGTACATGTTGAAGAATGTCCACGCCAAATTTCACCTCGATTGGATGAATTCTTGATCGGTTCGAATGGAGTTCGAACCGATGCCAAAGTGGGCCCAAACTTCCTGAGACCGTGCGTGTGGGCCACCTCACGTGCCAGGAGTGGTCTCCCGAGTTTTCAACGAGATACCAGCATCCTATGCCTATAAATAGAGCCCCAGGGCCAACAGAAAAGGGACCTTCTGACTCTAAGGCGCCCGGACTCTGCCGGATCAAGATCTCTATCATCCTATATCATAATTTGATTGTTGATTTCGAATTTCCAGTTGTAACTTGCTGTTGATCGCTGTAACAAATTGTAAACATTGAAAGAGAATCAATAAAATATCAAAAAACTTCACAGTGGACGTATGCAACACGCCGAACCACTATAAATCGATTGTCTACGCATTTTCTTTACTGTTGATTGGAGTTTTTGTTAGATAATATCTATTTTGAACTTGCATTATTGACTATTATCTCTTCAACGACTCCCGAAGAGTGTTGTGCCCAATTTTGACGCAAAACTTTGGTGCTTTCACCGAGAAAACCCAGATTTTCTCATGCTCGTTGGATCTGTCATCGATACCGGATTGAATAAATCTAAGAGAGAGATCCAGATCGTTAAATCCAACTTCCTTCCCTTCTATTCAGATTTGCATAAAGTCTAGGAAAGGAACTCAACTCTAAAGATGGTTAACACAAGAACCACCTCGAATGCCGTCAATCAAGAAGGACAGGATAGACAGAATCCTGCCCCTCTACCTCTACCTAATCAATATGCCGCTGGGCACTCAGAGCCGTCGGGTCCGGTTACCCGACAAGAATTGCAGTTGTTACACCAAGAGCTGACCTAGAGTCGGTGACAACTAGAAGAACAGCTACGCGCTAACGCTGAGCTAATCAACAAGCTGGATCGCCAAAAACGAAAGAGATCCATGAGAGATCGTGCTTCTCGCTCTTCTAGCGAAAGTTCTTCATCTTCTGATTATCGTAATCGACCTCCACTACCCCGGTTAGATGGGAGTCGTATGCCATCCGCTGGAAACCAACCGACATTGACCGTTGGACAAATAAGAGTTGGCCCGTCAGCCAGCTTCCAAACCGGACCCTCCTCCCGAGGAGGCGCCGTTCCTCATCACGCCGCAGAATACCGTACCACTAGCGTTGCGGCTGAACCAGGGGTCGACGCTCAAGACCAGTCGGACCTAGACCGTCGTCATAGCGGTCGTACTCCTGAACCGTACGTCCCAGAGGACTATGAGCCGAGAAGGCAGGATGTGAACCGTCGACGATATCCGGTTCAAACCCAAAGTATGGAACGTGACCACACTCCGGCGCAAATGCCGGATCTTTCAACTATGATACGTCAGATGATCCGTGAGAGTCAAGGGTTCACAAACGACGATTAGGGAGTTTCCCGAAGTCATACTCCCTTTACGGACGATATTCTTAATGCTGAACCCCCACGGCAATTCCGAATGCCCACTCTACCCATGTATGAGGGAAACTCTGACCCCAACCAACATATTCTAAAATATGAATGGTCGATGACTGCTGCCAGAGCCGACGACGCTGTGAAGTGTCGTAGTTTCCCCATATCCTTGGGGGGCATCGCCACCATGTGGTTCACCCGATTGCCTCCTCGATCCATCTCCTCATTCGACCAGCTGGCCACAAAATTCGTTGAGCAATTCCGCATGCACGTCGCAAGGCCGAAAGATGTCAACACTCTATCTAGTGTCACACAAGCTCCCGGAGAGACACTCAGAAACTACTTAGAAAGATTCCATACTGCATGTGCAGAGATTAGTAATCCGAACGATAACTCCATCCTTATGGCGTTAACTAAGGGGATCGACCCCGATTCTGAATTTGGCAATTGGCTAGCTGGGAAACCACCTGCGTCATTGGACCGTTTCCATGCCAAAGCAGCTCAATTCCTGAGACGGGAAGACGCGAAACAGTCTAGGAAGCAAACTGACGCAGGGCCAAATGCGGGAGGAACCCAAAGCAATGTTGCAATAAAACAGTCCGGCGAGAGCTCCGGAAAAGTTCAGTTGAACATTAAAAATAAACAAGCTCGGCGAAGAGAGAGCGTGAATCAACTTAAAAAACAAGATCAAAATCGCGGCCCGCAACGCAAGAATCCGAAGTTCGACAGTTATACTTCTTTGAATATTTCATCGGAGGACTTGTATTTGCGGACCCGTAATGCGATTCAATATGAAAAACCTGCTCCAAGACCGTCGTCAGAGAGACAAATCCAGACGGGAAAATTTTGCAGGTTCCATGAAGGCTACGGGCACGATACGAACGAGTGTCGTCACTTACAGGATCTTGTTGAAAAACTGGTCAGGGAAGGGAAACTGGAACAGTTTGTGCGGACATCGCAGCCCAGAGATGCGGGCCCATCCAATCCAATCAATGAACCCGATCGACCGAGGCAGGAGGACTCGACTTGTCCCCGTGGGAGATTGGTGATAAACGCCATCAGTGGCGGGCCTACTCATTCAGAAGCCTGGAACGACGAAGAACCTCGTCGCTGTCACACATGACAGGCTCCTTCAATCCATGAATACTTTACAATTTCTTTTACGTTCTGAAATTTGAATTTGTAATAAGGCACTGATTTTGCCACATTTTCTTATTTCAGCAAATAAAATGCTATCTCTTCAAGCTAAAGCTGTGATTCACCGAATACAACGTTCAACAATCACGACACACGAAGAGCTAAGTTCCATCGAACAATGGAATTTATTCAAATAGCGAGTGACTGCGTTACAACCGGCCACTCACTAAGTGAAACCCCAGCTCGGGGGCAAGCCAACACATCGAAGGCTGAACTGGACCAACACACGACAGTCCATTCCATAATTCGTTCCCACCGCGCGAACGGAATCCAACTTCCCAGAGCGCGAATTGGAGTATAAACATTAAACAATTCGTTCCCAGAGTGCGAACGGACTCCAACTTCCCACAACATGAATTGGAGTATAAATATTCAACAATTCGCTCCCAGAGCACGAGCGGACTCCAACTTCCTACAGCGTGAATTGGAGTATAAACATTAAACAATTCGTTCCCAGAGTGCGAACGGACTCCAACTTCCCATAGCGTGAATTGGAGTATAAATATTCAATAATTCGCTCCCAGAGCGCGAACGGACTCCAACTTCCCACAGCATGAATTGGAGTATAAATATTCAACAATTCGCTCCCAGAGCGCGAGCGGACTCCAACTTCCCACAGCGTGAATTGGAGTATAAACATTCAACAATTCGCTCCCAGAGCGCGAGCGGACTCCAACTTCCCACAGCGTGAATTGGAGTATAAATATTCAATAATTCACTCCCAGAGCGCGAGCGGACTCCAACTCCCACGGCGTGAATTGGAGTATAAACATTAAACAATTCGTTCCCAGAGTGCGAACGGACTCCAACTTCCCACAGCGTGAATTGGAGTATAAATATTCAACAATTCGCTCCCAGAGCGCGAGCGGACTCCAACTTCCCACAGCGTGAATTGGAGTATAAACATTCAACAATTCGTTCCCAGAATGCGAACGGACTCCAAATTCCCGGAGCGCGAATTGGAGTATAAACATTTAACAATTCGTTCCCAGAGCGCGAACGGACTCCAACTTCCCACAGCGCGAATTGGAGTATAAACGTTTAACAATTCGTTCCCAGAGCGCGAACGGACTCCAAATTCCCGGAGAGCGAATTGGAGTATAAACATTCAATAATCCGTTCCCACTGCGCGAACCAACCCATCAATGCGGGCTCTAAATTCCCAGAGTGTGAATTGGAGTATAGACATCAATTCAAAGTTCCCGGAGTGCGAACCGAAGCATCCGTGCAAACTCCAGATCCCCGAAGTGCGAGTTGGAGTACAAACGTCAATTCCGGGTTCCTGAAGTACGAACCCAAACATACATGTTTTATTCAAGTTCCCGGCATGTGAATTGGAGCACAAACACCAAGTCAAAGTTCCCGTAGTGCGAACTAAAGTGTTAATACTAACTCCGAGTTAGTAGAGTGCAAGTTGGAATGTGAACATCATTCCTAAGTTCCCGGAGCGCGAACCATGTTACAAGCATCAATAACTCTCGAATTCCTGGAATGCAAACCAGGTTATCGATCTCAAATTATTCTAAGTCCCCGGAATGCGGACGTGTGCTCAAGACTTGCAACAAGTGCGATTAACCACCAAAAATACAAGTGATGTTCCCCAAAACTGGGGGGCACGAAAGCTAAATATTAATCACCAACCGAAGTGATACAACGTCCGAAGTTCAACTCATTCATCAATCGCAACCTGTGACCAAGATTTTCAGGCTTGGCGAATGAAACGAACTCTACTTAAACGGTAAAAACACCACAAGTACACCGGACCGAAAACAAGACACTGCGAGTACTTAAGCAAAAATAGAACAAGAGTTGAAACAAAGGAACTAAATTTTATTTCAACTAACTTGAAACAAGAACTTACACGAAAATAAGTTCTCCCGAAAAAAGAATGCCTACTAGCAGGGGCCGAACCTGCATCTATACACGGCCTACTGACAAAAAACGAAGACAAGTACCTATATACCAAAACATCTACTTGAGAAGCCGATTTATTTCTTCTTTTTCGTCCTTCTCACTAGTGGTACATCTTCAGTGTCACTAGGGACAGAAATTCTTCGTTTTGAGTGTCTCCTCTCCGGCGGTGGCTCTTCGGCTGGAGGCATGATGTCAATCTCCTCCTCGGAGCTTGAATCTACATGGGGGCTTCTCGTCGGAGGAGTAGGGGGGACTGGATTCGTAACGAAAGTTGAGATAGTTCCACCCGATGGTGCTACCATAGCAGGTGCTGGACTCTGCGCCGCCGTGCTGCCACCGACGGTACCGCTCTGCCCGCAGCCTCTATTTCGGCGTTGATCTCAGCCAAAATTTCCTCATCACGAGTCGCATGGGCTTGGCTGGGGGCATCCACGGCCTGCATCGAAGAACTTGAGGACGGCGGGAGGCTACTAACGATGATAAATGGCAAGTCAGAGAAAGAACCACCCTGCTCGCCGAGCAGTTCGCTCACCATTTGTTCGTCAGCAGATAAGGATCCCCCCTGCGCCGCCTCAGCAGATACCGCAGTTACAACAGTAGTCTCGGTGGCGATGGCCTTATCTCCTCTGCTTGGTTCTTGAGCCGCGACAGTCGGCGCAGTTCCAGTCCCTAGGCAAAAAATAAGAAGTTATTAGTAACGGCTACAAAACAAACACTCTATTTAGAAAACGCTTGAGATAACTTCGGAATACCTTCCCCAGTTTGGCTCGCAGACGGCTGAACGGCCTCGGAAGTACGCTCATGAATAGGAGATAAGCATGGCCGTTTCGGGTCGTAGGCAGGAACAGGTTGCAAACCGACCGCAGATACAGAAACCGACGAAGATGGTGTGGTGACTTCAGTGACAGCAGAATGGTGCTCAACACCCGATCCCTCTCCGACTTCCAGGGAACGACCGCCGATCATCTCCTTCTCATGAGCGATGATGGCGTCATGAAGGACCTTCTTCTCATCATCTGTGAGCAGCCGGTTTTCAAGTTCGAATCGATCGACCGCTTCACCTGGGTGCGCTTCCTCTTCCTCCTCAACCAATCGGTCCCAGGCACTACGAAGGTGAACCGGATAATCTTGAAGCCAGGCCAAGTTTCTGTATTTTAACACATTGGCGTTATAAGTTATGAGCAAATCTTCGATATCGGCCTCTAGCCTGGCCTCTGCCTGTTGAACCTTCTCCTCCACCTCTGCTTCGACCGCCTGAACTTTGGCCGCGGCCGCATCTCTTTCAGTGCGAAGCACTATGGCTTGATCGCAGGCTTCTTGCGCCGTGTTAAGCGCGTCATCTCTATCTTTAATAATCTCGGCAAATTTAGCCTTGATCTCATTAAGTTCTTTTAACACCGCATCCCGCTCAGCAGTGACGACAGTGTTTCGGTGGCCCATGTCTTCCACCGTAACATAGTGCTCCTTTTTCATTCTATCCATGGCTGCTTGAGCTTCATCGGCCTTTGTAAGAGCCTCCATCTCTGATTTTCGAGACGATTCAGCCTCAGTATTCAGCACTTGTATGATGCGGTCTTTTTGAGCCAGCTCGGTTTGAAGCTTTTCAATGGTAGCCGCTCGTTCGAAGGCCAACGCCGATGCCTTATCGACCGCCCTATACCACGCCTTGTATTGAGTGTAAAAGTCATGCACATAGTCGAGCGCTAACCGCTTGGCCTCCGGCGGGATTCTTTTCAGGTTCGGAGGAAAGACGTAGTTATCGAAGAAAATATTCGGGAACTCCCTCTTTAGTTGCGCAAGTCTAATTGCCCCTTCCCCCGAGATTCCAGTAGGAGGCTGCTCTGCGACTATCGGGGTCATCGCCTCAGATCGGGAAGGTTGAGAAACCGACGTATATCGAGAAGACTCGGAAGGATGAGGGACATGAGCAGGAGGTTGTACGGGATCTCTGGAAGGAGGAGGGGTACGCGATCGCGATCGACGCTTATAGCCCCTGTCCATGTCATATCTCTCATGACTAGAATACCCAGAGCGTCCCTGGTCATAATGCCCAGAGCGCCCCTGATCATAACCTCCATCCCCTTCTCGTCTGCGCGAGTCGTAATATGAAGGCTTGCGGGCATGTCGAAGACTCCCAAGCATTGAACCGCGCTTAGACATGATATCTGCGAAGCAAAATAAAATAGAATTAATCACCTTTCAAAACAGGTAGTTTACAGTCAAAGGTTATGCAGTGTCGTGAAATGTGTATGAATATGCATTCCCCCCGACCAACCAGAAGTGTCGACCTCGCTGATACTAAGAGGCTCGTTCAACTCTAGAGTACGATGGAATTCCTCCAACCCGGCATCATGTTGAAAAGACACATCGTCCGGGATTGGAAGATCGGCAAGCCCTTCAAAAAGATTTTCGGTTCTCGGAGGAGACATCTCCGAGATTCTAACTCCGGGAGCAGAACGGGCCGTGACAACCGATTTCCATCTCCCCTTCTTACTTGACTTAACCATGGCAGCCTTGCCTTTTCTCTGCTCCGCGACATCCGGAACTGCGTCAGTAGGCCCGGTCAGCGGCTCATCATCGGTGTGGGTTCTTTCAGAGTCAGCTTCCTCGGCTGTAGTAACTCCGGGTTTCTTGTGCTTGACTCGTTTTTTCGAGACGACCCTTAGTGCCACCTCAAAGCTTATGCTCTGCCCTTGTTCGATCAAACCGCAGGTCCGGAGATTCCTATCCGTCAATAACACGTCGATATCCCTATCTCCACTCGGGACTTCTCGAAGCACTCACACCATCTCCCTATAGTGCTCGCCCTCCGGTCGCTGAATCACCGCTGTAAAAAAGAATAAAATATAAGTTCCACTTCGGCTGCAATTACCGTAGTAATTATTTACGAACTCAGCTATACTCACGTCTGAATAGCCATCGTCGGGCAAATTCAGGAGGACATCTGACATAAAACCATTCTGTCCTATAATAGCTCAACCTGGTCCAAGACCCGGTAACCACTTGGCAATTTCTCACCGCTTCCAGGAATGTGAAGGAGGGGTAATCACCCCGAGTTTTGAAATTGAACAAGTATCTGATCTCAATTGGGAGCGGTGGTCGATGGAGATATTCCATAAATGTAATGAACAAGCTATTAATCGACGCATATCCGTTCGGGTGCAGCTGAGATGGGGCGATCCTCAAAAACGACAATACTCCCCTTATATACTCGTTGAACGGAGGAAGTGTCCCGGCCGCGCACGCGTGGCGGTTAAATGCTGTATATCCCTCCGGCGGATTATGCGGTCTATCATTCGGCCCCGGCAGTAGCACATCATCCAGCGACAGGCCGTGTCTCAAACATATTCTCCCCAACATGTCTTCAGAGATATTGGACGGAACGAAATCTGATGGATTGGCAATGAACGACGCATCGGGAAGTTCATCCGAGGCTGGACCAATAATCTCAGGATCAATATCCGGAATCTCTAGCCTCGGAGAGACTGTAACTTGAGTCTCCTGCTGCTGTGAACTTGACGGTTCCATAACTAGCTAACTCACGAGAAACCATCGTTAGACGACAAAAACCCGTGCGTTCCCCAGTGTAGCGTGTATGAGTGTATGTTGTGTAGTGACATGCATTACTTGAATAAATGTTGCAGAGTTAAAGAAATATGCAAACGACAAAGCTACGGAGTCCAGCTATAATGACCGTCATCGCTGACCGCCATCACCAATCCGTTTCCATGATGGAAGTTGATTCGGGTAAAAATTGTTATGGTTCCATCGACGAGCTTCGAAGGGCGGTCATGTATGCAGTTTAATATTCAAGTCCAAATGTGCAAGAGTGAAGCTCGTCGGAGTTCTGCCTAGAAAATATCAAACTTTGGTATCCATCATAGAGGGTTCGAAACCATCACAAGGACTTCGTTCGAACCCAACCGAACACCCCTTCGTTCGAACCCATCCTGACGTCGCTTCGAACCCATGCGGTTAGACGCGCTCCGAATCGATGACCAGATGCCAAATTCGAACCGATCGATAAGGGACAACTTCGAATCGATCTTTGCTTGACAAGTTCGAAACGACAAGGGGACCCTCAACTTAACGTCATCCACGTTCGCATCGATACTCTTCGTATCGATGTGAAGTTGTGGACTTCGAAACCACAACCGATGGGTTCGAATCCATCGATTCGAATGAAACCATCGAACCCATCAATAGGTACAAACTGTGTCACCCCCATGGGGTCGTCCAAGAAATTGATTCGAGCACGAGTCCCCATATGGCTTCGAAGCCCTCTACCAGGCCAGATCTGACTTTATCAATTGATAGAAAGGCGCGGGTTCGAAGTAACTTTGCCGTTCGCCGATTGAATTCGAGGCTAATTACCTAGTTTGAACGATGAATTCGAGAGATTGAAGACTTGAATCTTGGTCGATTCGATGATGCGACACAGTGTTTTCCTTTTTGGAGCTCCGAAACGATGAAGAACACAGAAAAGTCAAGGCGGAAGTAGAAGAGTAAAAAGTAAAAAATGGCGAGCCCACTGCTATTTATATGAGGTGTTGAAAGCAACCGAGACGATTGCTCTCCCAGCCAACCCAACCGGCCACAACCGGTCAAGTACCAGATCGGTTTGAAGTTAGCTTTCGAACCCATCTGCCTAAAGCCCTATCGATTCGAAGTTCACCTCGTGCTTCAACGGTACGAAATGCACTACAGAGTGACAGGCTGCATCGATGCGAAACGAACTGTGGGCTCGGTTCGAAGACCTTGTTCACATCAACCACTTCGAACCCATCATAGCATAAGCATACCGCGACCATACAAACGTGAATTTCGAACCCATCGATGCTCGAATGCATCGGTTCGAAACATCACACTCACACAATACAGAATTCAATTCCTTCAACCTTCAATATCAATTCAGGGGAGGATCGATACGAAGGGACTTTTCTAAACAACCGTCAAGCATTGTCTCAACTCAAGTTTCCAAATCGGCTCAGGAGAGAATCGATACGAAATTCAATAGCCAACCAAGCTGGCAACGACTCATGAACGCACAACGTTTGCAAGGGTCAAACTAACATATATTCATAAAAGTCGAACTAACAATCGATTTTAAACATTTACAGGGGTCAAACACTCATCTTGTTACAAATGCAACAGCCAATGGCTAAGCACTATTATACAGCAATCAATCATGTCAACACAAGGTTACAACAACACAGCATACGAGTTTCAGCAAAAAAGAGAGCAATTATTGTTCAGAGAGAGATTGCAGCTATTCAAAGCACGTCATGTTCCCACAAGACGTACTTTGGGGGGCAAAATGTTATCCCTCTTTTTGGCAAAGCCGCGATACCAAAAGATTGGTCAGAAACGGAGAACAGTTCGTCTCAGAGGCTGGTCATACTTCATTTCGCCATGGACATCACTGAATTTTATCCGAGTCCAGATTGAGCTACAATTGATAGGACACGGCAAGAAAGACTATAGGAGTCAGAATTTCAAATTTCAAGTCAATCCGAGTTCTTATGCTCAAGTTATGATCGATTCAATTTGAAGGGCAAGGCTTAGGTTTCGAATCCATTGTTAACCAACATTTCGAAACCATCGCGTTCGAATCCATAAGATTCGAATCCACCGAACCACCTCAGGTTCGTCTCCACCACCTTCAAACCCATCAGGTTCGAACCCATCAGGATGCCTCGGTTTCGAGACCATCGAGTTCGAACCTACCAAGCTCATAACAATGGACCTCGAACCCATCGGAGAATGGCCGCTTCGAACCCATCACAAAGCATTGTTCGAAACCAAACGTGGAGCCTTGTTAGAATCCATCCATGAAGTCATGTTCGAACCCATCCACGATGCCAAGTTCGAACCCATTTTGTGTAGCTTCATTCGAATCCACTGGGTCAACCAACCATGGTGACGTGTCTTCCATCAGTTCGAATACGCCGAGATCTATGGAGTCGAAGCGGTCAACTCGGAGTGAAGACCGGATCGATTCGAAGTTTGCGCTCCACGCCACCACGAAGCCACGTGCCTCCATGGATTCGAAAGGATCGATTCGAAACCTTGGTTTCGAACCAAACAGCCGAGCAACAAACCCAATTTCGAACCCATCATATCTCCTAACCTATTGATCCAAATGCCACGAAATTTTCACCGAAGCTTGCGTACATGTTGAAGAATGTCCACACCAAATTTCACCTCGATTGGATGAATTCTTGATCGGTTCGAATGGAGTTCGAACCGATGCCAAAGTGGGCCCAAACTTCCTGAGACCGTGTGTGTGGGCCACCTCACATGCCAGGAGTGGTCTCCCGAGTTTTCAGCGAGATACCAGCATCCTACGCCTATAAATAGAGCCCCAGAGCCAACAGAAAAGGGACCTTCTGACTCTGAGGCGCCCAGACTCTGCCGGATCAAGATCTCCATCATCCTATATCATAATTTGATTGTTGATTTCGAATTTCCAGTTGTAACTTGCTGTTGATCGCTGTAACAACTTGTAAACATTGAAAGAGAATCTATAAAATATCAAAAAACTTCACAGTGGACGTAGGCAACACGCCGAACCACTATAAATCGATTGCCTACGCATTTTCTTTACTGTTGATTGGAGTTTTTGTTAGATAATATCTGTTTTGAACTTGCATTCTTGACTATTATCTCTTCAACGACTCCCGAAGAGTGTTGTGCCCAATTTTGACGCAAACATTTCACTCTCTTCTTCTTCCATGTTTCTAAATACATATTCTTACCATTACTCAACCGAAATCAACATTGAATCGAACTCGATTACTTCTAGTTTGATTCTCTATCACTATCTCTACAAGGTTCTCAGTGCTATTCAGGGTTATAGGCTTTTTGTAATCTATCAAAAGAGAACGGTGTGATTGTAGCCTTGAAAATCAATCAAAAGAGAAAAGGTGTGATTGTAGCCTTGGTAAATCAATTGGGTGAACTTGTGTCCCGGAAATCAAGTATCTCTACCCAGAGGATAGAAATTCTGAAGGGTGTACCTCGTAGCATTGAAACCGAGGGTGTAATTATACAATTGCTTTTGAAAGAAAATCCGTACTTGTGTTGCGGGACTGAATGTAGGGTAACTCCGAACCATTATAAAATCCGACGTGTTCTTTCCTTTGCTGCTTTTATTTTATTTCTGCATCTGTGTTTATTTCTGTGATCATATCCGTGTCTGTATATTGCATACATTGGTATCTAAATTAACATAAACTCAAAAAGATTTAATAATTCTTTATTAACACTATTCACCCCCTATAGTGTTAATACTAGCCTTAAGATCCGTAATCCGCATTTCTCACAATTGGTATCAGAGCAAGGTTTTCAAAGTTTCATAATCTGATTTTTGAAAAGGTTTTTAAAATGGCTATATTTGTTAATACTAGTTTAGAAGTATTCAAACCATCATTGTGTCTTGAGTCTGCATATAAACAATATTCAAATTCAAGTTGTCTACCAAGATTGTTTGATGTGCAGGAATCATGCTTTATGGGTGTTGAGGAATCAATCCACAATGGAAAAATTGTGCAGATCTGAAAGAACAAATGGATACCTGATAGCGGATGTTCTAGACACATGACTGGCAATCCAGATATACTGAATGATCTAATATACAAAGATGGAGGACTGGTTAACTTTGGAGACAATTCAAAAGGATATGTGATGGCATCGGCAAAGTCGGTAATTCTAAAACTCCTACTGTTAACGAAAAAATTTAAACGCTAACACCCTGGTGTATAAGATGTGATTGTGAAAGCACCACCCGTTTGTACGGGAAACAGAAATAAGCAGAAAGTATGTAGAAAAACGGTAAGAGACACAGTATTTATAGTGGTTCGGCTTATAATCCAGCCTACGTCCACTTTAATCTTTTTATCACTAGTTTGATTACAATTCTTTACAAGATCTTTCAATTACAACACACTTCAAGTGATAGGATATGTGAAACAAGTAGCTCAAGCTTTGATGTTGACAATCATCTTCAAATCCATGGTGAATGTGGATGATTCCTTCATGGAGTTCCTTTAGAAGTTTGTTGGATCTAAAAAGCTTTGAAGTCGTCTGGAATTCGGCAGAGTAATGGCGCTTGAAGAGAATGAGCCCCAAAAGGTCCTTTGCATGTTGGAGATGGTTTCATATTTATAGAGAGTTCTGGGCGGAAAAAGTGCTAAGTCCTAACTCGTGGCCGACTTAAGATAAGTCGTGTTCGACTTAAGGTAAGTCGTCCCCGGGTCACTGAGCCGAGTCTATGGCAGTTCCCCTTTTTTGAACCCATCCCTAAGTTCTAAGTCGTGTGCGAGTTATCTGGCTGCAATTGCTAATTTCCCTTCTTAAGTCGTATACGACTCTTTTTATGTCGTAAGTCGTAGTCGACTTAACCAATTGCAACTGGTTTAAAGCAAGTCTTAACTCGTAGACGAGTTAAGAGGTGTGTCTTTAGGTCGTATCCTCCTTAAGTCGTATAACCTCTTTAAGTCGTAAGGGTCTTAAGTCGTACAAACTGCAGTTATCATTAAGTCGTAGGCCATCAATTTCCTTAAGTCGTAAAGACCTTAAGTCGTTAGCTTTTCTTAACTCGTATGCCTGCTAACTCGTAGAAGATCTTAACTCGCAGAGGATTAACTCGTAGAGGCTTAACTTGTGGAAGATCTTAACTCGTACACTTGCTAATTTGTAGATATGCTGACTCGTAAAGGCTTATCTCGCAAGTAGCTTAACTCGGGTACTCCTTAACTCGTAGGCTGCTTATCTCGTAAGCTTGCTAACTCGTAGAGGTCTTTAAGTTGTAGGAAGTTGCTGACTCATGTATCCTTTAACTCGTACATGCCTTGAGTCGTACATGCCTTGAGTCGTACATGCCTTGAGTCGTACATGCCTTAACTCGTGGACCTGTTAACTTGTGAACGAGTTAGGGTTAACATTTGCCCCTCGAAGCACACGCTTAAATCGTAAGTCGTGTGCTTCGACTTATCATAACTCGGTCATGTCGTTTCAAATCCCAACCTTTCCAGATATAAAAGCCTGAGTCGTCCTTCTTCTCATCACTTAACCTTTTAAACTGCTTTCTGCCATTAACGCATCTTCAAGCTCTCCGAGGCGATTTCGACCCGATTCATCTCTGATTCTTTCTAGCATCAAACAATCGTAAGAGATCTTGCTTCAAACTTCGACCGTTAACCATTGTTACTTTATGTATTCAGTTCATCATCTTTGGTTTGCCCCATTCAAACCCTGCGAATTCTATTCGAATTGATTACCGATGAACTAAAATTCATCTGATTTGGCCTATGGTGATTCGCGCTTTGGGGCGATTCATAGTGTAACGAGTTAAGGTTGTCGCTGCTGAAGAAGCCAAGGATGAACAGGTTAAGAGATTTGAAAGGGAGGCGAGTTGGTCGAATAGGTTGATTGAAAATAACAAGGGATCGTCTCATATATGACTCGGCTTCTTCCATGTGACTTAGCGATTTCCATGAGCCGTAGCCGAGTTAAGACTTGGAGGATTTCTAGTTGTTTTGGATCAGAGCCTTTCTCCTGTTCCCCGAGTTACGACTTAGGACTTAGAGGATAAGCAGCTTGATGTGTTTGATGGCTGAGGATAGGAACGACTCATCCCTTGAGTCGGTTGCGACTTAGTACTTGAGTCGGTTTTGACTTAGCACTTGAGTCCGATACGACTTAGCACTTGTGTTCGATACGACTTAGCACTTGTGTTCGATACGACTTAGCACTTGTGTTGTTTTTTTTTTTTTTTTTTTTTTTTTAGGATCTGCTTAAACCTTGAATTGTTGCAGTGATGTTGAACTGTTGAACTTTGATGCCTTCTTTTACAAATTACTTTGACTCGCAAGTTAACAACCTGTCCAATACAACATTTACAGAAAAACCGGGGCGAATATACTGCCATTGATCGCCCTCTTCGAATGACAGATTAGCTAATAACAGTCATTAAACTTAAACAGATTGTGTGAATGAAGTGCTCAACTTATTAACTTCAAGTAAAATACTAAAGCAATACTGAAATAGTCAATTAAAATTGACCAGCTCGCATTAATATTATACTTGAACTAAAGACTAACAAGTTCTGAAATTTTTGTAATCGATCAATCGTCGACTAGTTTTATTTCAGTTATATTTACTTGTTATTATTATTTTTTTTTTTTTGTTTTTTGCACAACACTTCACACTTTTTTAGGAAACGTGCACCTTCATATTTGAATATCCAGTTGTTTGTGTAGAATGACTTCTCAGGAAGGTGATACAACAGTTCGGACTGGAGAGGTAACTGTTCTTCCGGCTCCACTGGTTAATCCTCCCGAAAGAGCTCCTACTTCACTATCATACAAAGTTTTTCGCCAGTTGTGTGCTCAGTTTGGTATCGTTGAATCAGATGCCATTCTTCCCGAAAGAAATAACACTGCCGATATAGCTCCTTCTGGCTTTGTGACAATTAACCGGCAAATGTGCCTAAGTGGAGGCATTCCTCCTTTCAACGACTTTTTCCAACAACTTCTCCGTCAACTGGCCATTGCTCCATCCCAGCTACACCCCAATGGCTATGCCATTCTAATGGGGTTGTGTGTGCTTTTTAGGAGAACACTTGATCGACTTCCAAGCTTTGGTGAAGTTTGTTATCTATGCTCTTTTTCTCGGACTAAGGATCATCCTTCCATTACTGTTGTGAGGAGCGCCCGAAACCGCAAACTGATTGTTGGCCTCCCTGATACTGCTCACGGGTTTTTAACCCAATTCTTCTATGTTCGTTGCCCTCCGGGGTTTTATGGTGTGTGGAGAGTTGGAAGTAAGGGCGTTCAGCTTTATTCCTGACACATGTTTTCCTTATAAAATCTTTTCATAGCCTGAGTAGTTAGATGTTAATTTCCCTTTTTACTTTTCAGCGCTTCCACCTCCTTCTAGAGACCCAGGCTATAAGCAAATTTTTGAAAGATTGAATGCTGTGCCAGTAGAAGAGAGGAATATAAAGTTTTTGCTGAGAGATGACTTTTTACATCAATACGGGCTTCTTCACTCTTCTCGCTATACTCAGCCTCATGAAGCCCCGACTGAAGTTCCCGATTCCCCGACTGAAGCATCGGATGCCCCCGTTACTATCGAACAATCTTCATCAAAAGAGTCTAACATCGAAGCTTCATTGGTGAAATGTTCCACCCCTACCGACATTATGGGGTCATCTAGTAAGACGGCACTTGCCCCGATTGAGGAAGAAGAAGAACCTTCACAGCCTCTCGGGGGATTAGCTGATGTAGGAACTGAGAAAACAAGTCTCACCGAGCATGATGGTGACGATGTTTATGATGGGTTGAGCGACATAATAGTGACCTCACAGGAGCTTTTTAGAGATGACGTGTCTAAAACTATCTCTCCTATGATTGAGGCGACGTCCCTTCTTCGACTAACACCAACACAAACACCAACTCCTCATACCCAAGCTATCATCACCCCTACACCAATGAGTGGTTTGTAGCTTAATGCGCGTAGCTTGCACATCACACAACACTTAGGATTTTTCGGCATTTGTTCATATTTAACTTCTTTTCTTCGGAAGTTTCTAAGACTTGCTATTTTTGCCTTTTCAGATTCCCCTATGGGGCGCAGCGGCAGCGGTTCCTATTACAAGGACTTTCGACGCTATGGAGGGCGTGGCAGCTATGACTACAAGCAATACTATGCCGATCCCAGAGAAACCAATGAGCAGAGAGCTGCGCGAAAAGCTGAAGAGAGGAGAAGGTATGAAGAACGTCATGAGGGAGCGGGCACGCGACATGAATCCTTCCCAAGGGATGATGACTCCCATAAACGTAAAACGCACGATGATAGGGGGAAGAGCCATATTGAGGATTCGAGAAAGCGGACCAAACTTGGCGAGGAGCACGTGCCCGTGACATCTGAGAGACCTGGTGCCTCAGTTTCTATTGACATCCCTTCCAAATCTCCTGCTCTTGAAGGAAGTGCCATCCAAACACTTCTCAACAGGCCTTCATACCATGTTGAAAGGGGGCCCCCGACTTTGCAGAGCCGATTCCCGAACTGGTGTTTGAGGGGGGTACGTTTCGACCTTGATTTGGTCCCCATCGACAAAGAAGCTATGTACAGAAATCTCGATGCTGTCAAGCTTGATATCGATAGAATGTCTGGATGGCAAAAGCTGGTTGATGAACTTCAAAGAGTTAATCGGGCTAACATCGAAGCAATGCTGACCATGGAAAATGACAAATCAGAATGGCAGAAGATTCTTGATCAACACAACGCTGAGATGAAGGAGATAGCCGAATACAATGAAAAACTCGAAGCTGAAGTAAAGCAGCTCAAAGATGATCTTGCCTCTTCTACTAATACTTACACCCAAAGAGAAGAGGTATTGCAAAAACAAGTGCGAGATGCGCACGCCAGCCAGAGGGACGCTGAAGCTAAAGCTGAGAGGTTGGAACAAGCTGTAGAGAACCACCGCACTGATGTCACCCAGCTGCAGAATAAACTGAGCGCCCGGGACATGGAGATTGAAGCGCTAAAAGCCCAGCTTGCTCAGACCGAAAAAGATCGAGATGAGGCCATGGCTGGCAAAATTGCAGCCGAAGAAACTGCTCAGACCATGGAAAACGATATCAATTCGACTTTATTCGATTTTTATTTACATTGTGTCTTGGGACGCGGCAGCCTCTCTTTTCTTGGTCCTAAGTATGAAATCACCCTGGCCGAGGTGTGGGAAGCTGCTCTTAACATGTTTAAAGACGCCGGGTATGGCGATGAAGATTTTGAGGCGCGTTACCTGGATGAGGGAGCTCGCGCTGCTCTTGCGAAGGGGCGAGAACAACTTGCCAGGATGAGAACTGGAATGGCGGAAGAGGAATGTTCTGGAAAGGAATTAACGCTTATTTCCTCTGTCCATCCTCCAGTTTCTCCTGTGGTTGACATCACGGGTTCGAGCTCCTCTACTCTGCCTGCAACTAAGACAGTAACTGAAACTACAAGTGCACAAGGCGGGGATGAAGGTGGTGAAAGCAACGAAGCACAGCGATATGAAATCAGCCTCAGAGATCCAACTACCCCAGGTAAACTTGACACCGGACCAGCTCAAGTGGTGAACTGCTCGTTCGCTCCTTGTGAACTTGACGATCTTCTTGATTATTTTTCAAATGTCAATGAATTCCCGACTTTTGATGAGCCGTCATCCCCTCTCTTTTCGAAAGATACTGATATTTTAAGTTTTTTCTCCTTTGTAGAGAAAGCACCGAGTCAAACTCAAGCTTCTCCTCCCCCGGTGATCCTTCCTCCATCTCTTCAAGTGGCGCCTCCCTCTGCTTCTCAACCTGGGTCACAAGAAGAACAAATAGAAGCTCTCCATGGCCTGGATGATCCCATTGCTTCGCAAGAGCAAAAAGATGAGGGACTTGAGGGAGGTGACATATCTCCGGAGCGGACTCCTTCTGACGATATAACTTTATCTAAACTTGTCACTCCAGGAAGTGAGTCTTCCTCAAAGAGGAGAAGGAAGCAAGGAGCATCAAGGAGGAGAGGGAAGATAATCACTGCCACTGAAGAGGAGCCAGAAGTTGGGCCAGCTGCGCCTACCTCTCCTTCCTCCCTTATACCCACTGGTCGACCTGAAAAGCTGATCATTCGGCCGGGTAAAGGGTCTAAAGGCAGCAAAAAGAAGTGAAGATCTTCAGTTTCTAGTTTTTTGTGTTTTGCATGTACTGGCCGAGAATTGTGCGGGTACCGGCCCCCGCTTTTCTTTATTTTGAAACCTGTACCTGCGTTGTAATTGAATAAAATGATTCCTCGTTTGTACAAACTTTTGTTTGAATTAAAGAATACATTTGTTATTCGTTTTGGCATGAGTTTATTTGATATTGCAGCGAGCTTATGGTATGTTACTTGAGCGTTACCTTTTGCTGGTTTAGTTATACCATATTGTGTGTAATTATACTATATTGCCCCCATTCCATAAGTATGCTGCAATATTCTATACCTCGAGGGGACTTACACTCTTATTTGCTAAAGAATAATTATTTTATTCTTTAAAGAAAATTTTATAGAGTACAACTCCCTTCGTATAAGTTTTTACGCTTGGTCGTTCGAAGAAATCACTTTTTTCTTTTGCTTATGTGCATATCTCATCAAGTGAATTCCTCTATGTGGTAAAGCGGACCTCTGAAGGGTACTTTAACTTCTTTTCTTTTTACGATCATTTCCCACAGTAGGCAAATTATTTTTCCTTTGAAAGTTAAAGTACGCTTTTGATGAGGATTTTTTTTTTTTTATAGAAAGTTGTACCTCTGAGGAGGGATTTTTTCACGTTTCAACACTTGGAAGTTTTATTTCAATCTCGGTGAAACGTGTACCTCCAAAGAGTTATGCTTTAGAAATCCTTTTCACGTTTCAACACTTGGAAGTTTTATTTCAATCTCGGTGAAACGTGGGTTTCCAAAGAGGTCTTTTTTCTTAATTGTGTTCCCGGGAGGGGGTTGTACCTCTGAGGAGGGATTTCTCACGTTCCAACACTTGGAAGTTTTATTTCAATCTTGGTGAAACGTGTACCCCCAAAGAGTTGTGCCTTTGAAGAAAGCCTTTTCACGTTTCAACACTTGGAAGTTTTATTTCAATCTCGGTGAAACGTGTGCTTTCAAGAAGGTCTTTGTTTTTACATTTCAACTTTGGTGAAGTGAAATTCCGAAGAGCGGCTGCTACACTTCAACTCCTGGCGAAATGGGCCTCCGAAGAGGGCTTTTATTTTGTTTACATTTCAACTCTGGTGAAGTGAAATCCCGAAGAGCGGTTATAACACTTCAACTCCTGGCGAAATGGGCCTCCGAAGAGGGCTTTTATTTTGTTTACATTTCAACTCTGGTGAAGTGAAATCCCGAAGAGCGGTTATAACACTTCAACTCCTGGTGAAATGGGCCTCCGAAGAGGGCTTTCATTTTGTTTACATTTCAACTCTGGTGAAGTGAAATCCCGAAGAGCGGTTATAACACTTCAACTCCTGGTGAAATGGGCCTCCGAAGAGGGCTTTTATTTTGTTTACATTTCAACTCTGGTGAAGTGAAATCCCGAAGAGCGGTTATAACACTTCAACTCCTGGTGAAATGTGCCTCAGAGAGGGTTTTCATCGCCTGGAAGTTACTCTCTCATGGTTGGAGGGTCATGACTCCTCCAATCTTTTTTGTTGAGTAGAGAACCTTCTTTTTTGTGGCATATGACCCATTAGAGGTCTTTTATTATCCGAAGAGTTGCGCCTCCGAAGAGGACTTGTGGCGCTGATGGTAGCTTTGGTTGTTCCTCTGTTCACTTGCTTATGCCTTTTCAGCGATCCTTTTTTTTTTTTTTAAGTTTTCATCCCCCTTTTTCTCACAAGTGGCTTGTTTAATCCAAGGAAGTGTACTTCATTGCCAGGCAAGTTCGTGAGAACGGGCACTAGCTTCCTAATTGGATGTTTGTTTGTTTAAACAATCTCAATTTATCAGCAAGGGCTCGTTCCTATCGAAATCATTAGCCGTTCAATTGAAGCATTTCCTATCTAGGATTTGAATTCGGGGTCTTTGTGACTTGAAATTTGTTTGTTGAATGATGGTGAGAATCGCTCGGTCTTATTATGCGCAAGTTTTATCTCCACTGTCTGCAAAAATTTAAATCGATATTTCAGCAATACATTTTGTGTATTTTTATATCGAAAACAAAGCAAACATATAATGATAATAAGGAACACAAGATTTATAGTGGTTCGACCATGAAATTGGGCCTACATCCACTTTATATTCTTTCATTATTTACTTGCATCAGTTTCACAATTGCTTTCAATTACAGGAATCATACATTCATAATTCTTTTTACAATGTTTCAACAAAATTTTCAAGTAAAGTATGGACGCAAGTGATTGCTGTTCCATGCCCTTGGAATTTGATCTCCATCAACTGTGGTGAGCTTGAATGTGCCGTCAAGAAGTTTCTGACCTATCACATACGGTCCTTCCCAATTTGGCCCAAACACACCTGTCGCAGTCATAATTCTTTTTAGGACTAGATCTCCAATTTCAAAGCTGCGTTGACGAACTTTGGAATTGAAATGTCTGGCTATCCTTTGCTGATGAGCTGCAACTCTGAGGTTAGCTTCATCTCTTTTTTCATCAAGGAGATCCAGCGCTTCAAGTTGCAGCTTTTCATTTTCTGCTTGATTGAAATGGATTCTTCTGTGTGAAGGGACCTCTGTTTCAACCGGGATCATTGCTTCCGATCCGTATGCTAACGAAAAAGGAGTATGCCCAGTTGCAGTTTTGTGAGTAGTTCTGTATGCCCATAGTGCAAGTGGTAGTTTATCGACCCAACCACCTTTTGCTCTTTCGAGTTGCTTTTTGATGGTTGATTTGATGATCTTGTTCACTGCTTCCACTTGCCCGTTTGCCTGCGGATGAGCTACTGCCGAAAAGCTTTTCTGGATTTTGAATCGTTTGCAAAAATCCTGGAATTCCTCACTTTCAAACTGAGTACCATTGTCTGTGATTATTTTTTGAGGCACACCGTATCTGCAAATGATATTCTTGGTCACAAAGCTTATCACTTTCTTAGAAGTGATAGTAGCCAAAGGTTCAGCTTCAGCCCACTTAGTAAAATAATCAACCGCAACAATAGCATATTTAATCCCTGATTTAGCGGTTGGTAGCGGCCCAATGAGATCCATTCCCCAAATTGCAAATGGCCATGGACTGATCATCTGTGTGAGTTCGGTAGAAGGTGCTCTAGGAATTTTGGCATATCTTTGGCACTTGTCACATTTTCGGGAGTAATCTGCGGCATCCCGATTAATTTCTGGCCAAAAATATCCGTATCGGAGAATTTTCTTTGCTAATGTTTGACCACCTGAATGATCACCGCATTCTCCTCCATGCACTTCAGTTAGGATTGTTTTGGACTCTTCCCGGGATACACATCGAAGCAATGGCATTGAGAATCCTCGTCTGTATAATTGACCATCCTGGATTATATATCGAGAAGCTTTTCTCAGTAGCTTTTGTCGTTCTTTAGAGTTTTCTGGTAAAGAGCCATTGAGTAGATACTTTGTTATTGGAGTCATCCATGATTCTTGCTCTTGCGACATACTCATAACCCAATCGATATCCATTTCATCAATGCTCGGATTTGACAAAACTTCCACTGGAACTAACCCTAAGGATTGGGCTTCGCCAGAACTTGAGTATTTTGCGAGAGAATCTGCTTTCATGTTTTCTTCTCGAGGAATATGACTTATCGTGTAATGGTAGAATTCACATAAAAGTTCCCAAGCCTTTGACACATAAGCGGGCAGATTTCCTCCTTTCGTTTGAAACTCCTTCTTGACTTGGCATACTATAAGCTGAGAATCACTGAAGATCTGTAACGCTCGAATGTTTAGTTCTTTAGCAATTTTCAAACCAGCGATCAGAGCTTCATATTCTGCTTCATTGTTTGTTGAAGGAAATTCTAATCTTAGCGCATAGCATAATGACCGGCCTTCAGGAGTTTCAAGAACAATTCCAGCACCTGAACAGTAATCATTTCTTGCGCCATCTACAAACAACTTCCATTGGGTTGGGGAGTTCTCGATTGTTTCTTCCTCGCTGTTACCCTTGTCTGTAAATTCTGCAATAAAATCTGCCAAAGCTTGTCCGTTGATCGCTTTTCTAGGATGATAAGTGATGTCATATTGGCTCAATTCAATATTCCACTTTAAAAGGCGGCCCGAAGTCTCAGGGCGAAACAAGACTTGCTTTAAAGGTTGATCAGTGAGGACTTTGATAGGATGAGCCTGGAAATATTGCCTCAACTTTCTTGAGGCAATCAATAGACAATAGGCGAGTTTTTCCAACTTGGAGTAATTCATTTCTGCCCCAGTGAGTCTTTTGCTGATATAGTAAACTGGATGTTGAATCCTTTTGTCTTCCCGTACCAGCGCTGCACTTAAAGCATGAGATGAAACTGCCAAGTATATAAGAAGATCCTCGCCATCGCCGGGCCTGGAAAGTATTGGAGGCGTTTCCATATGTTGAATCAATTCTTCAAAAGCTTTCTGGCATTCGGGAGTCCAGTCAAAGTTTTTCTTTCCTTTCTTTAGAGCGTCGAAGAATGGAATGCATTTATCAGTAGCTTTGGATATGAACCGACTTAAGGCGGCAATTTTTCCATTGAGACTTTGCAATTCCCTCTTTGTTTTAGGAGCTTTGACTTCTTTTAGAGCAGTGATTTGAGCTGGACTAGCTTCAATGCCCCTAGCGCTCACGATGAAACCCAAGAACTTCCCAGATTCTACCCCGAAAGAACATTTTAAAGGGTTAAGCTTCATTCCGTATCTTCGGAGAATTGCGAACATTTCTGCTAAGTGTTCGATGTGATCCACTGCTTTCTTAGATTTTACTAGCATGTCATCAACGTAAACTTCCATAGTCTTTCCCAACTGCGGTTTGAACATAGCATTAACCAGTCTTTGGTATGTTGCCCCCGCATTCTTCAACCCAAAGGGCATAACTCTGTAACAGTAAAGACCGACATCGGTGATAAAGCTTGTGTCCTCCTGATCTGGCTCATGCATCATGATCTGATTATATCCGGAGTAGGCATCCATAAAAGACAACAATTCATGACCCGCTGTTCCATCTACCAGTTGATCGATCCTGGGTAATGGGAAGCAGTCTTTGGGACAGGCCTTGTTTAGATCTGAAAAGTCGATGCACACTCTCCATTTACCATTGGCTTTCTTAACTAGCACTGGATTTGAAACCCAATTTGGATAGGTAGATTCTCTGATGAAATTATTCTCCATGAGCCGGTCAACTTCCTCTTTCAATGCTGTCGACCTTTCTAGACCTTGGATTCTTCTTTTCTGCTTTACTGGCGTGAACTTTGGGTCAATATTCAGAGCATGTACCGCAACTTCTGGGGATATTCCGCACATATCGGCATGGGTCCAAGCGAAAACATCCAGGTTTGCTTTCAAAAAAGATATCAAGGCATTCTGAACTGACACATTAAGTTGTGAATCCACATTCAGCACCTTGTTTGGGTCCTTCAGATCAACGGGCACCGGTATCGTTGTTTCTGCTGGTACCACCCTACTCTCCCCCGCACTGGCCTTTCTAGGATCCATCACTTTTCGTGCCCCGCTATGCTCGCCAGTGCAGGGTCCGCCCTGTAGTTGCTATAGGGTTGGTGTTTTGATGCGGATTGGGGTTGCCGCATCTTTCCCCATTTCTCTCTTCCTTGTTTCTCGCAGCTCTGTCATATAACATTCTCGCCCAGCGTTCTGGTCTCCTTTAATAACTCCTACCCCATTGTCTGTAGGGAATTTAATAGTAAGACACCATGGGGCAAGGACAGCTTTGAATGCAGCAAGAATAGGTCGACCAAAGAAAGCATTATAAGCAGAAAATTCATCTACTATCACAAAAGTCTGCTTGCGAACTACTTTTCTTTCTCCTTCTCCGACTTCCACAAGCAAGTCAATGGTTCCTACTGGTTGCTTTGGCTCCCCAGTGAAGCCAACAATCTTCTGAGATGAGGCTTGCACATCCGCCATCGGGATTCTCATCTGGTCAAACGTTTTCTTGAAGAGGATGTTGCAAGATGCGCCGCAATCAATAAGAACTCTTCTGACAATAGCCGGTCCAATACCGGCCGAGATGACTAACGGGTCCAAAGTAGGGGCCTCAATGCCCGTGGAATCTCTAGCCCTGAACACAATATCATCATTAAAAGTCCTTTGTTGTTTCAGGGGTGTAGAGTCCTCTAAAACAAAGACATTCTCTTCAGTTGGCATATGTTTCAGAGCTCGAGTGTACCTCTCCATTTCACCCCAGCTTCTGCCTGCTGGGTGGGGTCCTCCTGTGATGACATTAATAACTGGCCTTCCAGATTCATGTCCTGCGGCCTTCTCATTTGTCCTGGGCTGATGAGCAAGAGCTTGTTGCCCCTGACTTGACGAAGCAGGATCATTACCACTCTTCTTCACAAATTGCTGCAGCTTATTTTCTCTTAGCAATTCTTCGATTATATTTTTCAATTGACGGCAGTCGTCTGTGTCATGACCAGGCTGATTATGGAAGCGACAGAACTTCCCACTTTGCACAGCTTTTCTTCCGGTTCTGAGAACAGGAGGTTTGGGATACTCAAAAGAATCTTTTGTAGCCAGGTAGATGCGCTCTGGTGTTTCTAACAAAGGAGTATATTCTGATGGCTTGAAGGATCGAGGCTTCTTCGAATTGTGTTGTTTCCTTCCATCATTATTTTCTCTTTTCTGTCCCACAGATCCATTCTTACGTGGCGCAGCAGTGTTGTCTTCAGCTTTCTCTACTGTTGCCTTTGCCGGGACAGGACGGCTTTCCAAACGCATGAATTCATCCGCCTTTTTGTAGAACTTTTCCAGAGAATTTGGCTCCTTCATGTTCAGCCACTTTCCGAATTCACTTGACTTATCAATAGCTCTCATCAAATAGGTCAAGACCATGCGGGGTTCTGCATTATCCACCTCAGCTAACGCTATATTAAAGCGATTTAAAAAAGACTTGATAGTTTCCCCCGGATTCTGTTCCAAACCGGATAACGACATGATGTCTTTTGCCTTTGAAGCATATAGCCTAAATTGCTCTTTAAATTTCCTGGTTAGGTCTGAAAACTGATCGATGGACCGGACAGGTAGTTTTGTGAACCAAAGCAGAGCTACCCCTTCCAAATACACAGGAAAATAGCGGCATTTTATCTCGTCAGAAGCTCTGGCACCTGTCATGTGCCAATCATATTTGTACAGGAACTCATTTGGATCACTTGTCCCTTTGTAAGCTGGAATGGTCGGAGGGACGAACTTCCTTGGGAATTCAGCTTTTAGGATCTTTTCAGTAAACGGAGTCTTGCTCGGAGCGAAACCCCACTCTTTCTCATCTTCGACCCTTTGCATACTTTCTTTCATAATCTGTCGAACCATACCAGAAAGATATTCTTCGTCATTCCTATTTCTGGATCCTCCAGCCTCAGGCAATGTCTGTTCAAAGGGGCTAGCAGCCCTTTCGGGAATGTTTCTAGTTTCAGCATCATGGACATTACCGACAAAGTTCCTTTCATTATTCGCAGGTTGACGGTTTGCCCCGAGCAGATCGTTTAACCTATTCAGAATCAGAGCATTCTGAGCATTCTGAGCTTCCAATTGCGCGTTCTGGGCATTTATTTGCTGATTCAACCCAAAGATAGCAGCGTCCAATTCCGCTTTTGAAACTCCAACAGCTGGAGTGGCTTGATTTGGTGTTGGGGAAGTGGAGGTTCCCTCTTGAATGTTTGCAGATCTCACAGATTTACTTTTCCTTCCAGGAGCCATGATTTCGGATAGACTTCTGGTTCTTAAAGAAACTCTATCTACAAATCTTTCTGAAACAATGATGATAGATGTCCTGAGTTCAATTCTCAGTGAAAGCACCAAAATGTTAACGAAAAAATTTAAACGCTAACACCCTGGTGTATAAGATGTGATTGTGAAAGCACCACCCGTTTGTACGGGAAACAGAAATAAGCAGAAAGTATGTAGAAAAACGGTAAGAGACACAGTATTTATAGTGGTTCGGCTTATAATCCAGCCTACGTCCACTTTAATCTTTTTATCACTAGTTTGATTACAATTCTTTACAAGATCTTTCAATTACAACACACTTCAAGTGATAGGATATGTGAAACAAGTAGCTCAAGCTTTGATGTTGACAATCATCTTCAAATCCATGGTGAATGTGGATGATTCCTTCATGGAGTTCCTTTAGAAGTTTGTTGGATCTAAAAAGCTTTGAAGTCGTCTGGAATTCGGCAGAGTAATGGCGCTTGAAGAGAATGAGCCCCAAAAGGTCCTTTGCATGTTGGAGATGGTTTCATATTTATAGAGAGTTCTGGGCGGAAAAAGTGCTAAGTCCTAACTCGTGGCCGACTTAAGATAAGTCGTGTTCGACTTAAGGTAAGTCGTCCCCGGGTCACTGAGCCGAGTCTATGGCAGTTCCCCTTTTTTGAACCCATCCCTAAGTTCTAAGTCGTGTGCGAGTTATCTGGCTGCAATTGCTAATTTCCCTTCTTAAGTCGTATACGACTCTTTTTATGTCGTAAGTCGTAGTCGACTTAACCAATTGCAACTGGTTTAAAGCAAGTCTTAACTCGTAGACGAGTTAAGAGGTGTGTCTTTAGGTCGTATCCTCCTTAAGTCGTATAACCTCTTTAAGTCGTAAGGGTCTTAAGTCGTACAAACTGCAGTTATCATTAAGTCGTAGGCCATCAATTTCCTTAAGTCGTAAAGACCTTAAGTCGTTAGCTTTTCTTAACTCGTATGCCTGCTAACTCGTAGAAGATCTTAACTCGCAGAGGATTAACTCGTAGAGGCTTAACTTGTGGAAGATCTTAACTCGTACACTTGCTAATTTGTAGATATGCTGACTCGTAAAGGCTTATCTCGCAAGTAGCTTAACTCGGGTACTCCTTAACTCGTAGGCTGCTTATCTCGTAAGCTTGCTAACTCGTAGAGGTCTTTAAGTTGTAGGAAGTTGCTGACTCATGTATCCTTTAACTCGTACATGCCTTGAGTCGTACATGCCTTGAGTCGTACATGCCTTGAGTCGTACATGCCTTAACTCGTGGACCTGTTAACTTGTGAACGAGTTAGGGTTAACACCTACTATTACTAATGTTTTGCAAGTTAAGAATTTGAAACATAATCTGCTAAGTATAAGTCAACTGTGTGATAAAGGATATAAAATTAAATTTGAAAAGGATAAATTTCACATTGAAGATAATAATTCAACCATTATATTTGAGGGAGTTAGGGAAAAGAATATTTATATTCTTAGTATGAAAGTTTCAAATGATAACCTGTGTCTGTTGGCAAATACAAGTGACCCCTTGATTTGGCATAAGAGATTTGGGCATTTGAATTTCAAACTCTTATCTAGACTGTCAAAACATGATCTAGTAAGAGGTCTCCCTAAAATGAATTTTAAAGTAGATAGTTTATGTGATGCTTGTCAATTTGGAAAACTTAGAAAAAGTTCCTTCAAGTTAAAAGATATGATTTCAACTTCAAAACCTCTTGAATTACTTCATCTTGATTTATTTGGTCCATCTCAAATTCTATCAATAAATCAAAGTAAATATGTCTTTGTAATTGTATATGATTATTCTAAATTTACATGGACAATATTTTTGAAACATAAAAGTGAAACTTTTGAATGTTTTAAGACATTTTCAGAAAGAATTCAAAAATCAATTTTCTCTAAAAATTATAAATATTCGAAGTGATCACGGTGGTGAATTTGAAAATGAAAAGTTTGAGGAATTCTGCAATAAAAAGGGAATAACTCACAATTTTTCATTTCCGAGAACTCTACAACAAAATGGAGTAGTAGAACGTAAAAATAGGACGATTCAAGAGTGTGCGAGAACTATGCTTACAAATAGTAATCTACCAAAGAATTTTTGGGCAGAAGCAGTTGCTGCTGCCTGTTATATTTTAAATAGAATTTTAATTATACCTCTAACTGATAAGACATCTTATGAACTTCTTTATTCAAAGAAACCTAAGGTATCTTATTTCATAATTTTTGGAAGTAAATGCTTTATTTTAAATACAGAAGATAATTATCCGACAAAGGTATCTTTATCGGATATTATAATAGAAGTAAAGCGTACAGAGTGTTTATTTAAAAACTAATTCCATCGAAGAAATAATGCATGTTTCATTTGATGAAAATTTTAAATTTTTTGAAGATACAAATGATGAAGAGGATTTAATCACTCAAAATCAAGAATCAATTGAAACTAATAATGAAATTAATCATCCTAATAAAAGGACAAAACTTTTAAAAGATCATCCTATATAAAATATACTGGGAGATATGGAATCTGTTGTTAAAACTAGAAATCAACTAAGTCAAATGAGCAAGGTAGCTTTTATATCAACTATTGAACCCAAAAATCCAAAAGAAGCATCAACTGATGATTCATGGATTTTTGCTATGCAAGAAAAATTAAATCAATTTACTAGAAATGATGTTTGGGAATTTGTTCCTAGACCAAAAAATAAAACTATAATTGGAACTAAATGGGTTTATAAAAATAAAATGAATGAACAAGGAGAGGTTGTTAGAAATAAAGCCCGGTTAGTCGCTCAAGGTTATTGTCAAGAAGAAGGAATAGATTTTGACGAAACCTTTGCTCCCTTAGCAAGATTAGAAGCCATTCGGATTCTACTTGCTTTCGCAAATAATAATTATTTCAAATTATTTCAAATGGATGTTAAAAGTGCCTTTGTAAATGGGTTTGTAAAAGAAGAAGTATATGTTGAACAACCACCACTTTTTGAAAATGATAAATTACCAAATCATGTTTATAAACTTAAGAAAGCATTATATGTTCTAAAACAAGCTCCTAGAGCCTGGTATGATAGACTAAGATCTTATTATTGCAATCTAATTTTGAAATTGGTAAAGTAGATAATACTCTTTTTATTAAAAGAAATAAAAATGATATTCAACTAGTACAAGTTTATGTAGATGATATCATTTTTGGTTCAACTAATTTTGAAATGAATAAAGAATTTTCTGAAATAATGACAAAAAAGTTTGAGATGAGTCATATGGGTGAATTAAATTTCTTTTTAGGATTACAAATAAAACAATTAGATAATGGTATATTTATTAGTCAAGAAAAATATGCTAAAGACCTAATTAGTAAATTTGGTTTGGCTACTGCGAGTGGAAAACCCACTCCCATGGCAACCAATGAGTACCTTAGTAAAGAAGATCTCTCGAAAGATGTAGATCAAAAACTATATAGAGGAATGATTGGATCACTACTCTATATTACTGCCAGTAGACCTGATATCATGAATAGTGTTTGTCTCTGTGCCAGATATCAATCCCAACCTAAAGAGACACACTTAAAAGCCGTAAAACAAATCATTAGATATATTAAACACACATCTGATTAAGGTTTATTCTACCCTAAAAATGATTCTTTTGACTTACTATCTTACTGTGATGCTGACTATGCTGGTTGTAAATCAAACCGAAAAAGTACAAGTGAGACTTGTCACTTTTTGCAGCATTCTTTGGTTTCTTGGCTTAGTAAAAGGCAAAACACCGTTTCTTTATCAACAACTGAAGCAGAATATATTTCTGCTGCTTTGGCTTGTTTTCAAGTAATATATATGCAGCAAACCTTAAAAGATTTTGGTTTAAAATTTTCAAAATCACCAATTTATTGTGACAATACGAGTGCGATAAATTTGTCCAAAAATACTACTTAACATGATCGAACTAATCATATTGATATCAGACATCATTTTCTCAGAGATAATATAGGTAAGGAAGTAGTTACTCTCGATTATATCAATTCCGAGAGTCAAATTGCTGATATTTTAACAAAACCTTTAAATGAATCAATATTTACTAAATTAAGAAGAGAATTAGGTATTTGTTCTACAATTGAAATATAAAATATAAATAACAAGTATAATTAATAATTAATATCAAAATAATTCAAAGAGATAAAATAAAAAAGACCACGTCGACATCCCCATATACCCATGTCGACATGCAACGTTTTTATATTTTGAAATCTTTCCCACCAAAATTCAAAATAATTAGTTATAAATTATTCACATTTTCGAAATTTTATTCATCCTTTCTGTTATCTCTCTGTTCTTCTCTCTGAAATCAAATAATCAATGGCCTCCTCTTCAAAATCAAACATAAAATCAACCTTTTCATTCCCCTCTCCTACGTCTGGTCCATCTCAACGTACTACTCTTGCTCGTGTGACTAAAATAGAGGACTCTCTGAAGGATGCACTTCAGATGATGACTGAAATTCAAGTGACTCAACTTCGTATTGCAAAGGAACAAGGGAGGCAAGGCAAGATTCTTAGGAATTTGCAAAAATTCCCAATGGATAACCAGGCCAGTCCTATCTTGATTGATGAAGACTCTTCACTCAATCAAGAACAAGAGGCCAGCGAAGAAGATGAAGAAGAAGAACCCATGGAAGAAGAAGTGCAAGCGGAGGATGATGACAAAGTCGTGTGTGTTGGAGAAGTGTGTTTTGATAAAAATGGGAATCTTGTCGAACAACGTGGAAATTTTTGTTTCCACTATCCAAACTGTTCGATTCATAGATCACCTATGTTTAAAAACACACAATAGTTTCTTTTCTTTCTTTTCCATTTTTGTTTGTGTTTCTTTATGTTTTCTATACGCTCATGTATATAACTTTATACGTAATAAATAACTCATGTTCTTATACGTGTTTTAATTATACGTACTATCGTGAATTCTTAGTTAGGATATTTAATTGTTTAGGACTATGTTTTAGTATTAGATTTAAGTGATGATTACTTATGATAACGCTATCATTATAAACACATGTCATAGAGTGTTAGTTTTAGGGGGACTTATATAGTTTGGAGTGAGTTTTTGTTGATGACAAAGGGGGAGAAATACAAAATCGGGTAGTTAGGCATAAATTAAGGGGGAGTTATTAGTTTTAGGGGGAGTTATTAGGATAGAAGTAATATTTTATAAACAAAGGTTGTCATCATAAAAAAGGGGGAGATTGTTAGTCCGTGAGATGATGGTTTTGATGACAACAACCTTAGAATAGATTATAAAATATAAAACTGACATTACAAGTTTAGATATATATGTATATGCAAGATTTAACCACCCAGGTACCAAGAACGAAGACTGTACAGTATAGAGATTCAAGATATCAAGATAGAAGACAATGAGAATCAAGATTATCAAGAGTTCAAGATTTCAAGGTTAAGTATTTTTATTAGGAATTTTGTTAAAACTCATAAAAAAGCACTAGCATCTTAAAATCCAATTTATTCGTGGAATGGAATCCACTTCGAGCCTGTTAAAGGGATGGAACCCTAAGTAGGATGGAACCTACGAAAAATCTATTGGAACATTGTTTTGTGTCCACTAACTTTTTATTCAAAATGATTTTACAAAATTATCTTGTTTTCAAAATGATTTCAAAACTTTCCTTTTAAAAACATCAAAACCCTCTATCCTGATTTTAAATAATTTTAGCCTCAAAATTATCTTTAATTTCAAAGTCAAAATTACTCCTGATTTTAAACTATCTTTTAAATATAATATATTTAACTTTTAGATATTTATACTTAGATTTAAATATAAAATTATAGTTAACTTATATATATATTATTCTCTATATTTACTTATGAATTTTAACCATAGTCAAATATATTTATAAAGTTTAAAATATTTTTAATATAAAATAAAAGTTATTTTCAAAGAAAAACAAAACACCAAAAAATCCTTTGGGATGTCGACATGCCCAAGTACCCCATGTCGACATGGTGTCCGTTGAGTTCAAAATTTAAATTTCAAAAGAAGTATCTATTCGCCATAACTCTTCACCAATGGACATGACTGTTGTTCTTCTATAAATGGGGTTAGTTTCAATGAATTTTATATCAGATTTTCTGTTTTTTCACTCCTCTTCTTCCATATTTCTTAATACATATTCTTACCATTACTCTGCCGAAATCAACATTGAATCGAACTCGATTACTTCTAGTTTGATTCTCTATCACTATCTCTACAAGGTTCTCAGTGCTATTCAGAGTTATAGGCTTTTTGTAATCTATCAAAAGAGAAAAGCTGTGATTGTAGCCTTGAAAATCAATCAAAAGAGAAAAGGTGTGATTGTAGCCTTGGTAAATCTATTGGGTGAACTTGTGGCAGGGAAATCAAGTATCTCTACCCAGAGGATAGAAATTCTGAAGGGTGTACCTCATAGCCTTGAAACCGAGGGTGTAATTATACAATTGCTTTTGAAAGGAAATCCGTACTTATGTTGCGGAACTGGACATAGGATAACTCCGAACGAGTATAAAATCTGGTGTGTTCTTTCCTTTACTGCTTTTATTTTATTTCTGCATCTGTGTTTATTTCTATGATCATATCTGTGTCTGTATATTGCACACATTGGTGTCTAAATTAACATAAACTCAAAAAGATTTAGTAATTCTTTATTAACACTATTCAGCCACTCCTCTAGTGTTAATCCTAGCCTTAAGATCCGTAATCCGCATTTCTCACAAGCAGCAATTTGGTTCTCGGAATTGATATAATCGAGAGTAGTTACTTACTTACTTATATTATCTCTGAGAAAATGATGTTTGATATCATTCTGTTTAGTTCGAGCATGATGAGTAGTATTTTTGGATAAATTTATTGCATTAGTATTATCACAATAAATTGGTGATTTTGAGATATTTAAACAAGAATATTTTAAAGTTTGTTGCATATATGTTACTTAAGAACAAGCCAAAGTAGCAGAAATATACTATGCTTCAGTTGTTGATAAAGAAACTGTGTTTTGCTTTTTACTAAACTAGGAAATCAGAGAATGCCCCAAAAAAGTGACAAGTTCCACTGCTACTTTTCTGGTCTGATTTACAACCAGCATAATTAGCATCACAGTAAGATATTAAATCAAAATAATTATTTTTAGGATAAAATAAGCCATAATCAAAGTTGTGTTTAACATATCTTATGATACGTTTTACAGACTTTAAGTGGGTCTCTTTAGGTTGGGATTGATATCTTGCACAGAACAAACATTATGCATGATATCAGGTCTACTAGCAGTGATATAGAGTAGTGATCCAATAATTCCTTTATATAATTTTTGATCTACATCTTCTGAGAGATCTTCTTTACTTAGGTACTCATTAGTTGCCATGGGAGTGGGTTTTCCACTTGCAGTAGTCAAACCAAATTTACTAACTAGATCTTTAGCATATTTTTCTTGACTGAAAAGATACCATTATTTAATTGTTTTATTTGCAATTCTTGAAAGAAGTTCAATTCACCCATATGACTCATCTCAAACTCTTTTGTCATTATTTTAGAAAATTCTTTATTCATTTCAAAATTAGTTGATCCGAAAATGATATCATCTACGTAAACTTGTACTAGTTGAATACCATTTTTATTTCTTTTAATAAAAAGAGTATTATCAACTTTACCAATTTAAAAGTTTGATTGTAATAAGTAAGTTCTTAGTCTATCATACCAGACTCTAGAAGCTTGTTTTAGACCGTATAGAGCTTTCTTAAGTTTGTAAACAAGATTCGGTAATTTTTCATTTTCAAAAAGTGGTGGTTGTTCAACATATACTTCCTCTTTTACAAATCCATTTAAAAAGGCACTTTTAACATCCATTTGATATAATTTGAAATTATTATGATTTGCGAAAGCAAGTAGAATCCGAATGGCATCTAATCTTGCTAAGGGAGCAAATGTTTCGTCAAAATCTATTCCTTCTTCTTGACAATAATCTTGAGAGACTAACCGGGCTTTATTTCTAGCAACCTCTCCTTGTTCATTCATTTTATTTTTATAAACTCATTTAGTTCCAATTATAGTTTTATTTTCAGGTCCAGGAACAAGTTCCCAAACATCATTTCTAGTGAATTGATTTAGTTCTTCTTGCATAGCCGAAATCCATGAATCATCAGTTGATGCTTCTTTTGGATTTTAGGTTCAATAGTTGATATAAAGGCTATATTGCTCATTGTACTTAGTTGATTTCTAGTCGTAACAATAGATTGCATATCTCCAAGTACATTTTCTATAGGACGATCTTTTAAAAGTTTAATCCTTTTATTAGGATGATTAATTTCATTATTAGTTTCAGTCGACTCTTGATTTTGAGTGATTAAATCCTCTTCATCATTTGTATCTTCAAAAATTTTGAAACTTCCATAGAATGAAACATGTATTGTTTCTTCGATTGTTTTAGTTTTTAAATTAAACACTCTGTATGCTTTACTTCTATTAGAATATCTGATAAAGTTACCTTTGTCGGATTTAGGATCAAATTTATCTAAGTTATCTTCTGTATTTTAAATAAAACATTTACTTTCAAAAATTCTAAAATAAGATACCTTAGGGTTCTTTGAGCGAAGAAGCTCATAAGATGTCTTATCAGTTAAAGGTCTAACTAAATTCTATTTAAAATATAATAGGTGGTAGCAACTGCTTCTGCCCAAAAATACTTTGGTAATTTACTATCTGAAAGCATAGTTCTCGCATACTCTTGAACCGTCCTATTTTTACGTTCTACTACTCCGTTTTGTTGTGGAGTTCTTGGAAATGAAAAATTGTGAGTTATTCCCTTTTTATTGCAGAATTCCTCAAACTTTTCATTTTCAAATTCACCACTGTGATCACTAAGGATGGTTATAATTTTTAGAGAAAGTTGATTTTGAATCCGTTTTGTAAAGTTCTTAAAACATACAAAAGTATTATGTTTATATTTCAAAAATATTGTCCATGTAAATCTAGAATAATCATCTACAATTACAAAAACATATTTACTATGATTTATTGACAGAATTTGAGATGAACCAAATAAATCAAGATGAAGTAATTCAAGAGGTTTCGAGGTTGAAAACATATCTTTTAATTAAAAGGAACTTTTTCTAAGTTTTCCTAATTGACATGCATCACATATATTATCTACTTTAAAATTCATTTTAAGGAGACCTCTTACTAGATCATGTTTTGACAGTCTAGATAAGAGTTCGAAATTCAAATGCCCAAATCTCTTATGCCAAATCCAAGGGTCACTTGTGTTTGCCAAAATACACAGGTTATCATTTGAAACTTTCATACTAAGAATATAAATATTCTTTGTCCTAATTTCCTCAAATATTATGGTTGAATTATTATCTTCAATACGACACTTAACTTTTTCAAATTTAATTTTATATCCTTTATTGTAAAGTTGACTAATACTTAGCAGATTATGTTTTAGATTCTTAACTAGCAAAACATTAGTAATAATAGGAGTTTCATAGTTATCGACTTTGCCGATGCCAATCACGTCTCCTTTTGAGTTGTCTCCAAAGTTAACCAGTCCTCCGTCTTTGTATATTATATCATTCATCATATCTGGATTACCAGTCATGTGTCTTGAGCATTCACTATCGAGTATCCATTTATTCTTTTTGATCTGCACAATTTGTCCATTGTGAATTGATTCCTCAACACCCATAAAGCATGTTTCCTGCACATCATACAATTTTGGTAGACAACTTGAATTTGAATATTGATTATATGCAGACTCAAGAGACAATGATGATCTGAATATTCCTAAACTAGCATTAACAAGTTTGTTAAACATAGCCATTTTAAAAGCTTTTTCAAAAATCATATTATGAAACTTTGAAAACCTTGCTCTGATACCAAATGTGAGAAATGCGGATTACGGATCTTAAGGCTAAAATTAACACTAGAGGGGAAGGGGTGAATAGTGTTTTAAGGAATTACTAAATCTTTATGAGTTTATGTTAGTTTGAACACAAATTTATGCAATATTCAGACACAGATATGATCACAGAATCAAACACAGATGCAGAAATAAAGTAAACTCAACAAAGGAAAGAACATACCGGATTTTATACTGGTTCGTAATTACCCTACATCCTGTCCCACACACAAGTATGGATTCCTTTCAAAAGCAAATTTTACAATTACACCCTCGATTTCAAGGCCACGAGGTACACTACTCCAGATTCACAAACCTCTGGGTAGAGATACATGATTTTGCGGGCATCAAGTTCACCCAATTGATTTCACAGGCTACAATCACGCCTTTTCTCGCTTGATTGATTTCACAGGCTACAATCACACCTTTTCTCACTCAATTTATTACAAAAAATCCTATGACTCTGAATAGCACTGAGATCTTGTTGAGATCGAGAATCAAGCCAGAGATGATATAGTTAGATTTAATGGTGATTTCGTCAGAGTAATGATAAAAATATATATAAAGAAATGTGAAAGGAGAAGTGGAGTGCAATCCGAGAAAATATGAATATAAATTCGTTTAAAACTACCCCTATTTGTAGAAGAACAACAGCCATGTCTATTCATGAAAGGATATGACAAATAGACACTTCTTTTGAAATTCAAAATTTTAAAATCAACTGCCACCTTGTCGACAGGGGTACCTAGGGGTTTTCGGCAAGCCTATGGTATTCTTGGTGATTTGTTTTTCTTTGAAAATAACTTCTTTCTTGTATTAGAACAATTTTTAAATTTTATAAATATACTTAACTATAGTTAAAATACATAAATAAATATAGAGAATAAGATTTTGGTATATATAAAATTTTACTATAATTTTATATTTAAATCTAAGTATAAATATTAAAAGTTAAATATATTATAATTAAAAGGTAACTTAAAACCAAGGATAATTTGATTTTGAAGATAAAGATTATTTTGAGGCTAAAAGTCTTTTAAAAAGTTTTTGATCTTTTTAAAAGTAAGTTTTTTTTGAAAATAAGATATAATTTTGTAAAAAAATTTGAATAGAAGTTAGTGGATACAAAAAAATGTTCCATTAGATTTTTCGTAGGTTCCATCCTACTTAGGGTTCCATCCCTTTAAGAGGCTCGAAGTGGATTCCATTTCACAAATAAATTGGATTTTAAGATGCCAGTGCTTTTCTAGGAGTTTTAACAAAATTCCTAACTAACTTACTTATTCTAGAACTCTTGATAATCTTGATGCTCATGAGTCTTCAATCTTGATATCTTGAATCTCTATACTCTACAGTCTTCATTCTTGGTACCTGCATCGTTAAATCCTGCATATACATATATATATATATATATATCTAAACTATAAAGTTAGTATTTATATTTTATAATCTTATTCTAAGGTTGTTGTCGTCAAAACCATCTTCTCAGGGACTAACAATCCCCCCCTTTTGACAATGACAACCTTTGTTTATAAAATATTACTTATATCCTAATAACTCCCCCTTAATCTATGCCTACTATCCTATTTTATACTTCTCCCCTTTTGTTATAACAAAACTAACTCTAAACTATGTAACTCCCCTTAAAACTAATGCTATATGACATGTGATTATAATGATTGTGTTATCATAAATTATCATTACTTAATTCTAAAACTAAAACTTAGTCCTTAATTACTAACTATCCTAACTAAGAATCCATATATGATAATAATTATAATAGTGATAATGTAAGAAATCAAACATAAGAACACAAATTATTTATTAGTTATATATTGTTTTATTTACATTTGCATAGAAGACGAAAGTAAGATCATACAACAATAGGAAAGAGAGAAAAGAAACTAATGTGTGTCCTTAAAATGGGAGATCTATAAACCGAACAATTTGGGTAGTGGAAACAGAAATTTCCACGTTGTTCGACTAGATTTCCAACCTTGTCAAAGCACACTTCGCCAACGCAAACGACTTTATCATCATCTTCAGCTTGCTCTTCTTCCATGAAGGCTTCTTCTTCTTCTTCCTCGCTGTCCTCTTGCACTTTATCTCATGAAGATTCTTTATCAATCAAGATCGGATTTGTGTGATTGTCCATTAAATTTTTTTGCAAATTTCTAAGGATTCTGCCTTGCCGTTCTTGTTCTTTGGCCATTCTGAGTTGCACTACTTGAATTTCAGCCATTAGTTGCAGTGCATCCTTCAAGGAATCATCCATTTTCATCACTCGTGCAAGGGTAGTTTGTTGAAATGGTCCAGTAGACGGAGAAGGGAACGAAAAGGTTGAATTTTTGTTTGATTTGGAAGAGGAAGTCATTTTTATTATTTTCAGAAGTTAGAACAGAGAAAGGACAGAAAGAATAAACAAAATTTCGAAATAAGAAGAATATATAACCACTTATTTGAATTTTGGTGGGAAATTTCAAAAAAAAAAAAATCATTACATGTCGACAGGGGTAAGAGGGGGTTGTCGACATGGTACCTACATTTTTACTATTTAATTTAATTTAATTTAATTTTTAATTATACTTTGCTATTTATATTCTATATTTCAGCTATTGAACAAATATCTAATTCTCTTCTTAATTTAGTAAATATAGATTCATTTAAAGGTTTTGTTAAGATATCATCAATTTGGTTCTCGGAATTGATATAATCGAGAGTAATTACTTCCTTACTTATATTGTCTCTGATAAAATAATGTCTGATATCAATCTGTTTAGTTCGAGCATGATGAGTAGCATTTTTGGATAAATTTATTGTACTAGTATTATCACAATAAATTGGTGATTTTGAGATATTTAAACCAAAATCTTTTAAAGTTTGTTGCATATATATTACTTGAGAACAAGCCACAGCAGTAGAAATATACTTTTCTTCAGTTGTTGATAAAGAAACCGTGTTTTGCTTTTTACTAAACCAGGAAATCAAAGAATGCCCCAAAAAGTGACAAGTTCCACTTGTACTTTTCCGTTCTGGTTTACAACCAGCATAATCAGCATCACAACAAGATATTAATTCAAAAGAATCAATTTTAGGATAAAATAAGCCATAATCAAAGGTGTGTTTAAGATATCTTATGATACGTTTTACAGCTTTTAAGTGGGTCTCTTTAGGTTGTGATTGATATCTTGTACAGAGATAAACACTATGCATGATATCAGGTCTACTAGCAGTGATATAGAGTAGTGATCCAACATTCCTCTATATAATTTTTGATCTACATCTTTCGAGAGATCTTCTTTACTTAGGTACTCATTGGTTGCCATGGGAGTGGGTTTTCCACTTGCAGTAGTCAAACCAAATTTACTAACTAGGTCTTTAGCATATTTTTCTTGACTAATAAAGATGCCATTATCTAATTGTTTTATTTGCAATCCTAGAAAGAAGTTTAATTCACCCATATGACTCATCTCAAACTCTTTTGTCATATTTTAGAAAATTATTTATTCGTTTTAAAATTAGTTGATTCGAAAATGACATCATCTACGTAAACTTGTACTAGTTGAATATCATTTTTATTTCTTTTAATAAAAATAGTATTATCTACTTTACCAATTTCAAAGTTTGATTGTAATAAGTAAGATCTTAGTCTATCATACCAGGCTTTAGGAGCTTGTTTTAGAACATATAGAGCTTTCTTAAGTTTGTAAACATGATTTGGTAATTTTTCATTTTCAAAAAGTGGTGGTTGTTCAACATGTACTTCCTCTTTTACAAATCCATTTAAAAAGGCACTTTTAACATCCATTTGATATAATTTGAAATTATTAGGATTTGCAAAAGCAAGTAGAATCCTAATGGCTTCTAATCTTGCTACAGGAGCAAAGGTTTCATTAAAATCTATTTCTTCTTCTTGACAATTACCTTGAGCGACTAATCGGGCTTTATTTCTAACAACCTCTCCTCGTTCATTCATTTTATTTTTATAAACACATTTAGTTCCAATTATAGTTTTATTTTCAGGTCTAGGAACAAGTTCTCTAACATTATTTCTAGTGAATTGATTTAGTTCTTCTTGCATAGCCAAAATCCATGAATCATCAGTTGATGCTTCTTTTGGATTTTTGTGTTTAATAGTTTATATAAAGGCTACATTGCTCATTTTATTTAGTTGATTTCTAGTTGTAACAATAGATTGCATATCTCCAAGTACATTTTCTATAGGATGATCTTTCAAAACTTTAATCTTTTTATTAGGATGATTCATTTCATTATTAGTTTCAGTTGACTCTTGATTTTGAGTGATTAAATCCTCTTCATCATTTGTATCTTCAAAGTTTTTGAAACTTCCATCGAATGAAACATGCATTGTTTCTTCGATTGTGTTACTTCTTAAATTAAACACTCTGTATGCTTTACTTTTATTAGAATATCCGATAAAGATACCTTTGTCGGATTTAGGATCAAATTTATCTAAGTTATCGTTTGTATTTAAAATAAAACATTTACTTCCAAAAATTCTAAAATAAGATACCTTAGGTTTCTTTGAGTGAAGAAGTTCGTAAGATGTCTTATCAGTTAAAGGTCTAATTAAAATTCTATTTAAAATATAACAGGTGGTAGCAACTGCTTCTGCCCAAAAATACTGTGGTAATTTACGATCTGAAAGCATAGTTCTCGCACACTCATGAATTGTCCTATTTTTACGTTCTACTACTCCGTTTTGTTGTGGATTTCTTTGAAATGAAAAATTGTGAGTTATTCCCTTTTTATTGCGGAATTCCTCAAACTTTTCATTTTCAAATTCACTACAGTGATCACTAAGGATGGTTATAATTTTTAGAGAAAGTTGATTTTGAATCCTTTTTGTAAAGTTCTTAAAACATTCAAATGTGTCACTTTTATGTTTCAAAAATATTGTCCATGTAAATCTATAATAATCATCTACAATTACAAAAACATACTTATTATGATTTATTGAAAGAATTTGAGATGGACCAAATAAATCAAGATGAAGTAATTCCAGAGTTTTTGAGGTTGAAATCATATCTTTTAATTTAAAGGAACGTTTTCTAAGTTTTCCTAATTGACATGCATCACATAAACTACCTACTTTAAAATTCATTTTAGGGAGACCTCTTACTAGATCATGTTTTGACAGTCTAGATAAGAATTTGAAATTCAAATGCCCAAATCTCTTATGCCAAATCCAAGGGTCACTTGTATTTTTCAAAATACACAGGTTATCATTTGAAACTTTCATACTAAGAATATAAATATTGTTTTTCCTAATTCCCTCAAATATTATGGTTGAATTATTATCTTCAATATGACACTTATCTTTCTCAAATTTAATTTTATATCCTTTATCGCAAAGTTGAAAAATACTTAGCAGATAATGTTTCAGATTCTTAACTAGCTAAACATTAGTAATAATAGGAGTTTCAGAGTTACCGATTTTGCCGATGCCAATCACGTATCCTTTTGAGTTGTCTCCAAAGTTAACCAGTCCTTCGTCTTTGTATATTATATCATTCAGCATATCTGGATTACCTGTCATGTGTCTAGAGCATCCACTATCGAGTATCCATTTATTCTTTTTGATCTTCACAATTTGTCCATTTTGAACTGATTCCTCAACACCCATAAAGCATGTTTCCTGCACATCATACAATTTTGGTAGACAGCTTGAATTTGAATATTAATTATATGCACACTCAAGAGACAATGATGATCTGAATATTCCTAAATTAGTATTAACTAGTTTTTTAAACATAGCCATTTTAAAATCTTTTTCAAAAATAGTATTATGAAACTTTGAAAACCTGCTCTGATACCAAATGTGAGAAATGCATATTACGGATCTTATGGCTAGAATTAACACTAGAGGGGGGTGAATAATGTTATAAGGAATTACTAAATCTTTTTGAGTTTATGTTAATTTGAACACAAATGTATGCAATATTTATACGTAGATATGATCACAGAATCAAACATAGATGCAGAAATAAAGTAAAAGCAATAAAGGAAAGAACATACCGGATTTTATACTGATTCAGAGTTACCCTTCATCCAGTCCCGAACATAAGTACAGATTTCCTTTCAAAAGCAATTGTTACAGTTACACCTACTATTTCAAGGCCATGAGGTACACCACTCTAGATTCACAATCCTCTGGGTAGAGATACATGATTTTACGGGCAACAAGTTCACCCAATTGATTTCACAGGCTACAATCTCACCTTTTGTCGCTTGATTGATTTCACAGGCTACAGTCACACCTTTACTCACTCAATTTATTACAAAGATGCCTATAACTCTGAATAGCATTGATATCTTATTGAGATAGTGATAGAGAATCAAACCAAAGATGATCTAGTTAGATTCAATGGTGATTTTGGCAGAGTAATGGTAAAAATATATATAAAGAAATGTGGAAGAAGAAGAGGAGTGAAATTAGAGAAAATATGAATATAAATTTGTTTAAAACTGCCCATATTTATAGTAGAACAACATGCATGTCCATTCGTGAAAGGATATGACGAATAGACACTTCTTTTGAAATTCAAAATTTTAAAATCAAGTACCACCTTGTCGACAGGGGTACCTAGGGGTTGTCGACAAGCCTATAGTATTTTTGGTGATTTGTTTTTCTTTGAAAATAACATCTATCTTGTATTAAAACTACTTTTAAACTTTATAAATATACTTAACTATAGTTAAAATACAAAAATAAATATAGAGAATAATATTTTGATATATATAAAATTTTACTATAATTTTATATTTAAATCTAAGCATAATTATTAAAAGTTAAATATATTGTTATTAAAAGATAGTTTAAAACCAAGGATAATTTGATTTTGAAGATAAAGATTATTTGAGGCTAAAAGTCTTTTAAAACCAGGATAGATGTTTTTGATCTTTTTAAAAGGAAGTTTTTGAAATCATTTTGAAAACAAGATATAATTTTGTAAAAACATTTAAATAAAAGTTAGTGGATGCAAAAATACGTTCCACTAGATTTTTCGTAGGTTTCATCCTACTTAGGGTTCCATCCCTTTAACAGGCTCGAAGTGGATTCCATTCCACGAATAAATTGGATTTTTAAGACGCCGGTGCTTTTCTAGGAGTTTTAACAAAATTCCTAACTAAATTACTTATTCTTGAACTCTTGATAATCTTGATACTCATGGGGCTTCAATCTTGATATCTTGAATCTCTATACTGTGCAGTATTCATTCTTGGTACCTGCGTGGTTAAATCCTGCATATACATATATATCTAAACTATAAAGTTACTATTTATATTTTATAATCATATTCTAAGGTTGTTGTCATCAAAACCATCTTCTCAGGGACAAACAGATGGAGGCATTCAAACCCTTTTGAGAGCAATGTAGAGGGGTATGCAACTGTCGAAGGAGTTAGTGTGAGAAATGCAGATTACGGATCTTAAGGCTAGGATAAACACTATAGGGGAGGTGAATAGTGTTTTAAGGAATTATTAAATCTTTTTGAGTTTTTGTTAATTTGAAAACAAATGTATGCAATATTCAGACATAGATATGATCATAGAATCAAACACAGATGCAGAAATAAAGTAAAAGCACTAAAGGAAAGAATACAAGGATTTTATACTGGTTCGGAGTTACCCTACATCCAGTCCGCACACAGTACAGATTTCCTTTCAAAAGCAATCTTTTTCAATTACACCCTCGATTTCAAGGCCACGAGGTACACCCTCTAGATGCACAATCCTCTGGGTAGAGATATTTGATTTCCCAGGCAACAAGTTCACCCAATTGATTTCCAAGGCTACAATCACACCTTTTCTCGCTTGATTGATTTCCAAGGCCACAATCACACCTTTTCTTGTTTAATTGATTACAAAGAAGCCTATAACTCTGAATAGCACTACGGATCTTTGTTGTGATACTGATTGAGAATCAAACCAGAGATAATCTAGTTAGATTCAATGTTGATTTCGGTAGAGTAATGGTAGGAATGTGTATAAAGAAATATGGAAGAAGAAGAGAAATGAAAACCAGAAAATATGAATGAAAATTCGTTGAAAACAAGCCCTATTTATAGAAGAACAACAGCCATGTCCATTCGTGAAGAGATATGACGAATAGACACTTCTTTTGAAATTTAAATTTTGAAATTAACTGACACTATGTCGACAAGGGTATATTGAGTATGTCGACATCCCAAAGGAATTTTTGATGGTTTGTTTTTCTTTGAAAATAACTTTTATCTTATATTAAAACTATTTTAAACTTTTATAAATATACTTAACTATAGTTAAAGTACATAAATATAGAGAATAATATATATATAATTTTACTATAATTTCATATTTAAATCTAAGTATAAATATTAAAAGTTAAATATATTATTATTAAAGATAGTTCTAAAACTAAGGATAATTTGATTTTGAAACTAAAGATTATTTTGAGGCTAAAAGTATTTAAAATCAGGATATCTTGATATCTTGAATCTCTATGCTGTACAGTCTTCATTCTTGGTACCTGCATGGTTAAATCCTGCATATACATATATTTCTAAACTATAATGTCAGGATTTATATTTTACAATCCTATTCTAAGGTTGTTGTCATCAAAACCATCATCTCACGGACTAACAGTCAGAAGGTATCTGAAGCCACTTCTCGACTAAGTCAAAAGCATTAGACCAAAAGGTGCCAACCCACGTCCATAAATAAGACCCAAGGGGTCTGTTTTTTGGGATCCAAATTCGCTTATTCTAAACTTGTATTTTCTTAAGTTTAAAAAGTTGTAAACCATAATTTGTAAATTAAATCAGGGATAATTATTAAGCATAGTCATTATTGGCTTAATAAAGGGAAGTGTTTCATATTTCTGATTATATAATTGTTTAAATGTTTTTTACTGGATTTAACTGAATTTTACAGGTCTCGACCTCATTGAAGGCTCCTTCCGAGTGAGTCGAAACCCCAGCCTTTGCAAGTAATCCAAGACCTTAACTACAAACCACCATTCATTAAACTCTCACCTTTAAGTGAGTTAGAACCTTGACTCAAGTTGGTTTACCTTAGATTCCAAAACCAAACCTAAGTCGCCAATCAGCCTAGCTTTCGACAAGATAGAAACCCACCTAGTCCAACATCATCCTTGTATCCTTAGAGCTACTCCTTTAACACTCCACAACTGCTTCGAAAGTAAGGTTTCGAAAAGATAACCAAATTACCTCTATCGGCTTGATAGACCAAAAGAGGGGGATTCAAATGTTTCAACTAAGTCGAAAGGACAAAAAGAAAAGTTTTCACATGAGAAACCTATTCGAAAGGTTGAATAAAAGGGAATCCCCATATCCTATCTTCCTCAACTTATCCAAGAGAGAATAAAAATGTCAAACCTTTTTCTTATACTCAACTTTAGGGCGTTAACGAGTTTTCTTATTAACAAACCTATGGTTGGATCAAACCCCTTAGGAGGATCAGCCTATTTGTTAATGGTAGTAGGGATTTGAAGTTATTTACCTTATGAGTCGACCTTAATTGTGATGCCAATGTATTAGGATTTTCTTGTTTTGGATTGATATTAGACATGGATTAGATAACCATGTATGAGGCTATTTTAGATTGTGATAGGAAGGTTGTTAGGTTGAGTACATGTAGTGGGAATAGCTTATAGTCTATTGCAACCCCCGAGGATCAGTTATGTTGAGCTATGAGTATCCATTGAACCTATCACACGACGAGCTTAGTATAGTGCCTGTAGTTAGATATTTCTATGATGTTTTTGTTGAGGTTACCGGTCTTCCATCTTAGAGAGAGATCAAGTTTAGGGTCTATCTTGTTGAGAATGCTAGACCAGTCTCCATACCATTAAGGCATATGGCTCCAAATGAAAGATGTGAGTTGAACAAGCAAGTAAATGAGTAGTTGGGGAAGAGTTTTATTAGAAGGAGTATTTCTAAGTGGGAAGCACCATTCATCTTTGCCACCAAGACGAATGGTTCTCTTAAATTGAGCGTCATTTATAAGGAGCTAAATAAACCGACAAAGATAATTATTATCCATTACCCCACATAGACGATCTCTTTGATCAGTTAGTTGGAGTTAGAGTATTCTCTCAGCTGGACTTAGCTACCGGATTCCATCATTTACATGTAGTCGAGGACTGTATTCAAAAGATAACATTCCATACACTAGATGAATTTTATGAGTGGTTAGTCATGCCTTTTGGACTGCCTAATGCACCCGCCTACTTTGTTAATTTGATGAGCCGAGTATTTAGGGGTCTGCTTAACAAATTCATCATGGTATTTATGGATGATATTCTTGTATACTTGAGGAGAGAGGAGTACACATTGCAATTGGAGGGAGTGCTCAAGGCACTCCGTGCACATAAGTTGAAGGAAAAGTTTTTGAAGTGCCACTTTTGGAGAGATAAGGTGTGCTTTTTGGGATACATCGTCTTAGAAAGTGGCTTAGCAATTGATCGTAGTAAGGTGATGCACAGTTAAAGAGCCTTGCTGCTTCATAGCGTTTGAGGTGCGAAAAGTTGTAGCAGAGATATATAGAGGGTATAGAAGGATATAGCAGACGACTTTAAAAAGAGGAATGATAAACATTCTACATTAAAAAAGGAACAAGCATTACTTTTTATTTCCCACCAAGCAAAAAATAATAATAAAGTAAAGATAAACAAAGTTGACATATAAAAAGTAAGAATTAGTTATAATAACCAACAACGTATATCGTTGTTATATCAACTTTAAAGTTACCATAAAATTTAAAAGCAAGACATCAAGAAAAATGCTTATTTATAAGAAAGGGGGATATAACGGGGCAACAAAATCGGGGATATAGCGGATTATTGCCACAATATCGAGGACAACAGCGGATCCTCTATATTGGGACACTTTAAAGGAATATCGTTGCCCTAAAAGTCCGCGGCCGGATATATTGGGGAAATATCAGGGAATTGACTACATAGGTAAGGTGGCAGCGGTTGAGGATTAACATGTTTCGAAGAATGCCATAGAAGTTAGAAGTTTCCTTTGTTTAGTGGGCAATTATCGGAAGCTCATTAAGGACTTCATGAAGGTCTCTTCCCTACTGGCTCGTCTCACCAAGAAGAATCTAATCTTTTCATGGGATGCAAAGTGAAAATGCCTAGTTGAAGGATGCATTGACTAATACACCGTTTTGGTACTACAAGATGGGACGAAGCCATTTACAGTTTATATCGACGCTTATGGTATGGGATTAGGAGTAGTTTTGATGCAAGAAGGATGGGTGGTAAGTTATGCGAGTAGGTAGTCGAAGACCCATGAGAAGAACTACCCTACAAATAATCTTAAGTCGACGACCATTGTCTTTGGGCTCAACTCATAGAGGCGTCATCTTTCAGGAGAGCGGTATGAGCTATTTATGGATCATAAGTCCTTGAAGTATTTGTTCTCCCAAAATGACTTGAATTTGAGGCAGCAGATGTGGATGGAGTTCTTGGCATTGTATGACTTTGATATCTCTCATACCCTCAGCAAGGGTAATGTAGTAGAAGATCCTTTGAGTAGACAGCGTGTAGTGTTGAGTCCCTTATTCTTGGAGTGGAGACATTTGGAATATATTTATACCTTTGATTTCCAACCATCATCAGCCATTATCCTAGGATTACAAGTAGCTTTAGATGTGCAGCCTATATCAATGAAGAATATTGGATATAGGTAGAAGGAGGATAAGGAGCTAGCATACATTATTGAGAGGATTGATAGAGGAGAGTCATCGAATCATTTAAGGCATTATGATATTGACTCAAGAGGATGGTTACACAGAGATAATTGGCTTTGTACCCATAGTATGGATATGATAGATTGGTACTAGCAAAGTCTCACCATTCTAGAACAACCATTCATCCCGGTAGTGAAAAGATGTATTATGACATGAAATGAGTTTTCTATTGGCCCATATATGAAGAAGCAAGTGGTGGAGTATGTAGCTAGACGTATGACTTACCAAAGGGTAAAGATAGAGCAGAATAAGCCAGGATGATTATTGCGGCCATCGAATATTCCTTAGTGGAAGTTAGAGAATATTTCCACGAACTTCAGAGATGGTCTACCTAGGAGTAAGAGAGGGACTGAGGACATTTGGGTCATAATCGATCAGTTGACCAAGTTTATTTATTTTATACTAGTGTGTAGTACTAGGATGGCAAAAGTGTTGGTGGCTCTATACATGCAAGAGGTTGTCAGATTACATGGAGTTCCTATTAGTATAGTTAGCAACCAATATCCGCTTGTCACTAGTGAGTACTGAAGGAGTCTATAGGAGGATTTGGAGACTGAGTTAAGCTTATCATCCATAGACTAATGGATGGACGGAGAGAGTGAATCGGATTTTAAGGGACTTGCTACAGATGCGCATTATATATTTTAGAGGTTCTTGGGAGGATCATTTACAATTGGTGGAGTTTACAAACAACTAAAATTATCAAGGGCGCATTGGGATGGCACCATTTGAGGTGTTGTATGGTAGACCTTGTAGATCATCGCCATGTTGGTGGGATACGATGGATAGGATTATTCTTGGTTCGGACATGGTGAGGGAGACAATGGAGAAACTGGATACGATATGTAGGAGAATGAAGACCGCTCAGGATAGACAGAAATCTTATGCTAATAGGAGACGTATAGGGTTAGAATTTGTAGTAGGAGACATGGTATTCATGAAAGTTTCACCCCATAGGCATGTGATGAGATTTGTAAGGTCGGGGAAGCTAGCACCTAGATTTGTAAGACCTTTCCCGATAGTGGCTAGAGTAGGTAAATTGGCATATAGAGTAGAGTTTCTAGAAAAATTAGCAGGGGTACATGATGTTTTTCACGTGTTACATTTGTGAAAATGCTTGCATGACACATCTATCGTGGTTGAGTCGAGTCTACTAGAGAAGGTGGAGGTTGAGTGAGAGTCGTCTATTTGTCGTGCACCCGCTCGTATATTAGTGCATCGCATAAAGCGACTATGCAATTAGGAGATCAGACTTGTTAAAGTCCAATGGGAAGACGATCCACTGGAGAGTGCATAGAAGCCCAAGGGGAAGATTCAAGCTACCCACCCACAACTCTTTTCTGATACGTCTTGAATTTAGATTCTCACAAGTGTAGATTTCAATTTAGTATGACTTAGGTGGCATAACCTTTGGGTAGAGACCTTTGGATGATATGAATGGTTGTAAACATGTCGGTTCGACATGTTATGGATGATGGATGCTAATGGATGCATATGGATGTATTATTCGCATTGTACTTTTTTGCAGGTTAGGATAGTATATCCTCTAGGTATACACATACTCACAGTTGATAGCATGTTATCTCTTGACTTTATTGGGCTAGCGGACATTATGCATGTGTGTTGCATATGAGCTGAATGGGTGTGCATACGTATAGAATTGCAAGTATATTTACTTAGGATGTTGCATACATTTGGATGCATGACATGACCATTTGCATGATAGGAGGTTGATTGGATCAGTAGGCCGCTCACTCTTTAGTTTAGTATAGATTCATGTGCATTTCACATTGCACATATATGTAAATGATGCATTATAAAACTTCTAAGGACAATGTTTGCTCGTGGATGATAGATTAGTAGATGGTTGTAGCTATTGGTTGTTGTGTGTCTAAGTTACATTTTTCCATCCTTTAAGATTTTGGGGATGAAATCCTTTTACGAGGGAAAACGTAAAACCCCGAAAATTTAGTAAAATTTAACAAGAGTTTAATAGAGATTTAATTGAAATTTAATAAGAAAAGTAAATTAAAATAAAACAAAGTAAAGGAAATTTTCATAGACATCCAACTTTAGCCACGAAACATATACTACTGTGATTGTAGTGATTTTCTGGACGATTTTTATATATAAAACTTCGTAATTGGAGTTAATATGGAGAAGTTACGGGTGTTAGAATGAAATAAAAAATTTATATAGCCATAGGTCGACCTATAAGGATTGATGGTCGATCGATAGTGGTCGACCTTGGAAGGGGAGTGGTCGACCTTGGCTTAAGTAATATCAAGCATTCTCAATTTCCAGTAACGTGTTTGGACGTGTGTGATCGATTGCTTGGGAACGAAGACTATGATGAGCGAACCGAATTTTAAAAATATATTCTCTAAGCTAATTGAACACCCTAAATTAACTTGAAACCCTATAAATACAAACGTAAGCTAACACTAATTCTTCCAGAACTCTATACTATAACCAAACTCTGTCAGAAAAATTTCTCAACCCTAAACTCTAAAAATTCGCAAAACTCAAACAAATGCAACCTAGAAGGTTAAAAGCAATTTAATCAAGGCGGAACCATCGATTTATAGAGATGATTGTAAAGCATAAGCAATAGGAAGGGCTTAGGCTTGAGGTGAGTGTGTACAATTTTGATAAGTTGATTATTGTAGTTAGTTTTAAACTATTTCAATTGATTAAGATGTTAAAAAACCCTAATATGAATATGATAAATCCAAAATTTATATGTTAATTCCTAAATTTGAATCCAAAACCCTAGAATTTGAATTTTTGTGCATTGTTAACCTAAAATATTTGCTTAGGCATCTATTCTATATCAAATTGCAAACCCTAAATGGCAAACCCTAAATTGATATGTATAAATTGGTCATTAGTAATAAAGGTTAATTGAACATTGCTAATAATATAAATTAACTGGATAAACATTGGCAATTAAAAATCTCGAAAACCCCAATTTTTCTTGTGAACGATCGACCCTGGACCCCCAATGTTAGCGGTTGACCATAGAGGAACATCAATCGATCATCCCTGAAGAAAATTGCCATATTGAACCTCGGCTTAAGGCCCAAGTTAAGTAATAAAAAAATATAATTTAGTAAGAAATTATATAAATGATGAACTGTTTGTTTGAGTCTAATTTTGGGCTAAGTACATATGTTTAAAAGAATAGGAGAGTTAGTTCCCAACCGTGTTTGACTAGGACGATGTATTTAACAAACATGGGTGCCGATTAGGGTGATGTATTTCGCAAACATGGAGTTGATTAGGGCGATGTATTTTGAATAGGCTCAGGGGTGTTCCATGCAGCTGGGCATGCAGTGTTGGTGAAGACACTACCTGAGTGAGTCCGGTGCTAATAGGAAATCCATGTATGTATGATTTCTACCACATTGTGGTGCCGGTGGACATTGGCGCAACATGATAAGATCCTTTAGACCAAATTGAGGCCTAGCGGTAACGAGAGTTCTAAGATGGACATCGACGTAGTATGATAAGAGATATTTTTCTACTACAATCGAGGGATGAAAATGAGTGCGTGCGATGAGTCACTATGCGAGTTTGCATTATGATGGTCTCCCTCTCTAGGCGTAGTGTTGCTGACGGGCATAATGGGGGAGTAGTTCCTGCTTTGGCCGATCATTAGTGTGAGGTTCGATTTATAGTTCGACCCTTTGTGTTAGATAAGATCCTTAGGTATTAGACCTTAGGAGCTCATGAAAACTTGTAACACACCTTATGTTATTTTTAATAGCTTTGATGTTAACTACACATGATCATCACATATTAAACTTGTACCCGTTCACCATATTTTATGTCTGGTTCATTCTTTTTCCACCTTTTCCCCACCCTTGTTGGATACGGCAATAGGTAATTAACACATTCTTGATACTTGGAGAGTTGAGCTTGTATTTACAGTCTTCTTTTATCCTATTTTATTCTTCATGTATTATTCTAGCTTATAAGTACATTTTGTTTTATGTATCAGACTTTGAGTGATATTTTGTTACGCACTCTATTCAGATCACATACGGATATTTTTCTAAGACTATAACATGATATTTCCTGGATTTTTATTTTTCTGTGATATATACAAGTTTTTATTCCTTCCGTTATGAGTTTTGAAAGTGTAGTATATCTTGGATTATATTTTCTCATATTAGTCTTTAAAATATTAAAGGTTAAAACCCCAACGATCTGCATTTTTCGGTACGACGCAAGGCCAAAAGTTACACTGAGCTTTAGATCACCATGTCGGGAGTTGCGGGTTGTCACATGGTAGGTCTCAATATCAAGTGGACTTCTTTACTCCTTTGACTTTGGAAATTGTTGAGTATGGTCTGCTTGCCCTACCAATCATGTTGCTAATTCCGTGAACCATTTCATCTTCTTCTTGACATTTCAGTTCTAGTACAAACCTATTTGGTCAAAAGGCCAGTTAACACTTGCTACCAAAGTAGGCCTTCATTGGAATCAAGGCATACTATGAAACAAGACAAGCATTTACTTCTATCCTCGCATTCTAGTTTATCATTCAAGAATCGCTTTGAAGCATTGCTTTAATTCCTTAGATATCATTCTACATGTTTTACACAGTTGAAATCTCATTCTTTGTGCTAGGGATAAGATATACACTCTGGAGGTCGCTCCACGCCTCAGCTAGATATGCTCTATCCTTCATTGTGCTTCCTCTTCTACTTTGGCTAAAAAATTGGACTCGGTACTAAGCAATTTCTCTCGTTACCGAGTGCTCCGGCTTGCCCCAATATAAGTACTCAAGACTTAAAAGAAATTTCCAATTTTCTCATTTTTTCTTTCTCATGCTCGATTCCTCTATGTACTCAACTCGAAGACGACTTCTGCAATCGCCACCCATTGCCTCAGATCGCCCGTCGACATTCATCCACAGCTACAGCCGACTACTCTAGAGCATTTGCCCTTAGCTTCTTTTGTCTCCTCGCGCAAATCTAGATCATCTAAGCAGGGAAATGTTGCCATATCACCGTAAAGGATGATGACGGTGGTGCCGTTGGAAGTTCTTTATTAAGGTTTGGTTGGAGCACGACCAAGTTTGCCTTTGGGAAGGACTCGAGGCTTGACCCAAGAAGACTTCGAGTTCAGTTTGGGGCTATGGTGGTTTTCTTTGTGTATTTATGCTTTGAAGTTCTCTTCCAAACCCTTATCGAGATTCTTCCAATTCACCAGTTAAATGTTGACAAGACAGTTTAATTTTCAAAGAACGGTCGTATTGAGCATTCTTCGATATCCATATGATCTCATCGTGCAGCATATCTAACTATTGCATGACCCATGTTCCTATAAAAGAAAAACTTCTACATCACTCTAACAACGGTTCCATTATCGAATTCCAGCGATAATGGGTGTGGTCTGATGCACATTTCTATCGTGTAGCATAACTTGTTTTTCTAACACGAGCGAGTTATCTACATAGGATGGTCCATTCGTCATGTATAGGACACGAGACTCACAATGCATAGAGTAACACTTTCACTTGGCCCGGTCGGCACTCTAAATCCGATTAGTCAACACACGTTGACATCTGTTGGATCTTGGGTGTCAATTATACAGGTTTAATATTTGTGATAAAGTATAATTAACCATGATGAATGCTAAGTTTTCCTATCTAGAATGACGTGCTAATCTCTACGCCTTCGGATTGGTGTCGGGACATCTACACCTCCTGAAGTCGGGTCTGCCATGGCGAAAAATTCTACTTTCACACCTTCTACAACCAAACAAACCATCACCGCTAAGCTACAGAGGATAGCTATCCCTCTTCGAGAGATGCATCCTCCGACACATGAATATATCGGTATTTGGGTCCTGGATGACCCACTTGAACAAGTGCTAACTATTTTTACTCCGAAGATGCTCCAGAATATATGGAGCTAACACAGGATTCCTTAAAGTGATGTACTTCTCCCAACACAAGGTGAACGAGTGCATCGTCCTCCGCTGGGATATGTAACATGTAATCGATATATGTGTCTAGGCGGTGTTGTCCCACCCTTCTATGCTTTTTAATGCACAATTCTTCAAGAGCATTGGCTGGCTTTGTCCCAAGTCCATGACAATGGGTGTTCTTTCCTGAACTCACTATTCATGCTTTTCGTGAATCGATTTCACTGGCCTCTTAACTTCAACGAGCCAACTTATCTTCTACACTTCAAATAAAGGCATGACCCACCATCTTATATGGTTATCATGTCCTGGTGTCGATGCAAAGTCATCGATAAACTTCACAACAAATATTCTTATTTCAAGAACGAATACTTCTTTGTTTGATCCCTTTATAGCTTCAATGGGCGTTGGCTTTCCAGAAGTAAGATCCCTTCTTTCTTTCTCTTTCCATGCCTGGACTCCTTTTCTTCAAGTGTTTAACTTACTACGTGCTTCTTCATAGACATTCCCACTTAAAATGATCGTGACAAGCATGCTGATATTCTAGAAGCTTTTAAGGAGATTAGCTTCTAGCATCGCATCACCACATATCCATCTAATGAGGACCTTCGACGATGTGTCATTTTTCTCCCTAATAGATTCACTATTCTAGAGTCAACTCTACCGAGAAGGTCGAGAATGTCTACCCGATCCTCTGCTCCTACTAGTAGCTGTAGCAAGAATCTTCAAGGGGAAGTCGAAGGTATATCGGGTATAGCGCACACTGAAGAGCCTGCTAAAAGGAGAATAAAAGAGCTAGTTGTTAGCGATTCCTGAGAGGAGAGGATAAGGGAGCTAGATTGCCATCAATCCCAGAGGAAAGTGAAAGCATAGGGACGAGAGAAAGTAGAGAAGAGATAATGGATGACGAAGGTGAAGAGGAAGGAGAAAGCGCTGATGACGGCGATAGTGGATATGCCGCCGGTACAAGGGAGATAAGTCATTTGGTGTAACATCTCCTAAAGGCACCAAGCTTCCTTCTTCACCCTATCCAAAGCGTGTTACCATCGAAACTCTTAAGAAAGCCAAGGAGCCAAGTGTACTGCCACTGGCCAAATCTTCTCTTCCCGCTTGCTCCATTGGAGATGTTTTTGCTGGCTCGAGCGATTTCGATAACTCTATTTTTGATCTCCTTGCGGAGGATTCTCCAAACACCAGTTTCTTGCCACGGGGTATCTTAAATGAAGGTGCCGAGACACCATCTTTACTTCCATGTGAACACAGTCTGTAGAGCACTTAAGGGGTCATCAACACTTTACACTTCACTACGATCACATACACACATCCTTGCATTCGTGTGCACTTTGAAATTCAATTATGTATACCGTCTTTTTTTCTGGTTCAGTTTCTATGGCTAGAGATAGATATTGAAAGCTCTGGTATAGCTATAAAGAGTCTCATGAAAATGTCTGTGCTATATGATCGTGTAATATGGATAAACTACTTGTGCGGAATAAGTAAGTAAATAGTAAAAGCAGTAAAGTAAATGACACCAGAGATTTTATACTGGTTTGAAATCCCGTTCTACGTCCAGTTCCAGACTCCTTTTGGAATTAAACTAGCAAGCCTCAATTAATCCGAAAGAATAGGTTTACACCGCCTGAGCAACTGAACAGGACTTCTACCACCTAAGCAACCGAATAGGACTTCTTCCGCCTGAGCAACCGAACATGACTTCTTTACAAATAACAAAAGTATTTGACTGTAGTGTGCTCTTTGAATAGCACTGATAAGTCAATTAAGTACAATCTTCATATAATCTTCTCCTTTATGTAATATAGTGTAATGTGATTGAGAATAGTGGAAGACAGAGTGATCAATGATTAGAGAATGTAAGTAGTTTAAGTGTAGTTTGAAAATAGAGAATAGATAAGAATTCAAGAGTGTTAAAATCCGTTTCGGTGAATTGTTTGTTGAATTCTGAAATCTATTTATAGAGTTTAAAAGGTTGCAACCATAGATGAAAAATTATATTGAAAAGAGCAGGTGCAACCGTTGATTTTGAAGATGTTACTCTTCGATGAAGAGAAGCTTCTATTCCTGAAAAATAGCAGTTAGAAACATTCATCCAGCTGAATTTATAAATTCAGTCGTTTGAATTGAAACAAATCGAAGACAACAAGAAAATAGACTAATTTTAGCCAGATTCAGCCGGCTAAATTTTTTCATTCAGCCGGTTGAATATTGTAAAACAATAAAATTGTTTTAGTACTCAGCCGGCTGAATGTGCATTCAACCGGCTGTTTTTAACCTGCTATGCATACTTATGTATGTGTTTCTACTATTTTATATAAATATCAATTCAGAAGAGATTTTAACAAATTATAAAATGACATATAGACTCTAGACTAGAAACTAACAACTTTAAATACTCTGAATATGAATCTGCAACAAATCTTCTACGTAAATGATTAGTACACACAAAATATTTTATATAGCTTGTTGTTAATCGAAACAATGTTAGATTGAGTTCCAACATTCTCCCTTTTTTGATGATGACAACTACGTAAGTAGAAATAATATATTTAGAGAAGTATTACCTTAACTTTGTTACTCCCCCTGTCAATATGCACAAATATTTAACTAACTTTCTCCCCTTTGTCATCGACAAAAAGAAAGAGATGCATAGAATCAAATAAAGATTACATTATATAAATAACTCATACTCGAGATATTATCACTGAAAATAAAAATATTCATACAACCATTACATAAATAACTAGATAGAGAATCATAGAAGTTTGATTAAAATAGTAGAAACAATAATAATTAAAACTAGCTAGAGAGAGAAGGATGATCATCATTAGAATCCGAACTTGAAGTTGACCATTGAAAAGGAGATGGATTGTGAACTTCGGTGGATAAAGATCCGAAGCAAGAAATTTTATCCCATATTTTATTTAGAAAACCTTTTATGGAGTTGAATTTCATTTCTATTTTCTTTTCAAAAGCCTTAATATCCCGATGGAGTTTGTATTGATTTCGGGAGAGGGTGATGATAGCTTGTCTGGAGGGAGTGTTAGGGCCAATCTCTTTAATTGAATCATCGTCCTCTTGTTCTTCTTCTTCTTCATGTTGGGTTTGTGAAGAGGAGGCAACATTAGTGTCACGAGGTTGTGGAGCACCTTGTTGAATATTATGAGACCATTGTTGAAAAGATTTGATTTGTTGTTAAGGAGGTCGTTGAGGAAGACCCATCAATCCTAAGGTTTTTGTGCCTAACTCACTAATGCTTGGAAACTCGAAGTCGAGCTTTGGAATGCCAAGGTTGAGAAGGATACGCATAATATAAGCACCGTAATGAATGGTCATATATTTTCTTTGGATTGTGATGTCTTGAAACTCATCTAGAATGATTTTACCCTAATTTACTTGTTGGTTGGAATATATGGAATAGAGGTCTTGAAAATCTCTTTTATAGAACTTTTCATAACTTCCCGTTCGAGGTTATAGAAAGCGAACGAATACATGGTGAATAAGGCGTGCTTGAGGCCTTAAGTTGCTAAATTTTAAAGCACTCAAATTTGTAAGTTGATCGGACAAGAAACGATGTGAAACTTCATCTCTACGATCCATATCAACTTCAATATCATCTATCTCAGCACCTTGTTAGGGACAATTTAAAATATTGCCAAATCTTCGTAAAGGTAAGAAAATTTTAATGACACAAACCATTGACCAAACATAATCTTGATGATTTTATGGATTATGGTGATCTAAATTCAGATTAGCAAGAAAGAGTTTGATCAAAAGATGATTAATTTTGACATTATTTGGAGCTTACCCTATTAGATTATCAAAGTGAAATTGCTTCGCTAATTCTCTAACTCTAAAAGCTAAAAAATCCGAAAATCTCATAAAAGCCCCTTCAAAGATGTTGGAGTTTTTAATGGAATTGAATCAGGAGATTGCAACATCATTCCAAAGCTATTGTCGAATCTGATCTTCGGATGGACCGAAAGTGGACTCTCTTGTGCATTTAGTTCTTGGAGCAATTAGAGAGTAAAATTGAGGAGTAGAAGTTGTAGAGTTTGAAAAAAAAAATAGCTAGGGTTCTGAAATGAATGGGTAAGAAATGAAAAGATGAATATATAGTAGGTAAAAAGTAAGGGGAAGATAGGAAAGAAAATTGTAGGACCAGTTAAAAAATGCCTCAAAGGAAATTCAGCCGGCTGAATTATTCGAATTAGCAATCTGAATCACTATGAATCTTAACCCGCAAGAAAATAGTTCATTTTTGAACTAATTTAGACGGCTGTTTGAATAGATTCAGCCGTTTGAATCTAGGGAATTTTTTTGCCCTGGATAATATTCAACCGTTTGTTTTTGAGGTGACAACCGGCTGAATTTTTGCATAAACTTATGCCAGCCTTCTTTTTTTATAACAACAATTGGATAAAACAAAATAAATAATTTTATTGAATAAACAAAAGTAAATTACATATTAACAACTGAATAAAATGGTTAAGTAGATTTGGAAGAAGAGCTTGAAGTGTGATATTAATCTGGTTCCATTTTTGTGTTCTCTTGAAAAGGCTGGAGTGGTGACCATCTATTGTCGTGTTCCCAAGAATTCGGACATATTAGCGGACTCTGTGGTGATGGTTCCAAAGGATTGTGATGAATTGGAGAACGAACAAGAGACGCTTGATGCACCGTGTTCTTGGATGAAGAACCACAGAATCTTAAAGCGACTTTTTCCATAAAGCCTAAAGCTTGGTGTTAACCTTTTGTTCATAATAAAGTTAGCATTGTAATTCCATTGTTTCTTATTGGTAGTGATGAATGTCAACTATCTTCTAGCTGGTGAACCAAAAAATAGAGACCGTCTCGTTCTTTTACCAGGTGGTGTATAACCAGTGTGTGTAGAAGGATGAACAATTGGAATTGGTTCGTAAATCGGTGTTGGAGTTGGAAAATTCACCGCTTCCAAACTAGGAGAAGAATAAGATAGAGCATAGGATTCAGAATTATCCTGAGAAGACATTTTTGAATTTTTTTAATAAAAGCTAATGTCAAAGGAAAGAAGATTTAGAAAAGACATATATGTGTGAAGATATATATAAATAGAAAGTAGATTTGTGGTAAGTTTTACAAGAGCCAGAGAAAAGTTTGGTTGGAGGAAAACAAGTGTAAGGTAAATAGAAAAACAATGCAAACCATATAAAGTTAAAAAAGAAAGGAGTAGTAAAGTGGTAGAACACTAAACTTTAAAGAAGAGATCTCGAGTTCGAGTATTGGAAAAAAAATATAAACCCTTTAATGATACAATTCCTAACTCTCTTCTTAATTTTATAAATATATTTTCACTTAAAGGTTTTGTAAATATACCTGCCAATTGATTTTCAAAGGATACAAATTCCAATCCGACTAAATCCTTTTCAATATTATCACGAAGAAAATGACAACGTATGTCAATATGTTTAGTTCGTTAGTGATTTACAAGATTTTTGGATAAGTTAATAGCACTAGTATTATCACAAAAAATTGTAGATTTAGATAAATTAACACCAAAATCTCGAAGTGTGTGCTACATATAAATGAGTTGAGCACAAGCTAAAGCAGCATAAATATATTTTGCCTCACAAATTGAAAGTGAAACACAATTCTGTTTCTTGCTAAACCAAGAGATTAAGGACTGTCTAATGAAATGACGAGTCCCACTAGTACTTTTCCGATCTGTCCGACATCCTCCAAAATCAGCATCACTAAATGAAACTAACTCAAAAGGACATTCTTTCGGATAGAAAAGTCCCAAATCTTTAGTATTGCTTAGATAACGTAATATGTATTTTACTGTTCGTGTATGTGATTCTTTAGGATTTGCTTAGAATCGAGCACATAAACAAACACTCATCATTATGTCAGGTTTACTAGCAGTTAGATAAAGTAATGATCCAATTATACCTCGATATAACTTTCGGTCAACACTTTTGCCATCTTCATCTCTATCAAGATGAACTATTGTGCTCATTGGAGATGGTTTAGCAGATGTGTTTTCCGTATTAAATCGTTTAATTAGATTATTACAATGTTTTTCTTGATTAATAAAAATTCCATTTTCTAATTGTTTAATTTGTAATCCAATAAAAATAAGATAATTCTCCTATATGTGACATTTCAAATTCTTTGGTCATAATTTTTGAAAATTCCTGACATAATTTTTCATTTGTAGAAACAAAAATAATATCATCTACATAAATTTGAATAATTAATGTATCCTTTTTAGTTCTTTTAATAAAAAGAGTTTGATCAACCTTTCCAATTTCAAAACCAGAATCTATTAGATAGTTCTTAAGATGTTCATACCAAGCACGAGGTGCTTGTTTTAGACCATATAAGGCTTTCTTAAGTATATAGACATGGTATGGAAATTTTTCTTGTGTGAATAACGAAGGTTGTTCAACAAAAACATTTACTTTTATATACCCATTTAGGAAGGCACTTTTAACATCCATTTGAAAGAGTTTGAAATTATGAAAACATGCAAAATGCCAATAAGATACGTATTGCTTCAAGTCGTGCAATTGGAGAAAATGTTTCTTCGTAGTCAATTCCTTCTTCTTGATTATATCCTAGTGCTAATTTAGCTTTATTTCTAGTTATATTACCTTGTTTATCTGCTTTATTTTTAAAGACCCATTTATTACCAATGAATGTTTGATCACTTCGTCTAAGAACTAGTTCCCAAACTTCGTTTCGTTCAAATTGGTTTAGCTCTTCTTACATAGCTATAATCCAATAGTCATCAGTAGATGCTTATTTTACATTTTTAGGTTTTATTTTAGAAAGAAAAGCTATATGGTCCATTTGATTAAGTTAATTTCTAGTTCTAACATGTGAATCAATTTCTCCTATGACATTTTCTACTGGGTGATCTCATAAAATTATAGGAGGAGATCTTAATTCATTTTCATTATGATCAATGTTTTCATTTTGTTCAATATTATTAGAAATGTCTTCATCTTCTTCAAAATTATTTTGAGTAACCATATTTGTGATTATCTTAAGAATATCCTCAAAATTTTTATTAAATTTGAAATTTTCATCGAATGAAAAATGAAGTGTTTCTTCGATTGTTTTTGTTCTTTTATTGAAAATTCGATAAGCTTTGCTTCGATCTGAGTACCCTATGGAGATTCCTTCATCGGATTTTGGATCGAATTTTCCAAGCTGATTTTTTATATTAAAGATAAAACATTTTGAACTAAATTTTTTAAAATTAGAAATGTTTGGTTTTCTATGATGAAAAAGTTCATATGGAGTGTGTTTTGTTAAAGGTCGGATAGAGACATGATTTAGAACATAGCAAGGAGTAGCAACAGCTTCTGCCCAGAAATGTTTTGGTAATGTATTTCCACTCAACAAAGTTCTTGCACATTCCTGTAACGTTCTATTTTTCCTTTCTACAACACCATTTTGTTGTGTCCTAGGAAAAGAAAATTTATGGTAAATTCCTTTTTACTACAAAGATTTTCAAATGTTTCATTTTCAAATTCACCTCCATGATCACTTCTAATATTTTAAAATTTTGAGATTTTGAATTCTTTTGCAAATTTCTAGAAATTTTCAAATCCGCTTTTATTTTTTAAGAAAAAAGTCCAAGTCTTGAAAACTCATCTAATATAAAAAATACATATTTACTATGATTTATAGATTGAATTTGAGTTGGACCAAAAAGATCTAAATGTAATAGTTCTAATGGTTGTGTAGTAGAAATATTTTTCTTTGGTTTAAAAGATGATTTTGATAATTTTCCTATTTGATATGCATCACAAATATTGTTTACTTTAAAGTTCATTTTTGGTAAACCTTTTACTAAATCATTTTTAGACAATTTATTTATAGTTTTCAAATTAATATGACAAAATCTTTTGTGCCATAACCAAGGATCATTTAGTTTGGCTATTAAACACATATTAGTATTATAGTTTACATTCATATTTAAAACATAAATAATTTTATCTCTAAAGCCTTCAAAAGTAAGCTTATTTTGATCAAAAATGCTACATTTATTTTCAAAAAAAGAAATATTGAATCCTTTGTCACACAATTGGTTAATATTTAGTAAGTTGTGTTTCAAATTTTTAACTAATAAAACATCTGCAATAAGAGGTAAATTAGATATACCGTTATTGCTCACATCGCCTTTACCGATGACAATTCCTTTGGAATTATCTCCAAATGTGAAAGAACTTCCATTTGAGAAGTTAATGTTTGTTAGCATCTCTTTGTTTCCTGTCATGTGTTTTGAGCAACCACTGTCTAGTATCCATTTTCCTCTCTTTTTGGATGGTACCTGCAAAATATAGAATTATCATTGGTACCCACCATTTTATGGGTCCTAAGAGTTAAGTCTTAGGAAGCCAAACCCAAGAGGGTTCAGAATTCCTTTTGAAAACAAAATCTTTGTTTTTATGAACAGTTTTTATAAATGACTTTATACTTGTTTCTTATTGAAGAATTATTAGTTTTAGGAACCCAAATTTTAATTGAAGTAGTAAGATTGGAATTTTTAGAACTAGGTTTTTCAACTTTATTTTTATATGAAGAATTATTTTTCTTTAGAATAATTTTAGAAGATTGTTTACATCCTAGTCCTCTTTTATTTGAAACAGTTTGAGAATTTTCTGTAATTTTGGAAAGATTTTCTCTACCTTTATTAAAATTAGAAACATTTTTAGTAATGTCTTCTAACTTTGTTTTAAAGCTAGAGTTATCTAACTCTAAAATCTTGATATTTGATTTAAGGTTATGATTTTTAATTAATAAAGCATCATTCTTTTCTTTTTGAGTTTCTACCTCTTGACTTAGCAGAGAAAGTTGAGATGACATATTAGAACAAGATTCTTTAGTAACTTGGAGTTCTTCTTCTAAAATTTTCTTTTAATCTCTTAGCATTTCTACTTCGATTTCAGTTCTATTCAATTTTTCAAGAGCTTCTTTGTACTTTCTATTTTCGCCTTATAATTTGTCAAGTAATTCTGAATTGATTTCCAAAAGGTCATTAAAAGTTAGATCACTTACCTCGTCTTTTGTAGCCATAAAGCAAATGTCGGCTTGTTCCGAATCATTGTCTAAGTCACTTTCTGATGATCAAGATAATTCTGTATCGTCCCATGTGACAGAGAAAGCTTTCTTCTTGAATCTGTCTTTCTTGTGTTTATACTTATCTATCTTTTCCTCAGGACAATCTTTCTTGATGTGCCCTTTCTTGTGACATTCATAACATTCTAGAGCAGATGTTGATGGTTTATTTGTGTTGTTATTGTTGTTGGAGTTATTCTTTTTATATCTAAATTTGTTGCTCTTTATAAATTTCAATTTTTTTTTGAAATTTTTAGCAATGAATGCCATATCTTCTTCATCTGAATCTGATTCATTTTTTTTGTCGGGAATGCTATATTTTTCTTATCTTACACATGTGCTCGTTTTGCCTGGAGATTAACTTCATAAGACATTAGATTTCCAATCAACTCTTTTGGTTTTATGGTTGAAATGTCGTTAGCTTCTTCCATTGCTAAGAATTTTCATTCCTACTCATTCGTTAGTGAGTTGAGGATTTTTGAAACAATATCCAAATCTGTGTAAGTTTTTCCTAATTCTATCAAGGAGTGATATATTTCTTGAAATCTAGACTACATTTCATTTATAGTCTCATCTTGATTCATTTTAAAATTCTGGAACTGATTTTTGAGCATAGAAATTTTACTTTGTTTGACTTTTTTAGTACCTTCATGTGTAACTTTAATTGTACGCCAAATTTCATGAGCAGTTTTACAATGCTTATTCTATTTAACTCATTTTTGTCTAATGCACAATACAACATATTCATAGATTTGGCATTTCCAGTAGTATCTAATTTTTGTGTGTTAGGCCATGCTGAGTATTCAATAGTAGGAATAATATATTTAGATTGCATAATGTTCCAGGCTTCATAAATACTTGCATGTATATAGATTCTCATCCTAATAGCCCAATTTTTATAGTTCATTCCATTAAATAGAGGTGGTCGTGCAGTAGACTATCCTTCTAGGAAGGTTGAGTTAACAACAGTGTTGGTGTTATTTTCCATATTAAAACATTATCAGATAACCATGTTACGATTATATGATAGCCTTGCTCTGATACCAATTGAAAGTGCCTGTGCTATATGATCGTGAAATATGGATAAACTACTTGCGCGGAATAAGTAAGTAAATAGTAAAAGCAGATGACACCACATATTTTTATGCTAGTTCGAACTCCCGTTCTACGTCTAGTCCCAGACTCCTTTTGAAATTAAACTAGCAACCCATACTTAACCCGGAGGAATAGGTTTACATCGCCTGAGCAATCGAACAAGACTTCTACCGCCTAAGCAACCAAATAGGACTTCTACCACCTGAGCAACCGAATAGGGCTTCTTAACAAATAATAAAAGTATCGGACTGTACTGTGCTCTTTCAATAGCACTGATAAGTCAATTATGTACAATCTTCCTATAATCTTCTCCTTTATGATATAGTGTAATGTGCTTGAGAATTGTGGAAGATAGAATGATCAATGATCAGAGAATTTAAGCAGTTTGAGTGCAGTTTGAAAATAGAGAATAGATAAGAATTCAAGAATATTAAAATCAGTTTCGGTGAATTGTTTGCTGTATTTTGAAATCTATTTACAGAGTTTAAAAGGTTTCAAGCAAAAATGAAAAATTATATTGAAAAGAACAGGTGCAACCATTGATTTTGAAGACGTTACTCTTCGATGAAGAGAAGCGTTTATTCATGAAAAATAGCAGTTAGAAACATTCAGCCGGCTGAATTTATAAATTCGGCAGTCTGAATTGAAACAAATCGAAGACAGCAAGAAAATAGGCTAATTTTAGCCAGATTTAGCCGGTTGAATTTTTTTCATTCAGCCGGCTGAATATTGTGAAACTAAAAATTGTTTCAGTATTCAGCCGGCTGAATGAATGCATTCAGCCGGCTGTTTTCAGCCTGCTGTGCATACTTATGCATGTGTGTTTACGATTATATATATCAATTCAGGAGAGATTTTAACAAATTACTATATGATATACATATTCTAGACTAGAAACTAACTACTTTAAATACTCTGAATATGAATCTGCATCAAACTCCTGCATAAATGATTAGTACACAAAAAATATTTTATATAGCTTATCATTAATGAAAACAATGTTAAATTGAGTTCCAACATCTCAGAGATAAACCCTTGATCTGTATCCATCCATCTCCAATTATCATAGTCATCATGAGACCGATGAGGAAAGATTTCAAAAGAAGGAGACGGGGCGAGTGGTGGAAGATCACCGCAAGGTAGAAAAAGAGAAAAAGAAGGCTGACCGAAGTAGACGACATAAGGATTCTTTCGACCGACTAGTTCTGTAAATAGTCCAAATTCCATTTTGCTCCCTTTTGCCGAGGAGCATCGATTATAACTTTTACTTCCTGTTTATATCTACCGACCTCAAACCGGATCCTGTTCGCAGAACCTGTTTTCCTAAGTGCTAGAATTTGGGCATTGGTATAAGACAAATATCGTAGGGCAAATTATTCGATTGCCCCTAGTTCGATTGTGTTCTCCCTATCCTGACCTCAGATTAAAAGAGTTTGATGATTCCTATTTTGGATTTTTAATGACCATCCTCGTTATTTTCGGTCAAGTGTGTCCTACTTGTTTGCTAGCACAGTTGTGGAAATCCAATTCATACACCAATTCCTGTCTTTGGGAATTGACGATTTAATTTCTCGATTTTGAGCATTCCTTCTTGACTTTGCCAACTCTTCGAGCAACTTTCAATAGCTGCAATCGGAGATCAAATTATCCGATCGACCCCTTATTGGTTATCCTTCCTCGACATTGCTTATCTCTAGGCCATGGATTTTTTTGGAGATCGAGGTTGAATTATCCAATTAGCCCCTAAGTGATTGTCCCTTCTAGTCATTGCCAATCTTTAAGCAATGACGAATTCCTGAAGGTTGGGATTGAATTATCCGATTAACCCCTCGTATGTGTTCTTCTTCCTAACATTGCCAATCCTCAAGCAACGACAAATTCCTAAAGTTTTGGGTCGAATAATCCGATCGACCCTTAAGTGGTTATACCTTCTTGACGTTGCCAATCTTCAGGCAACGTCAGATTCCTGAAGGTTAGGGTTAAATTAGCCGATCGACCCGTAAGTCGTTATAAGACCCTTAAGTGGTTATACCTTCTTGACATTACCAATCTTCAAGCAATGACAAATTCCTAAAGGTCGGGGTTTAATTATCTAATTGACCCCTAATATGAGTTCATCTCAGTCTCAATTCGTTGGCCGAGGAAGTTTATTCCTAACTATCTTGCTAAACACGCAATAAAGGATTTTTGCTTGGGTGAACATAGTTCCGTCAGTTCACGAAGCTAATTATATATATTAATGACAAGACAATAAGTCTTTCCTTATTAATTGCCCCCATAGTCCCTGGGTGGCTTATTTATGAAAAAAAAATAAACAAAACTAACCATAATAATGTGCAAGAGGTCATTGTTCCATGCCCACGAAATCGAAATTCGATCAATGGTTGATAGCTTGAATGTGCCAACTCCAAACTTTTATTTGATTACATACGGGCCTTCCTAGTTCAAAGCGAATGCACACGTACCTAGGAGAACTTTCTTTGGAATGATATCCCCCACCTTGAAAGTATAGTTTCAGTCTTTGGCGTTAAAATGCCGAGCTACTCTTTTTCTGTGAGTAGCTAACCTTAGTTCCACTTCTTTCCATTTCTCATCAATCAAATCGAGGTACTCAAGTAAGAGTTCCTCATTTACTTTTGGATCGAAATGCCTTTTACGATGAGTAAGGACTTCTAGTTCTATAGGGATCATAGCTTCTAATCTGTATGTTAGGTTGAACAGTGAATGTCTAGTTGCTGATTTGTGGGTCGTCCTATAAGCCCATAATGCTAGTGGAAGCTCATTGATCAGTTACCTTTGTCTTTAATTGATCGCTTATTCAAGGTGGTTTTGATGATTTTATTCACCGCCCTCACTTGTATATTTTCTCGCGGATGTGCTACCGAGAAGCTCTTCTCGATTCTGCACAGCATTTAGAAATCCTTGAACTTGGTACTTTCGAATTGAGCTTCATTATCTGTGATGATCTTCTGAGGCACCATGAACCTACAAATGATGTTCTTTTTCATGAAGCTGATCACCTTTTTGTTGTGATTATGGAAAGCAATTTCGCATCAGCCCACTTCGTGAAGTAGTCCATTGCACCTATTGCATATTTAGCTCCAACTATAGCAATCAGTAGCAAATCGACCAGATCAATTACCCAAACCACAAATGGCCATGGGCTAACCATTTATTTAAGTTCTATAGATGAGGTTCTCGAGATCTTCAAAAATCTCTGGCAATGGTCGCATCGTTTTGTGTATTCAGCTACCTCATGATTTATTGTTGGCAAGAAATATCCGTAGCGAAGTGATTTTTTGGCTAGAGCCTGCCCTGGTGTGATCATCACAGCTACCTTCATTAATTCATGAGGATCTTCCTAGCCTCATCCTTGGTTACATACCAAAGTAGGGGGTTGAAAATCCTCTTATGTACAATACTCCTTGCATCATGAATCAATGTGCTTTTCGAAGGACTTTCTTTCCTTCATGTATGTCACTTGGAATAGTCCCCTCAACCAAATTTTCTTTGATCGAAGTTATCCATGAATCCTCTTCCTCCATGGTCTTCAAAATCCAATTGCCATCCATTTGATCGATGCTCTTAACCATGAAAAAATTCACTGGAACCAGGCCCTCATCTATGCTTCTCCAGAGCTAGCTAGTTTAGCTAATAAATCTGCTTTTGTAATCCCCTCCCTAGGGATATGCGTGATAGTGTGGTGCTCTACACCATCCAATAGTTCTAGTGCTGTTGTCAGGTAAGGGCCAAGTCTCGCACCCTTAGCCTGATATTCCTTTCTAACTTGACAAAACACCAATTGGAAATCAGTAATATGTGGAGTGTTCTTATCCACAGTTCCTTTTCTATCCTCAATCCTATTACCAACGCTTCTTACTCAGCCTTGTTATTTGTTGTGGAAAACCCCAAACTCAATGTATAACAAATGGACTATCAAACCGAGGTTTCGAGCACTATTCCTGCGCTTAAAATGTGTTCGTTTGAAGCACGTTCCATAAAAAACTTCTAATGGGAAACTTTGTCTACATTGTCCTCTTCTTCATCATCACACACACGGTAAACTCGGCGATGAAATCTACCAGCGCCTGTCCATTTATCGCTCTACCCTGATGGTAAGTAATGTCATATTGGCTCAACTCTATTTTTCACTTCAGTAACCTTCCTGAATTTTTGCATTAGTATAGCACCTACTTTAATGGTTGATCCGTCAACACTTTGATTGAATGAGACTAGAAATATAGTCGCAGCTTTCTTGATGCAATTAGCAAGCAAAAGCTAGTTTTATGAAATTTGGGTAGTTCTTTTCAGCTCTTGTAAACCACTTACTAACTTAGTAAACCAACTTTTGAATCCTCATCTCTTCATGTACGAGTGCTGCACTTAATGCATGAGCGGACACTGCCAAATATACGAATACATCCTTCTCATTCAGATGTTTGGATAAGACTGATGGCATCTCCATGTGCTTCAATAACTCCTTGAAGGCATTTTGATAATCCCGATTCTACCCAGAATTCTTCATACCCTTCTTAAGGGAATCAAAGAAAGGTATGCATTTGTCTGCTGCCTTTGAGATGAATCGACTAAAGTTTGCAATCTGCACATTCAAGCTTCGTTTTGTTTCTTCGTAGTTGGGATAGTTATGTTCGTCAAGGTGTTAATCTTCTCTGGGTTTGTCTCGATGCCCCTTACATTTATAATGAATCCCAAAAACTTTTCCAATGCCACACGGAAAGAAATTTTTAATGGAATCAACTTCATTCCATACTTTTGTAAAACCTCGAACGTCTCTGAAAGTTCATTCAAATGGTTAAGCCATACTCGCGACTTCATAAGTATGTCATCCACGTACACCTTCATTATCCGTCCAATTTGACCCTTGAACATAGAATTTGCCAACATTCAGTAAGTGGCACCAGCGTTTTTTAAACCGAACGGCGTTACTTTATAGTAGTATAATCCTAAATCCGTTATAAAGCTAGTATTCTTTTGATCTTGTATATGCATTGGAATCTGGTTGTAGCCCGAAAAAGCATCCACAAATGAGAGTAACTCACATCATCCAGTTCTATCCACTAGCTAGTCAATCGTGGGCAAAGGATTATCCTTCAAGCATGCCTTACTCAAATTCGAGTAGTTGATACAGTTTCGACATTTTCCATTTAACTTCTTGACCAACACGGGGTTGGATACCCAATCTGGGTATAAAGCACCATGAATAAAGCCATTCGCCATCATCTTTTCCATTTATTTCTTTAACGTAGTGGAGTGCTCCGAACCCTGACTGCGCCTCTTTTGTTTTACTGGTGTAAAATCTAGATCAATAATCAGTGCGTGACACGCTATCATTGGCGATATCCCACACGTACCCGAATGTGTCCATGCGAACAGATCCAAATTTCCCAAAGGGAATTCCTTCCTTAAATTAATGCCAAGTTGAGGTCCAATCTTTAGAACCCATATTGGATTATCCGTATCGATTGGTACATTCACGTTTAGATCAACTGACGTTGCTCGCCCTTCCTCTGATTCCTTTTGAGGGTCCATAGCCTTATCGAACCTGCTATGGTCCTTAGCCAGTGTTCAGGCTTTAATTGCTATGATTGTGTCACGCCCCACCTTTATACCCATACTTACAAAGAATAATACATAGTAATGTTATCTGCTAATATTGAGAATAAGGTTAGTTATGAGCGATCAACCAGGAGTATTCCTTTCGGCTAATGTCGACACATTTTATTTTACCTCATGAATTATATATGACGTGGACGATATCTGCATAAAGCAATAAACATGATGGCTAATAAGAACAGAACAATATATCATAGAGAACACAAAATCACAGAACACAACGGAATATATAATATAGAAGCGAAGATACATACATACATATATAAGTGAGTATGCAAAATAGAAATATTAGACTCATATAATACATATATAGATATAGACAACATGTCTCAACAATATACATGACGTAAAAGGTCAAAAAAAAGAAGAAGTATACAACATGCATAAAGGTTTAGGACCTAAACAATATGTATGTATGTATGTATGTATGTATGTATGTATGTATGTATGTATGTATGTATGTATGTATGTATGTATGTATGTATGTATGTATGCAATCCTAACATCCATTGTCAATGCATCTCGATGCCTGAAAAATCTCAGTCTGATAATAAATAGGTCAGACTATCTCCAATTCAATGAATGTGAGATCCTAGGTGCAGCGTAAGTAAATTTCAATAATGTTGTCATAACCATACATAATATGCCAACCTCTAAATACTAGCAACTGGCGTGATCACAATAATTCACAATGTTATAAAATCATATCATGCTTACCATAATCGATCATCTCAAAATATGATGAATCACAATATCCCAAATTCTAAATCATAAACTTGCATGAAAGAAAGTGAAAACCATTAAACAAGAATAAAAGCATATTGTAGTCAAAAGACGAGCATGGAAGCAAGTCGGAACAAAAAACAAGCATGAAAGCAAATCGAAACTAAAAACGTGCCTGAAAGCAAGTCGAAACCAAAGATAAGTATGAAAGTTAGTTGTAACTAAAAACATGCATGAAAGAAAATCAAAATAAATTCATAAATCAAAGGACACACATGAAAGCGGGTCATCACAAGACAAGCCGAAACTCGCCAATCACGCCTGGATGCATGCCATAATATGATAAGTTGATACTTGCCGTACATGCATGGATGTGTGTTAACAAAAAGACGAGTTGATACTCACCGATCATGCCTGAATGCATGCCATAATAAGACAAGTCGATACTTGCCTCACATGCCTAGATGTGTGTTATCTCAAAGATCATTTCTGATCTAAAGTGTTATATACTTTTAATTGTTAAATACTCGAGTTTCCACTAATGTCTCATAACCACTTAGTGGTACTTGAATATTTACTAAAAAATTGTAGATTTCAATCATTTCTCTACTTAATAAGTAATAAAATAAGCGGAATATATTTAAAGAACATCCCATACCGCTCGTTAATTTTAATCCGTTTACTAATATTCCATATCTTATAGAAAGGAAATTCAAATAAAACAATAAACTCAATATCTAAAATAAAATAAAAGAAATTTAAAACCAATTTTATTTATCTTAGAAATAAGAATTAATCTCAATTTTAAAATAATTTGAAATGATGTTTACAATGCATTCCTTGGAAATTTTGAAGTGCGTGTACACACACACATATATAAAAGCATTTAACTAAACAATTTCTCTCTACATATAAAATCATTTAGAAACACTTCTAATATTATTGAAAAAATCTTAGAAAGTCAAAAACACATCGAAATACAAGCAACCATGATGAAACACAAAAATGATTTAAGAAAACACGAAAAAGGACAATCCGGCAAATTTCCTACACAATTACAATCTCAGGGTTGCGACAAAAAATGCAGTTTCGACTCTTTAAACATAAAAATATCACAAAAATTAAAACATGAAAGTTGTATACAAATGTCTTTAGTTTCCAATACCAATAAGATTGTTAAATTTGGACTTATAGTTCAAAAGTAATGATCAAAATAAGTTTTAGGCTTAAATTCCATAATCATGTGCAAAATCTTTCATTCTCAGGGCTAAACTCAAAAAATGCAGTTTTGACCACTTAAACATCAAAATTTTGCAAAACAAGAAAGTTGTATATAATATTCTCGGCATTCCATTAAGAAAAGGATGATCAAATTTGGACTTACGCTTCAAAAGTTTTGGTTAAATCAATTTTAGGTTTAAACTCAGAAAATTACTTTAAAGGCAGAACCATGATTATACCTTCAAATCCATTTTAAGTCAAGTAAGTACCTAAAGTGTTATCCCGCTTTTTGGCAAAGCCATGATACCAAAAGATCGATCGAAAACAAAGGATAGTTCGTCTCAGAGATTGGTCATACTATGCTTCACTATGGATATCGCTGAATTTTGTCCGAGTCCAGATTGAGCTACAATTGTTAGGACATGACAAGACGGATCATAGAAGTCAGCATCTCAAATTTCAAGACATTCCGAGTTCATACGCTCAAGTTATGATCGATTCAATTTGAAGGGAAAATCACCGGTTTCGTATCTATCGATTTCAAATCGATCAGGCTCCAATGACTTCGTATCCTTCGAAGTGCCGCACTTTGTATCGATCAACTTCGAAACCATCCAAGTGTCTCGGTTTGTATCGATCAGTTCGAATCCATAGGAGTACCTCGATTCGACTCGGTCCCATTCGAAACCATCGGCAGGGTTTATGTTCAAATCCATCATAGAAGCCTCTCTTCGTATCCATTAAGCGACTTCTTGTTCGAATCCATCGAGTTTGTATCGATGGACTTCGTACCCATCAACAGATGATGCACTTCGAAACGATCGGCCAATGTCTTCTTCGAATCCACCATGGAAGCATCCCTTCGTATCCATCAGATTATCCTACTTCGTATCCATCAGTGATTCGTATCCACGAACAGTTGCAGTTAGTATCCATGAATAAGGCATCATTCAAATCCATCGAGTCAACTAGCCTTGGTGACGTGTCATCCATCGATGCGAATGCGTCGAGATACATGGAGTCGAAGCGGTCAACTCGGAGCAAAATCCGGATCGAGGCGAAGTGTGCACTCCACGTCCACACGAAGGCGCGTGCCACCATCGGTTCGAAGCGATCGATTCGAACGAATCGATTCGAACCAAACAGCTACACGGGGAACCCCATTTCATATCGACCATATCTCTCAATCTACTGATCCAAATGCCATGAAATTTTCACAGAAGCTTGCATACATGTTGAAGAATGTCCACACCAAATTTCACCTCGATTGGATGATTATCTGATCGATTCGAATGGAGTTTGAATCGATCCCAAAGTGGGCCAAAATTTCCTGAGGCCGGGCGTGTGGGCCCCCTCACGTGCCAGAAGTGGTCTACCGGATTTTCAACGAAATATCAGCATCATACGCCTATAAATAGAGCCCCAGAGCCAACAGAAAAAGGGACTTTTGGATTCTGAAGCGCCTAGACTCTGTCGGATCGAGATCTCCATCATCCTACATCATATTCTTGCTGTTGAATTCGAATTTCCAGTTGTAACTTGTTGTTGATTGCTATAACAACTTGTAATCATTGAAAGAGAATCAATAAAACTGGAAAAACTTCACAGTGGACGTAGGCAAACACGCCGAACCACTATAAATCGCTTGTCTACGCATTTACATGACTGTTGATTGGAGTTTTTGTTAGATAATACTCGTTTTCAATTTACATTCTTCGTCATTATCTCTTCAAAGACTCCCGAAGAGTGTTGTGACCAATTTTGTTGCAAACACTCTGGTGCTTTCACTGAGAATTGAACTTAGGTTTTCTCCTGCTTCTTGGATCTGTCATCGATACCGGGTTGAATAAATCTAAGAGAGAGATCCAGATCAAATCCAAGTTCCTTCCCTTCTATTCAGATTTGCATAAAGTCTAGGAAAGGAATTCAAACTTAAAGATGGTTAGCACAAGGACCACTTCAAACGCTATCAATCAAGAGGAACAGGATCGACAGAATCCTGCGACACTACCTCCATCTAATCAAGACACCATTGGACATTCGGAACCAACAGGTCCGGTTACACGACAGGAGTTGCGGTTGCTACTCTAAGAGCTGACCCAGAGTCGGTAACAACTAGCAGAACAGCTACGCGCTAATGCCGAGCTGATCAACCAGCTGGATCGCCAAAAGCAAAAGAGATCTAAGAGAGACCATGCTTCTCGCTCCTCCAGCGAAGGTTCTTCATCTTCTGATTATCACAATCGATCCCCACGACCCCGACTAGAAGGGAGTCACATGCCAGTCGCTGGAGATCAACCAGCAATGACCGTTGGACAACTGAGAGTTGGTCCATCAGCCAGTTTCCAAGCCGGACCCTCCTCCCGAGGAGGTGTCGTTCCTCACCACATCGCAGAATACCGCACCACTAACGTTGCGGCTGGGCCAGGGGTCGACGCCCAAGATCTGTCGAACCTGGACCGTCGTCATAGCGGACGTACTCCTGAACCATACGTTCCAGTGGACTATGAGCCAAGAAGGCAAGACTTGGACCGTCGACAACATCCGGTCCAACCCCAAAGTATGGAACATAATCATACACCGACGCAAGCCGCACAAAACGCGCAAATGCCGGATCTTTCGACTATGATACGTCAGATGATCCCTGAGAGCCAGGGATTCACGAATGACGATTAGGGAATTTCCCGAAGTCACACTCCTTTTATGGATGATATTCTTACTTCTGAACCCCCACGGCGATTCAGAATGCCAACTCTACCTATGTACGAAGGAAACTCCGACCCCAACCAACATATTCTGAAATATGAATGGTCGATGACCGCTGCCAGAGCCGACGATGTAGTGAAGTGTCGTAGTTTCCCCATATCCTTGGGGACATTGCTACCATGTGGTTCGCTCAATTTCCACCTCGATCCATCTCTTCGTTCGACCAGTTGGCCACAAAATTTGTCGAACAATTCCGCATGCACGTCGCAAGGCCGAAAGATGTCAACACTCTGTCTAGCGTCACTCAAGCTCCTGGAGAGACGCTCAGACAATACTTAGTGAGATTCCATACTGCATGTGCGTAGATCAGTAATCCGAATGATAACTCCATCCTTATGGCGTTGACTAAGGGGATCGACCCCGATTTTGAGTTTGGCAACTGGTTAGTTGGAAAACCACCTACATCATTTGACTGTTTCCATGCCAAGGCGGCTCAATTCCTGAGAGGGGAAGACGCGAAACAGTCTAGGAAGCAAAACGATGCAGGACCAAATACAGAAGGAGTCCAAAGCAATGTCGCAATCAAACAGTCCGGTGAGAGCTCCGGACAAGTTCAGTTGAACGTTAAAAACAAACAAGCTCAGCGAAGAGAGAGCGTGAATCAAACTAGAAAACGAGATCAAAATCGTGGCCCGCAGCACAAGAATCCAATGTTTGACAGTTACACTCCTCTGAATACATCACTAGAGGACTTGTACTTACAAACCTGTAATACAATTCAGTACCAAAAACCCGCATCAAAACCGTCGTCAAAGAAGCAAATCCAGACGGGAAAATTTTACAGGTTCCATGAAAGCTATAGGCACAATACGAACGAGTGTCGTCACTTACAAGATCTCGTTGAAAAACTGATCAGAGAAAGGAAGCTGGAACAGTTTGTGCGGACACCGCAGCCCAGAGAAGCGGGCCCATCTAATCAAAACAATGAACCCAATCGATCGAGACAGGAGGACTCCACTTTTCCCCGTGGAAGATTGGTGATAAACGCCATAAGTGGCGGACCAACTTTGTCAGGAGCCTGGAACGACGAAGATCTTCGTCACTGTCATACATGACAGGCTCATTCAATCTATGAATACTTTGCAATTTCCTTTACATTATGAAATTTGAATTTGTAATAAGGCACTGACTTCGCCATATTTTCTTATTTCAGCAATAAAATACTATCTCTTCAAACTAGAGCTGTGATTCACCGAATGCAACATTCAACAATCACGACACACGAAGAGCTAAGTTCCATCAAACAATGGAATTTATTCAAATAGCGAGTGACTGCGATACGACCGGCCAGTCACTAAGTGAACCTCAGCTCGGGGGCAAGCCATCACATTAAAGGCTGCACTGGACCAACACACGACAGTTCTACAACTAACTCCAAATTCCCAGAGTGCGAATTGGAGTATAAACATCCAATAAATAGTTCCCAAAGCGTGAACGGACTCCAACTTCTCAGAGTGCGAATTGGAGTATAAACATCCAATAGATCATTCCCAGAGTGCGAACAGACTCCTAATTTCCAGAGTGCGAATTGGAGAATTAACATCTAATAACTCGTTCCCAGAGCGCGAACGGACTCCAAATTCCCAGAGTGCGAATTAGAGTATAAACATCCAATAACTCGTTCCCAGAGCGCGAACGGACTCCAAATTCCCACAGTGCGAATTGGAGCATAAACATCTAACAACTCGTTCCCAGAGCATGAACGGACTCCAAATTCCCAGAGTGCGAATTGGAGTATAAACATCCAATATCTCGTTCCCAGAGCGCGAACGGACTCCAAATTCCCAGAGTGCGAATTGGAGTATAAACATCCAATAAATCGTTCCCAGAGTGCGAACGGTCTCCAAATTCCCAGAGTGCGAATTGGAGTATAAACATTTAATAAATTGTTCCCAGAGTGCGAACGGACTCCAACTTCCTAGAGTGTGAATTTGAGTATAACATCCAATAAATCGTTCCCAGAGTGTGAACGGACTCCAAATTCCCAGATTGCAAATTGGAGTATAAACATCAAATCCATCGTTCCCGGAGTGTGAACGAATTCCTAAAAAAGCCCAAACAAGTGTGACTGACCATCTATCGGCCAACTCCAACTTCTCAGAGCGTGAATTGGAGTATAAACATAGATTACAGGTTCTCGGAGCACGAACCGAAGCACCCGTGCTAACTCCAACTTCTCAGAGCGTGAATTGGAGTATAAACATAGATTACAGGTTCCCGGAGTGCGAACCGAAGCATCCGTGCTAACTCCAACTTCTCAGAGCGTGAATTGGAGTATAAACATAGATTACAGGTTCCCGGAGCGCGAACCGAAGCACCCGTGCTAACTCCAACTTCTCAGAGCGTGAATTGGAGTATAAACATAGATTACGGGTTCTCGGAGCGCGAACCGAAGCATCCGTGCTAACTCCAACTTCTCAGAGCGTGAATGGAGTATAAACATGAATTATAGGTTCCCGGAGTGCGAACTCAAACATACATGCTATCTCCAAGTTCCCAGAGTGTGAATTGGAGCAAAAATACCAAGTCAAAGTTCCCAGAGTGCGAACTGAAATATCAATAGTAACTCCAAGTTCCCAAACCGTATACTCCTCCGAACTTGGACTTGAGGGAATATTCTCTTCTCAAGGAGTCGGAGGAGTTGGGTCTACCATCAGGGGAGGAACGGGCGCGCTGGTTCCGACTAGCGTGTCCCCAGAAGATGTCACCACAAGAGGAGTGGGATCAACCGCCGTCGTAGCACACTCAGAATTACCGCCGTGCGCTGCCGCTTCCATCTCTGCTTCAATTTGAGCAAGTATCTCAGTCTCATGAGCATCACGAGACTCACGATAGGTAGCGGTGGACTGTGACAATGCAATAGAAGCAGGTGGGAACGTTCCAAGAACAAAAGACATGTCAACAAAGGGGTCACTGTGCTGGCTCAAGAGCTCATTCATCATTTGTTCGTCAAAAGTAATTAAACCCCCTTGTGCCACCTCAGTCGGCATGGCTGTCATCATGGCGATCCCCTCAGTGATAATGGCCTCCTGTTCTTGATGTGGCTCTTGGACTGCAGGAGGCGATGTCGATGTTGCTTTACTCACTGGACAAGAAAGAAAAGAAGTTGTCAGAACATGCTCAATACAAGTACTTCAGTTCAAACACATAGTAGATTTGTGCGGAGTACCTTCCTCAACTTGACTCGTACCTAACCGAGCAGCTCCAGAAGAGTGTTCCCTGATGGGAGATAAGCGTGGCTGCTCCGGGTCGTAGCCTGGGACCAACTATGGCTCATTCGCTGGCGTCGGCTCCAATCCAGATGAAGTAATCATCTCTGAACTTGTAGATGAATGCGCAATGCCAGATCCCTCACCAACTTCCAAGTATTGGGTGCCCAGCCTCTCTTTTGCGTGATAGATCATGAAATCGTGGAGAACCTCCTTTTCTTCATCAGTCGGTATACGGTTCTCCAACTCGAATTCATCAAAAACTTCGCCCGGATGTGATGCTTTCTCTTCTTTAACTAGTAAATTCCAGGCGTTGAACAGATGTGTCGGATAGTCATCAAGCCATGTCAAATTTCTGTGCCTCAGCACATTGGCATTATAAGTGATGGGAGGTTCTTCTATCTCTGTCTCCAGCTTAGTTTCTACTTGGCGAACTTTCTCATCGACTTCGGCTTCAGTCTCGCGGACCTTCTCCAAGGCCGCATCTCTCTCTTTCCGGAATTCCACCACCTGGTCACACGCTTCCTGTGCGGAAACGTTAGCGGTGACTCTTTCCTTCACAATCTCTGCAACTTTGGCCTTGAGCTCGTTTAGCTCTTTCAAGGCCGCATCCCGCTCGGCAGTCACGATGGTATTTCTGTGGCCTATGTCCTCCATCATAGCGTAATGTTCACGCTTCATCCTTTCCATCGCTGCCTGAGCTTCATCCGCTCTTTTGAGAGCTTCAATCTCCGACTTTCGAGAAGACTCGGGCTCACTGCCGAGCGCCTGAATGATGCGGTCCTTTTGACCAAGTTCTTTCTCCAACTTCTCGATCATAGCCGCTCGATCAAAGGCCACTTTTGATGCTTTCTTAGCGGTCTTCGACCACTCTTGATACTGGAAGAATACGTCCGAGAGATAATCGTGCATCATAGGAGCAACTGTTGACGGTATCCTCTTTAGATGCGGAGGAAAAACAAACCCGTCGAAGCAAATTTCAGGAAATTCCTTCCTCAGTTGGGCAAGCCTAACCGGTCCTTCCCTCGAAGGCTCCGTCAATGTCTGCTCTGTTGACGGGGAGGCCGTGATTTCCGTTCTACGGTGAGCATCAGACCTCGGTGGTTGGGAAGACGGCTTGGGCCGTGAAGTTTCTAAAGGCCTCGAGACATGAACTGGAGGCAGTGCGTGAGTTCTAGGAGGTGGCGTGCGAGATCGAGACCGCCGCCTATAGTCTTTTTCTATGTTAGAGCGCTCATGACTCGAGCGCCCATAGTCGTAATCTCTGTCTCCTTCCCTCCTATACGCTTCATAATATGAAGAAGACTGGCGTTTCTTACGAAGACTGCCAAGCATCGAACCTCTGCCAGGCATAGTACCTGCGAAGCAAAAACATAAAGTGAAATTAATAGTCTCTCACAGTGAACGTATTACAATTAGAAATCGTGTAGTGCCATGAAGTGTGAATGTGGGTGCAACCCCCCGACCAAACAGATGTGTCAACCGCACTAGTAGGCAGAGACTCGCTCAAAACTAAGGCTTCAGAAAATTCTTCCAATCCGGCATCATGCTGCAAGGACACATCATCCGGAATTGGAATATTGGCAAGCCCTTCATAAAGATTCTCCGTTCTCGGAGGAGACATCTTCGAAATTCTAACTCCGGGAGCGGATCGAGCCGTAACAACTGATTTCCATCTTCTCTTTTTAGATGACTCAACAACTACTGCCTTGCCCTTTCCTTGTTCGTCAGTATCTTAGGCTACATCCGCAGATTCGCCCAATGGCTCATCATCAGTATGAGTTCTCTTCGAGTCAGCCTCCTCAATCACGATAACTTTAGGCTTTCTCCGTTTGACACATTCTTTCGAGGCAGTCCTTAAGACACCATCGAGCATTATGCTTTGTCTTCTTTCAATCAGTCCGAGAATCCTAAGATTCCTATCTGTCAATAGCAGCTCGATATTCCTCTCTTCACTCGGGACTTCCTGAAATACCCGAACTATCTTTTTGAAACGTTCACCTTCAGGTCACTGAATTTCAGCTGAAAAAGAAAATAGATGTAAGTTCGACTTCAAATACATCAGTTCTATCAACTATCCGAAAAGATAGCAATACTTACGTCTAAATAACCATCGTCGAGCGAACCCTGGGGGGCATCTGACATAAAACCATTCCGTCCTGAAATAGGTCAATCTTGTCCAAGCCCCCGTAATCACTTGGCAATTTCTTACCGCCTCCAAGAATGTGAAAGATGGACTATCGGCCCGACTCTTGAAGTTAAACAAGTATCTGATCTCAATAGAGAGTGGCGGTCGATGGAGATACTCCATAAATGCAATGAACAAGCTATTGAGCGACGCGTATCCGTTCGCGTGCAGTTGAGAGGGGGCGATCCTCAGAAACAACAATACTTCTCTTAGATACTGGTTAAACGGAGGGAGTGTCTCAGCTGCGCACACGTGGCGATTGAATGCGGTATATCCCTACGGTGGATTGTGCGGTCTATCATTTGGCCCCGGCAGTAGCACGTCATCCATCGACAAACTTTGCCTTAGGCATATTCTTCCTAGCATGTCTTCTGAAATATTGGACGGAACAGAATCTGATGGGTTATTAATGAAGGATGCGTCAGGTAACTCGTCCGGAGCTGGACCGATAACTTCAATCTCAATCTCTGGTACTTCGAGCATGGGAGGGACTGAACTCTGAGTTTCTTGCGGCTGTGAACTTGAGGTTTCCATAACTAGCTAACTCACGAGAAATCATCCTTAGATGCTAAAAAGCCCGTGCATTCCCCAGTGTAAAGCGCATGTGTCGTGCAGTGCAGTGCATTACTTGAACAAATTCTATGGAATAAACTGTAATGTATGAATGACAAAACTCAGAAAATCATACCGGAAATGACCGTCATCGCTGACCGTCACAACCGTGCCATCCACTTGCAAACGATCGACCCAAGTTGAAGTTCGTTACATTTTTGTTAAGTTATAGTTCCATCGGCGAGCTTCGAAAGGTACTCCAATATGCAATTCTACGGTCAAGTTCAATCATGCAAAGCAGAAGCTCCTCGGAGTTAAGTATTTCTGTGTGCAAAAAATTCTCTAAGTTCATTCAGTTTCAACTTGGAATCGGTCGCTGCTGTTCAAATTCGTATTGAATCGAAGAAATATCATCAACCATGTTCGAATCAATACGCTTCGTATCGACCACATTCGAATAGATACGCTTCGTATCGATCGCTTCGACTCGATACGTTTCGTATCGATCAGTTCGAAGCGATGAGTTTCATATCGATCCAGTTCGAAACGATGAGTTTCATATCGATCAAGGGCACACCATTTCGCATCGATCCGAGAACACCGGCTTCGCATCGATCGTCGTTCTCACATTCGTATCGATACGAAATCGCATGCTTTCCTTCGATTCGAAAGCACCACAACTCCTTCTTCTCCAAAACAGGGCCTCGACTCCATGGCAACGCATCCATCCCCAACCTTGCTCTCACTCACCGAGATCTTCAATTCACCAAAACCAATCATAACAGCAAGAGGGATGGATTGGAACTTCGAGTTTCATCGTTCTAAACACGATACTACCGTTAAATTACCTGATTTTAATGTTTAACTTCGAAGGATTAAAGAATTGGATTGATTCGAAGACGTGACAAACTGCTCTCGAAAGCTTCGAGTCGATGCGAAGACATAGAGAGTACAAGGTAACAGTAAAAGTGAAAAAAGGAGAAAATGGCTAAGTCCACGATATTTATACCGAGCCATAGGAGAACCGGGTCGATTCGTCTCCCGGTCCATATGACCAGTCATCACCGGTCACCCTAGCACTCGAGTCGAACGGTAGGTTCGAGTCCATCACCGAAGGCTTCTATCGATTCGAAATAAACGACAGACCCATCGATACGAAGCAAGCAGCAGAGACAGCTAAAAAATTGTGAACTCCATCAGCTCAAAGCCCACGTTCACATCAACAGGTTCACGACTCCATCTACAACCCACCGATACGAACAGAAACTTCGTATCCATCATTTCTCATCAATACGAACCGCAGTTTCGTATCGATCAAAACCTGTCGATACGAACAGCAATTTCGCATTCATCCTTTCTCATCGGTACGAATGGACGTTTCGTACCCGTCCAATCTCATCGATACGAATTGTCATTTCGTATCCATCATTTCGACTCGCATCGGTGTGAAAAACTACTTTTTAACCTTTTACATCGATTCAGGAGAGGATCGATACAAGAGGGTAGTCAAAAACAACCATCAAGCTTTGTTCCAACTCAAATTTCCAAATCGGTTCAGGAGAGAATCGATACGAAATTCAACAACAAACAAAACTGACAACGACTCGTGGACACACGATGTTAACAAGGGTCAAACTAACATATGTGCATATATGTCAGACTAACATTCGATTTTAAACATTTACAGGGATCGAATACTCATCTTGTTACGATTACAACAACCAACAGCCAAGCGCTATTCTACAGCAATCGAGCATATCAAAGCAAGGTTACAACCTTCGACAAAAGAACAATGATTGTTCAGAGAGGAATTGCAGCTTTTTAAAGCACGTCATGTTTCCACAAGACGTACTTTAGGGGGAAAATATTATCCCGCTTTTTGGCAAAGCCGTGATACCAAAAGATCGATCGAAAACAAAGGACGGTTCGTCTCAAAGATTGGTCATACTATGCTTCACTATGGATATCGCTGAATTTTGTCCGAGTCCAGATTGAGCTACAATTGTTAGGACATGACAAGACAGATCATAGAAGTCAACATCTCAAATTTCAAGACAATTCGAGTTCATACGCTCAAGTTATGATCGATTCAATTTGAAGGGAAAAGCACCGGTTTCGTATCTATCGATTTCGAATCGATCAGACTCCAATGACTTCGTATCCTTCGAAGTGTCGCACTTTGTATCGATCAACTTCGAAACCATCCAAGTGTCTCAGTTCGTATCGATCAGTTCGAATCCATAGGAGTATCTCGGTTCGACTCGGTCCCATTCGAAACCATCGGCAGGGTTTATGTTCAAATCCATCATAGAAGCCTCTCTTCGTATCCATTAAGCGACTTCTTGTTCGAATCCATCAAGTTCGTATCGATGGACTTCGTATCCATCAACAAATGATGCACTTCGAAACGATCGTCCAATGTCTTCTTCGAATCCATCATGGAAGCATCCCTTCGTATCCATTAGTGATTCGTATCCACGAACAGTTGCAGTTCGTATCCATGAATAAGGCATCATTCAAATCCATCGAGTCAACTAGCCTTGGTGACGTGTCATCCATCGATGCGAATGCGTCGAGATACATGGAGTCGAAGCGGTCAACTCGGAGCAAAATCCGGATCGAGGTGAAGTGTGCGCTCCACATCCACATGAAGGCGCATGCCACCATCGGTTCGAAGCGATCGATTCGAACGAATCGATTCGAACCAAACAACAACACGAGGAACCCCATTTCGTATCGACCATATCTCTCAATCTACTGATCCAAATGCCATGAAATTTTCACTGAAGCTTGCATACATGTTGAAGAATGTCCACACCAAATTTCACCTCGATTGGATGATTATCTGGTCGATTCGAATGGAGTTCGAATCGATCCCAAAGTGGGCCCAAATTTCCTGAGGCCGGGCGTGTGGGCCCCTCACGTGCCAGAAGTGGTCTACCGGATTTTCAGCGAAATATCAGCATCATACGCCTATAAATAGAGCCCCAGAGCCAACAGAAAAAGGGACTTTTGGATTCTGAAGTGCCTAGACTCTGCCAGATCGAGATCTCCATCATCCTACATCATATTCTTGCTGTTGAATTCGAATTTCCAGTTGTAACTTGTTGTTGATTGTTGTAACAACTTGTAATCATTGAAAGAGAATCAATAAAACTGCAAAAAACTTCACAGTGGACGTAAGCAAACACGCCAAACCACTATAATCGCTTGTCTACGCATTTACATGATGGTTGATTGGAGTTTTTGTTAGATAATACTCGTTGTCAATTTACATTCTTCGTTATTATCTCTTCAACGACTCCCGAAGAGTGTTGTGACCAATTTTGGTGCAAACATAAATATCAAAAAAGTGACCAAAAGAGAAATTATTTCTCATTGAATATATTTTTTAACCCAGAACGTTTGACTTAGATGGGTTTATGAAGTGCAAGTTATTACTATTTTACTACAGCACACTTTCCAAATGAATTTTCAATTGCCATCTAATGTTTCAAGGATACATTACTTTCCATGACAACATAACCATAGCAATTCAATTCAATTTACCACTAAAATCATAACCATACAAACTTGCAATCAATTTAGAGAGAATGGTGAGGATTACTCACATTTATCCTTGCAAATAAGCAGTTATAACCAACTAAAGTAGCTCAAACATCTTAACCAACAAGCCCTAAAGCCAATTCAACCAAAATGCAACAAAACCCAAATTTAACTTACTGTAAAACTGAAATTCAAGGTTCTGTCGAGATATATTCAAGTTTGAGATAATCACCTGAATTTATTAGCTTCTCAAAATATTTACTTTGATAGGATTTGAGAAAAGTTAGAAGTTTGCTCTTAGGTTTTCAAAGAGAGATTGTTTTTGGCTTTCATTTTGGTTTACAGTAAGTGGGAAAAAGGAACGTACGGTATTGGACAAAGAGAAATTTACGTCTTTTTTTTACAAATTTTAGGCTTTTGGGTTTAAATTTTCAACCCAATAAGAAAATAAAAAATATATTTATTTTAATTTATTTGCTAAATGGGCTTCATAAAAAAAAATTCTTCAATGCTTCAATATCAACCCAATTCCATAAAAGAGAATTCTTAACTGAAACTAAATATAGAATAACTTATTTGTAAAGTTTATTTTTCTCAAAATCTTCTTTTATTTCTTCCTAAATTCACTTCAAAATGGTTAAAACAATTTAACAAAAGAATATCTCTATTTCACCTTAACATTAGATCTATTTATAAACTCCAAAAATAGTCATTCCACATATTAATTTTCCAGTATTATATAAATTTATAATTCACATTCCAACGGAATTCGTTATCTTTTATAAAAGCACAAAATTATAATTTCTCGATATTTCAATACTTGAAAAACTTAATTTTTTATTTAAATCTTCAATTTAAATCGTTATTTTTTGAATAATTCTAAAATTAGGGTTGTTGCAGACCTTCCCAAAGAAATTGCATCTCTGTAATTCCATTTTAGAGAAAAGTCTATAACATATATATTGTTATTAGCAAGACAATATTTTTTTATACAATACATATACCACAATCGAACAATTCAAACAATCACACAATCCATGGTTATTTACAATTGTAACTCATAAAACTCTATATTACAAACTCGGTATAGCATGTATCGGGATTTACCTCAACCCCATCAGCAAAATGGGGCACTCAAATTATTATTAGACCCTTAGAGCGATGGCTTCGAGAGACATATAACTATCTTCCATGACTACGAGTTTTATACAAACTCATTTAGGAAATTCTACTATTAGCACAAAAAATTAAAACATTAAATATACATCTACATATTCTATCATAAAATGTAGATGTATAATGATCTAAATGCTTCTTTTCTTTTCGAAATAATGCCAAGAGTTACAACATCCTTCAAGGGTAAATTAGGTTGTAGGATGATTAAAAATTATTCAATATATATTGCATTCAACATTACGACCTACATATTTTAAATTCCCAAAACACTAACTCTTGAAAAGATACAGTAGCCATTGAATCATCTATAATAGTAGTCAATTATGATGTAGTAAACATGATAATTTTGCAAAACTCAGGAAGTAATTTTTTTTCTTTTCATTCTTAGGTTTCCAAAAGGTGCAAGATTACTAAAATCTGATTAACATGTTGATGTTTTAACTCAGGAAATAATTAGCCGGGCTGAGTTTTTAGTTCAGCTTAAAGCAATGCTTAGCCATAAGGTATTGCAGAATTTGATAAAGTGCTCTAAATAAAAGTTGTTCCTTACTAAAATATCTTTCAAAGTAAAAATAATTAGATAAAATCGGATGAAAGAATCACAAGATATGATCATTTTACTGCAACCATTTTTTAAAACAATTTTTTTTGCAACAACGCCATTTTATAAATTCTTATCTCAACCCAAAATGTTATACCAAACAATATGCTTTTACTAAAATCCTCTAAATAAAATTTTAGGATAAATTTATTTTTTCGAAAAACTAGGAATTGTTAATTACAAATTTTTGTTAGCTAAAAAGTTCATAAATATGGAAAATAGTTTTCGTATTTAAGACTGCTTTATAATATAAACATACAAAGAGTAAAAATTCAACCATTACTAATTTTCTTTTCAAGGCATACCTTAGACATAACTTGTCTATATTTGCATATTAATTCTTTCTAATGAAAAGAAACTAATAAACACTTAAGAAGGCAATTTATTTAAATCAAATGCCTTCTCTTTTATTGTTATCACGACAAACTATTAATTTCAAATTTTGAACAGTCTTAAAAAAACAATATTATTATTATTATTCTTTTCTATTAAAGTTCTTATCTTGAAATCTTTATATATTCTGAGTAAAAATTAACTCAATCCTATGGCATTTAAGTTTTCAACTTTTCTTTGAAAAGTTAAAACTATTCAATTCAACCTTTTAATAATAAGGCGATTATAAAGCTAAATGAATTTCTTTCATTTTAATTTATTCAAATGGTTCATTGATCGTAACTTTTATTTTCAACAAAACTTCAAAAATAATTTTTAAAGTTTCACATATCTCAATCTAATTAATTTTTTTCTCAACAATTAAGTCTCTAAATTTTGCAAGGTATTTATTTATTCCAATCTTAACTAAACATCATTAAAATTTTCCCTTTTATATAATCTATTCTTCTAGTTACACGTCATCAAAATATAAAATTACTTTTGCTTCAAACATTTTGTTATTGTATAATTTCCAAAAAAAATTAGAAAATTACTTTACATTCTTTATAGCTCCAAAATCTTTTACAAGCTTTAAATACCGACACCTTAAGGTGTTCGAGATATTTAATTTTTTTAATATCTCGACTTATAAGCAAGATGAAATAATTGAAAAGGACTTCTCTAGAATAATATAACCCTTTATATTCAAAAGTTGTAACCTAAAATTTTATTTCTTAAAAGGGTTACGTTTCTATCCAATTGAGGAATCATGGCAAAACTTCAAGAATTGTAAAATGCTAAATTCTTGAACTAATTTGTGTGTGTATAAAAAGCCTATTTTCATAAAATATTTCTTATCCACAAAATCAAATTATCCAAACTTCACCGACTTATCAATTATAATTGTATTATGGTTATATTCCAAACTTTTCTTAATTTTTAACTCATAAGCATATGTTTTAACTTCTTTTAGATTACAATAGGTGATACATAACCAATTAAAAGTAATATACACATTCACTTAAGCATATAATGTATAAATGAACATATATAAATTCAATTCATGAATACCAACTAATATAATGACATTGCATTGCTATCCATTTATAGCGAATTGCTTCGTCAATTGACTGCAATGTTGACCATATGATCAATATCGCCTCACCACTGACCTTGACTAGAGCTAATGATTAATAGTTGCATTCACCATTCAAAGTAAAATCAATACTTATAAGTATCCTTATTGTTTTCAGTATATTTACTCACCTTTATAATCTTAAGATACGTAAAAACTATTTTCATAGTTGATATATCATTCTTCTCAAACGTTTACTAAAATGTTTTTCCAAATAATATCCAGTCTTATATTATCATTAAAACTCCATAAGGTAACTCATTTCAAAGTTAAAATATACAACACATAACACTTCTTAAATGTTACCTAAGACATTTTCTTCAAAAATCATTACATAAGTATATATACATTTTTCCAAAACAATTCTTTCATTTTAAAGTAATATTTAACTCACTTCAAATCTTCATCTTTTCTTTAAATATTATTTATCACACTTTCACAAACATCATAACTCAAAGTACAGTGTTTGATTGCCTCGTTCTAATGTTTAGGAATTCCTATTGAGAATGTTGATCAAACGCTTCGACCAGAATTTATAAAGAACCCAACGGCCAATTTAACACAAATTATATTTCCAAATATTTCTTTAACCAAACAATTTTTTAATTTAAATAGATGCTTGCTTTCATTAAACTACTTCCAATAGTCTTTATATTTTCATATAATAATAATATGCTAAAAACCATTTGATAATACAATCAATCGTCCATGCATACATCAAGCAAACCTCTAATTTTAAATTCATCTTAACATTTAATTAACCATACATATGAATTAATTTTCTATTTTATACAAAATGAAACTTTTAATACCCTTGCAGTAAATACACCACCAAAGGCATCGCAGGGTTTTATTAATAACATGTAGTAGGTTTTCACCTTCAAGGGTGGATTCCTACTCACTATAAATTTTTAAAACATGAATACCAAATAATATATTGACATTGCATTGTCATCCATTTATAGCAAATTGCTTCGTCAATTGACAGCGATGTTGATGTTGACCGTATAATCAGCATCGCCTCGCCACTAACCTCAACTATCGCTAATGATTAATAGTTACATTCACCATTCAAACTAAAATCAATACTTACAAGTATCCTTATTGTGTTCAGTATATTTACTTTCGACCTTTAAAATCTTAAGATACATAAAAACTATTTTCATAGTTATATATTCTTCTTCTCAAATGTTTGCTAAAATATCTTTCCAAATAATTTCCAATCTTATATTAATCACTTTATATTATTATTAAAATTCAAAAAGATAACTCCTTTCAAAAATAAAATATACAACTCATAACACTTTTGAAATATTACCTATCTTCATGACATTTTCTTCCAAAATCATTACATAAGTATATATACATTTTTCCAAAACATTTATTTCATTTTAACGTAATATTTAACTCGCTTCAAAACTTCATCACTTATTTAAGTATTATTTATAACACTTCAACAAAAATCATAACTCAAAGTATAGTATCTAATTATCTCGTTCCAGTATTTAGGAATTCCTATCGAGAACGTTGGTCAAACGCTTCAACCAGAATTCATAAAGCACCCAACGATCAATTTAACACAAATTATACTTCTAAATATTTCTTTAACCAATTTTTTTTTTAAATTCAAATAAATGCTTGCTTCCATTAAACTACTTCCAATAATTTTTATATTTTCATATAATAATCTGCTAAAACCATTCGATAATGCAATCATTCATCCATGCATATATCAAGCAGCCCTCTAATTTTAAATTCATCTTAGCATTTAATTAATCATACATATGGATTAATATCCTATTTATAAAAAATCAATCTTTTAGCATCCATTGCGGTAAATACACCACCGAAGATACTGTAGGGTTTTATTAATAACATCTAGTGGGTTTCAACCATTATCCTGGATTCCTACTCACTATAAATTTTTAAAACAACTAAGCATTCATCAACCAAATGAACGTATGTAAGATAACTAATTGATGTGCTCAGCGGAAGACTAACAGTCAACTTCCACTGTGCAATTATAATCCCTAATGGATTAGTAAATAACAATTCAATTCTAAGCCATAGACGTTCTAATTTATGTTATTCCTTAAATCTCACTCTTGACAAAAGTGAGTTCTTACTTTAGCATCATTTTCATAACAATAATTTATATGGAAATTCAATTTTTTTACAAGTATGACCCGATGATTATTGCCAATAAGCATTTATATTTATATCCTAAATAGGAAATAAATTCTAAATTCTACCATGCACCCCAAGGGATGAGACTTTAAGTCTGCCTAGGCCAAGATTTAGGTCTCAATTATTGTATATTATTTCGACCATTAGGATCAGGTCACTCTAGAAGAACTAAGTTACGGACAGACCATCCAGAAGAAGAGTATCTAACAGAAGTTAGATTATATATTTATTTTGCCTAGTAGGCCCGAGTAAGCCAAAGGTTAGTAGTTAGCCAAACAAGACTATAATGTTTGCACAGATAGTTCATTTGTTACCTGATTTATATGCCTACATGATATTTCTTTATTGTATTTCCAGTTTTGGTTGCAGGATTAAGATTTGCAAAAGATATGTTTTAAAATGATATTAGTGAGGGGATACCCGTTCCACGAAGCGGCATGGTCTCACATAATATCAAATAACCGAGATTTATAGTATTATTAGCACCAGGCTTTATGTCTGACTCAAAGTTCATGTTTTTTCCCTTAAATTATCGGGTGCTCAAAATTAATTTGAGTAGGTTGAGGGTTAGGGATTTACAGGTTTTAGTAGGTAGACGAATAAAGCTTTCGAAGACGAGCAGGAGGCTGATGCTGGCTATATTTAGAAGTTTTTTGTTTTATTTATGATGTATTGTATTAAGTCTGTTATGACTATTTAGTACTCTGGTCATCCAAGGGGGAACCATCATATGTTGCTCTTTGCGTATTTATGTAATAATTGTATTTGATCTGAACCTGGGAAACGTTTGGGATTATGTAATCGGATATGAAACATGTTTTATGAAATGTAATCAGAAATGTTGTTTCTGAAATCTATGATTTTTTCATATTCAAGTGCTTCTGATATTATGGATACCACTAACATTATCGTATTTGGTCGACGGAAGTTACTGCTATGGGTGACTACAACATCTATAGTGCTTAGCTTTGAGCCTCCAGATATTAGATGTTACAACTTGGTATCAGAGCATAGATTTATGAAAAAATTTAAACTAAAATGATTTCATAGATTTATGAAAAAATTTAAACTAAAATGATTTCTAAAAACATAATTTTAAGGAATTAGAGATAAGATCGGGGTATGGGATAACGCTGTAGTATTGTACTTGTATTTGCTATATATAAATATACACTATATCTCTATTCTCCTACCACTCTTAGGCTATTCTTCTATATCTTCTGAGGCTCGATTACAGATATGGATGCTAGAAGTGGAAGAGTTAACTTTGGAGGGGGAAGCAACACTATAAATGGAAATGCCAAACCAAATACGAGAAGGAACCTAGGTCGGGCACAAGCTAGAAATGTGGATGCTGGAGTCCCGCAAGATGACATGGGAGCAATGTAACAGTTCTTTGTCAACATGATGCAGGCGAATGTTGCTGCTGGAGTAGTTGGAGGAAGCTTCGGTGGTGAATAACTCTGCTATTCTAAGTAGGGATTATGATCAGTTGGAAGGAAAGCCATTTATGGTATTGAAGAAGCAATCGAAGTAGAGAATTGGTTGCTTCGTTGTGAGAGTATTTTCGCTGATCTAGGGCTCAATGATGAGCAGAAGAGAAGGCTCGCTTTGAGACAGTTACAAGGAGCAGCGTTGTACTGGTGGAACAGTGTTACTATCAGAGTTATTGAGGAGACAATAACATGGACTGAGCTCAAAAAGAAGTTTGCGAAGAGGTTTACGTTAGAGATTTCTAAGTTTGCTCTGCTCAGAAAGTTTGTTGAATAAGAGAAGGGAGACATGACCGTGCTTGAGTATACGACGAGGTTCGAGGAGCTAGCAAGGTATGGCTATGCTACGGTGGATACTGTGATTAATAGTAACGAGAAGTTCATCAGGGGGTTGAATCCTGAGCTTGCTAGGGAAATGTTACCGCATACCAGGGTTCCATGTGATGTTGTAGTGGAAATGGCTTTAAGGAACGAAGAGAAGCTTGCTTTTCTAGAGAGAAATAAGGCAAAGGAAGTCTAGGTGAGGCAGGGTTAGAAAAGAAAGTTCTTCCAAAAGAAAGGAGCTCGGAGGGGTGGAGTTGCAAAGAAGGGGAACTTGAAGGCTGTCTACTTTAAGTGTGATAATAAAGGGTATTTTGCTAATGAATGTCATTCTGGGAAGGGAAAGAAGGCGACCGAGAAGATGAACAACAAATGCTTCAACTACGATAAAATTGGATATTACAAGAACCAATGCAAGGAGACTACTAAGGATGGGAAGGGAAAAGCGTTTGCATTGGAGCCAACTACCTCGAGGCCAACAGCAGAGGAAAAAGGAAAAGCTGTATTAGGAGGTATGCTTTTGATTCATGGTAAGTCAGTTAGCATTTTGTTTGATACTGGTGCATCACATTCTTTTGCATGTCGTTGTCTGATAGATAAGCTTAACCTAGAACCCTCATATTTAGTTTCTTCCTTAAGGGTTGCAAATCTGATAGGAGGGTATGCGACACTATGGATGAAGTGTAACAACCTAGAGATTAAATTGTTAGGTCATACCTTTGATTGTAGTTTGCATGTATTTGATTTCGTAGGGTTTGGAATTATTTTGGGTATGGATTAGTTAACTAAATACGATGCTAGGATATTTTGCCATGATAGGAAAATATCACTTGGACACCCAGACTATAGTGATCGGATTATATACTCCATAGAAAACCCTAGCTGTGCGGTGAATGCTTTGTTAGGTGTCAAGAGGTAGAAGAAGAGTTAAATCGAGTTCTCGTGGTTAGAGAATTCATGGATTTTTTTTGAACCCATAATAGGATTACCACCGAAATGAGCCACTGAGTTTCAGATAGATTTGGTGCTAGGAGCAGAACCAGTGAGTGGACCGCCAGGCAGGATGACACCTATCGAGATGAGGGAGTTGAAGGTGCAGTTGGTGGGTCTGGAAGGCAAGAATTTTATCAGACCAAGTAGTTCACCTTAGGGAGCAGCCACAGTGTTTGCTAAGAAGCCGGATGGACCGTTACGGTTATGTATTGATTATCGTAAGTCGAATGAGAAGACGATAAAGAGTCGATATCCGTTGCCCAGAATTTACAATTTATTCGATAGATTGAGTGGAGCCAAGGTATTTTCTCAGTTGGATTTAGTAACAGGTTTCCATCAGCTTAGAGCAACAAAGGATAGTATTACTTTGACGGCGTTTAGAACCAGATATGGATCATACGATTAGTAATGCTATTCGGACTAACTAATGCACCAACATTCTTTGTAGATTTGATGAACCGAATTTTTCGAGAGCATTTAGATAGGTTCGTGTTGGTTTTCATAGATGATATTTTGAAATACTTTAAGGATGAAAGAGAGCATGGAGTTCATCTTGGAGTGGTGCTTGAGACGTTGAGGCAGCATTAGTTGAAGGTGAAATTTTTGAATTGTCATTTCTCAAAGAAGTAAGTGAAGTTTCTTGGTCATGTAGTCTCAGAGAAAGGGTTGTCTATAGATCCGACTAAGATTGAAGCGGTGAATAGTTGGAAGTGACCCGGGACAGTGACTGAGATAAAGAGTTTTCTTGGATTAGCTGGGTATTATAGAAGGTTCATAAAGGATTTCTCATGAATAGCAGCACCGATGACCAAGCTAACATGAAAAGATGAGAAGTTTGTTTGGACCGATAAGTGTGAGGAAGCATTCCAGATCTTGAAACACTTATTGACTAATGCACCAACGTTAGTTGTTCCAGAAGGGAATCAGGACTTAGTAATATGTACATATGCTTATGGAATTGGGTTAGGAGCTGTGTTAATGAAAAGAGGTAAAGCGATTGCCTATGCTTCTCGACAGTTTAGACTGCATGAGGTGAGATACCCGACGCATGATTTGGAATCCGCTGCGGTGATTTTTATGATGAAGGTGTGGAGGCATTACTTTTGGGAGAGAGATTCGAGTTGTATATGGATCATAAGTTATTGAAGTATTTATTCTCTCGGAAGGAGTTGAATATGAGTGTTAGCGCCAAAAATGGTCACTAACACCCAAATCCAGATGAAAGCACCAAATAACAGTCACAACTCACAAATAGAATATATGTAGAGAGTAATAATTTGAAGAACAGTCTAAATTAAAATGAAAGTAGTAAAGAACAAAAGATTTTATAGTGGTTCGGCTAACTCCGACCTACGTCCACTCTGAAAGTTTCTTTTTATTGCTGCAATAATCAATTACAGTTACAAAATAGCAGAGTAACCTCAGCCTTAGAAAATAGAAAGTGAGAGAGCCAGAAGAAGAAGATCCCTTTTATAAACCCCCACATACTGTATTTATAGGCAAAAGTTGAGTTGTTGGGCTTTCTGCATGGTGTAGGCCCATCAAGACCTTCCACCGCGCCACATATCTCCACAATGCCGAGCCACATATCTCCATAATGACGAGCCACATCGGCCTTAATACAACGCCGAGTCGTATCAACAATGCCGAGCGACCCTAACCTGACCAATGCCGAGTGACCTTCATCCAATGCCGAGCAATCTCACCAATGCCGAACGACCATGTCCTTAACAATGTCGAGTTGTCCACCAATGCCGAGCAAGGTTTGATGCCGAACGATATCCCATGCCAAGCGACTCACCATGCCGAACGATGTCCAATGTCGAATGATGTCCAATACCGAACGATGCCCAGCACCGAGCGGCAACCCATGCCGAGCCACACCTTTTGCCAAGCAGCGACCAATGATGAGCCACTACTTATGCCGAGCGGCAACTAATGCCGAACCACTCCTTATGCCGAGCGACAACAAATGCCGAACCATGCCTTATGCCGAGTGGCAACCAATGCCAAATCACCCTACTCTCTCTTCAGTGCCAAGCCATGAACATTGAACCTATTCCTGACCGACCGTCTATCCATCCAGCTACTTCCGGTCAATCGTATTCCAGTTTCGATAAATGAATAGTCAATTTGGTTAAATCCGCCTGTCCGTGGCCTTGCAAAAAGGCGGGTTAACAATGAGATAGCAGAGGTGGTTAGAATTTTTAGCCGCTTTTGATTTTGGAATTGAGTACACTAGGAAAAGGCAACAAGGTTGCAGATGCACTTAGCAGAAAACATCAGAATGCAGTATTGACATGATAGCTGAGTCGAGAGATTTGGAAGCATTGATGACATGTAAATACAGTGGAGATCTGAAGCTGGATCTACGAAGAAACTATAGTGTTATATGTTTAGAAGTTCGACCGACGATGATCGAAAAGATTGCTTCTAAACAGATGGAGGATTCAGTATTAGTTGAATGGATCAGGAAGTTGAAGGATGGAACCAAGAGTGATGACCTAAAGGAATTTAGTCTTGACCAGAATGGGTGGTTGAGAAAGAAAGGAAGATTGTGTGTTTCGGATGTGGGAGACATTAGGATGGAAGTTTTAGGAGAATGCCATCATTCGAAGTTCACTACTCATATGGGAGGAACTAAGAGGTATCAGGACATGAAGAGGAGTTTGTTCTGGGAAGGAATGAAGAAGGATGTAGGCTTATAGGTAAAGCAGTTTCTGAACTGCCAACAGGTAAAGGCTGAAAATCAGAAGCCAAATGGTTTGCTTTGGCCATTAGACATTCCAGAATGGAAGTGGGATTCTATTTTTATGGCTTTTATAGACGGGTTGCCAAGATCTAATAGAGGAAATGAAAGTATATGGGTCATTGTGGAAAGGTTAACCAAGAGTTCCCATTTTATTCCCATTAAGTCAACTAGGACGGATCCTATTTTGGCTAAGTTATTTATGAAGAATATAGTTGTTAACCTCGTTTTGCCAACGATTCAAGGACTGGACCGACTCATCCAACCAAAGACAGGACCGACTCATCTACTCAAGGGATGGACCGACTCATCTACTCAAGGGATGGACCGACTCATCTACTTAGAAGGACAGGACGACTCAAGGGGTTAACGGTTCACAAGGCAGGACGGCTCAGTGAGTTACCGACTCATCAAGACTATCGTCTCAACGACTCATGGTAAGCAGCGACTCAGAGCTTACAACGACTCAGTGGATCAACGACTCAACAAGTTCGCGACTTATCATATGAGACGACTCAGGGGAAGTAACGACATAAGAAGGTGGATCCTTGTGCCGCTTCATTTATATACCGCTGCCTGATAAGTCGTTAACGGCTTAACGACTCACAACTAAGAATGACTCGTCCACGACTTAAAGCCATTGGGTCGTAATCCATTGCCACAGTGCCTATGCCAAGGAAGATTGACTCGTAAGCGACTCAGGACTTAGCATAAAATCCAGCAGAGGAATAAGCCATGGAGAAATCAAGGGTTGGTTCGATGAGTCGGCCACGACCTAATTTGACTCGGCCACGAGCCAAGCATGGGTCGAACACGACTCACGACTCAGGGCTGAAAACTCCTATAAATACATGGCCACCTCCAACATTCAGGGGGACTTTTGGCTCATTCATTTCAAGCGCCGTTACTCTGCTGCATTCCGAACTACTTCAACACTTAAAGCTTTTGAGATACAAAGAACGCCTCAAGGAACTTCACGAAGAAATCATACATGTCCAACATGAGTTCAAAGATTTTGATCGACATTAAAGTTTAGGCTACTTGTTCTAAGTCACTTGTAACTCGAAGTGTGTTGTAATCAAAGTGTAATTGCATCGACTTGTAATCAAATCGTCAATAAAGATATTCAAAGTGGACGTAGGCTCTCTCTTAAGCCGAACCACTATAAAATTGCTGTTGTTTACTGCTTTTCAGCTATCATCTGCTTATAATCTGTTCCCGAGCTATCGGGTGGTGCTTTCACAATTACACTTCATACACCGGGGTGTTAGCGTTCAAATTTTAGCGTTAACATTTTTGGTGCTTTCACTGAAGATTGAACTCAGGCAAATCGTCATCATTGCTCCACGAAAATTTGTTGAAGTAACCTCTCTGAAGACTAGAAGTTTATCCGAAATCATGGCTCCGGGGAGAAAGAGTAGATCTGTTAGATCTGGAAATGCTCAAGAGGGAACCTCCGCTTCCCCAGTACCTAATCAAGCCACTCCACCTGTTGGGGTTACAAAAGCGGAGTTGGATGCTGTAATCTTAGGGCTGAACCAGCAGATAAATACCCAAAGTGCACAATTGGAAGCTCAGAACGCCCAAAATGCCCTAATTTTGAATAAGTTGAATGACTTGCTTGGGGTAAACCGTCAACCAACGGGTAATGAAAGGAACTTTGCTGGCAACATTCATGTGGATGAAGAAAGAAACATTCCTGAGAGGGCTGCCAGCCCCTTTGAGCGGACATTTCCTGAAATTGGTGGATCTAAAGCTCGAAATGATGAGGGATATCTTTCTGAAATGGTTCGACAAATCATGAAGGAAAGCATGCAAAGGAATGAAGATGAGAAGGAATGGGGTTTTGCTCCAAGTAAAACCCCGTTTACCGAAAGAATCTTAAAGGCTGAGTTCCCAAGGAATATCCCAGCTTACAAAGGAACAAGTGATCCGAACGAATTCTTGTATAAGTATGATTGGCACATGAAAGGTGCCAGAGCTTCTGATGAAATAAAGTGCCGATATTTTCCTGTATACTTGGAAGGTGTAGCTCTGCTTTGGTTCACCAAGCTGCCAGTCCGGTCTATAGATCAGTTTTCTGATTTAACCCGGAAATTCAAGGAGCAGTTCAGACTATACGCTTCAAAAGCCAAAGATATTATGTCGTTGTCAAGTTTAGAGCAGAATCCAGGTGAAACTATCAGATCTTTCTTGAATCGCTTTAATATAGCGTTGGCCGAGGTAGACAATGCAGAACCACGGATGATCTTGACCTATCTGATGAGGGCTATCGACAAGTCGAGCGAATTTGGAAAATGGCTTAACATGAAGGAACCAAATTCCCTTGAAAAATTCTACAAGAAAGCAGATGAGTTCATACGCCTGGAAAGCCGTCCTGTACCGGTAAAGGCAGTGTTAGAAAAAGCTGAAGATAACATTGCTGCTCCACGCAAGAGTGAATCTATAGGATAGAAAAGGGAGAATAACGATGGAAAGAAGCAGAAAAATATGAAGAAGCCTCGTTCCTTCAAACCATCGGAATATACTCCTTTATCAGATACGCCGGAGCGTATATACCTTGCCACTAAAGATTCTGTTGATTATCCTAAACCTCCCGTTCTGAGAACCGGGAAAAAAGCAGTACAAAGCGGAAAGTTTTGCCGCTTCCATAATCAACCCGGTCATGATACCGATGAATGCCGCCAATTGAAAATTTTGATTGAAGAATTGATAAGGGAAAAAAGCTGCAGCAATTTGTGGAAAAGAATAGCAGCAATCCCGCTTCGACCAGTCAGGGGCAACGAGCTCCTGCTCATCAACCCAGGACAGGTGAAAAGATTGTAGGGCATGAATCCGGAAGGCCTGTTATCAATGTCATTACGGGAGGACCTCACCCAGCAGGCAGGAGCTGGGGTGAGATGGAAAGGTATACCCGAGCTTTGAAGTATGTACCGACCGAGGAAGATGTATTCGTTTTGGAAGGTGCTATGCCCCTGAAGCAACAAAGAACTTTCAATGATGATATTGTGTTCAGAGCCAGGGATTCCGAAGGTATTGAAGCTCCTACCTTGGATCCCTTAGTCATCTCGGCTGGTATCGGGCCAGCTATTGTCAGAAGAGTTCTCATTGATTGTGGCGCATCCTGCAATATCCTCTTCAAGAAAACATTCGACCAAATGAAGATCCCTATGGCTGATGTGCAAGCTTCATCGCAGAAAATCGCTGGCTTTACTAGGGAGCCAAAACAGCCGATAGGAACCGTCGATTTGTTTGTGGAACTTGCAGAAGGAGAGAGAAAAGTGGTCCGCAAGCAAACTTTTGTTATTGTCGACGAATTTTCTGCTTATAATGCTTTCCTTGGCCGTCCAACTCTCGCAGCATTCAAAGTTGTTCTGGCCCCATGGTGCCTCACCATTAAATTTCCCACAGATAATGGAGTGGGAGTTATAAAAGGGGATCAAAATGCGGGGCGGGAATGTTATCTAACACAGCTACGAGAAACCAGAAAAAGAGAAATGGGAAAGGATGCGGCAGCCCCAGTCCGCATCAAAGAACCAGCCTTGTAGCAATTACAGGGCGGACCCTGCACTGGCGAGCACAGCGGAGCACGGAAAGAGATGGATCCTAGAAAAGTCAGTGCAGGGGAGAATAGAGTGGTACCAGTGGAAACGACAATACCAGTACCTGTTGACCCAAAGGACCCAAACAAGGTGTTGAATGTGGGTTCACAACTTAATGCGTCAATTCAGAATATCTTAATATCTTTTTTAAAGGCAAATTTGGATGTTTTTGCTTGGACTCATGCCGATATGTGCGGAATATCCCCAGAAGTTGCAGTACACGCCCTGAATATTGATCCAAAATTTACACCTGTGAAGTAGAAAAGGAGAACTCAAGGTCCAGAAAGGTCAGCAGCGTTAAAAGAAGAAGTTGATCGGCTCATGGAGAATAATTTTATCAAAGAATCTATCTATCCGAATTGGGTTTCAAATCCAGTGCTGGTTAAGAAAGCCAACGGAAAATTGAGAGTATGCATCGATTTTTCAGATCTAAACAAGGCCTGCCCCAAAGACTGCTTCCCATTACCCAGAATCGATCAACTGGTAGACGGAACAGCGGGACACGAATTGTTATCTTTTATGGATGCTTACTCCGGATATAACCAGATCATGATGCATGAGCCAGATCAGGAGGACACGAGCTTTATCACCGACGTTGGTCTTTACTGCTACAGAGTTATGCCCTTCGGGCTGAAGAATGCAGGGGCAACATACCAAAGACTTGTTAATGCTATGTTCAAACCGCAATTGGGCAAGACTATGGAAGTCTACGTCGATGACATGTTAGTAAAGTCTAAGAAAGCAGTGGATCACATAGAACACTTAGCAGACATGTTCGCAGTCCTCCGAAAATACGGAATGAAGCTCAATCCTTTAAAATGTTCATTTGGAGTGGAATCCGGCAAGTTTTTAGGTTTCATCGTGAGCGCTAGGGGCATTAAGGCTAGTCCAGCTCAAATTACCGCCTTAAAGGAAATCAAAGCTCCTAGAACAAAGAAGGAATTGCAAAGTCTCAATGGAAAAGTCGCCGCCTTGAGTCGGTTCATTTCCAAAGCCACAGATAAATGCATCCCATTCTTTGACGCCCTAAAGAAAGGAAAGAAAAACTTCGATTGGACTCCCGAATGCCAAAAAGCCATTGATGAATTGATTCGCCATATGGAAGCGCCTCCAATACTTTCTAGGCCTGGCGATGGCGAGGATCTTCTTATATACTTGGCAGTATCATCTCATGCTTTAAGTGCAGCGCTGATACGAGAAGACAAGAGGATTCAACATCCAGTTTAATATATCATCAAAAGACTCACTGGGGCAGAGATGAATTACTCTAAGTTGGAAAAACTCGCCTATTGCCTACTAATTGCATCTAGGAAGTTGAGGCAATATTTTCAAGCTCATCCTATCAGAGTCCTCACTGATCAACCTTTAAAGCAAGTCCTTTTTCGCCCTGAGACTTCGGGTCGTCTTCTAAAGTGGAATATTGAACTCAGTCAATATGACATCACTTATCATCCCCGAAAAGCGATCAATGGACAAGCTTTAGCGGATTTCATCGCAGAATTCACAGATAAGGGTAACAATGAGGAGGAAACGATCGACGATTCCCCAATCTAATGGAAGTTATATGTCGATGGCGCGAGAAACGACTACTGTTCTGGAGCCGGAATTGTACTTGAGACCCCTGAAGGTCGATCATTATGCTACGCACTAAGATTGGAATTTCCTTCAACAAACAATGAAGCAGAATACGAAGCCCTTATCGCTGGCTTAAGGATTGCTAAAGAACTAAACGTCCGAGCGTTACAGATCTTCAGTGATTCTCAGCTTATTGTATGCCAAGTCAAAAAGGAATTCCAAGCAAAAGGGGGGAATCTGCCCGCCTACTTGTCAAAGGCTTGGGAACTCCTGGGTGATTTCGATCATTACATGATAAGTCACATTCCTCGAGAAGAAAACATGAAAGCAGATTCTCTCGCAAAGTATTCTAGCGCAGGCGAAGCTCAATTTCTGGGGTTAACTCCAGTGGAGGTCCTGTCGACTCCAAGCATTGATGAGATGGATATTGGTTGGATCATGAGCGTGTCTCAAGAGCAAGAATCATGGATGACTCCAATAACAGAATATCTGCTCAATGGCTCTTTATCGGAAAACTCAAAAGAACGAAAGAAGCTACTGAGGAAAGCCTCTCGCTATATAGTCCAGGATGGCCAGTTATACAGACGGGGATTCTCAATGCCGTTACTTCGATGTGTATCCAGGGAAGAGTCCAAAACAATCCTAGCTGAGGTGCATGGGGGAGAATGTGGTGATCATTCAGGTGGTCAAACTTTAGCGAAAAATATTCTCCGATACGGATATTTTTGGCCAGAAATTAATCGAGATGCAGCAGACTATTCCCGAAAATGTGACAGGTGCCAAAGATTCGCCAAAATCCCTAGAGCTCCTTCCACTGAACTCACATAGATGGTCAGTCTGTGGCCGTTTGCAATATGGGGGATAGACCTTGTAGGACCGTTACCAACTGCCAAATATGGAATTAAATATGCCATTGTTGCTGTAGATTATTTTACTAAGTGGGCAGAAGCTGAACCACTGGCTACTATCACCTCAAAAAAGATGATAAGTTTTGTGACTAAAAGTATCATTTGCAGATACGGTGTGCCTCAAAAAATAATTACAGACAATGGTACTCAGTTTGAAAGTGAAGAATTTCAAGATTTTTGCAAACGATTCAAAATCCGAAAAAGCTTCTCAGCAGTAGCCCATCCGCAGGCAAACGGGCAAGTGGAAGCAGTAAATAAAATTATCAAGTCAACCATCAAAAAGCAACTTGAAAGAGCAAAAGGTGTTTGGGTCGATAAGCTACCACTGGCACTATGGGCATACAGAACTACCCACAAAACTACGACTGGGCATACTCCATTTTCATTGGCATACGGATCAGAGGCAATGATTCCGGTAGAAACAGAGGTCCCTCCACATAGAAGAATCCATTTCAATCAAGCGGAGAATGAGAAACTACAGCTTGAGGCACTAGATCTCCTTGATGAAAAAAGAGAAGAGGCTGAGCTCAGAATCGCATCTCATCAGCAAAGGATAGCCAGACATTTCAATTCCAAAGTTCGCCAACGCGGCTTTGAAATTCGAGATCTAGTCCTAAAGAGAATTATGACAGCGACAGGTGTGTTTGGGCCAAATTGGGAAGGACCATATGTCATAGGTCAAAAGCTTCTAGACGGCACATTCAAACTCACTACTGTCGAAGGAGATCAAATTCCAAGAGCTTGGAACAGCAATCACTTGCGTCCATACTTTACTTGATAGCTTTGTTGAAATATTGTAAAAAGAATTATGAATGTATGATTCCTGTAATTGAAAGCGATTGTAAAACTGATGCAAGTGAATAATGAAAGACTATAAAGTGGATGTAGGCCCAAATTCTTAGCCGAACCACTATAAATCTTGTGTTCCTTATTATTATTACATGTTTGCTTTATTTTTGATATGAAAAGTACATTAAATGTATTACTGAAATGTCGATTTAAATTTTTGCAGGCAACGAAAACAAAGCTTGCACATTACAAGACCAAGTGATTCTTGTTATCATTCAACAAACAAATTCCAAGTCGCAAAATTCCCGAGCTTAAATCCTAGATAAGAAGTGCTTCAATTGAACGGTCAATGATTTCGCCGAAAACGGGCTTTAGCTAATAAATTGAGAAGTTTGAACAAACAAACATCCAATTAAGAAGCTTATGTCCGTACTCGTGAACTGGCCTAGCAATGAAGTACACTTCTTTGGATTAAACAAGCTACTTGTAAGAGAAGGGAGTGCAAGCTAAATAAAAATAATAATAATAGAGGATCACTGAAAAGGCATAAGCAAGTGGACAAGGAACAACTAAAGTCCTCTTCGGAGGCACAACTCTTCGGAGGATAAAGACCTCTAATGAAGCATATGCCGTAAAAAAGAAAGTTCTCTACTCAACCAAAAAAGATTGGAGGAGTCATGACCCTCCAACCATGAGAGAGTAACTTCCAGGCAATCTTCGGAGGCCCATTTCACCAGGAGTTGAAGTGTTACAACCGCTCTTCGGAATTTCACTTCACCAGAGTTGAAATGTAAAACAAAATAAAGACCTCTTCGGAGGCACATTTCACCAGGAGTTGAAGTGTTACAACCGCTCTTAGGAATTTCACTTCACCAGAGTTGAAATGTAAAACAAAATAAAGACCTCTTAGGAGGCACATTTCACCAGGAGTTGAAGTGTTACAACCGCTCTTCGGAATTTCACTTCACCAGAGTTGAAATGTAAAACAAAATAAAGACCTCTTCGGAGGCACATTTCACCAGGAGTTGAAGTGTAACAGCCGCTCTTCGGAATTTCACTTCACCAGAGTTGAAATGTAAAACAAAATAAAGACCTCTTCGGAGGCACATTTCACCAGGAGTTAAAGTGTAACAGCCGTTCTTCGGAATTTCACTTCACCAGAGTTGAAATGCAAACAAAATAAAGACCTCCTCCCGGAGACACAATCAAGAAGAAAGACCTCTTCGGAAGCCCACGTTTCACCGAGATTGAAATAAAACTTCCAAGTGTTGAAACGTGAAAAGGCTTTCTTCAAAGGCACAACTCTTTGGAGGTACACGTTTCACCAAGATTGAAATAAAACTTCCAAGTGTTGAAACGTGAAAAATCCCTCCTCAGAGGTACAACCTTCTATGTTTTTAAAAAAAATCCTCATTAAAAGCACACTTTAACTTTCAAAGGAAGAGTGATTTACCTATTCTGGAAAATAATCTTCTTCAAAAAAAAAGAAAAGAAAGTTAAAGTACCCTTCAGAGGCCCGCTTTACTTCATAGAAGAATTCACTTGGTAAAATGTGTACATAAGCAAAAGGAAAAAGTGATTTCTTCGAAGGACAAAGCGTAAAAACTTATGTGAAGGGAGTTGTACTCTACAAAAAATTTCTTCAAGAATGAAATAATTATTCTTCAGAAAATAAGAGTGCAAGTCCCCTCGAAGTATAAAATATTGCAGCAAGCTTATGGTATGGGGGCAACATGGTGTAGTTACATACAGTATGGTATAGCCACATCGGCAAAAGTAATGCTCAAACAACATGCCATAATCCCGCTGTAATATCATATAAATAAACTTGTGCAAAAATGAATAATAAATGTATTCTCAAATTCAAACAGGAGTCTGTACAAATAAAGGATCATTTTATTCAATTGTATTGCAGATACAAGTTTCAAAATAAAACGCAGGGGCCGGTACCTGCACAATTCTCGACCAGTACATGCAAAAGACAAGAAGCTAAAAGCTGGAATCTTCATTTCTTCTTGCCACCTTTGGACCCTTTACCCGGCTGAATGGTTAGCTTTTCAGGTCGATCTGTAGGCATAAGGGAAGAAGGGGAGGAAGGTGCAACTGGTTCCGGTTCCTCTTCAGTAGCAATGATTTTCTTCCCCCTCCTCTTCGATGTTCCGTGCTTCTTTCTCCTCTTCGAAGAAGACTCACTCCCTGGAGTAACAAGAGCAGACAAAATTATGTCATCAGAAGGAGTCCGCTCCGGAGATATCTCACCTCCCTCAAGTCCCTCGTCTTTCTGCTCTTGCGAAGCGATAGTGTCATCTAAGCCATGAAGAGCCTCTATTTGCTCCTCTTGTGACCCGGGCTGTGAAGCAGAAGGAGGAGCCACCTGAAGAGACGGAGGAGGGATAACCGGAGGAGGTGAAGTTTGCACAGCACTTGGTGTTTCAACTGCAGAAGAAGAGAAGTTAAAAATATTAGTATCTCCCCAAAAGAAGGGAGATATGGGTTCGTCAAGATTCAAGAAGTAATCGAGAAGCTCATCAAACTTTTGAGGAGCAAGCAGGTAATCCACCTGAATCGGACCAATGTCAAAGTTACCTGAAGATATTTGCTTCGTTAGTTCAATCTCATAATTTTGAGCTCCAATATCCTCCAAAGCCTCATCATCAGTAGGGGTAATTACCCCGGTTCTTGTAGGAGGCGGGGAATGAGCACTGGAACCTGTGATGTCGACTCCAGGAGAAACTAAAGGACGTTCAGAGGTAGTAGGTGGTAATTCTTTTTCAGAACGTTCCTCTTCCGCCATCCCAGTCCGCACTCTGGCGAGTTGCTCTTTTCCCTTCGTAAGAGCAGCGCGAGTTTCCTCATCTAGGTAGCACGCCTCAAGCTCTTCCGCGGTATACCCGGCGCCTCTGAACATGTCGAGAGCATCTTCCCACACTTCAGCCAAGGTGATTTCGTATTTAGGACCGAGAAAAGAGAGACTGCCATGCCCTAAGACGCTGTGCAAGTAAAAGTCGAATAGATTTGAACTGACGTTGGCTTCCATGGTTTGAATAGATTCCTCAGCTGCGATTTACCAGCCATGGCCTCATCTCGTTCTTTTTCAGTTTTAGCAAGTTGAGCTTTTAACGCTTCAATCTCCATGTCTTGGGCGCTCATTTTACTCTGCAACTGAGCGACATCAGTGCGGTAATTCTCTACAACCTCTTGTAGCTTCTCAACTTTAGCTTCGGCATCTCTTTGGCCAGCATGTGCATCCCGCACTTGTTTTTATAGAACCTCTTCTCTTTGAGTGTAAGTGTTAGAAGAGGTGGTAAGATCGTCTTTAAGCTGCTTGACTTCAGCTTCAAGTTTCTCGTTATACTCGGTTATGTTTTTCATCTCGATGTTGTGCTGGTCAAGAATTTTCTGCCATTCCAACTTATCGTTCTCCATAGTTAGCATCGCCTCGATATTGGCCCGATTGACCCTTTGAAGTTCATCAACAAGCTTTTGCCATCTAGACATTCTTTCAATATCGAGTCTGACGGCATCAAGATTTTGGTACATGGCTTCTTTATCAATGGGGACTAAATCAAGATCGAAGCGCACCCCCTTCAAGCACCAATTCGGGAATCGGCTCTGTAGGGTCGGTGGGCCCCTTTCAACACGATATGAAGGCCTATTAAGAAGTGTTTGAATAGCGCTTCCTTCAAGAGCAGGGGATTTGGAAGGAATGTCGATAGAGATGGGAGCATCAAACTTTTCAGATATTGCAGATGCGTGCTTCTCACTAGGTTTGGCCCGCTTGCTCGGGTCCTCAACAATGTGGCTCTTCCCCCGACCATCATGTGTTTTACGTTTGTGAGAGTCATCGCCTCTTGAAGAAGACTCATGTCGCACATCTACCCTCTCATGACGTTCTTCATATTCTCTCCTCTCTCTAGCTTTTCGAGCAGTTCTCTGCTCATCGGTTTCTCTGGGACCAGTAAGGTAGCGTCTATAATCATAGTTGCCACGCCCTCCATAGCGCTGAAAGTCTTTATAGTAAGAGCCGCTGCCGCTACGCCCCATTGAAGGATCTGAAAGGCAAAAAGACAAGTCTTAAAAGCCTTTAGAGAAAAGAAGTCAAACACAAACAAGTGCTGAAAAATCCTAAGTGTTGTGTAATGTGTGAACTACACGCATCAAGCTACAGACCACTCTGTGGAGTAGAGGTGGTGATAACTTGAGTAGGAGGAGTTGGCATTTGTTGCAGAGAAGATGTCGCCTCGACTACAGGAGAGATAGTTTTGGAAACATCATCTTTAAAAAGTTCTTGTGAAGTCACAATTAGGTCGCTCAACCCCTCAAAAACATCATCACCATCATGCTTTTTGGGACTTGCTTTCTCAACTCCTTCGTCAGCAGATCTCCCGGAAGATCGTGGAGGTTCTTCCTCTTCGATAACTGGGGCAAGTGTCAAATTGCTAGACGGCCCCGCAACATCAGTGAGAGTGGGGCACTTCACCAGTAAAGTTTCAGTGGAAGGATCTTTTGGCATAAGCTTTTCAGCCTCCGCTGAAGAATCGGGAATTTCACAAAGCTGAGTGAAACGAGAAGGGTGAAGGAGTCCAAATTGATGTAAAAATTCATCATTTAACAAAAACTTTATACTCCTCTCTTCTGCCACCACGGCATTCAGTCTTTCAAAAATTTGCTTATAGCATGGATCTCTAGAGGGAGGAGGAAGTGCTAAAACAGAAGGAAAAAAAAGCGAAGTTAGCATTTAGCAACTCAGATTTCGAAAAGCTTAAGAATGGAGAAATAAAAACAGGAAATCTTACTTCCTACTCTCCAGGTGGCATAAAACCCTGGAGGACAGCGAACAAAGAAAAACTGATTTAGAAATCCATGAACGCTTTCAGAAAGATCAGTGATGAGTTTGCGGTTTCGAGCACTCCTTATAACTACGATAGAGGGATGATCTTTAATTTTTGTGAATGAGCAGAAGTAGCAGATTTCCCCAAAGTTCGGTAATCGGTCCAAAACTCTCCTAAATAGCACACATAACCCCATCAGAATGGCATGGCCGTTGGGGTGCAATTGGAATGGAGAGATAGATAACCGAAGCAGGAACTGCTGAAGGAAGTCATTAAAAGGTGGGATGGCACCGCTCAAGCACATTTGGCGATTGACAGCAATAAAGCCAAGAGGGGGCCTAGCTGCAGTATCATTTGTCCCCGGCAGTAAGGCATCAGCTTCGGCAATGCCAAACTGGATGCGCAATTGGTTAAACACCTGCTGATTCAGAGTTGTGGAAGTTCTCTCCGGAGGGTTATCCAATGGGTTAGCTATTGGGAAGACATCTTCAGCCTGGCCCATCAGTTCTTCTTGTTGAGAAGTCATTCTACACAAGCAACTGGACGTTCAAATGCGAAGGTGCACGTTTCCTAAAAGTGTGAAGTGTTGTGCAGAACTAATAAAGATAAACAAGTAAATATAACTGAAGTTAAGCTAGTTGGCAATTGATCAATTACTAAATTTCAGGACTTGTTAATTTAAAATTTCAGGTATAGTGTTAGTGCAAACCAGTCAATTTCAGTTGACTATTTCAACATTGCTTTAGCACTCTACTTGGATTCGTTGGTTTAAAGTACTTCATTCACGCAATCTATTTAAATTAATTATCTTCTATTGACTAATTTGTCATTAGATGTGGGCAATCAATGGCAGTATATTCGTCCCAATCTTCTATGATTGTTGTATTAAACAGGTTGTATACTTGCAAATTGAAGCAATCTGTAAAACTAAAGTATGCAATAAAGTTTAACAGGTTAAAGTCCAGACAATTCAATATTCAGGCAGTTTATTTCAGCAATTCAAGTCAGAGATCGAGTCAGAATTATGCTTCAAAGCAGTACAATGTGATAACTCATTCATGTTTTAAAGGTTATGAGGCAAGTTAAGCTAGGTCGTTTATGCTCCAAGTCATTAATGCATCGAGTCACTAGTTCTCTAAGTCGTAAGGCATGGTAAAAGGAGAAATTTTTTAGTTCAAAGCAGTGTGAAATTCTCCAAGTCCTGTCTTGGCCACGACTCAAATCCTAGGTTGCATCTAATTAAGCCGGTCATAGGTTCAAACCACAAGGAGCAACTCGGTATGAAAAATAGTCCAAGTGCTGAGTCGTTCACGACCTATGACTTGAGTCGTTCATGGCCTATGGCTTAAGTCATTCGCGGCAGATGGTTTGAGTCGTTCACGGTTCAAAGGATGAGTCGCGGTGAGGATCTAAAGGGCTGAGTCGCTCGTACGACCAAAAACCTAAGTCATCAGAAAACCAATTAGGCCGTATGAATCCTAAGTCATTTCCTCAACCGGTCGTCCACTCTCCAACCCATTAACCCGTTAAGGGTCATTTCATTTCTTCCAAATCCACAGACCAGATGATTCGAGGCGCTATAATCCATTGCCCTCTCCTCACACCATCAGAAAATCACTCAGAAGACCAACTCGAATCGCTTCAAGCGCTGTTGTGTCATCGTGGACAATAACGACAGCATGATCGATGGCAGTTGTAAATCGATCAAAAGCATGGGTCGCGATGGAACACGGCACAGAAATGTATCGAAGTAAAAAAGGGAAATAGGGAGTCCGGATTCGTGAATCAGTGGTGAACGTAGATTGAACAAAAGGCGAATTCACTTACGCAATATGAGAGTAAAGATGGATTGGCAATTGATTAGCTTGGATTCGTCTCTAGAAGCTTGAAGGATCGCAAATGGCAGGATCAAATGAAACAGATAAACGGTAAAAGTATGGTAAGAGTAACGACTCAAGTCTTTTATAGCTTTGAGCAGTGGAAGTTGAATCGGCACTCGAGACAGGATGAGTCGAAGCACACGACCTACGACTTAGGCGTGTACTTCGAGGGGCAAGTGTTAACCTCGTTTTGCCAACGATTCAAGGACTGGACCGACTCATCCAACCAAAGACAGGACCGACTCATCTACTCAAGGGATGGACCGACTCATCTAATTAGAAGGATAGGACGACTCAAGGGGTTAACGGTTCACAAGGCAGGACGGCTCAGTGAGTTACCGACTCATGGTAAGCAGCGACTCAGAGCTTACAACGAATCAGTGGATCAACGACTCAACAAGTTCGCGACTTATCATATGAGACGACTCAGGGGAAGTAACGACATAAGAAGGTGGATCCTTGTGCCGCTTCATTTATATACCGCTGCCTGATAAGTCGTTAACGGCTTAACGACTCACAACTAAGAATGACTCGTCCACGACTTAAAGCCATTGGGTCGTAATCCATTGCCACAGTGCCTATGCCAAGGAAGATTGACTCGTAAGCGACTCAGGACTTAGCATAAAATCCAGCAGAGGAATAAGCCATGGAGAAATCAAGGGTTGGTTCGATGAGTCGGCCACGACCTAATTTGACTCGGCCACGAGCCAAGCATGGGTCGAACACGACTCACGACTCAGGGCTGAAAACTCCTATAAATACATGGCCACCTCCAACATTCAGGGGGACTTTTGGCTCATTCATTTCAAGCGCCGTTACTCTGCTGCATTCCGAACTACTTCAACACTTAAAGCTTTTGAGATACAAAGAACGCCTCAAGGAACTTCACGAAGAAATCATACATGTCCAACATGAGTTCAAAGATTTTGATCGACATTAAAGTTTAGGCTACTTGTTCTAAGTCACTTGTAACTCGAAGTGTGTTGTAATCAAAGTGTAGTTGCATCGACTTGTAATCAAATCGTCAATAAAGATATTCAAAGTGGACGTAGGCTCTCTCTTAAGCCGAACCACTATAAAATTGCTGTTGTTTACTGCTTTTCAGCTATCATCTGCTTATAATCTGTTCCCGAGCTATCGGGTGGTGCTTTCACAATTACACTTCATACACCGGGGTGTTAGCGTTCAAATTTTAGCGTTAACAATAGTTAGACTTCATGGAATTCCTAGTAGTATAGTAAGTGATAGAGATTCATTATTCACTAGTGAGTTCTGGAATAATCTACATGATACTTTAGGTACCAAGCTCAAGATGAGTACCGCTTACCATCCACGGACTGATGGGCAAATGGAAAGAGTTAACAAACTCTTGAAAGATTTGTTACAAGCTTGTCTGTTAGATTTGTGGAGATCATGGGCAGACCATCTATGCTTAGTCGAGTTTTTGTATAACAAGAGTTATCGGACTTGTATAGGGATAACACCATTTGAAGCTTTGTACAGAAGGCCATGCAAATCACCAGTTTGTTGGTTAGAGACCGGGGATAGGTTGGTTCTTGGTCCGGATTTAGTTAGAGAAGATGTAGAGAAGATTTAGTTGATTCGAGCTAGGATAAAGGAAGCTCAGTCTAGGCAAAAGAGTAATGTCAATAGAAGATGGAAAGACTTAGAGTTTTCAGTCGGAGACCATGTTTCTGTCAAAGTGTCACTAATGAATGGTATAACTCGATTCGGAAAATTAGGAAAATTGGCACCGAGATTTGTAGGACAATTTCCTATTATAGAAAGGATCGGGAAATTCGCATATAGGGTAGAGTTACCGAGCAGTTTGGTAGGACGACTCGGGATTTTTATCATCTTGAACATGAATATATATTTTTAAGTACTCAATAATACGATCTTTTCATCAAACTAAAAATCCCTGTTAAATAAAAATTGGTAAAAATATATAGTTTTTAATCCACATAATAATTTGAATTTTTCCAGATTTTATTTATAAAATAAAGAATTGATTAAAATGGAATTTCTTATATATATTATAACAATAGAATTTATATATATTATAACAACCATAGAATTCATATATAAAAGGTAAATAAATTCAAATTTTATAAAAGGAATAAAAATAATCCATGAAGAATAGAAATGAATATGGCATATGAAGACATGATGTAGTATAAATAGGAAAGGGTTTTAAATTGAGATATTCTTATGTGTGTGTATGTATATATATGTTCAAAAGGAAATATGAAATACTTACAAATTAAATAAAAATAGTATGTTAAGAACTATATATATACACATTGGTAAGGGAAAAAATAAATATATACGACAATAATATGTTGTAGAATGAGAAGATTTAATAAAATCATTTAAACCATTTTTAGTAAGAAATCTTTTAAAAGAAGTGTTAATAAAAATGTTATTTTTATAAAAATGGAATAGAAAAACTTTTACTGCTTTGAGTTATATGTTTTAAATAGGAATAAATATAAATATGAAGACTTAAAATTGTTTTATTCAAAAACCACCTTATAGATTTTCTTCAAATATAATGGAGGCATATTTTAAATCAAAGAAATTTAACTAAGTAAATAGAAGAGAAAATAACCAAAAGTAAATAAAGTAGAAAATAAAAGCATGCCTGGTCAAATAAAAAAAATGTGAAGGCTGAAAGGTGATTTCATCTCAAACTTCAACTCAAGCCACCAAGATTTCTCATCAATCCATCACTACATTGTACAACAACCTTAAAAATTTTAAATCTTTCTTGAGCTCCCAAGACTCTTTACAAATACATCATTTCATTTGGTATAAACATGTATATATAGGCATGTGTGGATGTATGCTTCAGTACTTTCAAACTTGTAAAAAAAACCATGTACAACCGAACATTGTAAAGAAAAAAAAGAGAAGCATCTGTTCCTTCTTAAATATAAAACAAGGAAACATTTTCAAGATTTATGATCATAAACTTGGAGTCAACTGGAAGCTTTCAAAGGATCAAAACATAGATAAGATGAGAATATAATTTGGATGCCTGTAATGTTATAAAAGTTACTCTACCATGTTCAACAGAGGGTAAATTTATATATGCTTGGATTTCAAAAATCAATATCTCTCTGCACAATTCGAATTATTTAATAATGCGAACTGATGAAACTTTTGTTTCTGAGTATAGATCATGCTAGATATGCTTGGATAATTTACGGTTTTTTAAAACGAACAACAAATTTAAATATTCGATTTAAAAAAATATCGTCGTTTAAATGTATATGACCTGTCTATTGAAGTTTTTCGCAGATAAAAATAACGATGAGTTAATTTAAATCAATTACGATGTTTTGACATGTGTTTAGCGGAATAAAACACCATTACACTAAATGAATTTAAATTGGTTTCCTATTGGCAGAATAAATCGTTGTTCTGCCATTACTTCTAAATAAGCATGTTTTTAGACATTATTAGCAGAAATAGACCCCGTTCTGCTATCACATTTGCATAAACACCTAATTATTTTCCTGTTGATTATACTGTGCAATGTGATGGATTGATTCTGTGAATATCTGAATCTATTATTTTGGATAGTTAATGAAATTAATGGTGACTTGATTAAGTACCATTGGAATTAATAAGCCTCTTTCCAAATTTGGAATCTGATTTTTAAACCAAAGTTATTTTGAGAATGATTATTATTTATTAATTATATTTTAAAGATAATTAACAATTATTTGATAATGATTTAAACTAATTATTTTGTGGTTCTTGGAAGTTATTTAAAAATATTCAATTATTTTTTTCAAGGTTATTTAATTATTTAAAATGTTTAAAAGTATATATTAATTATTTATTTAAGGTTATTTTGAAAAAATTGGGTTTAAAAGTAAATTATTAATTTAGAATTAACAAGTATTAAAATATTATCATTTCAAAGATAATTTGTTCAATATTGATATTGTTTTTAAAAATAATATATTATATCGTAAACCGTTATAAAAGAGTATTTCCTAAATTAACTTTGAAAATTATTATAGAAACTTTATAAGTATTATTTGAGATGATTATTTAAATAAAAGGTTTCGAGAAGTAAATGGTATAATTTCATACCGTAATTCGAGGGCAGCGATTGCCTAAAGTTTGGGACGTTTTCGTTGGGATAGCGGCGTAACCATTGTACAAACTACGATCTATGATTGATTGCATGGCGGAAATCGGGAGGTAGACATTGCTTAAGTTAAGTTCGGATTTCTTTGAGATAGATACATAATCATCGAGCTGCGATCCATGTTTCTATACGAATGGTGCTTTCCATATTTATTTTAAGTAGTTTTCAAATATTTTTGAAAGGAATGGTTTGTAAATATACTTATTCTAGTGAGATAAGTATATGACTATTTTTGATAAAGAGATTTTATTTATTGAAATTAAAAAAGGCTTAGTGATTTCAGTGGAAAATGAAATTTTTGTATGAATGTTTGTTTATTTGATAGCTAAATAACCGACTATCAAATCTTGTCCTAAATATATAATCCTTCTTAATTTTGGTGGTATGGAATTATTCCCTACTTAACACCGAAGGATTATAACTTTGGAAATATGTAGGAGAAATGCGAGAATTATATGGTATGGTTACCATCGGTGTGCTATACTGTACGTTTAAACTTGTGGATCTTCTATGACAAATGATAAGGAGACTCATCCACTTAAACGGTTAGGGAGTGATCCCCGATCTTATGTATTGTCTAATTTTTTACTAAAGAATCGGTCTTGAGTATTCCAGAAGTCGGCGAATGGGTTTTGGAGCACCCAAGAAATGGAGAGTGTACTCGTAAGAGATGACTTGAAACCCATGAACTACTCTGAAACCATATACGGTTAAATGGAGGAGATGCTTTATGTTTTAGGATGTTGGAATCCAAATGTGGTTCCGTGGCTCTTTGGAGTGTGGGAATCTGTGTGAGATTCTAAGATCTATTGAGATGTGGGAATATGTATGTGACTCTGAGGCCATTGTGGTGTAGGAATCCATATGGAATTCCGTGATTTATTTTTGAAGCGGTGCGTAAGCTGGAACGTCGGACGTAGCCTTATTAGCGGAAATGACTAAAACCAGAGATAGGAGGCATGACCAGTAGGGTTGGAGAACCCATAGGGTGTGATCGGATCCTTTCTAGCAACACGAATACCTTCAGTTGTTTTGGCATGCCGGAACGATACACTCCGTCTATGCTTTGGAGGTATGACTGGGTATGATGCTTCCCGTGCTATAGTATGGAAAAGTGCGTTGCAACAGCAGGAGTCCATGGTGTTTTTTATATTCATTTAAGAAAGTGTATTGGGATCCAGAGACTATTATAGTACCAACTGTGCTAGAGGACTTTTTAGTAGAGCCGAATTTGACTATAGTTAGAAAGCCAGTTCGTATAGTCACGAAGGATGAGAAGAGGCTAAGGAACAAGATAGTCAGATTAGTTATAGTTCAGTGGAGCGATGATGAGAGAGACTGTACATGGGAGATTAAGAGTAGGATTAGAGATTCTTATCCAGATTTGTTTGATGGCATGTTTTACCTTTTTGATTGACGTGTTGAGTACCTTATCGTAATTTCGAGGACGAAATTCTCTAAGGAGGGGAGTCTATAACGACCCTAATTTTTAGTAACATTATTTAGGATATTTAATTAGTTAAATTAAATAAAATAATGTGATGATTAGGGGATTGAGATTTGCGTTAATAGAAAGGCAGTCACGCCATGTTAACAAATGAATTCAAATGTAATAGAAAGGGAAGTTAGATAAGGGGAAAAATAGAAAAAGACACATCCTTATACCTTAAACCATTAGGCCACAATTATTTCATATGTTCACTATCAAAATAACAAGCTAAAGAGGCTGGCCACCATTAAGGAAGAGCAAGAAGAAGATAAACAATAATATAAAGGTAGGAAGCTTAATCAACTTAAATCAAGAACAAATCTCAACTCTTTAATCCCAAAGCTAAGGTGAATAATGACTACATCTCATGTTTTTAATTATTTTTGGTTTTAGGTTAAATCCGATCTATTTTTCAAGGTTTTTCCATGTTTTTTATTGTTAAATTGGATATATATGCTTGTTGATGATTTATGCTAATTCATATAATTTTTTCAATATGTTTTAATGTGAACCCCCTATAAACTACATCTAAATGCCTTGTAATTTTAGAATAAGGTCAGAAATGAAATTTTAGACATGGGTTTCAATTTTCATAAGTTTCCGAATTAATGTGGATTTAATATTAATTTTCTTTTAAAGAAAATGGTTACTTGGGTTTAAAATTAATTATGACTAAAATATGTATGTTTTGGGCCAGAAATTAGTATATGTTTGAAAACATATTAATAATGATTTATGGGAATTTTTAAAGATTTTTCCTAAGTGTTTTAATAAGTATATTAAATTATTTAAGGTATGAGACTTAAATGTATTATATATTTATAAAAGGAGAAGGGACATTTTGTAAATAATTTAATCTGTTCATTTCAAATATTTTGGCGGTACTTTTAGAAAAAAATTAGCAACCAATCATTTTTTGATAAACAATGCAGATTAGTTGAAAAGAATTGCTTTAAAAGGTTAAAAATTAGTTTATACATGTTTTTTTTACATGTTTCGCCACTTTCGGTAGCTAGCCTTCGACACCTTACCCCCGCCTCCATCACCAATGAAACCAATGCGCATGGTATCAAAGAATTGGTATGTAGCAAAATGGATAGAGGCAAAAGGTATGAAGGCAAAACATGGGGTTCCGAAGGGGTTGAAACTTTGCTTTGTTTTAAAAGAAAATGCGCCTGCTTTGCTTTTAAAAGGAATGCTTTCAACTTAGTTAGCTTTCGACTTGGTTAAAAGGTTTTAAGGAATGGTTCCAAAAGAGGTTGTGCCTTTTGTTTTATAAAGAAGCTTTTGATAGGGTCAAAACCCTTTGCTTTCCCATCTTATCTTTTGAAGCAATGCTTTTGAAAGGGTTTCTTTGGTTTAGAACACAAGCCCTTCTCCAATGCTTTTGAAGGGTTGGTTTCGACACCATCTCTTCTTTACTTAGGAAATAGCTTTCAGAAGAGTGCTTTCGATTTAGTTAATTTATGACCCTTTTATTCTATTAAAAATTAAACCCCAAAGGTTTTGAAAGGTATGGTTTTAAATGGTTTCGAAATGTTGTTCCACATGTTTTACTTGAACCCAAATGTACATCCCCCTACTTGGAGGCTCAAAACTAACAGCTACGGATGCTGCAGTCATCCATAGTTATTAATCATCGGCGACCAAATACGGTGTTGTTAGATTCATTGATACATAGAAACATATGAATATGGAAAAAATTTAAACTTCAAATAAAATCACATTCCATATCAAAACATTTTCAATTCATTACATAATCTTATAATCGCAAATCATGTTCAAAGAAAATATATTTATTACAACATACGCCAGAGCGACATATGAAGATGGCCCCATGGATGACCAAAGTATATACAAGCAATATGACGACTTTTCCTTTACAAACTACACAGAGGAATCAAATAAAAGTGAACTCTAAATAGCTATTATGTCTCCTGCACGTCTCCGGAAGCTTATTCGCCTTAAGAGGTACCTGAAAACCTCAACTCTCAAACTACTCCAAATCAATTGGGTACCCGAGAGTTTAGGGGAAAAACATAAACATCGGGTCAGACATAAAGCCTGGTATGAATAATAATCAACCATCTCAAATAATTTAGATTCTAGTGAGACCACGCCACTTAGCGAAATGGGTTTTCTCCTCACTAGTATCCTAAAACCTTTATAATACCATATATTGTGCTCCTGCATCCACAATGGTTAAAACAATTCAAAATAATATAATATGATGATATGCAAAACAAATGAATCAATTCTAGATTACTATCCCCATTCATTATGACTATCTGTCTCAACTATAGTTTCTAGGATTACTATTAATCTATTAGTTTTCATGGGCTGACCAATAACCGATAAATGCTTAAGGACTCTCCGTCCAATTACATAGTTTTCAATGGGACCACTATGAACCTATTGGTGACTCCGATATCTTTTCTTTTATTCTATTTTTCATGGGTTGACTAGGAACCTATTGGTGACTCCAATATCCTCTCTTCTTATCCTAGTTTTCATGGGCCGACTAGGAACCTATTGACATATGTCAATATCTTAGTCCGGATATAGTTTTCATGGGCTAACTACAAACCTATCGGCCCCTGCTAATATCAAATCATAGTTTTCATGGGCTTACTATGAACCTATCTTTCTGACATCTTCCTTTATACATAGTTTTTATGGGCAAACTATGAACCTATTGGCCCATCCAATATCTCTTTCTATACACATTTTTCATGGGCTTACCGAGAACCTATTGGCCCCTACCAATATCTTTCTTTTATATTTTAGCATCCTATATTTTGGTCTTCCTGACCTCCTGGATACAATTCTATTCATCCAGGAGTTAACTTAATTTATATTCACTACTAGGTCAACCGAACAGATTCTTTTGCCTTTTTCCCCTAAATGAAGTTATGGCTCCATTATAATGTGAATATATTTATATTTGAAGAAGCAAATATAATAACATTGCAATACCATACTTGTGGGTGTAATACAAAACATGGTTAATCCCTTTAACTTATTATTTTATCAAGGAAATATTCTTCTCAAAATCATTACAAAAACTCCTTTAATTTAGTCATGGATTTTTCCTTTAAAAAATAGAGTTTGGATTATAAGACCATTCGAAACCTTGCTTTCGACTACATAGGATGACCTCCTTCGAAAGCATTAAAATCTATCTTCAAAACATTAAGCCCTGCCTTTTTAATACTTTAAAATCTTGCTTTTGAAACCTCTGATTGTATTAAGGTATTAACATTTAACTTTTGAAGCATTGCTTAGAAACCAGTTGAAAGTACCCCTTTCGACACCATTGAAAGTAGCTCTTCCGAAATCATTGAAAGTCTCCCTTTCGAATGCATTGGGTTTATACTTCAAATATTATTTGGGTCAAAGTGAATATAGGTGAAAGCATCTCTTTCGAAACCATCCTTTATTATACATAAAAATATTGGGGAAACATGATGGCATCGGCACTATCCTTTTGAAAGTATAAAACATCCGAGTAAAATAGTGGAAGGTTGGCTTCGAAACCTCTTTCAAAACCATCACCTTCGAAACCCTAACTCCTTTTGAAAGAAACAGGAAGTGGCTTATACTTATAAAACAAAGTACCTTTCGACGGCATTGATATCTTTAATACCATCGAAAGGCTAAAGAATAGCAGTAGGGTTTAGACTAGGTCGGAACCCCTTCTTTCAAAACATTCTTTCATCAGTAAAGGAACCCCATCGAAAGCAAATTTATGTTAATGGCCACCCTTTCAAAACCTTTCGAAACCCTCTTTCAAAACCATTTGCTTTGACTCCTTCGAAGGCTTGAACAAAACAAAGGTAGGCGCTTCTCTTTTAAAAACAAACCAAGGTGTGGATCCCTTTGGAAGCCACGCTTTTGACACCTAGCCTTTCGCCTTTCTCCAATCCACTGCGTACCACCTTTGTGATACCTTATGTATTGATTTTGACTTAATAGGTTTCAACTAGGTTGAAAGTGAAAGCTCTGTGTCGAAAGGTACTTCCTAAGTAGGCAAAACCATCTTTTCTGAGTAAACCTAGTTTAATACTACTTAAAGTTAACTTTTCTCTAACTAATCTGCCATGTGTCAACACCAGATCGGTTGCCTTAACTTTTTCAAATTCTTTACTAAAATAACTACCACTAATTTCAGATCTAAACCATGGTTAAGTTAATCAAATAAGCCCATCCATTAAGCCAAACTAATTTTGCAAAGAAGTCCCTCTTATAAAATAATTTAATTTGCATAGCAAATCATTTTGGAAAACTTCCTAAAAATCCCAAAAATTCATTTTAATCATTTTATCTAATATATCAAAATTCCAAACCCAAATTCTCAATATATTTTCCAAAATAAATTTATAGACCCAAATAACCATATTTTCCTTTGAAAATTCATAACAATCTTTCCAAAAATTATCAAAATTGGAACCCAACTCCAAAATCATGTTTTATAGGATATAAAAATTTTAATTTAAACATCAACATATATCGGATTTACCCTAAAACCGTGTAGAATTTTCTTTAAACAATCTTGTTTAAATTCAACAAATCAAAATTCAGGTATATATCATCATCCAATTCATCATAAAAGCGAATTTACCCTTAAATTCGAGAACATATGATTCAAAAAAAAATAGAGATGAAATTATGATTCATCTTGATTAAGATAAGGAGATTGGATTGAGATTGACTTCCCTTAAGCTTAATTCTCTAGATTTTAATTGAATTTCTTTTCTTTTAATGGCCCGCCCATCCCTTAGCTTTTGATCTCAAAATGATGTGAATGGGAATGAAATGGTAGGAACGAAAATATATATAAAAGTAAATGTTTTGGGCGGAAAATTCCTAATATGCCTTATGTAATTTGATTAACCAAAAACCATTCTTAAGCTCATTAATTATTTTATTAGGCACGACCTTAATTAAATTTATTCAAATCTCAACCCCGTTATCACTTAACATTTCCATCATTCTATTTAATTTATCTAATTAAATACCATGAATAATATTATCAAAAAATTAGGGGTTTACACCAAATGCTTTTGAATGGTTTGATTTATGTAAAGAATTTAATGCTATCAAAAGGTTTAAGATAAAGGTTTCGAAGGGGTGGTTCCCTAATGGTTTCGAAAGGTTTTAAATGGAAGGTTCAAATGTTCTCGAAAGGCAATGTTTATAATGCTTTGGTAAGAGGTTGTCTAAGGTTTCAAAGCTTTCCAAAAGAAAGGTTTTTCAATGTTTTCGAAAGGTTCATTAAGAATGGTTTCGAAATGTATGTTTTGGCCTTTCGGCCTAATGTTATATAGCAAAGTAGTTACTTGATTTCGAAAGGGGTACTTTTAATGGTTTAAATGTTTTCATCATTAAAGTTTTGTGTAAAATATATATAACATGGAAATGTGATTTGAGTAAAGCATAGAAGTATATTTTCATTGTTTAAAGTATGATTTAAAGGTTTAAATCAATTTGAGAAAAAGTGTTTTCAAGGAAAAATTATGGGTAGTTGACCCTAAGTAAAATGACACGGATATTAGGATATCAGATGGGAGTAGTATAGGGTTGCACCATATACATTAGCTATTAGCCCCTAGCTAATACAAGTCCAGAATTCCAGTGTGTAGGGGTTTGTCACAGATATGACTAAAACGAAGTTACACACATAAAGGAATCTATAGAGGAAAAATAGGTTATTGGTGAGCACATAAAACCATTAGGATAGTTGACCCTGGAAGAACTAAGTTAGGGGCAGACCTTCCAGAAGAAGAGTATCTAACAAAAGTTAGATTATTTGTTTATTTTGTCTGGGTAGGCCCGAGTTAGTCAAAGGTTAGTAGTTAGCCAAACAAAACTATAGTATTCGGACAGATAGTCCATTTGTTACCTGATTTATATGCTTACACGATATTGCTATATTGTTTTAACTAGTTTTGGTTGTAGGATTAAGATTTGCAAAAGATATGTTTTAAAATGATAATAGTGAGGAGAAACCCATTCCGCTAAGCGGCGTGGTCTCACTTAACATCAAATAACCGAGAAATATAGTATTATTCACACCAGGTTTTATGTCTGACTCGAAGCTTATGTTTTTCCCCTTAAACTCTCGGGTGCTCAAAATTGATTTGAGTAGGTTGAGAGTTAGGGATTTATAGGTTTTAGTAGGTGGATAAATAAAGCTCCCAAAGACGAGCAGGAGGCTGATGCTAGCTATATTTAGGAGTTGTTTTGTTTTATTTCTAATGTGTTGTATTAAGTTTTTTATGACTATTTAGTACTCTGGTCATCCAAGGGGGCATCTTCATATGTCGCTCTTGGCGTATTTATGTAATAATTATATTTGACTGAACCTAGGAAACGTTTGGAATTATGTTATTTGGATTTGAAACATGTTTTATGAAATGTAATCAGAAATGTTGTTTTTGAAATATGTGATTTTGTTTCATGTTCAAGTGCTTCTGATATTATGGATACCATTAACATTACCGTATTTGGTCGTTGGAAGTTACTACTATGGATGACTACATCATCTGTAGCGCTTAGCTTTGGGCCTCCAGATAGGGGATGTTTAAGACAAGAGTTGGTGAAAAGAAACGACTTTATATGTAAATAAACTGGTTTTGAATTTAATTATGAAATTGCCATGCCACCTGATTAGAGGACCGAAATCCTTGATGATGACCGATATCGATAGTAGTTATGAATTGCGACATCAACATGAAGGGATGCATATGATATCTACTTAGGTAGGTATGAAATGAATCTGCTCATATAGATGTATAGGATTTCAGCATTACTTTCGACATCATGGGTTTCATAATTCTACAAAAGCAGCATCCCCTTTTATTTTAAGGATGTGCATTAAAGTTTAGAAGTTTGACATCCTTTATTGTTGTAAAGCTTAATGTCCCTTGTCACTCTTTGTTTCTGACTTCCTTTATATTAGCAGCATAAGTAGTCGCAGTTTAAAAAATACAACATCCATTGCTCTATGGCAATGATGCCGCAAGTATTATTTTCGACATCCATTGCTCTATAGCAACGATGCTATAAGTCTTATTTTCTACTTCAAGTGTTTTATGGCAATGAATGTCGTAAGTCATATTTTCCGTATTAGGTATTTTTTGGCAATGATGATGGAAACCTTTAGATTCATCATCCTTTACTTTCTAAGTTGAAAGTTATATTATGGAAATCAAATGCTAAGTTTTTATATATGCGACAACAAATATACTTTACAATGCGATAAACATGATTTCGGCCTTATGGTCTTATGCTTTATAAAATCAGAATTTTTGTTTTTAAAACTCAGTATAGAGGTTCGACGTTATGTTTTAAAGGCATGGATGTCATAAGTTTGCAAATTGAATAGTTTTGTAAAATGGCTTGATATGCCCTATGTTTTAGAGGTGGGACAACCACAATTTGATATCGAATGTATAAAAGGCCACTTAAAAAATGATTGTATATTGGCATAAGGTTTTGGCTAAGTAATGGGCTTGTTTTTCTTATTTTTAAGAATGATTTAAAGAGGTTAATCATTTAAATAAATAAAAAATTTCTAGGAAATAGATTAGTGTCCAGCCTAAGTTTTATATGAATTTACCAAAGGAAATTATTACTTAAAGGTTAAGTAATTTTGTGATGCCAACGTCTATTGATTGAACATATTTTGATGAATGATATTATATGTTCTTGTTATTATTTGATCAGTTGATTTACATATTTATCATTGTCATGCTCATAGTATTATGACCCAACATTGCATTTTCAGATTAGGGGCAGAGTAACCAATTAGGCAGTCCCAATAGTGAGTATAGCCAGACCTAACTCCTGAGTAAGTAGAATTGCATCCAGAAGATCAGGTAGATATATAATGTTAGGATGCTCGAAACTAATCAAAAGGATATGATTTGAGAAAGGTATTAGTGTAAACTAATAGGTTTATAGTGATCCTATGAAAACTATGATTTTAAGGAATATTATCAGTGATAACTAAAGGTTCATAGTGATCCCGTGAAAACTATGGTTACAGAAAGGTTATTAGTGACAACTAATAGGTTCATAGTGATGCCATGAAAACTATGATTGGAAAGATGCCATTACTGAAAACTAATAGGTTCGTAGTGATTCTATGAAAACTATGATTGGAAAGATGCCATTAGTGAAAATTAATAGGTTTATAGTGATCCTATGAAAACTATGATTTAAGACAGGAAGTCCGCTACAAATGGGGCGGATAGTCCATTTGATTTAAGATGGAGAGTCTATTTTAGGAAGGGTAAACCTTGGGTGAGCATAACCATAGGAGGATAGATTAGTCAGACTTACCTATAATGCATACATACAGATAATCATGTTATGATTATTCTAACCATTATGGTTGCAGATGCATGATTTATAATTAACATATTTGGATAAGATACTAGTGAAGGAAAAACCCATTTCGCTAAGTGGCATGGTCTCACTAGATATCTATTTTGGTTTGAGATGGTATATTAATAGTCACACCAAACTTTTTGTTTGACCCAAAGTTTTTGTTTCCCCCCTAAACTCTTGGGTATCCATTTGAGTAGGTCAGGAGTAGATATTTTTAGGTTAGACGAATAAGTTTCCAAAGATGTGCAGGTGACAAGTTAGCTAATGCAGGAGTTTTTGTTCTACTATGTTTAAATATTATGTTATGGTTGGATGGATGTAATGACAGAATTTATAATTGTCGATTATTAGACTCTGATCAACCAAGGGGGCATCTTCATATGTGGAGTATTTTGTAATTATTATATTTTCTATAAATGTGGGAAATGAATGAGATTATGTAATGAACGTGAAAAATTTATTTCTGAAATGTAATAGAAGTTTGACTAATGAAATGCATTTGAAAAAATTTAATATTTGTATGCTTCTGATGTTATTGATAAGATTAACATGACCGCATTTTGTCACTGGAGAATAATACTATTGATGACTGCAACATCAGTAGCACTTATTTTCGGACGCCAAAATGGGATTTTACAACTTGGTAGCAGACCATAATTTTATGTAGAATTTAAAAGATTATAGGATTTTTCAAAATATAGTCCAAAGGAATTAGAGAATAAAATATGGGTATGGGATATCGCTATAGTAATGTATTTGTATCTGCTCTATATAATATGTATTCTCCTCTCTCTTAGACCATTCTTTTGTATCTCATTAAGGCTCGTATGTAGATTACGAGAAAGAAAGATATGGAAGTAGGAAACAGAAGAGTGAATCTAGGTGGAGGAAGCACCACAAATAATGAAAATGATGCAAGCTGGATCCCCACCAATAGTTATGTGGTCTATGTATCAGTTCTTCGTGAATATGATGCAAGCTGGAGCTACAGCGAGTTTGGCTAGAGGAAATGTTGGTAATGTGGGAGGAGCTAATCATGAAGTACCTGCTCCCAATAATTATGCTAAGCTGAGCCGTCATTATACCAGTCTTGGAGGAAAGCTTTTTCTAGGAATGTAAGATGCTATTGAAGTTAAGAATTTTTTGTTGCAATGTAAAAGGATTTTCGTTGATTTAGGCTTGAATAATGAGTAGAAGGGGAGATTAACTTCTAGGCAGTTGTAGGGAGCTGCTTTGTATTGGTGGAACAGTGTGACTATAGGAGTACAAAGGAGGAATTGACCTAAGTGGAGTTTAAAAGGAGATTTAAGGAAAGGTTCTTATCTGAGATAGCCAAGTAAACTTTGCTTAAGAATTTTGCAGAGTTAGTGCAAGGAGAAGTGTCTGTTTTGGAGTATGCAACTATGTTTAATGAGTTGTCTGGATATAGATATGCTACACATACACAGTGATTAAGAGGGACGAAAATTTCATCCAAAGTTTGAAGCCAAAATTTGCTACGGTAACAATGCCACATTTCAGGAATCTAAGTAATGTAGTGGTAGAGATGACGGTAAGGAATGAAGAAATGCTTTCAACATTTGGAAAGGATAAGCCAGTGGAGACTCATAGCAATCAAAGAAATAAAAGGAAGTTCTTTGAGAAGATAGGAGCTCAGAAGGGCGGAGCTGTCAAGAAAGGAAAGGCTAATCTTGTTTGCTTCAGGTGTGACAAGAAAGGAAACTTTGCTCATGAATGTCGAACCAATAAGGGAAAGGAGGTCCTGGAAAAGAAAGGTGTGAAGTGTTTCAACTGCAACCGGATAGGGATTACAAGAACGAATGTCTAGAACAGGCCAAGGCTGATAAATGCAAAGCTTTTGCTTTGGAACCTTCTACATCTAGGCCGATTGTAGAGGAGAAAGGAAATTCTATGATGGGAGGTACGCTCTTGATTCATGGCATAGCTGTTAAAGTATTATTTGATACTAGTGCATCACATTATTTTGTCTCATATTGTTTGGTAGATAAGTTAAGTCTAGAACGATCATACCTGAATGCTTTCTTAAGGTTGTGAATCTGACAGGAGATTATGCAACTCTTGGGATAAGATGTGATCATTTAGAATTTTAATTGTTAGGTCATGCTTTTGCCTGCTTTTAACTAGGTTTTTAACCCAGCAGAAACCAATAGGAGTTAGAATTTTGATACGAAGGCGGAATGACATGAAACTTGGTAATAACACTTAGAAAGACTAAAGAAAGAACTCATGTAAGTATGAACCCAAAACGAGCTAAGTCCCTAATTTGGTTTGATTTAAGGAACCTTAGTTCGGTATCGAATCTAGGTGTTTGGCTTTGTACCTTCATCTTGGCACTAGTGATTTACTAGTCATCCTATGCATATATGTGAAGTTTTACCACAGAGCATGCCATCAAGAATGAAGAAATGATGATCCAAACAATAGGATAAGTCATGGAAGAACGATGATAAAAAACTCATCAACGATCTACCAAATCACATGAAGGACTTCTAGAGAAGCATGGAACTCAACACAAAAGGATTTAGCCATTCAATGTCTAAGGGTTAGATTCGACCCCCAATTAAGGCTCTAATTAGATACCCAATCTATTCCTTAGCTCCTATGATCATGACATTTTCTGTATTATCTTAGGACACTCTCTGGACTCCTTTGGTAGCAGCCTTCTGATCCAATATGACTATTATCACTATAAATCCAAACCTAAGAGTAATTAAGATTGGATCCGGATTCTGCCATTATTACATGGAAGCCTTGTTAACTCTCTCTATTCCATGGCCACCAAGACAGTTCCTTTAGGAAATTCTAGGCTTAGAATATGTTTAACACTTGTACTTATGACCAACTCTCCCTTGGTCACTTTGTAATCATACTCCATCAAGATCAAATCAATAAGCAAAGCTATAAAGTGGACGTAGGATTAGTTAAAAGCTGGACCACTATAAACATCCTTGCGATCCATTTACTTTTCTGTTATCTTCTATTATATTTTCTCTGTTCTAACAGGGCTGGTGCTTTCACATCATACTATAGGGTGTTTATCCATTTTTGGGTTAACATTTTGGTGCTTTCACTGAGAATAGTAAACCCAGATCTAGCTCTCCACTTTGGATCGGATAGGTCCAGAAGTTAGATCCAAAATTTCTACTTTGAAATGAGTTTAAAGACTTGCCATTGAAGATCAATGGCGGAAAGAAAAAGAATAACTTTTGGGAGATCTACAGGTGCAACAGTTGACAGTGATGGACCAAACCGCCAGTGGGTTAAAGCCAACAACACCACCAACTTGCTAACGGGAGTTAATATTAGAAATCAAGCACCGAAATCTTCTGCTCATCGTGAAGTTGTAATGAAAGGAGAATTTAACTAGATGGTTGACTAGCTTAACCAAAAAATGGTTGATTACCAAAAAGCTCTTATGGAAAAATAGACGCTTTGCTAGCGCTATAACCACCAACTGCCTCAAGAACTAAGTAGGAAACTATGGAGGCTATGAAATAGGAAAATTCCTTCATCTCAGGCTTGAACATGAGGAATGACAAGCAAAAGAAAAAAGAGATAGGCGGTGGAGCAATCAAAATTATTATTGAAGGTAATGGAAGTACCCCACCTACCGGAGGACAACCTGCCGCAAACCCTAACCTTGGAGCGAAGGCTCCACAAGAGAATACCGCGATGCTTCGCTTCGATTCTGAAGGTGACATGCAACTCGATGCTAAATGATTAGAATTAAATGTTGATATAAACAAACAGAATGTCGGAAAAGAAGTACAAACTGCTACTACTAGGCCAACCGTGCGCCAATGGAATTCTAAAGGAGTGGTTCTCCCAGAGAATGGAGAGCCTAGACTTCAGCGGGCAAACTGAGCTCATTTGCAGAGCCAAATGCTTGCTATAGCCCCTGACAGTCGACCTGAAGACTACCGAACTAGTGAGGTATACATAGAAGACATGGTCAAACGCTTTACGGAAGAAAGTAAGGGAAGAAAAGACGACGATTGGGATTCTGCATCGAGTCGGACTCCATTCACTAAAAATATCCTAAGGGAGGAATGTCCCAAGAAGTTCACTATGCCTACTATACCTACCTATAATGGGACGACAGATCCTAAACCACACTTATACAAGTACAATTGGCACATGGACGGAGCTAGGGTGATTGGTGCAGTCCACTATAGATGTTTCCCTATCTTCCTAAAAGGAGTTGCTTCAATATGGTTTACCAGACTCCCACCAAGACCCATTTCTATGTTTTATGAGTTATCAAGGAAATTATTCGAACAGTTCAGGCTTCACATAGCATAGCCAAAGATGTGATGTCTTTATTTGGCCTTTTCCAAGGACAAAATGAGTTGTTAAAAACCTTTACATACCATTTTAATACGTAGGTTATTGAAATGAGCAATCCTAATAAAAATATGATATTATTAGCTCTAGTCCAAGCTATATATACTAACACAGACTATGGAAGATGGATTCAGATGAAACAACCAACCACCATGAAGGAATTCAACCGAAAGGCGAGTCAGTGTCTGGGATTGGAAAAGGCAGACACATTGGAGGACAAGACTATCAATGTGCAACCAAAGAAGGTAGTTCAGACCAACGTAGTGGTCAAACAGGATGGAAACAATCATAGAGCCATGCCAAGAAATGCAAGGAAAGATGAAAATTAGAAAACAAAATGCTAAAACACCAGTAAGTGTGAGAGGAATGGAAAACGAGTTAGGAACCTGAGACACGAGGAGTATACACTATCGAACGACAACATGGTGAACATCAACCTTGCAACTTAGGGGAACTGAGCAATACAACAAGCCTCCCAAGAAAGAAGAATCTGAGCGACAGAGGCAATCAGGGAAGCTCTGTCATTTCCATGAGATTCACGGGCATGACACGAATGAGTGCCGACATATGAAAGATCTGATTGAGGGGTCGATTAGAAACAACAGGCTCAAGTAGTATGTGAAGAAATCGCAAAACTTTGACCAGGCCGTTGGACCTCAAGTTCCAATTACTCAAGGGAAGCAACCTAGACCCAGTAGAAAAGGATCCAAAAGGGCATAATAGAGCCTAGTTATCGACACTATTCTGAAGGAACTCATCCAACACAAAAAAGCTGAGGGGAGAAGGAGCGATATGCGAGTTCATTAATGCATTCTTCAAAAGAAACTTGTTTTGAAATTAAGGATGGTACCCTATCAAAGCAAAAAATGACACTCGATGAAGGTATAGTGTTTCGAAACTGAGACACTGAAGGAGTAGAAGCGTTGACTCTCGACCCGATGGTGGTAACCATCAGAGGGCCGGTAGTTTTACGCCGAGTCTTGGTGGATAATGGAAATTCTGTCAACATCTTGTTTCGACATATGTTCAATCAGATGAAGATCAGCATAAAGGATGTATCTTCTTGTCGAATGAAAATTCAGGGCTTTACGGGAGAACCAAGATAGCTGGTCGAGACAATTGACTTGCCTGTCGAGCTTGGAGAAGGAGAATGAAGGGTAGTCTTTATCCAAACTTTAATGATCATGGATGAAATTTCAGCTTATATGCTTTCTTAGGACGACCGGCCCTTGCTGATTTTAGGATCGGTTTAGCTCCATGGTACCTTACCATGAAATTTCCAATGGAAAATAGAGTCAGAGTGGTAAAGGAGACCAAAGCTGGAATGTTATATCACTAGATTGTGTGAATCAAAAAGGGAAGAAAAGGGGAAGAATATGGGGTAGTCTCTCAACATTCATGAACTGTCCGCATAGAAATTGCAGAACCACCCTGGCTCGAGGACCACAACCAATTGAATAAGGCTTCAAAGCCTAGGAAAGAGATTTCAAGGGAGCAACCGGCAGCACCGACAGAGATTATGGTGTCTATCCCCGTCGACATGGATGACCTAACTCGAGTCTTAAAGATAGGGTCACAACTTGAAATCAAAATGCAACTGGAATTGATCAAAATTCTTCATGTTAACCTGGACGTCTTTGCTTGGATGCATTTCGATATGTGTGGAATATCATCGAAGTTAGCATGTCATGCACTCAATATCAATCCCAAGTACACTTTGATGAGGCAGAAATACATAGTCTGATTCTGGAGCGATCTACCATGCTGAAGGAAGAAGTGGATAAGATGTTGGCTAATGGCTTCATCCATGCAACTTATCCTAAATGGATATCAAATCCAAAAGTCCAATGGGAAGTGGCGAACTTGTGTTGACTACTCCGACCTAAACAAAGCTTACTCAAAGGATAGCTTACCGCTCCACAGAATTGACCAGTTAGTCGATGGAAGCGCAGGACACGAGCTACTCTCATCCATGGATGGCTACTCTGGATACAATCAGATTATGATAAATGGACCCGATCAGGAGAACACTAGCTGCATCACCTACCTTAGATTGTATTGTTACTATTATCCAACATTCTAACCCATCTATTTCGAACTGATTGCACGAGTAAGATTCGATTGCCATCAAGGCCGACAATTCCAGAGTGATGATTGTGGGACCCATAAAGCAAGTACAAATGATTATATAAAGTCAGGGTTGAGTGGATTTGATAGAGGTACAATATAGGACGCTCAAAGTATGGAATATGGCTTAATAGATGGAAGGGACCAGCATAGATTGGCTTATTGAGAAGGATTGGCATACTACATGAAGGAGGGATCAGCATACATCGAAATGCAAGAGCATTCTTGCAGAAAACAATCCATATCTCAAGATCTACAAATCCAATCCCTATGAATTTTAAGGATCAAGATATATGGACCGTAAGGAACCTACCTTAGGGATCGCACGTCACAAGGACAATGTTAGAGGGATCGACGTGTATCCCTTGGATGGGATCAAGCAGTGCATAAGTAATGTTGAATTAAAGATCAAGAAATAACTCGAGTTCCAGTGATCCAAATGACGCGAAAATTGGAGGTTAAACATATTTTTGCATGATAAAGCCACTGTAGGGATTGCTTCCCAAAATTCAACCAAAGAAGGGATGGTGTTGATCCCTCTATATTGGGAATTAGGCCTAGAGATCCCTCTAGTGGGCCCATGTGGATTAGAAGGCCCTTCAATTGAAAGTTCGGAGAGATACATGGTTGTCTTCACCTATAAATACTTACTTGATGGGTCATTCTGAGTATCTTTACGCTACTTGTTACTCTAGACTCTATTGTAATCAAGTATTTGATTTTTTCTACCGCTGTAATCGAATTTATAAGTGATCAATAAAGGATAATCTTCAAAGTGGAGGTAGGCATATAGCGCCGAATCACTATAAATTTCTGTGTCTTTGATTATAGTTAATTCTCAATTACTTGTTATTCGATATACATAGTTTAACTTTGATTTTCTTCACTTACTTCTCTATAAAAAACTATTCTTAGGTGTTTGTGACCAATTTAGTTGCAAACATTTTGGTGTTTTCATTGAGAAATTTGATTCTCGGTTCATCTGGGTCCCTTTATTGTTACCGGATTGGATAAATCCCCCAAAGGAGATCTGCGGTTATCTTCAAGAAGTAGCTTATACTATTCAAATTTATAGAACTCTAAGAAAAGCTATTGATAATGGTGAGCAACACTAGATCTACTTCTCAGAACATGGAAAGAAATGAAAATACTAGCAACCAGCAAGGAGACCCATGCAATCAACCAACAAATGTGAATGTGGAATCAGTTGAAGTTCAGAATCCTACTGATTCTATTACAAGAGCTGAATTTCATAATTTAATGAGGGAGCTGATAGAGAGCCATCGACAATCAAATCAACAAATTCAGACTAATATTAACTTGATAAACCAACTCAATCAGCGGTAGTAGGGGAAAGCTAGGAGAGACTCCACTCCTTACTCGACATTGGAAAGTTCTAGCTCATCAGACGATTATCACAGGCATAGGTGTCGTAGAACGGATGAATATTGCATAGAAACTATGAGGCGTCAACTGGCAGACCATCCTGGTTTGCCAAGATCTATCGATGTCGATCCCTCCACCAGAAAGAGGATCCATCCATGCCTTATGGCAATAAAGTTGGAGCTGCTACGGTTGGTTTGTATGTTGGAGTTTACTTAAATGTTCTACATGTAGAGTATCCAAGGAGGTTCAACATCAATGCTTACCTACGAGGAAAAAATTGTCCCTAGGTAGCATATCATAAGATACAAATGGCTGATGGATTCTGCATGAGCGGATGATGCGACCAAGTGTAGATGCTTTCCTATAACTCTCTGTGGAATCCCAAGGACGTCGTTCATAAGATTACGCCCACCATCGATTTCCAAATTTAATGATTTTGCAACAAAGTTGGTGGAGCAGTTCCAGATGCCTGCAACTCGTCCTAAGGATGTGATGTCCCTGTCCAACATGATTCAAGCTCCAGGAGAATCATTGAAGGATTTGAAGATTTCATACAGCCGTTATTGAAATCAGTAATACTAATGACCATGTGATATTGATGGTTGTAACGAGAGTGATTGATCCAGAATCTGATTTCGGTGATTGGTTAGCCAATAAGTCACCTACAACGTTGGAACGCCTTTACGCGAAGGCTGCTCAATAGTTAAAAAAGGAGGAAGCCAGATCCTCTGGAAAGAAGAATGTTACAGGGCCAAGTGGAAAGAGAGTACCGAGTAACATTGCAATAAAGCAGTCTGATGACAGCTTTGGAAAAGTTCAAGTGAGTGTCCAGAATAAATCAAATCAACAAAAGAGCGGAGGAGATAGGAATCGATAACGAAAGAGGGATTTTGGAAGAGGGAAGCATAGAATTCCGATGTTTGATTCTTACACACCACCGAATACGACCATGGAGAATGTTTGTTTTTCTACCTACAATGTTGTGTAGTATAGGAAGCCGCCTCCAAAAGAATCAATAGAGAAGCAGAAATAGACCGGGCAATATTGTTGGTTTCACGAGTCTATGGGCACAACACAAATGAATGCAGGCATCTCCAAGATGTTATAGAAAAATAGATTCGAGAAAGGAAATTACAATAGTCTGTAAAATCCCCACGGGATCGCGGGCAAGGGACATCTGACTGCAACCGAGGACAAGCGCCGCGTAGTGCTAAGGAGCCTGCATAGAATGCTGGAAGATTGGTGATAAATACGATAGTCGAAGGACCACACCCAGCAGATAAGAGTTGGCGAGAGATGGAGCACTATGCTTACGCGATTAGGCATGTGGATTTTGAATATTTTTCGAATACAGAAGATGGTGCTCCAGCAAAACAGCAATGTACAATAACAGATGATATCATGTTTAGAACCAGAGACGCAGATAAGTTGGAGGCTCGGACGATCGATCCAATGGTCATTTCGGCCATGATCGGTCCCGGTTTGGTGAAAAGGATATTGACTGATTGTGGAGGTTCAGTAAATATAATTTTCAAAAAGGCTTATGATTTGATGAAAATGAAAGCTATGGATTTAAAGCCGTCTACAACCCACATACATGGTTTTAAGGATGTTGCAACTGAAGCTATTGGTTATGTGGAATTACCTGTAGAGTTGGGAGAAGGCGACGAAAGGAGAGTGTGAATATTGCGGTTTGTTGTTTTGGATGTTGAGTCTCCTTACAACGTTTTTCTAGGTCGACCGGCCCTAGCTGAACTCCGGGAATCTCTTGCCCCATAGTGTTTGACTTTGAATTTTTCGATAGATAATGGTGTTGGAGTTGTTCATGGCAATCAGGTGACTGGACGTGCCTGTTATGCATCTAAGTTGAGGAATGCTCAATGCAAGGAGAAATGTAGGGGTATGGACAAGCAGTCCACATCCCAGCCACTGAAGATTGACAACTAGCGCCTAAGCCTTAGCTCGGGCACCATAGTAGGTTCTATAGAGATATAGATTCGAGGGATGACGAATAAGAGCCCAAAGAGACCAAGAATGCACCAGCTAAGCCGACGATCAATATCACGGTTAGCCACGATGACCCATCACGGGTCCTAAAGATCGAATCATAGCTCAGCCCACGATGATGAAAGAACTTACTGAATTTCTTCGAGTAAATCTCAATGTGTTCATTGGGACTCATTCTAATTTGTGTGGGATCTCACCTGCCATTGTGATCCATGCATTGAATGCCGACCCGAGGCATGTCCCAGTGAAACAAAAAAGATGTGGCATGGATCCGGAGAGATCTGCCGCTCTTAAAGTAGAGGCGGATATACTTAAAGGAAATGGGTTTATACATGACGCCCTCTAACTAAGTGGGTATCTAATCATGTACTTGTAAAAAAGGTGAATGGGAAGTAGAGAATATGCGTTGATTACTCAGACTTGAACAAGGCGTGCCCAAAAGATAGTTTTCCCTTCCAAGGATCGACCAATTGGTGGATTCGACCACGGGACACGAATTTCTATCTTTCGTGGATGCATATTGCATATGCAGGATATAATCAAATCCTGATGCACATCCTCGATCAAGAGCATGCCAGTTTCATTATTGATATTGGATTGTATTGCTATGTGGTGATGCCATTTGGACTAAAGAATGCAGGAGCTACTTAACATCGCATATTCAATAGGATGTTTAAAGATCAAATTGGAAAGAAATGGAAGTATATGTAAATGATATGCTCGTAAAGTCACGGTGAACAAGCGACCACATAAAAGACTTGGCAGAAATGTTCGACATCATCCAACATTACAAGATGAAAATTAATCCTTTAAAGTGTTCCTTTGGTGTTGCATAAGGAAAATTCTTAGGCTTTATTGTTAACGCCTATGGAATAGAAGCCAATCCTTAGAAGATTCAGGCTATCCATGATATCCAAGTGCCAAAGACCATTAAAAAAGTACAAAGTCTAAATGGGAAAGTTGCTGCCTTAAGCCGATTTATTTTCAAAGCTACCGACAAATGCATTCCTTTCTTTGACTTGATTAGGAAAGGGAAAAGAAATGTCGAATAGACACAGGATTATAAAGACGCATTTCAAGTTTTGGTGAATCATTTGTAGGTACCTCCCATCTTGTCAAAGCCGGTGGATCATGATGATTTGTACATTTATTTGGTCGTGTTAGCATAGGCTACAAGTGCCGCATTACTCCACTAGGAGGATCGAATCCAAAGGTCGATGTATTACGTAAGTAAACGATTTATGCGAGCTAAAAGGAACTATCCGAAAATAAGGAAACTAGCATACTACTTGCTGATTGCATCACCAAAGCTTCGTTCATACTTCCAGGCACACCCGATCAATGTTTACACCGGCCAGCCATTGTGACAGGTCCTACAGCGACCTAAGACGTTTGGGAGGCTACTCAAGTGGAATATCGAGCTCTGTCAATTCGATCACTTATCTCCCTCGAAGGGCTACCTAGGGTCAGGCACTGGCAGATTTTATAGTAGAGTTCACTATGCAAGATGATTCCTCGAAGGGTAGCGAAATCCCTACCATACGGTGGAAATTATACACTGATGAAGCATCCAGCGATCACTATTCAAGAGCTAGAATTATGCTTGTAACTCTTGAAGTCGACCAATCTGTTATGCATTAAAGCTTGATTTCCCAGTGCTAAACAATGAAGCTGAGTATGAAGCTCTGATTTTTGGACTTAAACTCGCTAAAGAACTTGGAATAAAATCTCTCAAAATTTTTTTCGATTCACGGTTGGTAGTGTATCAAGTTAGGGGAGGTTATCAGGCTAAGGGAGAATGACTTGCCTCATACCTTACCCAAGTCTAAGAGTTATTGGTAGAATTTAAGTACTATGACATTTCGCATATTCCATGGGATTAAAATAGAGAGGCCGATTCTTTGGCAAAGTTTGCTAGCACTGGCGATGCACAACAGATGGGCTTTGTTCCAGTTGAAGTATTAAATGCCCCAAGTATAAACGTGACAGAAATCGATCGGACTCCAGAAGGGAGCTTAAGAGGGAACCATGGATGATTCTGATAAAGACTATTTGCTATATAAAGTCCTACTGGATCAAAGAAATGAAAAGCGACAAGTCCTTCGTAAAAATTCTCGATATGTCATGCAAGGAGGAATTATGTACAGAAAAGTTTTCTTTGTTCCCCTACTCCAGTTCTCTGTTCCCCTACTCCACTGTGTAGCTCATGATGAGATAAAGTGTGTCCTAAAAGAAGTTCATGAAGGGGAATGTGGCAGTCACACTAGAGGCAAACTCTTGTAAAGAAATTACTCCGTTACGAGTATTATTGGCCAACTGTCAATCGAGACGCTGTTGACTATGTAAGACGACGCGACAAGTGCTAGATGTACGCAAAATTTCAAGAGCTCCGTCGACGGAAATCATGCAAATGACCATTCCATGGCCATTTTCCATGTGGGTTATAGATAATATTGGCTCCTTACTGATCTCTAAAGGTGGCGCAAAGTACACTATCGTCGCAGTTGACTACTTCACGAAAATGGGCCGAAGCAGAAACTTTAGCCACAATTGCAACCAAGAAAGTAATCTAGTTTATTGTTCGAAATATCATTTGTCATTTTGGTCTTCCATGAAATGTTGTAACAAATAATGGGACTCAATTCGACAGTGTTGAATTCAAAGACTTTTATCGGAGATATCGTTTTGAAAAGAGATTTGCAGCGGTCACTCACCCTAAATAAAATTGATAGGTTGAAGCTGTGAACAAAGTTATAAAGTACATTCTAAAGAAGCTTTTGGGGAAGTTTAGAGGCAAGTGGGTAAATGAACTCCTTATAGCACTGTGGGCTTACGAGTCCATCCATAAGTCCACGTCTTGCCATACTCCATTCGCTCTTGCTTATCATTCCAAAATTTTCATTCCAGTTGAGCTCGAAGTTTCTTCTCAGTGAGAGACCTAATACGATCCCAAAACGAATAAAGATATCCTCTTGGAATCTCACGGTTTAATAGATGAGAAGTGTGAGGAAGCTGATCTGAGGGCAGTTGTGTATCGACATCGAGTCGCCCGATATTACAACATTAAAGTCCAACCTAGAACCTTTAAAATCGACGATCTTGTCTTGAAACTGGTTTTTCCTACCCCCCGCACATGAATCCCATTTGGGAAGGACCATATGCTATTGAACAGAAGCATGGAGAGGGAACTTTCAAGCTAGCGACTTTCGATGACATCGCACTTCCAGGGGCGTGGAATAGTGAGCATTTACTGTTAACAAGAAATCTTGTCGACATTCCCAATGCCTTGATAATATAATTTTGTTTTGGACATAACCATATGGTAGAAGTGATTCTCGCCTTTGAAGGTATATCTTTGGGTGTCATACCTTTCAACCTTGTCGAAGGGTTATTTACGCCAATTCAACCCTTCGACAAGGTTGATAAAGTATTGAATTGCCATACCTTCCAACTTTTCGAAAGGTTATTGACATAACTAGCTCAACCTTCTGTCTAAGTTTGTGTAGAAGGAAATAACTCATCCTTTCGACCTTGTCTAAAGGTTGTTTAAAATCTTACTCCAACCTTTCAACTAGGTTGGAATAGAAGCGAGTTACCCAGCCTTTCGACTTTGTTGAAAGGAGAGACAAGGATTTTCGAACCTTTCAATTAGGTTGATGTAATTATTAACCATTTGGCTCTTAGAAATCAGTAACTAGTTAAATTTAATCTACTCTGGTAGATGATATGCACGTAATTGTGCATATATTTACATCCATATTTTATCTCTTTTTATTTAAATAATCATCATATTTGGGCATTTTAACATGTTTAAAACCAAAATTCAATTATTTCCAACCATCATATTTTCATCTTCATTCAGGGGCAAAACGGTCATTTTGTGCATGTGTCAATGTAAGAATTTTTACTTGGACATTTTTTTGATAATTTTTATAGGAATTTGAATGCACATGGAAGAGGCTTATGAAGATATATGCATGCACAAATGAATACAAAGGAAAGAAGAGGGAAATAATTCAAGCCATGAACATGGAGGACCCCACCCACTTAACTAAATGTACAATTTGGAGCTAATGGACAACTAAGTGGATGTTAAAGCTTCATGCAAAACAAATGATGGATTAATTAGTGGATAATGGTTACTTGGTGGCCACACTTCCTAAAGGGCAATTTAGGAAGCTCTCTAAAAATAGAATTAGTGTTTTATGCATGTATAAATAGCCCCCTTATGTACACGAAAAGATCATCATCTACTCTTTCATTTTACTTAGGAAATTAAGAAATCAAAGTGTAAGCTCAATGTTCTATGAAATAAAAATGGCTTCCAAGCCTCTTTCTTCTCTCTTTTCTACATGCTTTTCTTTGTTTTATTGTTAATGTTTATTTCTATGCTCTCTTTTCCTTTATGTTCATAACTTAGATTTACATTTATGCAAGTAGTAAGTAGCTAATCTCTTTTGCTTTCTTTGCTTATTTTCTATTCTCTTTTCTTTTTAATGTTGAAATTTGTTTGTGTTGCTTCAATGCCACAAATGAGTAGCTAAAGCCCTTCAATTTAGGGGTGATGAAGCTCTCTAACTTTATGTAATTTCAACATTTTTTTTGATGTATGATCTCTTTGTTTATGCTTCATGAATGTGAATTATGATGTAAGTTTATACAAGTGGGTTTGATAGCTTATATTGCTTATGCAAATGAGCTATTCTTACTCAACATAAACACAATTTACATCAACATTTGCTACTTAATTTTTGATTATGAAATGAAAGTAAAAATGAAATTTGATGATCTATGTTACTAGTTACAATAGTAAATAGATCATACTTAAAATAGTTTTTGCTTTGGCTACTTTTTCATGAGAATTGTAAGTGGTATAATTGTTGTATTATAATTTGATGGTTTGAGTTATGTTAACTAATAACATATACAAACCATACTTATGATAAATGCAATGATTATTTCACTTAATATCAAAGTTAGAGATCATAAATTATGTGTTTGTTGATTTACAAAAATTTGAGAGTGGATTTGCCTCTAAATAGTTCTTTAATAATAATTTTTGAATCGCATTTTCTAGTGTTAGCCTCATTTTATTTCTAGTTAACAAATCCTTTTCGACTTTGGTATAATTTGATTGAATAGATTTTTTTAAAATCATCAATTCCCTGCGGATCGACCCGTATTCGCCGCGTGCTACATTCGTACACTGTGCGCTTGCGGTATAAATTTTATTTCTAAATTCGTTCGACGGTTTTCTAAACCGATAGAATTTCCGTCGACAAACAAGTTTTTGGCGCCGTTGCCGGGGAATTTCCTTGATTTTAATTTTCTATTCTTCGAATTAGTTGTTGTTTGATTTTTGTGTGTTTGTGTGATTTTTGTTTTAGTTGTTAGTCTATTTCCATTTGCATATAAAAAAAACACTCACAATTTCAAAACAAAAACAAAAACATTTTATTATCCTTTCAATTTGCATTTCATTTTTACAATCTACATTGCATTCACAATTTCAAAAAAAAAAGAACACAACACTATCACATTGCATTTTTCTTCACTGTTTGCATTTTCTGTTTGCTACCCCTCTCTGTTTGCATTGTGCATATTTTTCATTTTCTATTTACAACTGTGCATCTTCAAAACTGCTCTCTGACTCTTCTTACTCCACTGTTCTGTCCACTGTTCTGTTCATTTCCCTCCCTCTGCTACTTACAGCAACCAGTACTGACCTCTGATTGACTTCACTTAACATCCACCTCACAAACAAACTACCTGTCATCCACTGATCTTCCTCCCCATTACAAACTGTTGTTGTTCTTCTCTGTTATACAACATTTCCAACATTTCTCCGAATCCAGAAACTCCTCCGCGACTTCAACAACACACAGCAACAACCCAGCCTCAACAGCAAAGTTTCTCCTGCACACATCAAACACATTGCTGGAAGTTCACCCAATCCCTACTGCTGCCTTCATTCAAACATACTGTCTTCCCATACAAGCTTCTCTGACCATCTTCACTACTACAGTTCATCCCATTTGCAATCATCGTCTACCGACACCACCTCATTACCCTACTTCACACTTCCATAAGAAACTGTGCCACTGACCACTAAACTCCATACTACTACAAACACTTCTACAAACAGCAGCTCTCTGTCACAACCACCTGCTGCACCGTCAAAACTGTGCAACTCTACTTCAAACAACCACTGTCAATTTACTACTTCAATACAAAGTGCAGCTACCCATCAATACTTCACCAATTCTAACAGCACAAGCAACAAAACCACACCATTATCCTACAGCAGCACTTCTTCTCTCTTCTAACTGTCAAAACCACACCATTATCCTACAGCAGCACTTCTTCTCTCTTCTAACTGTCAAAACCACATCAAATATACCCAGAACTCTTCATCTATCCGCTCATTGCCAAAATTCACTGTCGCTTCATCGACCTACCCACCACACTCTGTGACACGACAGTGCAACCATTGCATAACTCCCTTGACAGTACAACTTCCAGTGCCTACTTGCTACTAGCCACTTCATAACTGTCCTCTACTACCCCGCATTCAACAAAACACCCTACTGCACCTTCCTTGCAGCCACAACAGAAATACCAAACAACTCTTCCACTCGTTACTACCATTCCACCAGTCGACACCAGGGGAACAGTCATCACCTCTTGCCAATTCATCACCGCAAATTCTACCACCTGCCGTAAGACTCTACTTTCATCAAGCCTTCACCACACCTTTCCACGTTCGAACCATTTCCACTTCATCGCGAACCAATTGCCTCGCCCATTGCAGTAACCATCGCCGAAATCGAATTCCCAAATCGAGAATCGCCATCGAACTCAAACTTCGACCTGAAACCACAACGTACCAAATTCAAATCGCCTTCAATTCTTATTTGTGTTGATTCAATGTTTGGGTTGATCTGCTCTATATCGGAATTTTTTTGGGTTGAGAATCGCGGTATTTGATTTCTGAGTTCTGCAAATAATAAATTTCTGTGTTGTTGAGTGGCGTGTGTGTGTTGAGGGTTGAGTTTAGAATTTTGTTGATAAATTTGTTTGAGCTTAAGTGGGCAGTGACCTGTGCAATTGGGCCAGGCTATTTGTAGAATTATTTTTTTCTTGCTTTTTTTTCTTTTCTGTTCTTCTTTTTTTATTATTTTTAATTATTTTATTTTTCTCTTTTGTTATTTATTAAAATCGTTTAACCTTTAGGTCTTTCTCTATTTTTGAATTGTTTGGAGTTTTCCTTTGCTTTTGAATTTAACAATCATTTGTATAAAAAAAAATTAAGTAAAACCCTACTTTTAAGTTTCCTTTCAAAAACAAAGTTTGTTTAGTAAAGATTTTGAATTTTTTTGGGGCTTGTGAGTGCTTGATTTTAGTGTGTCTTCTTTTGTTTTTTTTATTGTTGTGTTTAATTTCTACCCAAAAAAAAAAACAATTGTCATAGAAAAACTTGTTTTGTTTTGGTTCTTTTGTGTCAATACTTTTTATTTTACTTTGTTTAGTTTCTCCTTTGATCTACAAAAAAAAACAAATAAGTTTCTTTTTGCTTTGTTTGAAAATCTTTTGTTTTGACAGTTGTATTATTTTCCTTTGTTTTATTTCGTTCGATATATAAAAAAAATATTTTTTTTGTAAATATATCTTGTTCTTCATTTCGGTTGCCAAAGCAGAAATTCAAAAGAGAAAAGTGTTTGCCAACAAATAAATTGCTGTGCTTTGCTAAAAATCGCCGCTAAAAAAAAATTTGCTAAAATAATCCGCACGCTCTGGCATTGTGCTTCCATCTTTATTTGCATTGTTGGTTTCTTGCATTTGCATTAAAAAAAATTCAAAATCCAAAAAAAAACCAAAACAAACTTCATTTTAGTTGCATTGTTAATACACGTTTATTTTCTTGTTTTGCATTCATCTCTTCTTATTTTCTTTTCTAAGGGCGATACCCCAATTCACATAAGGTGAGGGATTTCATCACCCTTTCCTTAGCCCACAAACACATTTCATCGTAGAATTTGACTAATAATAAATGTTAGACGTTGGACCTAAGGGTGTCACGAGCTCACTTAGAGCTTAATTGTATCTTCACAATTGTTTTATTTGAACGATTTTATTTCTTGGTGTCTAGGCTACGACAGAGTAATAACCAGTTATAAAAATTACGGTGATACGTAAATATTATACTGGTTGTTCCTCTGAAGGTACTTAAACCTTCGGCTGCATTGCTACGGTGATTCGTGGTGCACCGATAACTCCTGTCCATTACCTGGCTGAGAAATATTTTTGTTGATTTAAGACAAAGTGTGATTATACAATTTTGGGTTAGGAGCTACTAAGGACAGAAAACTGTAATTAAGTCCTTTGCATTCATTTAGTTGCATTAGTTCATGCATATTTAAAAAAAAATTAAAAAATCCAAAATCCAAAAAAAATTGTAAATTTAACTTGATTTTTCAAAAGAAAAAAATTTGAAAATTCAAAAAAAAATCAATTTCCATTTTTTTAAAAAAATCCTTTTGGTAAATATAAAAATTCAAAAAAAATACAAAACCAAAAACATAAAAAAAACTTGAAAAACCAAAAACAAAACAAAAATCAAACTTTTCTTTTGAAAATAAATCTCACTCATTAAATAGTTTTCTCCCTTGTAAAAAAAAAAGAAGCAAAACAAAAAACAAATTTTCAAATCTTCTTTCACTCTCTAAACTCGATTCTAACTCCTTTCTCTTCTCGACTTTCACTTGTGTATGAGTACTTGGACTCGTGACACAACAACGAATCGTTGGACTCGCGACCCTTCTACAAACCGTTGAACTCGAACAGACAATCCTCCTGAAATGGCGAACGAAAACGCCCCTCGAACTCTTATGGATAGAGTCTTTCCCGAAAGAGTTTCTATTCCATCTTGCATCACGTTACCCGCCCCTGCGGGTAACCATTTCGAAATCCATTCGAACCATATTGCCACGCTTCCAAAATTTGGCAATTTCGAGCACGATGATCCATACATCTTTTCGACTAAATTCGAACAAGTTTGTGCAACCATTAAACTCCAACAACTTTCTGATGACGGAATCAAACTTAGATTAATCCCATTTGCTCTTACGGATTACGCTGAAAAATGGTTGTACAGCTTACCTTCGAACTCAATTAAAACGTGGGAAGAATTTGTAAAAGCTTTCTTAAAAAAGTTCTACCCAATGGAAAAAACAAGTAGAATTCGAAACGAAATTGTAAATTTTCATTAATTCAAGGGTGAACCATTTGGAAAATATTTTGAAAGATTCAAAGAGCTTTTGATAAAATGTCCACACCATAACTTTGAAAAATGGACGATTTGCCAAATCTTATATGATGGACTAGAAATCAGCTCACGAACGATGCTCGAATCAATGTGCCAAGGCAATTTTCTTGCCCAACATCATGATGATGCTTGGCAATTTCTTGAAAACCTCGCTGAAAAGTCGTCCCAATGGGAACACTCGAACGAAAAATCAATCTACTCACGATCAAGTGCACACTCGATAGGATCTTCTGTTGCTTTGGAAGCTAAGATCGACGCAATGATTAAAAAATTCGATAACGTTTTCTCATCAAATCAAATGAACCAAGCTTCCCAACCGATGTGTTATAAATGCAATGATCCTAATCATATAGCCGATCAGTGTCCTTACTCTATCGAACAAATCAATGCTTTCAATAAATCCAAAAACGGCCCGTTTTCTCCAACGTACAATCCTGGTTGGAGAAATCATCCGAATTTTGCGTGGAGCCAAAACAATCCCAACACGAATACAATTCGTCCCAATTTTCAAGCATTTCCGAATAATGTTTCGAATCCTCCCTTTCAGCCTAATAATTTTCAACCAAACCTTGCGGGCCCATCTCATAATCAACCACAACAACCAAATTTTCCACCAAATTCTGCTCATCCTCCACAAGACGATAAACATTTAACTTCGCTTGAAAAAACTCTTGAAACGTTGGCTAAGGCAACTACTCAAAGCTTTCAATCAAACAGCAATTTGCAAAATTTATTGACTTCATATATGAAAAACACAAACCAATCGATTGCAAAACTCGAAATGCAAATGAGTCAATTAGCCACGTCTGTAAGTGAACGTGAACGTGGAACATTCCCAAGCCAGCCCCTTCCAAATCCCAGAAATCAAAACGCAAATTCAAATCAAGCCCATGTTGTTCAAGATAGCAACGACACCCAGTTGAATGCTATCACAACTCTCCGTTCTGGTAAACAAATCGATAATCAAGTCGTTAATCCAAATGATTTACCGGAAACTTTTCTCGACGCTTCTAAAACAACGAACGACTCAGAACAGAACGTGGAGCCAAACGTTGAATCGAACGACAATCAAAATTCTTCTTCTTCTACTCGAGTAGACCCGCCTACCGAGTATCGTGTTCCATTTCCACATCGTCTTCGACCAAAGAAGCACTCGGACCAAATGGAAAAGATGTTGGAAATTTTTAAACAAGTAAAAGTGAACATCCCGCTTCTTGATATCGTTCAGCAAGTCCCAACTTACGCGAAATTTCTTAAGGACTTGTGCACCCAAAAGCGACACACTCAAGTACCCAAAAAAGTCTTCTTGGCCGCTAGTTTGAGTGAAGTCTTGTCCCAATCCATGCCCGTCAAATACAAAGATCCTGGTTGCCCTACGATATCGTGTACAATTAGAGACAAGACGATTAACAAATGTTTGATAGACTTAGGCGCGAGTGTCAACTTGATTCCATACTCCGTGTACGAACAATTAGGCTTAGGTGAGCTCAAACCCACGAAAGTTACGCTTCAATTTGCCGATCGTTCCATTAAGAAGCCCGTGGGAGAAATCGAAGACGTGCTCATTAGAGTAGGGCAATTTATATTCCCCGTTGACTTTATCGTTCTCGAGACACAACCCGTGACTAATCCCTCGATTCAAATTCCGTTGATTTTAGGCCGACCATTCTTAGCCACCTCAAATGCCTTAATCAATTGTCGTAACGGATCAATGAAAATATCTTTTGGAAATATGACTTTGGATCTTAATATTTTCAATCTTAAAAGCCAATCGAATGAACCTTGTGACCAAACGTTGGAAGTTAGTACCATTCACGAAAATGTTGAAAACGAAACACTTGATCTTAACGATGAACGTGAGGCCGAGTATGAAAAATTGTTTCACAAAATTCCCAACGATATTGAATACACTCTTCCTTTTGAATCGCTTCCAGTTGAGTCCGAATCTCAACCCAATTCTTCGATCGAAAAAACTCCAAAGTTGGACCTCAAACCGCTTCCCGGCCACCTTAAGTACGCATACTTAGGTGAAAATGAAACTTGTCCTATCATCATTTCTAACAATCTTTCTCTTGACCAAGAAGCTTCTCTTCTCCCTATCCTTTCGAAAAATAAGGAAGCAATGGGATGGTCGATTTTCGATATAAAAGGAATTAGTCCCGCTCTGGTTCAACATCGCATCCATTTAATCGATGATGCCAAGCCTGTTCGTGACGCGCAACGAAGGCTTAATCCAAAAATGAAAGATGCGGTGCGTGATGAAATTCTTAAACTTCTCGACAACGGAATCATTTATCCAATCTCCGATAGTTCATGGGTTAGCCCAATTCACGTTGTACCGAAAAAGTCCGGGCTAACCGTTGTCAAGAACGATTCAAACGAGCTTATTCCAACTCGTACTCAAACGGGTTGGCGTGTTTGCATTAACTATCGAAAACTAAATGCCGCAACACGTAAAGATCACTTTCCTCTTCCTTTCATTGACCAAATGCTCGAACGTTTAGCCGGCCATGAATTTTACTGTTTCCTTGATGGTTATTCTGGCTATAACCAAATTCCAATCGCTCCCGAAGATCAAGAGAAAACAACTTTCACATGTCCATTCGGTACCTTCGCTTATCGACGTATGCCATTCGGACTATGTAACGCTCCTACGACTTTCCAACGATGCATGGTTGGAATCTTTTCCGACATGATAGAACGCTTTCTAGAAGTTTTCATGGACGATTTCTCAATCTTTGGCGATTCTTTTTCCCAATGTTTACATCATCTCGAGTTGGTTCTAAATCGATGTAGAGAAAAACATTTAACTTTGAATTGGGAAAAATGCCACTTTATGGTCAAACAAGGCATAGTCCTTGGACATATCATCTCAAATAAAGGCATTGAAGTAGACAAAGCAAAAATCGATGTCGTTGCAAATCTACCCATTCCCAAATCCGTTAAGGACATTCGATCATTTCTAGGACATGCTGGCTTTTACCGTCGTTTTGTGAAAGACTTTAGAAAAATCGCCCTTCCTTTGGCGACCCTTCTTGGAAAAGACGTTCCTTTCGATTTTAACTCTGATTGTATCTCTTCTTTTGAACGTCTTAAGAGCGAACTCATTTCTTCCCCAATCATTTGCGCACCCAATTGGGATCTTCCTTTCGAAATAATGTGTGATGCTTCGAACTTTGCCCTTGGTGCTGTCTTGGGACAACGCATCAACGAGATCCTTCATGTCATTTACTACGCGAGTATGACTTTGAACGATGCTCAACTCAACTACACAACAACCGAAAAAGAGCTTCTAGCTGTCGTTTTTGCGCTTGAAAAGTTTCGACCTTTACCTGATAGGTTCACACATTACGGTCTACACTGACCATTCTGCGCTTCGATATCTCTTCGCTAAAAAGGATGCTAAATCCTGTTTGATTCGTTGGATCCTTTTACTTCAAGAATTTGACCTTACAATCAAAGACAAAAAAGGATCCGATAATGTCATAGCCGATCACTTATCTCGTCTTTCGAACGCACCATCTTCCTTGCCGATCAATGAAAACTTCCCCGATGAACAACTTCTTTCGATTTCTATCGATCCATGGTACGCTGATATAGTGAACTACTTAGTCACAAAAGAAACTCCATCATCTTGGTCCAAACAGGACAAATGCAAATTCATGTCCCAAGTGAAATATTTCTATTGGGATGATCCATACTTGTTCAAATATTGTCCCGACCAAATCATCCGACGTTGCATTCCGGATAATGAAGTAAGGAGTGTTTTTCGTTTTGCCATAATCAAGCGTGCGGTGGACATTTCGGTCCTCGAAAAACTGCGGAAAAAGTGCTTCAGTGTGGTTTCTATTGGCCTTCTTTTTCAAAGACTCGTTTGGATTTTGTAAAACTTGTGATCGATGTCAAATGCTTGGACGAATTTCTCGACGAGATATGATGCCTTTAAACCTCATTCTTACGATCGAAATCTTTGATGTATGGGGTATTGACTTTATGGGACCTTTTCCCAATTCTTTTGGAAACTTGTATATCCTTCTCGCTGTTGATTACGTTTCTAAATGGGTCGAAGCCGTTCCTTGCAAAACCAATGACCATAGAATTGTTGTGAAATTTATCAAAGAAAATATCTTTTCGAGGTTCGGCACACCTCGCACAATAATCAGTGATAACGGAACCCATTTTTGCAACCGTTCTTTTGAAACTTTAATGAAAAAATACTCGATAACCCACAAGTTATCCACTCCGTATCATCCTCAGACTTGTGGCCAAGTTGAAGTTTCAAATCGACAAATAAAACAAATCTTGGAGAAAACTGTAAATAAAAATCGAAAAAATTGGTCTCGGAAATTGACTGACGCACTTTGGGCTTACCGTAATGCTTTTAAAACTAACCTTGGGATGTCCCCATTTCGTTTAGTTTACGGTAAAGCTTGCCATTTACCCGTTGAAATTGAACACAAAGCGTTGTGGGCAATAAAAAACTTAAACTTTGATCTTGAAAAAGCTGGAGAAAATCGAAAACTACAACTCAACGAACTCGAAGAACTTAGGAACGACGCGTATGAAAACGAGAAAATTTACAAAGAAAGAACCAAAGTTTTTCATGACAAGTCAATCCTAAGGAAAACGTTTTTGCCTAACCAAAAAGTTCTTTTATATGACTCGAGACTTCATTTATTCCCTGGGAAACTTAAATCAAGGTGGACTGGACCATTTGTGGTAGGAACTATTTTTCCACATGGTGCCATAGAAATAGAAAACCCAAAGGATGGATCAATTTTCAAAGTCAATGGTCATCGTTTAAAACCCTTCTTGGAATTTCCCGGTAACCAAGAGGAGGAGCTCATGATCCTTCATGAGCCAAGCTACGTCTAATAAGAGTGTTAATCCTCTTTTGTAAATATGTACATATTTTTCCCCGTTACACTATTATATCATGCATCGACTGTGGGGACACAGTCAAAATTAAGTGTGGGGGGACTCTCATTTTCATTTTTTTAGTTTTTCATGGCATTTTTTTTGAATTTTCATTTTCTTCAAAAAAAAATCTCAAAACTACTAAATCTCAAAAACATTTTCTTTTTACCATTTTGATTTATTTTTGAAGAAACACTATGGGATAAGTATAAGTTTTGGTTAATAAATTGAAATTTTTGAAAATTTATTTGTCTTAACAAAAAATAAAAATAAAGTTTGATTACAAATAACAACGTTTTTACTAGTATATAGGAAGGTTCATCTATGTTAATTATGAAGTATGTTCTAATTGAAAATCTTTGTTTAAAAAGTGGTAGTAAGGATATAACATTTTTGTCTTCTAAGTTAAATGGTGCTAAGATGGTTTTGCAAAACTCTCTCTCTCATAAAAAAATATATAAAAAAATACATAATAATAACATCTAAAGTATTCACTCTCATTTAAAAGTCCTCACGGTTATGCATGGGTGAATTACTTGGAATCTTTGATTAAGTGCTTTCATACTCATTTAAAAGTCCTCACGGTTATGTATGTATGGAACACATACCCAAAAAAAACAGACTTAATAAAAACCACCTACGGTCGACAGGTGTATGCACGAAAGTGTGTGCACTCGCCATGCTCTATACTCCCCTCACATAAGCCCGAAAGGCAGTGCATGGGTGGTATATCTGGCCTCAGTTTACCTGAGCTAGGTGTGTAATTTTTCTTGCAAATAATGAGAGAGCAAGCAATTGAAATCCAAGCACAATTTTAACTTGTTTGATTTAACTTTTTATTGAAAAGAAATGAAAATACCACTTTAATAAACTTTGATAATCAACTAAGGATCCATTTCATAATTACATTGTGTTATCAACCGAAACAACTAGCCAAACTATGGTCTATCTGTTATGACAACTTGATTTTCATTGGAAATTTTGACGAGTAAAATTTTCAAGACAATGACCAAAACTTGTATTTAACTTATTCGTGTCAATTTAAAAATAAATCCTTCATTTGTAAATATTTTCAAAAACTCGCATTCATCTTTGTAAATAAATCTTGCATTTTGTAAATATTTTCATCCTGCATTTGGATTTTGTGGGTAGTATCCGCTGAAAACCCTCACGAGACAACACTCGTCCTACTGGGGACACTCAGAGGTTTAACGGCTTGTTGCATACGCTCAATGCAATCGTGCTCCCTACGAAAACGGATTTATCTTAGTTTTCCTTTATTCGAGGACGAATAAAAAGACAAGTGTGGGGGTATTTGATATGCACGTAATTGTGCATATATTTACATCCATATTTTATCTCTTTTTATTTAAATAATCATCATATTTGGGCATTTTAACATGTTTAAAACCAATATTCAATTATTTCCAACCATCATATTTTCGTCTTCATTCAGGGGCAAACGGTCATTTTGTGCATGTGTCAATGTAAGAATTTTTACTTGGACATTTTTTGATAATTTTTATAGGAATTTGAATGCACATGGAAGAGGTTTATATGAAGATATATGCATGCACAAATGAATACAAAGGAAAGAAGAGGGAAAAAATTCAAGCCATGAACATGGAGGACCCCACCCACTTACCTAAATGTACAATTTGGAGCTAATGGACAACTAAGTGGATGTTAAAGCTTCATGCAAAACAAATGATGGATTAATTAGTGGATAATGATTACTTGGTGGCCATACTTCCTAAAGGGCAATTTAGGAAGCTCCCTAAAAATAGAATTAGGGTTTTATGCATGTATAAATAGCCCCCTTGTGTACATGAAAAGATCATCATCTACTCTTTCATTTTACTTAGGAAATTAAGAAATCAAAGTGTAAGCTCAATATTCTATGAAATAAAAATGGCTTCCAAGCCTCTTTCTTCACTCTTTTCTACATGCTTTTCTTTGTTTTATTGTTAATGTTTATTTCTATGCTCTCTTTTCCTTTATGTTCATAACTTAGATTTACATTTATGCAAGTAGTAAGTAGCTAATCTCTTTTGCTTTCTTTGCTTATTTTCTATTCTCTTTTCTTTTTATGTTGAAATTTGTTTGTGTTGCTTCAATGCCACAAATGAGTAGCTAAACACCTTCAATTTAGGGGTGATGAAGCTCTCTAACTTTATGTAATTTCAACATTTTTTTGATGTATGATCTCTTTGTTTATGCTTCATTAATGTGAATTTTGATGTAAGTTTATACAAGTGGGTTTGATAGCTTATATTGCTTATGCAAATGAGCTATTCTTACTCAACATAAACACAATTTACATCAACATTTGCTAATTAATTTTTGATTATGAAATGAAAGTAAAAATGAAATTTGATGATCTATGTTACTAGTTACAACAGTAAATAGATCATACTTAAAATAGTTTTTGCTTTGGCTTCTTTTTCATGAGAATTGTAAGTGGTATAATTGTTGTATTATAGTTTGATGGTTTGAGTTATGTTAACTAATAACATATACAAACCATACTTATGATAAATGCAATGATTATTTCACTTAATATCAAAGTTAGAGATCATAAATTATGTGTTTGTTGATTTACAAAAATTTGAGAGTGGATTTGCCTCTAAATTGTTCTTTAGTCTAATAAATTTTGAATCGCATTTTCTAGTGTTAGCCTCATTTTATTTCTAGTTAACAAATCCTTTTCGACTTTGGTATAATTTGATTGAATAGATTTTTTTTAAATCATCAATTCCCTGCGGATCGACCCGTATTCGCCGTGTGCTACATTCATACACCGTGCGCTTGCGGTATAAATTTTATTTCTAAATTCGTTCGACGGTTTTTTAAACCGATAGAATTTCCGTCGACGAACAGTAGATGATTATCACTTTTTCTTGGATCACGTCAAAAGTTATCGTGTGAAACCCCTCGACATTGTAGCTAGGAGATGCATGGTTCATTTGCTAACCCTAACCGCTTTCAGCCCCTTTTATGTCTATTTTGACTCTATGGAATCGATTCGAAGGGTTTACATCATTTAAGGAAGTAGATTCCCTTAGAATGAAGTCCATAAGAGTTGATATATATATATATATATATATATATATATATAACCCAGGACTCCATTAGGAAGTAAACCTTTTGACTAAGTTGAAAGGTTTTCCACCTTCCGAAGCAGTTCCAATTTATATCTTTAATTGTTTTATTCATCTTACATAAGATCAATTTAATTAGTCCCATAACCATGCATTTAGCTTATGCAACACGTCATCATTATTGTACGTTAAGTATGGATTTCAATAATGATGTGCTACGATGGGGAATATCTAGGTCGATCTGATATATAGAATACGGATCAAAAGAGATAATGAGAAAAAGCTTGAAATCATGTGCAATTGATCATTAGCCTAGCTAATGATCTTGATGATCCTCCTCATTGCCAATATCCATTATCAACGAGCCAACTCTTTTTATTCATATCCAAAACGAGTTACAAGAAATTGAGCTCTTTCCCCAATTCAATTTAAGGTTTTTACAAGTAGAATTGTCTCCATGAAAGTGGAGAAAATAAGGTGAATTCTTATCCAAAATTTGGCTCCAAAACTGGACCCCTTAGGTCTAATTTATAGATGCAGGCAGCCCACCTTTCGTCTTCATGCTTTCAACCAATCGAACGGTCCCCCTTTTATATGCTACCTCAAACCTTTCGTCTTTATCAGAAGGTTATAAACCCTTCGACTGTGTCGAATGGTTATAAATCTCTTGTCTTCCTCATTGTCCACCTTGTCGAAAGGTCTCCTCTTCATACACTATTATGAACCTTTCGATCTGGTTAAAAGGTTTGTTTTCCACATGCTGCCATGATCCCTCTAACCTCATCGAAAGGTTTGCTTTGTCGTGAACCTTTCCACATTGTCGAAAGGTTTGTCTCCAATATGTTGTTCTGAATCTTTCAACAGTGTCGAAAGGTTTACTTTCAATATACCTTTATTAACCTTTCGACTTTGTCGAAAGGCTTTCCACTCTTATGCTTTCATTAACATTTTGACTTCATCGAAAGGTTTGCCTTTTACATCTTTTGTGAACGTTTTGATCTCGTCGAAAGGTTTTTCTACAGTTGAATGTCATCGGGAGCTTACTTTTCATTCTTTGCTGACTTTTGAGTGTTGCTTTCTTCATAGAACCTTTCAACGTTGTCGAAAGGTATCCTGGATGTGCCTTTTCTGGTTCGAAAGGCTTGTTATGCTTTCGAAAAGGTTACTCTAGGGTGAATTCTTTGACTTCGAAAGGTTTGATTCGTAGTTGAGAGATCACCATCAATCGCTTTCGAAAGGGTCTCTGAAGTCATCATTACATTTTCATCTATGTCAAAAGGTAGACTGTGGTGGAAGGTTATGTTTGTCTTCATCTAAGTCGAAAGCTTTTGCACTACATCAGTAATTAGACTTTCTGAACATCCTTTTTTAGTCTTTCATGATGACTTAGACTGTCTCTTCATCAAAACTCCAATTTTATTACTCTTCTTTCATACTTCTATCTTCAAGTAGATTTTATAGTTAACATTTTGCCACCCTCTGTATGAAAGAAGCTTTGTTCTTTAGAACAAAGTTTTTCATAGCTTTCTTACTCCTCGTAATTTTGACTTTCTTGCAAAAACCAAAAGTTAAAAATACCATTTTTACTATCATTTTTACATTTATATTCAATAGTTCATCTGCATATTAATGTCCTTATCTGCCTGATAAGCATCATTTGAAATTCAGAGATACCAACTTTTAATTCTGGGATTTTTGCTCACTTGCAATAGAATCAATTACATCATGTCATCCCTGAAATCTAACCCAGTTTAGGGCATTAATGTGTGAAGTTTAGATATTGATAATGCGATATTTAGAATCCAGATAGCTTCATCCCCAGAATAGTTTTATGTATGGCATTTCTAAACCCAGATTTAGGTTTTTAAGGAGAACTAAACAAGAATTAGTAGTATGGTTCATGCATTAAATTTTGAGTCCAGATCAGGACATATCTGAGTCAATTCTTTTTGCAGAAAGATCTTTAGCACAGATTAGGGCATATACTTGCTTAGGTGGAGGTCTGTTAAAGTAGAATTCCCTTGCCTGTAGTAGGGCGTATTTTGAATAACCAAAAGCTCGTGAATATAGTCTTTATAGCAGATGCCATAGACCCAAATTAGGGTATTTTGACAAAATCGGATGATAATTTTGAAACTCAAGATCGAGTATTTTGAACTGTAGTAATCAATAATGTTCTCATACCCTAATTTGGTTTTAGTATAGATAGCGGTTGATAATATCCTGAAACCCGGATCCGGGTATTAGATTTTGAAATTCATATATGAGGATTCCGAAGCCCAGATTCAGGCATTAATAAATGATATTAAGAAGGTCCTAAAACCCAGATTAGAGTATTAATACATGATGCTAAGAAAGTCCCAAAACCTCGAAACCCAGATTCGAGTGTTAATAGATGATGTTAAGAAAGTCCTAAAACCTAGATTCGGGTATTAATAGAAAGTGGAGTTTCGTTCTACTCATCTACTTTTATCTTCTTTGACATGTATGAACCCTCTAGGTTTTGAATGTATTTTGAAATAATTTGATTGGCTACCTCTTGAGTTAGGACATCTTAGTCCTTGATTGGATGTGCCTCCTCCCGGGCCTGGACTTCTCGGTCCTTCGATGAATGTGACTCTTCTCGGGCTTGAACGTCTTAGTCCATTTTTTGTTGGGCCTCTTCTTAGGCCTGGACAACTTAGTCCATTGTTTGATAGGCCTCTTCCTGGGCCTAGACATCTTGGTTTATTGTTTGATGGGCCTCTTCTAGGGCCTGGACAACTTAGTCCATTATACGGTGCTTTTGGTTAGCTCATCATAGAGGCTGGAACCAAGGACATACCCGACCTCCCTCTAGGAGGCACCCTACCCTGGCCCTTTTGTAACGGGGATAGGGACTTGTTTGGTGCTCTACATTGACCATCTTAAGTGTGGATAGAGGCTTACTCTGTCCTTCCTCCAAGAGGTGCCTTAACCTGGCTATAGCATGGTTAAGGGCTTGTTCGGTGCTCTAACCTGCCATCTTAGGCACGGATAGAGGCTTACTTCGTCCTTCCTCCAGGAGGTTCCTTAACCTGGCCATAGCATGGCATGGTTAAGGGCTTGTTCGGTGCTCTATTCTGGTCATCTTAGGCATGGATAGAGGCTTTTCTACCATCTTAAGTAGTATCTAAATTTGAGGAGCATTTCACTCCCAACCATATAGATTTCCTCTTTATAAAAAGAAGTCCTTTACTAATCCATCTTTGGAAAATACAGCTTTAAATGTTCAGCATTCCATGTCCTAGGCACCATATTTTCGTCTGGGCGACACAGTTTGTAAGCTCCTAGTGGAATTACTTTGCATATGATTAATGGCCCCTCCTTATTTGGTTCTGGGGGTCCATTTGCATGATTCTTAGTATTGGCCATTACTCTGCAGAGTACTAAATCACCCTCTTGAAATGACCCAGCTCTTACTCTTGAGTTGTCATATTTAGAGATTCTTCTCTGATCTTTTGTGGTTCTTACCGCTACTTCATCTCTTAGTTCATGTATCAAATCTAGTGACCATTTCTTCAATTCTTGATTCTTATCAAATGCATAGGCAATCCTTCGGTGTGAGGGTATTTCAACCTCAACTGGTAGCATCGCCTCACACCCATATGTCAAAGAATATGGAGTATGTCCTATAGTCGTTTTAGCAAATGTTCGATAGGCCCATAACACTAATGGTAATTCTTCTACCCAATTTTTTTTGCTTTATTCAGTCGCTTTTCTAGAATGGTTTTTATGGTCTTATTTGCAACTTCAACTGCCCCACTAGCTTTTGGATGTGTGACAGATGAAAAACTTTTAATAATACCATTCCTGTGGCAGAGTCGAGAGAACTCTTCGCTTTCAAATTGCGTCCCATTGCCAGAGATTACCTTTTGGGAAATTCCAAATCTGGTTATGATATTCTTAATGAAAAATCTCAATACTTTTCCTAAAGTGATTTTTGAAAGTGGTTCAGCTTCAACCCATTTGGTAAAATAGTCAATAGCCACTACAGCATATTTAGTTCCTCCTTTTGAAATTGGCAATGGGCCGATCAAATCTATTCCCCAAACATCAAAGGGATATGGACTTATAATTGGAGTTAATTGACTTGGAGGCAACCTTGTGTTTTTACAATATTTGGCACTTCTCATATCTTTTCACATAATCTATTGCTTGGCTCACTATGTGTGGCCAATAAGATCCTTGCTTGATTACTCTCTTTGCAAGCTTTGTTCCATTTGAGTGATCACCACACAACCCCTCGTGTGCTTCTTCCATTAGTTTATTCCATCATTCATGCTCACACAACGAAGATAAGATTGAGCATATCCCTTCTTATAGAGGATTTCGTTTATCATAACAAAGGTTGGAGCCTACCTCTTGATTTTTCTTGCTTCACCTCCATCGATTGGTAATGTCCTTTAATTAAATACTCAACAATGGGTGACATCCATATGCCTTCATACGTGCTATCTAGACTGGGTAGGGCCATTCTTTCATTTGTAACCTCATTTCCACTTTCTATTTCTTCTCTCCTCTGAGATTTGGTTTGAGATCTTGTCATCATAAGCAATTCTTTTCCTTGTTTGGACATTTCTTTTTCAATGCTCGGCTTTTCATGATATCCAATGGGAATAATTCGTGTTACTAGAGCTCCCCTTAAGCTGGCCAATTTTGCTAAAAAGTTTTCCTATGCATTCTTTGTCTTTGGTACTTGATTTATTGAAAAATCCTCATACAGGGCAAGCATTTGCAATATCTTCTTCACATATAAAGATAACCTAGGATCCTTTGTCTGATATATCTGTTTCACTTGATCGACCATTAGCTGTGAGTCACTGAAAATCTATATTCGGGGAATTTTCAGTTCTAATTTCAAAGTTAGTCCCGCTATCATTGGCTCATATTCTGCCACATTTTTGGTTGCAGCAAATCCCAATTTCATGGCACAGTGCAATCGATGTCCGTTTGAGGTTATAATTATATATCTTGATCCAACACCTTGCTCATTTGATGCCCCATCCACAAATAGTTGCCACATGGGATTCTGGTTTTTCTCCTTTTCCAACTGTTCTTCTATAAAGCTGGTGCATTCATTAACAAAATCTGCTAGGGCTTGGCCTTTGATTGCAGCCCTTGGATGAAACTCTATTTCATATTAGCTGAGTTCGATTCCTCATTTTACCAATATCCCTGAAGCCTCGAGCTTACTGAAAACTTGCTTAAGAGGAAAATTTGCCAATACCCTGATCGAATGTGCATAGAAATATGCTCTGAGATTTCGAGCTGTAAGAGCCAAGCAATAAGCTAATTTCTCTATAACTGGGTATCGAGCTTCTACATCCTTCAACTGCCTGCTTACATAATATACCGAGAGTTGTACACCTTTGTCCTCTCGAATGAGTACTGAACTGACCGCATGTTTTGATACTGCCATATATAGATACAAAGTTTCACCACTCTCGGAAATTGAAAGTGTTGGTGCTTTCCCCAAATGGCTTTTTAATTCCAAGAAAGCTTTTTTGAAATCTTCTCCCCATTCAAAGTTCTTCCTTTTCTTAATTATATCAAAGAAAGGTATGCATTTACCAGTAGCTTTGGAGATAAATCTGCTTAGGGCAGCTCTCTTCCATTTAAGCTCATCACTTCCTTACTAGTTTTTGGTTCGGACATATCCCTTATAGCTTGAATTTGGCCGGGACTAGCCTCTGTCCCTTGTGGACTTACCAAGTAGCCTTAGAATTTTCCAGAATGGTCTCCGAAAGAGCATTTTTGCGGATTTATAACTTCATTTCATATCTCTACAATGTCTGAAACATTTCCTTTAGATCCTTGAGATGGTTTTCAGGTTCATTAGATTTTACTAACATGTCATCAACATAAACTTCCATGTTTCTTTCGATCTGTTCTTTGAACATTCGATTAACCAATCTCTGATAAGCAGCTCCAGCATTCTTTAGACCAAATGGCATGGCTTTATAACAATAAATTCCCCATTCTGTTATGAAGCTGGTATGATCTTTATCTGGGTCGAACATTGGTATCTAATTTTACCCTGAATAAGCATCCATAAGAGATAACAACTTGTGTCCACTTGTTGCATATACTAGCTGATCTATTCATGGAAATGGAAAGCAGTCTTTCGGGCATGCTTTGTTTAAATCTATGTAATCAACATACATTCTCCACTTTTCCCTTGACTTTCTCACCAGGTTGGGTTGGCTAACCATTTGGTGTAATATATTTCCCAAATTAATCCATTTTCAAGAGCCTATCAACCTCCTCTTTCAGAGCATCTGTTTGAACCTTATCCAATTGCTTCTTTCTTTGTCTTATAGGGGTTGCTCCTGGGTTGATATTAAAGGTATCACATATAACAATCGGGTCAATTCCCACCATGCCGAAATGTGACCAAGCAAACACATCTTTGTTGTCTTTGAGGAACTGAATCGGATTTTTCTTTAACTTACCATCAAGTTCTTTTCCCACTTTGACCACTTTAGAAACATCCTCAGAATCTATGCGAGTTTCATCAAAGTCCTCTATGGGCCTTATTCTCTCTTTCTCACCCTAACAATCAAACTCATGGCTATTGGTGCTTCTTCTATTGAATCAGTGTCAACCCTCTTTCTCTTGTTTCCTGCAGAAATATACTTTTGACACATACACTTATTAGACTTTTTATCATTAATCTTCGCTTTAAATGTTGGATGTAATGATCCATCATCCAAAGGCCGTATAATAGTAGAAGAATCAAAATAAGTAGAATACTCCTTTTTATATTGATCGAGAGTGGCAAAGTACATTTCGCGCCAGCTGCATTGTTCTCCTCACAGTCCCCTAGCCTCGCTTTGTCAAGAACTTCGCTATGATGTATTTTGGCGAGACAAAAGCATCAATTTCATCCAGGGTTGGCTTCCGAAGAAAGCATTGTAGTAGGAGGGTTGGTTAATTAGCACAAAGATGGTTTCAAATGTTTAGTAGGTAGGAGGCACCTCCATTTGTACTAGAAGCTTTATTTCCCTGTAAGAGTAAACCTCTTGTTGTTGAACCAAATATCGGCTCGGTGCTCAGCTCCAATTTTTGCTCTGGGATATTCATCTGATCAAAATCATGCTTGAAAATAACATTAACTACACTACCTGTATCGACCAGAATAATGGAGATAATAGAAAGCCCAACTTGTGCATTTATCATAAGGGGTTCGTTGTGTGGATGATGGACTCCTTTGCGCAACTCTTGCGGGGTGACCACTAGATTTGGCATTTGAATATTGGGTCGAGGACTCTTCATTGGAGGCTCCTCTTGAACTGAATAAATTCCCTCCTTGGCTTCTTTAATATATCTTCTTCGAGCACCTTTATTATTCCCTACCTGATGTGGCCCACTGTGAATTACATTAATCCTTTTAATTGGAGGGCTTAAGGTGAGGGGATCTACATCTTCTAGAACATTCATAGTGTTGCCCGGACGCTTCGGGGGAGCACTTTTAGTTCTCTCGGCTGTGTGCTAACCTTGGATAAATTCTTTAAGATGGCCTTCTCGGATCAGCTTTTGAATTATTCCGGCCAATACTTTGCATTCATCAGTTTTATGGTCGTTAGCTTTATGATAAGCACAGTACTCCCATTCCTTTCTTTGCTTTGGATTATTCTTAGCTTTGTAGGATGTAAAGTTTACTTTTTTCTTTGCTGTAGCATATATGTAAGACAGTAGCTTGTTTAAAGCAACTGTATTAGCAACTGGTTCTTCCCATCGGGTCCTTTTGTGGCTTCGATCCTAGCCAAACCTTCCCCCTTCCTTCCTGGGAACTGTTTTCTTCTTGGCATAATAAGGCTCATCCATGTGGATGAAATTATCCACTTGAAAGTGGAAGTCTTGTAGATCTTTGCAGCCATTGACAAAGAGGTGCTTCCAGAAAGGGGTATTCTCGATCAAGACAGAATGGACAGCTATGTGCTTATCATGATCTTTTATATTCTTAGTCTTCAAAGCTTCTGTATTGAATCTTCTCAAATAGTCTCCTAAAGATTCACCCTGTCTTTTTTGTGTTTACCAAGACCATGTAATCAATTGTAGGATCCTTGTAAATATAGAATTGAGCTAAGAATTCATAAGAAAACTGTTTCCAGGAGTAGATGGTTTTTTCTCTGTACTGTCTATACCACTTGGCTGCCGCCCCATGGAGAGTAACGGGGAACAGTCGACATCTGATTTCCCTAGAAGCGTTTATAAGTCCATTTGGCTATCAAAAGCCATAAGATGATCATCAAGATCTGTATCCTCGTGATATTTCATAGATGGGATTTTGACATATCGAGGTATTGATATTGTCATGATCTCGTCGACGAAAGGTGGCACCCTCTCATTGTCATTTACATTCACATCTATGTTTCTTTTCCCTTTTGAATTCATGGCATTCCTTGATTGCCTTCTTAGCATCATCTTTAAGGAAAGCTTTAACATTACCATATTTTTTTTGATTCGGGTGATATTCATTAGAAGTTGAACTACCAGACTACTCTAATGATTTATCAAGAATTCTGCCTTGATGATTTTCTTTTTCTTATAGGAGATCTTTCTTCTTTGAGGAGGTCAAGTCTACTTTATCTTTGCATTCCTTGGAACTGGTTTTTAGATTTCTTCTAGAAGAAACTACTTCTTCTCCTTGAATTTGCCTTGGAGTTTTTGATGATCTTTGAGATAAACCCTTCTTCAACAGATCCTGCATTTCCTATAATTGTTGCTCCAAGTGCTTGATTTTCTCCGTTCTTCATCCTATGGTGCTGGCAATGAAGTTTGCCTGGGAAGGACCCCATCCAGGTTGAAAGTAAGAGCAATATTTTCCTCCAGGTTGGAAGTGTGCACTACTCCCTCTTCAAGTCAACTCAAGCGTTTTGATCTCATTTTTCCTAGACAAGAGAAACGAACCATAATTAGTCTATATATAGTGATAGGGGCAGAGGTTCAAGCCCTCCTTTTAGCACAAAAAATGTTAACAAGAAAACTTATCAACATTCCCAATGCCTTGATAATATAAATTTTTTGGACATAACCATATGGTAGAAGTGATTCTTACCTCTGAAGGTGTATCTTTGGGTTTTCATACCTTTCGACCTTTTCGAAAGGTTATTGTGGCTAATTCAACCCTTCGACTGGGTTGATAAAGTATTGAATTGTCATACCTTCACTTTGTCAAAAGGTTATTGACATAACTACCTCAACCTTCCGTTTAAGTTGATGTAGAAGGAAATAACTCAACCTTTCGACCTTGTCGAAATTTAAGGAAGTAGATTCCCTTAGAATGAAATCCATAAGAGTGGTTATATATATATATATAACCCAGGACTCCATTAGGAAGTAAACCTTTCGACTAAGTCGAAAGGTTTACAACCTTCCGAAGCAGTCCTGATTTATATCTTTAACTTTTTTACTCATTTACATATGATCAATTTAATTATTCCCATAACCGTGCGTTTAGCTTATGAAACACATCATCATTACTTTACGTTAAGTATGGATTTCAATAATGACATGCTACGATGGGGAATATCTAAGTCGATCTTATGTATAGAACATAGATCAAAAGAGATTATGATAAAAAGGTTGAAATCATGTATAATTGATCATTAGTCTAGCTAATGATCTTAATGATCCTCCTCGTTGCCAATATCCATCATGAATGAGCCAACTCTATTTTATTCATATCCAAGATGAGTTACAAGAAATTGAGCTCTCCCCCCAATTCAATTTAGGGTTTTGACAAGTAGAATTATCTCTATGAAAGTGGAGAAAAGAAAGTGAATTCAGTATCTAAAATTCGGCCCCTAAAACTGGACCCCTTGGTCTTATTTATAGATGTAGGCAGCCCACCGTTTGTCTTCATGCTTTCGAATAAGTAGAAAGGTTCCCCTTTTATATGCTGACTCAAACCTTTCATCTTCATCGGGAGGTTATATACCCTCCGATTATGTCAGAATGTTATAGATCTCTTGTGCTTCTTGGCCTACCTCCTTTGTTTCTTTGTTTTCCACATTGTCAAAAGGTTTCCTCTTTATATACTATTGTGAACCTTTGGATCTTGTCAAAAGGTTTAATTTCCACATGTTTCCATGATCCCTCTAACCTCAACGAAAGTTTTGCTTTGTCATGAACCTTACAACATTGTCGAAAGGTTTGTCTTCAATATGTTGTTATGAACCTTTCGACATTGTTGAAACGTTTACTTTCAATATGCCTTCATGGACCTTTTGACTTTGTCAAAAGGCTTGCCACTCTTATGCTTTGATTAACCTTTCGACTTCAATGAAAGGTTTGCCTTTTGCAACTATTTCCAACCTTTCGACCTTGTCGAAAGGTTTGTCTACACTTGAATGTTGTCGAGAGCTTGCTTTTCATTCTTTGCTGACTTTTGAGTGTTGCTTTCTTTAAAGAACCTTTCGACGCCATTGAAAGGTATCCTCAACGTGTCTTTACCGATTTGAAAGGATTGCTATGCTTTTGAAAACGTTACTCTGGGGTGAATTCTTCAGCTTTGAAAGGTCTGATGCTTAGTTGAGATATCACCATCGATCGCTTTCGAAGGGGGCTCTGAAATCATCATTACCTTTTCATCTGTGTCGAAAGGTTGACTATGGCGAAAGGTCCTGTTTATCTTCATCTGAGTCGAAAGCTTTTGCACCATATGAGTAATTGGATTTTCTAAACATCCCTTTTAAGTCTTTCATGATTACTTGGACCGTCTCTTCATCAAAACTCCAATTTTGTTATTCTTCTTTCATACTTTTATCTTCAAGTAGATTTTATAGTTAACATTTGCGATGCTATTTCACATAGTTTATTTCTTTTTCATTTCAGTTATGCTTGCTTTCAAAATTTTCTTTAGTAGTTGATTTTCTAGATATGTAATAAGACAGATTACGTTATTCCTTTCCATTTAGCAAATAAAGTTTCGGACTCCCTCTATATTTATGTTTCCTGTAGCATTATGTGTTAATTACATAACAAAACTAACTGATGTCGATATGTCCAAACAGGTTCCCAGAGTTTGGAATTAACCAATTACGCTATTTTCCTAATAGGACTAAATAAGAAGAGCTTGGTCCGCTTACGCATTTGACAACTCCCATTCATAATCCAATGGACGTGATACACAATGAGGAATGGATGTCACTCGACCATCTAATGATCGAATAAATCCTGCTGAACGATGGGACTGAAATAAAATAAGAATGATCATGACACGACCGATCGCTCGCTAAATTAAAACCCTGACCCTTGGGTGCAAGTCAATTAATTATGGAGAGTACGATCCGACCGCTCTTCGAAATAACTCTAAGTCCCCAAAGTGCGGACTGGAGTATAAACATAAATCGGGTGCGATTCAACCACCCAAGAAATAACTCTAAGTCCCCAGAGTGTGGAATGGAGTAGAAACATAAATTAAATGTGATTCGACCACCTGCAAGATAACTCTAAGTCCCCAGAGTGCAGATTGGAGTATAAACATAAATCGGGTGTGGTTCGACCACCTGCGAAATAACTCTGAATCCCTAGAATGCGGACAGGAGTAGAAACATAAATTGGGTGTGATTCCACCACCTATCAACTAACTCTTATCCCCAGAGTGTGGATATGAGTATAAATAGATAGATGAGTGAGGTTCGACTACTCACTATTCCGTGAGCTCCGACCTGAAATCGACAGGAAGAGTATAAACCTATTAAGGATGGAGTTCGATTATACAACGTCTAACCCTGCTAACCTAAGACTGGGGGCAGGAGTATAGTTACTCAAAACCGCTGAATTTGATGGTGCAACACTAAGGCATGAGCCCAGCGTTTAATACGACTCATGGCTACGACAACATAGGGGCCTTGGGATAGAGCTAGTGGATTACTACCAGAACTAATGAACAATGAATTACAAGTACATTGAATGAAAAGTAATAGTTCAACTACTTAAATATTAGCTCACACAAGAGCTTAAAAGAAGAAAAAAGCTTTTAAACACATGATAAGTTTCAAACTTATGGTACAACTTATTTCAAAAAATCAGGAGTCGTACCCATTCAACCACAACTAATAAAAGAAAACAATGAACAAACATCTATGTAGACTTTGTACACACTAAGCCAAAATGACGGCTATTTCTTCAGTCTTCTCTCCCTTTTGGATTTTTTAGGAGTGGTGCTGTTAGAACTTCCACTAGTCCTCTTCCTTGATCCCTTACTGCATTTCGCAGGAGAGCTTTCAAAAGTAGGAGGGAGTTCTCTTTGAATCGATCCACTAGGTTGAATGACTTGTAGTGGGATAAGGTATGGATTGTTAATGTCCACTTCGGTGGGCTCAGCTTTGGCATTTTTCTTCAGCAGCTCCTTTTTCTCAATACGCTCCTTCAAGATGATCTCATCGGTGCTTTCAGAGATGTCGGTAATCAAAACATCATCAGATTCATCCACGGGCAGCGGATCTTCAGCCTTGTCATCGTTAAGTGCTCTAATGACTTGAGCATCGGGCCCCGGTACATCAATGGCCACCGGAATCTCTGTTAGTTTCTCTTGTTGCTCCATAGTAGCATCGCTTTTAGGAGTTTGACTAGGACCGAGAAGACTTGCGAATTTGTTAAAACAAGGAAATAAATCTATAACCATTGAGCAAAAAACCTCTCGAAGAGTGCAGAGTAAAGTGGAATACCTATATCTGGCTGGATCTCGGTTGTTGCTGGAATGCCCCTTCAGAAATAAGGGTCAGCACTTTGGATTGATAATTGGGCTTATCTGGATCCTAGCTCAAGTCTTGCTCCAGGCCAAAGGAAACTGATGCTCCAGTCGCTTGGAAAGAAAAGTGGCCTTAGGATTGGCGTCCGAGAATTTGACAATATGTTTCCTTTTCCCAAAAGGTGTTGAAGTGTCAAAATATCATAGTCTCGCCACGGCAAGATCAAGGATTCATTTTCGCGGAGGATCTCCTACACCAATTTCTCTTCATCTAACTCTGCTCCACTTATCTCCCTCTTTTTCATATCAATGATGTGCTTTCAGGCTTTAGCGAGTGACTCAAGATAACCTTCGCCAAGAAAACTCAGGTCGCGGTGGATGAGGACTTTGGCGTTATATTCGATGATCAGTGGATCAAAAAATTCCTTGATTTCATTCCTCTCATGCCTCTTCTTTAAGGGCTTCTATTTTGGCAAATTGCTCATCAAGTTTGATTTTTAGGCTCCTGGCTTCGACAGCCTCTTCGCAGTACCTTTATGATTCTTCCTGAGCCTCAATCTTCTCTACCCTTTCTTTCTTCATAAGCTCCTCAAGTTCCTCGATGTAGTGGGACAAGACATCCTTTTCCTTTTTCAAGGAATCCTTTTCCAAAGTAATTGCCCCACTTCGATTGAGGACAACATCGAGTTCTTTCTTATGGGAAGCTTCTAAATGACTTACTGCCTCCGATGTTTCCTTAGCGCTCTTTTCTGCCTCAGCAAGTATTGTTGTCAATTCCTACAGTTCATCATCTTGGTGTTTGATTATGTCATTGTCGTGTATCGCCTCTAGTTTGAGACGATCTATTTCATATTGTCGCTCGATTGATACTTCGAAGAAATTTTTCGCTAAGTGTAGAAACAATTCATGCTGCATGAATATGTCATTAACACATGCGAGAGAGCTTGCTTTGGCATGCCATAGGATCATATGTACTGTGGGAAGAAATTTAAACCCATGAAATAGATTGTCAGGAAAGTGGCCTTAAGTTCGGCCAATTTCTCTGCTGTAGAAGTGTCAAAAGAAAAAGTCGGCAAGGATGGATCGAAAGTGTCAGTTGGATGCTTACTCAATCTATGGTCATGAGACTGCCTAGAGCTAGAAGAACCAAAGTTGCTCGTGTGATGTGGCAATTTGAGGGCCGTGAAGGGAGGCTGGTCTCCACTACAAACAGGAAAATTGTGTTGATCTTCCTGGCGAGATGTCGGAGACTGGGACTTGTGCTTGGAAGAGGAAGATTCCCTTTAATGAGAGCCTTTTTTCCATTTGTCGTCCTTTTCCCTGCATTTGCCATACTTGGAGTCCCGGCTAAATCGATAATGCATCAAAGAGCCCCATAAGTGATCAAAAGCTCGAGACCGAGTCATTGCACCTACAAAGATCAAATGAGAACGTGTACGTAACTATTATGTGAAGTATTGATGATGAGCGTGTAGTGAAGTGCACGTAGTTATAAGTGTCCTAGTGTTTCCCCCTAACAGACCAGTCGCTGTAGCCTTGTCTATAGGTGTTTTCTCTCCTCTATCGTAGGAAGGATGCCTTCACCATTCCTAGTAGGAGAACTGAGCCCCTCGATATTGGTGTTTGAAAAGTCACAGGTCATAATATCATCGGGAATTCAGAGATTTGAAAATCCTTTCATTGAACTTTCCAAGTGTTAGGAAGATGATTCTTCGTCAACAGAAGTGATAACAAACTCTGGGTCTTTAACAGTTTTCCTTCTATGAAGTTTGTATGCCAGTCTCTTCCTTTTCTTAGTTAGATTTTAGTGTTGTGCGTCTCGTGACGATTCAACCATATTCGCTTTACCCGGGCCTACACCAGTGTCGCCAGGCTCATTAAACTGGGCACCCCTGATTTCGCCCTCTTCAATGTCGTCCTGAGTCTCCTCGACCAGGGGCACGGCAAGATTGTTAGCATCCATTTCTTTCTCTGTGACGTTTCTCAACAATGCTGCACTTCCAGGGAGCCCAATGCTACGACCCTCCTCCACAGCCTGAATAAAGATAATAACTCATTGGTTGCAAGAAGTCTGATGCCACTGTCTTCGACAGGGGTAGCGCAAAAGCGGAGACCGCTCTTGAGAAACAAATGCCTTAAGTACGTAGGCAGACACATATAGGGATTTCAGATGTTTGTAGATTCAAAAATATGACTTGGACTAATGGACTTACAAATGAAATGAAAATAACACTTACGTCCTTCCAACCATCGCCTTGCTAAACCAAGTGGACACCGAACATGGAACCACTTATATTTGAACAGCGAATGTTTATATCAAGCGCCTATTAAGACTTCGCAGTTATGTAAAGATTTAAGAAAAACACAGGAAGGACTTCCTAACCATTGTTTGAAATTGTAAATGAATCTTATGTCCCTGGTAGTTGGCGGGCAAAATAGAATGCTCATGAACAGCAGAAAAGTTTCGCAGGAAGGTGTTGCTATTCGGATGGAGTTGAGTGGGAGGTATTCTGAGCATATAAATTTGTTACACACCGTGTATCCCTCCAGGGGCAAGTGAGGCCTGTTGTTTATTGAAGGAACCAGGACGTCTACAAATGGAATTCCATATATGGAACATAGCCTACGAAGGCAGCCTCACCAATTCGAGAGGCTTAAGAATCTATCGGGTTATCTAAGTGAATGGCACATTCTACTGCATTGGGAGTAGAGCTTATATCCATCGCTAGAAGGACCAAAACATCTGAAAAAAGGTTGAACGACGCACTAGAAACTTCTGTTTGTTCAGCTTGATGACTAGAAGAAAGTCTGCAGGATATAGTCATAGTGCTCGATTTTGCTTCAGGATCGATATGTTGTATGACTAGTTCGAAAACGTAGCAGCTAAGCACTCTGGGCGTTTGGAGTCCATGTTAGCTATACTCAGTAGATAATCGAGGTTAGAAAAGTTTACTTGTTCTCCTCATGTTAAGTGTGAACTAGTGCAGTGTAGTGTGTAACAGAAATAAACAGCTTAAAATCAGAAAATAAAGGTAAATGAAAATGACGAGACTTTGGATTTCGATCAAAGTGACCGTAGTCGCTGACCGTCTCAGTTGGAAAAAAGATTGATCGGTTGTAAAAGCTTTGGGATCGACTATCGGCATATCGAAATGTAAAGTTTGTCGTTCAAGTCCATATGCGGGTTTTTAGATTATGTTGAAAGTTCCAAGGATTTGATTGTTCTATCTCAAGTTCAATAATGAATATGCATGTTTTATTATTCATCATCATCACATGTCCAAGTATGTTGAGGTGAATTAGTGGTGAATATCCAAACAAGTAAGGTTAGGTTAGATTACAACCTAGAAGAGCTGTTTATGTTGATCCTTATATCCCTAACTTTATACTGATCCATATGGTTATACTGATCCCTATCCCATAGCCTCTCAACATATCCCTCTCTCACAGCAAATACTGCCAAACCATAATCCTATCGATCCCTCTACTTCACCCTCTACTCATCAAGCCTCTACGTCGAGGGATCAGCATAGATCTAAACCTCCAACACCGATCCCTCCTCTACTCTATCTTCTTCCTTCTTTATCCTCCTATCTTCCTTCTCCTTATTTATTTTGCTGAACCTATCCACTAATGATTCGTCTTCTCCAAGCCACTTCGGTCGTTGTATCATCACAGCCTTAACCACCCTCAAAATCATTAATGACATAGAATTCCTTATCTCACCATTAAACCAAAAGATGAAGTCAAGAAGGCTCACCTACATAATATGTTAAAAGGAATTGGCAGGAAGTTCAAAGGCGATCGAAATGGAAAATATAGGGAAGATAGTTTGTAACAGTGGATTGAAACATGAGAAGCATTTGTTTTGGAATGGTGAGGAGAAGAGGAGAAGGAAGGCTTAGTTTGAATAGGGGAACGAAAGTTGTTCGGTGCTTTGGATGAAAACGAGAAAGTAAAGTAAGTAAAAGTGAAGGAAGTGAGAACGTTACTTTATATATATATGGACTAAGCGGTCAGCCTATGTCTTTGGCATGAAGCATGGAGAGAGGGATTGACATGAAAGCTTACTGATCCTTGTTAGCATGAACCCAATAAAGGGGTCAGCATATATGTATGTTGATCCATACAAATGCTTTGTTTTTAAAAAGGAAGAGAAAGAGAAAGAGGGATCGGCTAAACACATGTCGATCCCTATAAAAAAATTGAAAAATGAAATGAATGATGAAATAATGGATAATAATAAAAAAAAGCAAAAAAGAAATGATGATGATTATGAGGGTTCAACCATAAACATGTACATGTAAAATGCAGGAAAGTTGGCAATGACCGTGAACGTGCGAGCACATCGGGGAGCCAGCAACAAAAACATGTGTATGAACATACATGTGTGTAACCCAAAGGTTCAATTATTTGAAATCAATATAAATTGAAATCAAACCCAAGGCCTTCAAATTCGAGGCTAGAACAAACAACCAAGACTTACTAGCCTTGTGGAACCAAACTTATGAATATTCACTAATAGAGTATAGCCTTGCATTTGTACTACTGGAAATCAACCCAAGGGTCATGATGATCGATGGGAAAAATAATGCCTTGGAGAAATAGTTCAGCAGATGGATAGCAGTTATTCAAAAAGCTGGATGGTTTTTTGTCAATTACTCTAATTTGCTTTGATTCAAAGCACGTCATCTTTATCACATGACGTACCTTAGTGGCAAGTATTATCCGGTATTCTAGCCCGTCTATCTCGAACTGATTACATGAGTTAGATTCAATTTCCATCAAGGCCGTCGATTCTAGAGTGATGATTGTGGGATCTAGAAGTCAAGTACAATATAAAGTCAGGATTGAATGGATTTGATAGAGGTACAATGTAGGATGCTCAAAGTATGGAATATGACTCAATGGATGGAAGCGATCGGCATTGGTTGGCTTATTGAGAGGGATCGACATACTTCATGGAGGAGGGATCGGAATACGTCTAAATACAAGAACATTCTTGTAGAAATCAATCCATATCTCAAGATCTACAAATCTAATCCTAATGAAATTTGAGGGGCAACATGTATGAGCCCTAAGGAACCTACCTTAGTGATCGCACATCAAAAGGACAATTTTGGAGGGACCGACATGTGTGACGACCGCCTCATACCACCTGCACCAAATGACCTAAAAGAGCGCTGTAAATGTGCCAAGCCGATAAGGGACAGTCATCAAGATTGAAATTTAAAGTAGAAAACCTATTGAATATCTCACAATGCATTGATAAAATATAATATAGAAAATATACAATAGCAATGTAGTGAGCCGTAACAAATGAAAGATAACATCTCTACTAGAACATCATGAGTTACGGTAAAAATGTCATAATATCCGAGTATAACATTTCCTTACTACATACCTCAGAGTATATAACAACAACCTTCAAAAACTAGAAATATTGAGTAATATGCCATAGTTCTTCTAAGCTTGTCTTTGTATAGCTACGACTCCAAACTTGTCATCTAGTCTACTCATATAAGAGTACCAAGATGACTAGAGGAAACATAAAACCGTAGATTAGACAACTGTCTGATGCGAGCGGTAAATGTCTATCAAAAGCTACACTGGATAATATAGTACTAGATAGGTACACAAAACCATACCTGACCTATCCCTGCAACCAAAGAGTTAGCACATTATAATAAGATATAATATTTAACTCTAAATAAATGACAATAGGATACTTCAACAGAATAGGATAGAAGAATCTAAGCAGCCTCCTCCATCGGCCCAATTCCCAATCCCTTCTCCAGCATTCCTATAGATGATAGCCTACCCAAGTAGACATAGCAATCATAGCAACCATAAAATCCAAAACCTAGCTATCATCTTCTAAAGCGTTGAACATATGATAACTCGTATGGCCTCCTCCTCGCTTTACTAGAGACTAATGGAAATCTCGGTTCTCGATTGTGTTCCCTCGGACTTTCAGGTCTGAAACCCCGCTCGGTTGTCTCTTTGAGTACCTCTATACCGTTTGACAATAGACCCGCTCGGAGCGGTCCAGGATAAACGACTGGCGCTACTAGCCCTCAGGTGTCACCGCATATATTACCCTTGCTTGAACACACCCAGAACACTCCGAGTTATCAACGATTCCTTGGCACTCCGAAATCTTCTAAGATTTCACAATTCCAATCCATTTCCGAGAATGAGTCCTATCACTCAACCCAGCCTATTATACCACATCCTCGTTCCATCCTGAGCTGTCTATCAACTCCTTTGATCCTACTCTTTATCCGAGCCCCTGACCAAAGAGCCAAAACTTCGTCATGCTATAACCACCAAACCATAGAAGCAATCAGCGATCCGCAACTTCCATCATGATCCACTACAATGGAGTCTCCACCTCGTCTCTCACATCATTGGGAGCTAATAATTTGGATCGGTACCGATCTGAATACTCAGCCAATTTGGCTCCCTCTCACTTCTAGCCTCTAGTACGCTTCCTCTGGATGCTATAGACCCCTTACTTTCCCTCTTAGCCTCTTCGTCCTCCCACCTATGCTTTATAGCCGATCCAACATAGATGATCCATCATATCTTCAACACTTGGCCTATCCTACGATCCAACTTCATAGAACATCACTGGAACCCATGCTCTACTATCTCCCTGGATCTCACATTGATTGGTGCATAAAATTTGGATCGTACCGAACCAATTGGATTGGATTGGTACCGATCCAAATACTTTGTTCCAATCATTGTGAAATCATCAAGCATCTTCCTTGCGTGCTTTTGAACCTATCCTCCAAGTTTCGTATGATGTTGACAAAATTTGGTCCCAATATACTCCAATCACCAATCTAAGTCCTAAACCTACACAAAACTTGCAAACGAATCAAGCATAGCAAGCAATTCAATCACAACAGTGAATCAAACATAGCGAATAATTCATTTTACATTCAATCATAAACATTCAAGTCATCTAATTCAATCAATGATCATAAAGAAGCATAGATCCAATCTAAATCATAGAATTACATAGCCAATATATGCATAAATGACACTAGCCAATGATTTAATCCATACTACATGTTTTAATTAGGTTGATTTAAGGTTTCTGTATCTGAAATTACCTATGTCTAGTCAATTTATAGTTTAATTTGACAATCCTAACTTATAATCACTTAATTGTAAAATATTTTCCATCGTGGACTAGTGAGGATCATAGCCACTCACCAAACCAATCAAACCTATGAAAATGAGGGGAGATCCGATCCGGATAGTAGAAAATTGGATGTAGATGTAATCCAATCGACGAGATCAAGCCCCTCGGTGAAGATATAGCCTCTAATTTGAGATGAGACGATTTGGGATGAACACCATGCTAAAAATGAGAATTAGAGAGGTGGTGGGTTTTGAAGTTGATATGAAATGAGAGACAAAGTTTTCAAATGGCCTCTCTCACCTCATATTTATTGCCAAACCAGATTAGACTAATGGGCTGGATAATTGACTCATTAATCCCCTTTCTAAATCTGGCCAACAGTTTACAAAACTTAAAACCGCCATAACTTCTTAACTACTTATCTGATTTTTCTATATGACCAATCTACGGAATAGGAAACCACCATCAATAAGCAATAAACCAGGTTAGAACATCTTATTCGGCTGTTATCAAAATTTATAGCCGAAATAAGATCTTCAAGGGAAAATGGTCATATAGAAATTCGGGAAAAATCATGGATGTGTAAAACATCCCTAAGAATCATATTTCAAAATATTAGAATGATACGACCTCAAACGAATTAAATAGAATTAACGATCCTCTGATACATAAAACACTGATCGTTAAACACTTCCCCCTTTAGAAATTTCACCCCCGAAATAACAAAACAAACATAAGAAACCAAGGTAATCCCGCATGCCTACCCTCCATTAGCAACCATTTAATAATCCAATTAAGCAACCAAATTAACATAAGCATGCAAAACCTATCCAAGCATGTAGAATTCTAATAATATAAGATACAATAGTGCAAGTAGATATGACCTATGGGTCTTACCACTCAAAGAGTTCTGGATAGGCCGTCCTCATACTCACTTTGGTCTCCCATGTACAATCGCTATCGTTCTCACTCCATTACACCTTAACTAGCTTAATTATCCTCCTTCTAAGTTGTTTCGTGTTGTTCCTAACGACTCGAAGCGGCTTACGAGGTCTTGAAACTTCTGGCACAACATCTATCTCTTCTAGTTGATCTGTTGCTACCACAATACCTGAGTCATGCACAAACTTTCGTAAATAGGAGATATGAAAACATTGTGCACACCCGTCATCTTCGTAGGTAGATCTTCCCTATAAGCTAATTTTATAATTCTCTTGACAACTAGAGAGGAGGTAGGTTTTGAGGCTGATATAGAATGAGAGGTAAAGGTTTCAAATGATTACAAATGCAGCTGTACCCACCCGTTTTTGGGTGATAAGCTGTACTCAAATGCAGCTCGGTTCCAAAATCTCTTATAAGCTCTTCCAGAATCCACTAGTAAACAATGGGTCTCTATCGCTCACAATACTCTTTGGCACACAATGGAATCGAACAATCCACTTAGCATACAATTTTGCCAACTTGGATGTCGTTCTAGTATAAATGATGGGTATGAATCTTGCACTCTTGGTCAGACGATCTACCACTACCCAAATACTATCATTTCCTGCTTTAGTCCTTGGAAATCCATCTATAAAATCTATAGATATCTACTCCTATTTCCATTCGAGAACATCTAGTAGTTGTATTAATCCACTAGGCTTCTCCTGCTCAGCCTTCACTAACAGGCAATTCAAGCACTTCGAGACAAAACTTCCCACATCCTTCATCATTCCTTTCCAGTAGTTCATCCCCTTCATATCCCTGTACATTTTGTTACCATCAGGATGAATGGTTAATTTGGAATTATGGCATTCCTTTAGTACTTCATCTCCTAATCCATCAATATTCGAAACAACCAGTCTCTTATCCTTACGAAGCCAACCATTTCGGTCAATCTCGTACAGTCTCAAATCTTAAAATTCTACTCCCAACTAAATCTTTACCATGTTCTCTACTAGCTTAGCATTTTGCTTCTGAATAGTACCAATCCTTTCAATGAGAGTAGGTCCGATCGATAAACTTGCTAGCATCTCAGGCTCGAGCTCACAACATGGCCTGAAATCAAATCTAGCTAAATACTCCATATGTTTCCATTCCCAAAACATAGCTCCCAATTTAGTATGTCTTCGGCTCAATGCATTTGCTACTACATTACCTTTCCCTGAAGTATAGGAAATACCAAAGTCATAAGAAGTTAGGAACTCCAACCGTCATTGCTACCGAAGGTTAAGATCTTTTTGCGAGAAAAGATACTTCAAGGATCTATGTTCTATGAAAATCTCAAATCTTTCTCCCAACAAATAGTGCCTCCACATTTTCAAAGAAAATACAATTGCCGCTAGCTCCAGGTTGTGAGTTGAATAATTCCTATCATGTGATTTCAACTGTCGACTAGCATAACTGACAACTCTCCCTTTCTGCATCAACACAGCTCCAAGACCAGTACCACAAGCATCGCCTATACTGTCATCTCTTCATTCCCACTCAGAATAAGCAATACAGATGCACTTGTCAACCTTTCCTTCAAAATTACAAATGCATGCTCACATCTTGCATCCTAAGTGAAAGTCTGATTCTTCTTGGTCAACTAGGTCAGTGGTGCTGCAATATTTAAGACGTCCTTTATGTAGCGCCTATAATATCCTGCCAATCCATGGAAACTTCTCACATCCCTAGCATTCTTGGGTTGGTTCCAATCTTGGATCGCTACTACCTTTGTGGGATCCACCGTAACTCCTTGTCCTGACATGGCATGTCCCAAGAATCTTACTTCTTCCTTCTAGAAGTGACATTTAGAGAACTTAGCTCTCAACTTGTGCTTCCTCAAAATCTCAAGCACAATCCTTAAGTGCGTCTTGTGCTCCTCCTCGGCTTTGGAATAAATCAGAATATCATCCACAAATACAAGTACGAAATTGTTCAATTGATATTTGAAGACTCTATTCATAAGATCCATAAATTATGCCGAAGCGTTAGTCAATCCAAAAGGCATCACCAACCACTTATAGAAACTTGACGGTGTCCGAAATGCAATAAGAGGCACACTTTCTTTAGCCAGTCTCAACTAGTGAAATCCCGTTGCTAAATCCATCTGAGAAAACACCTTTGTACCTTACAGCTGATCAAATAGGTCGTCAATCCGTGGAAGTGGATATTTATTTTTCTTCGTAATCTTGTTCAGCTTGCGATAATCCATAAATAACCTCAAAGAACCATCCGCCTTTGTTGCAAACAACAGGTGCACACCATTTGGATAAGCTTCTCCGAATGAATCCTTTCTTCAGTAAATCATCCACTTGAACCACTTACTCTTTCTACTCTCTAGGTGCCATACGCCTCAAAGGCATAATAACTATGGGTCTGGCTCCATCCACAACGTCGATCAGAAACTCGATCTCCCTATGAGGCGGCAATCCTATCACTTCCTTGAAGACATCACGATACTTTCTAGCGATAGGCACAGATGACAATCCTTCTTGTGAAATTTCAAGTGAATAAAGAAAGCTGACAATACCCCGTCCTCTGTAAGCAGCATATTACTACCCTTCGCCCTTCCATATTCCCATTTGTCACCTCTAGCTTCTCGCAATCCACTACAGTCGCATACCTCTTAAGCCAGTCCATCCCCAAAATAATATCGAACCCATAAAAATTAAGAACAAAGCAATCGTAAACAAAAGAACATTCATGACTTGATAACACTAAACCACGACAAATAATACAAAGACTGGTCGATCCTCGGATAGGGTTCGTCACGATCAAAGGTCAATCTACTATCTCGGGTGCCAAACCTAGTCTGCATACTTAGTCACCACGGATGAAAGAATGTGAAGCTCCAGTATAAAAAAGAACTCTAATAGAAACATATTTGATGGAAAACATACCTTGCACCACGACTCCTTTCCCCTTATCCCTAGCGGTAGGAGCACAAGATGAGTCGAGATAGCATCCAAAGCATATGCCTTCATAATCTGCTTATCCGTAAGCGGTTTTAGACAATTTCTCTTCATATGCCCAAGCTTATCACTGTTGTGGCATTTCTTAATAGCCTTGCACTCCTTAATACAGTGGCTCTTCTCCTTGCAACCATGGCAAACAATTTCACTCTTATTCTTTTTTTGACCCCCTTTTCCTTATTATTGTTGCTTCCTTTTTCCATCCCACTTCTTCTTACCTCCACCGCTCTGCTATTGTTTTGGTTCCTCCTTCTCAGCAATAGCCAAAATATCAGTCTTATTCTTCGGGTACAAACTCTCATGTCTAAAGGGTTTCTCAACACGCTTCTCAAAAGACACCTTGATGTGTTCTACTAGCTTCTCTCCCAAGTGATTATCCAGTCCAATAATAAATTTCTCATTCTTCTTCAAAGATGTATCAATAAATGACATCTCATACTTCGACAGAGCATCAAACTCCACCATATAATCAAAAACAGACACTCTCCTTGCTTCAACTCAGTAAAATTCTTAAAAAGCACCGACTTCTAAGCCGTAGAATGATCTTCTCTTCAAATCTAGCTTTGAACCGATCCCAAGAAATTTGATCTTCCGGAGTAGTAATGGTAATAGCATTCCACCAATTCATAGCTCGGTTATGTAGTTGTCTTGAACCAAGCTACCTTTTCATAGTATCTTCCATCTCCATATCCTCGAAAATGTGCTCATAAGTTTCCATCCAATCTTGCACTTCAATAGTTAATTCTGCCCCTAAGAATGGCTTCCCTCTTAGAGTGGAATATGAAAGAATGTATGCCATATAGCTAATATTTAGGATCATGTAATATGGAATGTATTATAATCTAAATATGGAAATGGATTATAATAGTAAAGTCAATAAGAATAAGCACATCTGGAGTTTTTATACTGGTTTGAACTTCCCATTCTACATACAGTCCCAGACTTCCTTCTGGAATTTCACTCAATAACCCCTCACTTAACCCGGAGCAATAGGTATATGTAGGATCTAGATTAACCCTAGAGGGGGAGGGTGAATAGGGTTATAGCAAATTTTCTCGAATTAAACACAGAAATATAATAGCAGAAATAAATATGCTGAAAAGTAAATCACACACAAAATTTACCCAGCTTCGGCAACCCCTGCCTATTGCTGCATTCACAGATTTCTATTAGAATTAAACAGTATCACGCTTACAACAACTCTACTAGACTCGCAGACCCTTTTGCTCCCGCTCACAAACACTCTACTAGACTCGCACACCCTGCTCTCGCCTATAGAGTTTCGCTCACTCGCAAACACTGCTCCCGCCTATAGAGCTTTGCAAACTCGCACTCCCTGCTCACTGAACTAATTCTAAATAGACAATCTGACACTACCTAATACCTAGGTGGTGATTTACAAATTCTTTGACACGAAAAGAAAAAACAACTTCAAAAATAACCGCAGGAGCAAAAATTAAAATACGAACTTGAATCTGTAATTTTTGCTCAAAATAAAAAACTAAAAACCCCTTTTATAAAATTAAAAACTAAATTCCCCCTTTTTGTAATAATAAGGCCGGCCCACTTGAATCCCCTTTTCTTTTGCTTGTGAAAAATGTCGGCCACTTATTCTTAACCCGATCCACTTGCTAGCCATTCCTCTTTTCCTCTTTCTACTGTAATCAATGATGGACCGATCTCTTGTCGAATTAGGGCTTTGCCTCTGGTTTGAGATGCTCTTGCTTCTCTGATGTTCGATTGTTGCCCTTGCTCACTGTTTCGCTTATGATGGTTTCTGGTTTGAGTTGCTCCTCTGTTAATCGATTGTGAAATTAGGGCTTCTGGAATTCGGCTTCAATTTGGTATGTAACTTTCCTTTTGCTTGAATGCTTGAATTCGATGGTTGCTCTGCTTGCCAATGATGAACTTGGGTTTGTGATTGATAGTTTAATTGTGAATTGAAGCTTATTACTGATGATGATACCTTCGGGTTGAATTTATATGAATTCACGACACTTGAATTCCTTCGTATCAATTTGATACTTTCCTAATTCTCAATTACCTGTTGCGCACGTCTTTCCTGATTTTCTTTCTCAACGTGATCGATACGGCAGTGATTTACGTGATCACCACGGTGTTGAATTCATTTGACTTTTTCAAATTTACACACTTGAATTTCTTACTTGGTTTTGTGCCCTGATCATTACTGCACTGTTTTGATTTCTTAAATCATATCCACGGCTTCAATGTTTACAGTGTTCATCCCTGTTGCTTTCGACTTTACTGACTTCACTGAGTTCTGACTTGATTAGTATTTTACTTCGATCATCTCTGCAATGTTGAACTTCGTCAATACTGTATTCGTACGTGAATTTTTATCACTGCGTTACATTTGTACGTCTGCATTGTTATTTTTCGACTTTGGCACTGATCCATACATTTGTCTTGTTGACATGATTTGCACTTTCACTGTTGCTCTCGAGTTTTGTTCATCTAATTCGTTGATACTTGTAACTTTCTGCACATATAAACTTGCATTCTGTTTGCATACATTTCGTGCAGTCTTCAGTTTGTACTTCTGGAACTTGTATAATTTGAGTTGTAGCTTGATGGTTTTGCAGTTGTTCTTCTAGTTGGATACTGATGCATACATGAGCTGTGCACACTCTTTGTTCTTGCATCTTCACCTGGTTGTTCCCTGTACTTGTGTTTCTGGTCTGTATCATGATTGAACATAGCATTCATATTGTTGTTGGATACTTAGAACTGTTGACAACAATTCGACTTCGACTTGGTCTTTGGGCATTGCATCGTTGTAGTTGCATTTATGATTTGATGCTGCAGTCTGCAGTTTCCATATTTGGTCATGTTGCATTATTCATTGCAGTTTGCATGTGCTCAGCACTGTGTCTTGTTCACCATGTTGCAACTGGACTTGTTGCTGGACTTGTTGTGGCTCTATATCTTGTGCAACTTTCACTGTGTCACTGAGGTCTTGCCACTGACTTGTTGTTTTTTGTTGTTGGCATTGTCTTCATGCCTGACTTGATTCATTTGTATTCTGGTCAGTCTTGTACTGTCCACTGCCCTGTAATCTTGAGTTAGTGCTTCACCATATCACTTTTTGATTGATGCTGCATCACTTGTAGCTTTATGTATTCATGTGCTTGTCTGCATTCACTCTGGCTTGTGTTATGATTGCTGTGAAGTTGCATTGATCTCTATAGTACTTTATGTTGACATTTTCTTTGACACTGTTTTGTTGTGTATACCTGTGGCTGTAGTCTTACTACTGTGTTGCTGTGCACTTTTGTGCTTTGCCCCATTCACTGTTGCTGTTTGGTCATTTTGTACTTCTCTTATGTACACTTGCACCTGAACTTTGACACTTGCATGCATTTCTGTAGCTGGTCTTTTCTTAACTTTACTTGAGCATCACTTATCTTGTTGAAGTTTTAACTGGACATTTGAGACTTGTACTTGATGTTGTTGAACTTGGTATTGTGTTGGTTACTGATTTGCCTAAGTTTGTTTACTTGGTGGCATGCATTTGTGATCTGCCTTGTTGCTTGACCTGTCTGGTCTCTGTTCTTTGTTCATTGGTCATTGTTGTAGTGTTCATTGACTTTCTTTGCACTTGCACACTTGCTCTTGTTGCCCACGCACATGAGTTGGCGAGGCAGTGCACACGTGTATGAATGTACACGTGTGTATTGCAGCCACTTATGGTTACCTGTCCCTGTAATATCTATGTGCACGACTTTGTGATGAATTCAAGTGTGAATGATGACGAACAACCCAAATAACTGAGGCAAACCATATTTTCAAAAATCATATTTAATTTTATATTGCAAAAATATTTCTTTTTCAATTTTACTGCGTTAGTGAATATTTTTGCAGATTTCTCAGATGCTGGATTCAAACTGGAATGCAGTTGAAGACAAAATACGAGTGTGAGTGATATGTAGTGAGGTTATCAATGTAAAAATATTTGTGATGTAATCGTGATGTAATCAAAAATGTATATGTACAGTGAGAGCATGAATTTGTACTATTCAAGATTGTAATAAATATTTGTTTGAATAAAATATTTGTTTGAATAAAATTTCTGTTTGATTTCAAAATCTGTGTAACTTGTTCTGTTTGAATTCAAATTCAAATTCTGTATAATTTATTTTATTCAACAAATATTTATTTAATCTATGCAAAACAAAATAGTACATAACCAAATACATTTAAATGAATATAAATCTGTGTAACTTGTTCTGTTTGAATTCAAATTCAAATTCTGTATAATTTATTTTATTCAACAAATATTTATTTAATCTATGCAAAACAAAATAGTACATAACCAAATACATTTAAATGAATATATATGTTTATTATCATCAAACAAAAACATATAAGCGCATATTCAACAATCTCCCCCTTTTGATGATAACAAATATATATTTAAGATTTTGATCGTGTTAAATGTATTTGACCAATTATATACTCTAATTGCTCCCCTATTTAAATGCTTCCTCTCTACATGATGCTCCCCCTACATATATACATACAAATAGAAATATATTCAAATAAGCCTAGATGCATATGGGAAAATTATTTGACCTTTGCTTGATTCTATTTGACAAAATCTTAACTTTTCTCTCCCCCTTTTGTTATCAGCAAAAGAATAATAGTGTGAGAGAAAAATAGAGATAAAGAGATCGATATTAATCCAACATTAATCTCAAATTGAATATAAATATTAAACTTCAATAAGAATCAAACAAAAACCATAACTACCCTTGTTAGGCGCATATTCCAATTTTAGAAATGATGGATATGGTGTTCATATAAAATCATACAGTTGAATCAACTTGTGGTATTTATATCAGGAATTTGAATATCTACTAATCATGCATAACCGTTAGGACTTTTAAATGAGATTAGTAGTATTCCAATTTAATTTTTAAAAATGAAATCAAGTATCTTCTAACCACGCATGACCGTGAGGACTTTTAAATGGGATTAGAATCAACTTGTCTATTTAAGCAATTAATTTTGATATGCGTTCCATACATGCATAACCGTGAGGACTTTTAAATGAGCATGGAAGCACATAATAAAAAAAATTCAAGTAATTCACCCATGCATAACCGTGAGGACTTTTAAATGAGAGTGAATACTTTGGATATTTATTTATTTATTTAAAAATATGGCATGAAAAACAAATGATTCCTGATTATAGTACCACATATCGACAAACTATATTGAATATTTGATAAACCATGGTCGATAGAAATAATGATAGATATAGAAATGGTGATGGAATCTTTACCCAACAAAAAGTTTTATAATTCTTGTTTTAATTCCTAAAGAAATTTTCCAAATATACTCTCTTGAGTAATGTATGTTAAATATCAACACTCATCACTTTTTCAATCACTATTTATCTCTTTGATAATTAGTAGGGAGTCGGATCAGTCAAAATTTGTCATTTAAAATCAAATAAAATTAACTAATCTGAAAAAAATGGTCAAACAATTATTTTCTCGAAGGGTTTATATGAGAAAAAAATTCTGCTAAATGAAAAATTATTTCAAGAGAAAAATATGCAGATATTTTCTTTGAAAAAAAACGATGCAGCAAATGAATGTTTCAAGAATTAATCACGTTCAACTCGTACGTTTTCTTTCAACTAGATTACCAGTATGAACTGCATCTGAATTTCTTTTTCAATCCAAAATATTACTAACTGGATTTGGTAAACCAGACATGAAGTGTGTATCAAAAATTTTAAACCCAATTTTAGCAACAATTTAAATGACATTCTTTGGATTTTGAATTGAAGCCATGTTCACACTCAAACAAATATCATGGTGTTAATTTCAGAAACCATAGGATAAACAATTATATTCATGAGTAATCAACAGTCGATCAACATCTTAATTATTTCAAAAACAATTTCTTGAAGTTTCAACTATTTCTTAAAATCCTTTTTCACATGAGTTTGAAATCGTGCAAATTTACAAGCAGTGATCAAAATGTCAAAATATGTCTAAGTGTAGCAAGAGTAATCAAGGATCAATAAGATACCATAATTTGACCAAACAAATTAAATTCAATGATGAAAGGATGGTTGGTCTTCTTTTAAACACAAATCAAAGTAAGAACAAGTCAAAAGAAATCATATCAATTAAGAATAAGTCAGAATTAAAGGCATCATCTCATTATCACAATTTTGGATGATTTAATTCAGAATATGGTGCATATTATCACAGAATTATACCTTCACCTGTTTTACCTTTACGATAATTTTACGTGATTTCCCATTGTGATTCTGTCACCTTTATACTAGGCTAAGGAACTTTGCTTTGTTGCCCGTTGTGTTTCTGGAACAACCAAAATCCAGAGAACACCGTTGTCGTTCCTTAGCCTGCCACCACACCTACACGATGAAAGATTTTTGTGACCTATTTCTAGGTCCATGATTGTTAGTGGCAGTAACATTATGAATAAACAAACCCTTTGGAACCCAAACTTGTTTAGACTTTTCATTCTTGTTCCAATAGACATGAAATTTGTTTGTAGAATTCTTAGGAACCCAAACTTGTATAAATTTTGTGTTCTTGTTCCTATGACTACAATTTTCAGAATGATGTCCAATTATTTCACATATATCAAAGACACTTTTCCCTTTTGCATTATCCTCAGCTTGTGTTTTCCCAAAACCAAGTCCTTTTCTGTTGTTAGCAAAAATTTGATTTCCCAATAGCATGTTGAAAGATTTTTGCCTCTTGAAAAGTTATTCAAAGATTTCTCAAGATTTTGGACTTTGGTTTTTAGTGTTGTATTTTCAATGACAAGTGAGGTGCATCGATTTATAAAATCCTTTTTCCTAGTGTCGATGGTTTCCTTAAGATTCAAGTTTTCTTTTTCAAGATTCTCAAAGTTATTCTTTAGTTTTGTCAATTCTGAATCTAAAACTTTACATCTTTTACATTCTAGGTTTTGAATATTTTCAAGTTCAGTTTCTAACCTAAAATTTTTACGAGCAAGTTCTCTCCTATCAGTTTTCAGTTTTTCAATTTTATATTCAAGAGCATCAACTACTTTAGTAAGATCAGAACACATAAAAACAAGATCTCTATAGGAATACTCACCTTCCTCACTAGATTCCTCTGAGCTTGAATCTGAATTTGATTTCGCCATAAGACACAAGTTAGCCTCCTCTGCGCTGCTATCCGAAGCTTCTTCTCCTTCTTCATCATCCCAAGTTGCTGCAAATACCTTCTTCGCCTTTTTCTTTCCTTTGCTGTTTTTGAGAAGTGGACATTTTGGTTTGATGTGGCCAGGCTTGTTGCAGTTATAACATGTCGGTTCATTATCGGAATTGTCAGAATCTTTTGGCTTATTACGATTTGTTTTCTTCTTGCGTGGCTTGAATTTCGACCATTTTCTAAGATTATTGACAGCCATTGCAAGCTCTTCAATTGGATCTTCTTCATCGCTTTCTTCTTTGCTCTTTAAGGCAATCGTCTTTTTCTTTGGTTCGGAGTTGTTGCGTTGTTCCTTTGCTTTTAGCTCAAGCTCATATGTCATCAAGTTTCCAATCAACTCCTCCATACTTCGCTTACTCAGATCTTTCGATTCTTGGATTGCTGTGACTTTTGCCTCAAAGTTCATTGGTAAGACTCGTAGTATCTTCCGCACAAGCTCTACCTCAGTAAATACCTTCCCAAGTGCTCTAGCGTTGTACACCAAGGTTGAAAAGCGTCCAAACATGTCCTTTATGCTCTCGCCTTTGTCCATCACAAAGTTCTCGTATTCATTGCTGAATAGGGCTAGACGAGACTCCTTGACTTGAGAAGTTCCTTCGTGTGTCACCTCCAAAGTATGCCATATTTCCTGTGCTGTTGTACAATGAGAAATTCTATTAAATTCATTTTTATCAAGAGCACATATTAAAGCATTCATTGCTTTAGCATTTGTCGTTTTCAATCTCTTATCGTTAGCATCCCACCTATCCTTAGGTTTAGGAATCTCAGTATCACCAACGATTATAGTGGGAAGTTTATAGCTAGTTTCAATAATATCCCAAACATCATAATCAACGGAACTAAGATAAATACTCATCCTAACTTTCCAATAAGCATAATCGTTCCCGTTAAACATGGGTGGCCTAACGATAGATTGCCCCTCAGAAAAAGCATTATTTTGTAGACTCATGACTCTAGAGTTAAATACAATATATACCGGGCTCTGATACCACTTGTAGGATCTAGATTAACCCTAGGGGGGGTGAATAGGGTTATAGCAAATTTTCTCGAATTAAACACAGAAATATAATAGCAGAAATAAATATGCTGAAAAGTAAATCACACACAAAATTTACCTAGCTTCGGCAACCCCTGCCTACTGCTGCATTCACAGATTTCTATTAGAATTAAACAGTATCACGCTTACAACAACTCTACTAGACTCGCAGATCCTTTTGCTCCCGCTCACAAACACTCTACTAGACTCGCACACCCTGCTCCCGCCTATAGAGTTTCGCTCACTCGCAAACACTGCTCCCGCCTATAGAGCTTTGCAAACTCGCACTCCCTGCTCACTGAACTAATTCTAAATAGACAATCTGACACTACCTAATCCCTAGGTGGTGATTTACAAATTCTTTGACACGAAAAGAAAAAACAACTTCAAAAATAACCGCAGGAGCAAAAATTAAAATACGAACTTGAATCTGTAATTTTTGCTCAAAATAAAAAACTAAAAACCCCTTTTATAAAATTAAAAACTAAATTCCCCCTTTTTGTAATAATAAGGCCGGCCCACTTGAATCCCCTTTTCTTTTGCTTGTGAAAAATGTCGGCCACTTATTCTTAACCCGATCCACTTGCTAGCCGTTCCTCTTTTCCTCTTTCTACTGTAATCAATGATGGACCGATCTCTTGTCGAATTAGGGCTTTGCCTCTGGTTTGAGATGCTCTTGCTTCTCTGATGTTCGATTGTTGCCCTTGCTCACTGTTTCGCTTATGATGGTTTCTGGTTTGAGTTGCTCCTCTGTTAATCGATTGTGAAATTAGGGCTTTTGGAATTCGGCTTCAATTTGGTATGTAACTTTCCTTTTGCTTGAATGCTTGAATTCGATGGTTGCTCTGCTTGCCAATGATGAACTTGGGTTTGTGATTGATAGTTTAATTGTGAATTGAAGCTTATTACTGATGATGATACCTTCGGGTTGAATTTATATGAATTCACGACACTTGAATTCCTTCGTATCAATTTGATACTTTCCTAATTCTCAATTACCTGTTGCGCACGTCTTTCCTGATTTTCTTTCTCAACGTGATCGATACGGCAGTGATTTACGTGATCACCACGGTGTTGAATTCATTTGACTTTTTCAAATTTACACACTTGAATTTCTTACTTGGTTTTGTGCCCTGATCATTACTGCACTGTTTTGATTTCTTGAATCATATCCACGGCTTCAACGTTTACAGTGTTCATCCCTGTTGCTTTCGACTTTACTGACTTCACTGAGTTCTGACTTGATTAGTATTTTACTTCGATCATCTCTGCAATGTTGAACTTCGTCAATACTGTATTCGTACGTGAATTTTTATCACTGCGTTACATTTGTACGTCTGCATTGTTATTTTTCGACTTTGGCACTGATCCATACATTTGTCTTGTTGACATGATTTGCACTTTCACTGTTGCTCTCGAGTTTTGTTCATCTAATTCGTTGATACTTGTAACTTTCTGCACATATAAACTTGCATTCTGTTTGCATACATTTCGTGCAGTCTTCAGTTTGTACTTCTGGAACTTGTATAATTTGAGTTGTAGCTTGATGGTTTTGCAGTTGTTCTTCTAGTTGGATACTGATGCATACATGAGCTGTGTACACTCTTTGTTCTTGCATCTTCACCTGGTTGTTCCCTGTACTTGTGTTTCTGGTCTGTATCATGATTGAACATAGCATTCATATTGTTGTTGGATACTTAGAACTGTTGACAACAATTCGACTTCGACTTGGTCTTTGGGCATTGCATCGTTGTAGTTGCATTTATGATTTGATGCTGCAGTCTGCAGTTTCCATATTTGGTCATGTTGCATTATTCATTGCAGTTTGCATGTGCTCAGCACTGTGTCTTGTTCACCATGTTGCAACTGGACTTGTTGCTGGACTTGTTGTGGCTCTATATCTTGTGCAACTTTCACTGTGTCACTGAGGCCTTGCCACTGACTTGTTGTTTTTTGTTGTTGGCATTGTCTTCATGCCTGACTTGATTCATTTGTATTCTGGTCAGTCTTGTACTGTCCACTGCCCTGTAATCTTGAGTTAGTGCTTCACCATATCACTTTTTGATTGATGCTGCATCACTTGTAGCTTTATGTATTCATGTGCTTGTCTGCATTCACTCTGGCTTGTGTTATGATTGCTGTGAAGTTGCATTGATCTCTATAGTACTTTATGTTGACATTTTCTTTGACACTGTTTTGTTGTGTATACCTGTGGCTGTAGTCTTACTACTGTGTTGCTGTGCACTTTTGTGCTTTGCCCCATTCACTGTTGCTGTTTGGTCATTTTGTACTTCTCTTATGTACACTTGCACCTGAACTTTGACACTTGCATGCATTTCTGTAGCTGGTCTTTTCTTAACTTTACTTGAGCATCACTTATCTTGTTGAAGTTTTAACTGGACATTTGAGACTTGTACTTGATGTTGTTGAACTTGGTATTGTGTTGGTTACTGATTTGCCTAAGTTTGTTTACTTGGTGGCATGCATTTGTGATCTGCCTTGTTGCTTGACCTGTCTGGTCTCTGTTCTTTGTTCATTGGTCATTGTTGTAGTGTTCATTGACTTTCTTTGCACTTGCACACTTGCTCTTGTTGCCCACGCACATGAGTTGGCGAGGCAGTGCACACGTGTATGAATGTACACGTGTGTATTGCAGCCACTTATGGTTACCTGTCCCTGTAATATCTATGTGCACGACTTTGTGATGAATTCAAGTGTGAATGATGACGAACAACCCAAATAACTGAGGAAAACCATATTTTCAAAAATCATATTTAATTTTATATTGCAAAAATATTTCTTTTTCAATTTTACTGCGTTAGTGAATATTTTTGCAGATTTCTCAGATGCTGGATTCAAACTGGAATGCAGTTGAAGACAAAATACGAGTGTGAGTGATATGTAGTGAGGTTATCAATGTAAAAATATTTGTGATGTAATCGTGATGTAATCAAAAATGTATATGTATAGTGAGAGCATGAATTTGTACTATTCAAGATTGTAATAAATATTTGTTTGAATAAAATTTCTGTTTGAATTCAAAATCTGTGTAACTTGTTCTGTTTGAATTCAAATTCAAATTCTGTATAATTTATTTTATTCAACAAATATTTATTTAATCTATGCAAAACAAAATAGTACATAACCAAATACATTTAAATGAATATAAATCTGTATAACTTGTTCTGTTTGAATTCAAATTCAAATTCTGTATAATTTATTTTATTCAACAAATATTTATTTAATCTATGCAAAACAAAATAGTACATAACCAAATACATTTAAATGAATATATATGTTTATTATCATCAAACAAAAACATATAAGCGCATATTCAACAGTATATAACACTTGAGCAGCTGTATAGGATTTTTCCATCTCAACAGCCGAAGAGGACTTTTCTGCCTGATACAAACTAATAGGACTTTTAAAATTTTGATAAAGTTATTAACGCTTTGTGTTCTTGACAACACTGATTTGTCTTTGATAGTACACCCTTCCTATACTCAAATCCTCAAGTATATTTCATGTGTGTGAAAATTGGGAAGAAAGATATTGCTTTGAATCGAAGTATATAGTAATTAACCCTGAGATTCAAGCAATATATCTTTGACTAGAAAGCTTTTAGAATGCAGAAATATAGTCAAGAAATATAGATCAGAGAATAGAATAGATTGAAGTAAATTGGAAGATTAAAGTCATGGATTTATACCTATAAATATAGTATATAAGGTTGCTACTATTCAAGAAGAGTTTCAATTAAGAATTCCATCCGTAACTCTTCGAATTGGATAGTTACTCTTCGCAAAGAGAAAGTAGCCTTCAGGAAATATGGCAGTTGCGTACGGTCAGTCAACTGGTCAAAAATATCTAGTTGACTGAATATTCAAAGTGGTGTGCACATGTGCATGTCTACGCAAAGAACAAAGATTCAATCGACTGGTGAATTCAGTCCAGTAGACTGAACTGTGCTTTTTTGCACAGTGAGCAATTATGCACACTATTTTGTGTGTGTGTGTGTGTGTGTGTGTGTGTATATTTAAAACTTTTGTATAGTGTGTGTAAACTACCTAAGGAGTGATTTTAACAATTATAAACTATAACTACGACTCAAACAATAAAGATTTTTATAGCGTACTCTGTTTGAAGTCTAGTTTCCTTTGTAGTTCACCACGTGTGTATAGCTTTCTCTTTTTTGTCGCTTTGATCGCCTAATCTCACCGTTGATCATTGAAGTTTGTCATGAATCAAAACTCATGATTCAACATTCTCCCCCTTTTTGATTGATGACAACCGATTTTGACGGTTCTTTATATATGGAAATATATAAGATAGATTATATATTCCTCCTCCCTAAATGTGTGGCAACTTTTCTATTCCTGCATAAAAAGTTTTACACAAATTTCTCCCTCTTTATCATCGACAAAAAGGAATACTTAATTCAATAATCACAGAGCACTAACGAATATTTGTAGAATGAGACATTACGAATCATTACAAATACGAACATAAACATTATCATACAAACATTCACAAACATATCACATCACAGACATTGTTTTACGAATACAAACATCATGAAAGCACAAACGTTTGGTCATAAAGTTACAAACAGAACATCATAAAGCATATCATAGTTTTTCACAAAAGAAAGCTTACCAAAAATTCAAATTTTCACTTCCATTTTCCCTATCATTCATCGGAATCTTCTTCTTCATCATCTTTAGGAATCATTGGCCTCTTCCTCTTATCTTTGTCCATATCACTTTCTGTTTCCTCATCCGATGTTGTCCACGTAAATTCCGGTGCCATTTGTTTTTCGGATGAGGTAGATGAACTAGCGGGTAAGAGATAGCTTCCCATAATATGCCAAAGAAGCTCTTATCTTATTCAACTTCTAATCAATTTTCTTGTCGAGGAGTTTGACACGTGAATCTAATATCACTTGATTGCAAGCAATAAGATCGATTGCTTCACGTGTTCCTTGGGATGGTGTAGTGGTTCGAATTTCATCGCCTTATCTTTGCGGTGGTGCTTCTTCTTATGTTCTTAGGAACCTTTTTTCCAATCTTGGAATGTCATGATACAGAGGGGTCTTGGGGTAATTTCATGAGGCCTATTGTCCGACTATTAAGAGTTTTACAATTGAAGTGTCCGAGTCGGGTATTGGCACTTGAAGGTCCATAAGCAATCTCGTAATGTATTCTCTGTAGTAGATTATATTTTGTTTCCCTTGATTGAAAACTAGAAGTTCATCACGAATAAATTTCGGACAATTTATTTGAACATTTCCATTATAGCATACAGTGCTCTATAGTTCTCCGGGTATACCAATTCATATGATCCGGTTCCTGGAAGTTCATTAAGGCACGATGCAAAATTCTTGTTGTCGGTCATAGTGAAATAGATCTCAATTCTCTCGTATTATCTTCAAGGAAATGATGGCTTATCTCGTCCCAAATATTGATACCGCAATTCAAGTCTTCCAATATATTCCATCTACCAGAGTGTGAAGTATGTGTCCTATTCTTACTAAAGAGAAAATACTTGGCATCCACAAACTAGACTCCAAACACAATTATCTATATTCCGTGGAATTTGGTCATCTAGATTGAGATTAGCCAGAAATAATTTCACCATAGTGTGATTAATTTTTACCTTGTTCTAATTGTGGTCTAATAGCGATTCCAAATGACTTCTTCTAGCCAAATCTTGAATTCCGTATGCGTTGAAGTCGGGGTAAACCACAAACGATCCTTCTACAAATCTTGATTCCTTCATTTTGTTCCACCATTCAACCACTACATGATTGTAAAGCCATTAACCAATTTGCATATCAATTGGTACTAAAGAGGTTGAGGTTGCTCTTCGTTGTCTTTTCTGAGGTCTAGGAGCCATGATGTTGAATGATTTGGAGAATTTTTGATTTAGGAATGCTTTGGAATGTTTTAGGGTTTTGAATGTTTTGAGTTTGAAATGAGTTTATGAAAGAAAATGTACATGAATGGTTTATAACCTAGGCTTTTTTGTGTCTCTATTACGTTGTTCAGTCGACTGAACTAAAAAGTTCAGTTGACCGAACCCTTTTCCTGAAGCGTTTTGCTCTGGAAATGAGTTCATTCGACTGGACATTTTGGTCTAGTCAACTGACTTGTGTCAGTGACTTTTGCTTGCTTTATATTGCAATGCAACTAAGTTTATTTTATACGATGATTTCATAACATAATATAACAATGATTATACAAAATATAATACCAATTGAAAGATATATTTATATATTTCTTGATGATTACACGAAGACATGCATTAATAATAAAATTTCAAAAACAAAGTGATCATCAACGAATATGGTTTATTTTGAAGGTGATTTCTTTGGAGTCTTAGATTCTCCTTATCATCCTTCTTTGATGACGTGTTCGCTGGTGATTGATTGAATTTGCGATCCCATGAGTTTGGAGTTCGAGGAGAGTATCGTGGAGAAGGATCCAACGGATTTCGATATCCAACTGATGGGTCGAGCGATGAACACGGCTTTGGTAATGGTTCATGTGCGTCTATTGGCTTAGAGTTTCAAAATTTAACAACAGTTCGTTACAAAAAATTTAAGCATCTTGCCATCCCTTTTTGTTCGAAATATAATTCACATTATAGGTCCATTTGTTGTTGTTGGTAGTGATGAATATTGTCGATCTTCTCTTTAATTGAAGGCGAGATGAACGTAGATTGTTTTCCTTTCTTATTATCCGGTGTATAACCGGTATGGTAACTTTCCCACATACGTACCGGTTTATATTCCGGTGTTGGAGTAGGTGATTGATGGTCACAGCTATCTGAAGAAGGTGTTGCGTAGGAGAGGTGTGAGTTATCTGAGGATTGCAACACCATTACGATGTGATAATAAAATATGAAGCTTGTATTTGAAAAGTGTATGCAACATTTCAAAAATTCATGTATATATAGGAGTAGAAACCTATATTATCTATAGTCACAATATGAAATTAGTTTTAGACCATATATAAATAAGTTAGTGATTTAAGGTAGGAAAATGATTTGAAAAGGTATAGTTAACAGAATTTCGAGAAAATTTAATATAGGATGAGCTAACTTTTACTACTGAACAAGAAACAATAACTCCAAACTTGTAGACAGATGAGATTTCCAGCAGAGAGACCATAGTTCAATCCCTGTCAGCTTTAATATTTTTGAATTTCGAATTTTTTTTTTATAACAAAAAGTGGATTCTATGCCGTGACAAGAAACACACGTAGCTCAAGTGGTTATAGACACTAGAAATTTAGGAATGGATGGAGTTCGAATCCCACCATGGTTAGAAATCATATATTTTATTTTTCATGTTTATGCCATTTTATTAATAAATATTAAAAAAATTTGTTGACATTATTCCAAGTTCTCTTCTTAGTTTTATAGATATATTTTCATTTAATGGTTTAGTGAAAATATCAGCTAGTTGATATTCTGAATTTACAAATTCTAAATTTACTAAATTCTTTTCAATACAATCACGAAGAAAATGATGTCGTATATCAATATGTTTGGTTTGTGAGTGACTTATTAGATTTTTAGAAAGTATTATCACAATATATTACTGATTTATTTAAATGTATATCGAAACCTTTTAGTGTTTGTGGCATATAGACGACTTGAGCACAAGCTAAAGCAGCAGATATATATTCTGCTTCACACGTCGATAAGGAAACACAGTTTTGTTTCTTGCTAAACCAAGAGACTAAGGAATATCCAACAAAGTGACACATCCCACTCATACTCTTTCTATCCGTCTGACTTCCTCCAAAATCAGCATCACTATATGATACTAATTCAAAAGGACATTCTTTCGGATAAAATAGTCCGAAATCTATGGTTTTGCTTAAGTAATGAATAATGCATTTTACTGATCACATATGTGATTCTTTAGGATCTGCTTGAAGTCAAGCACATAAAAAACACTCATCATTATATCGGGTCTACTAGCAATTAAGTATAGTAATGATCCAATCATACTACGATATAGTTTTTGGTCGACACTTTTGCCTTCTTCATCTCTATCGAGATGCATTGTTGTACTCATCAGGGTCTGTTTGGCTATAGTGGTTTCCATACCAAATCGTTTAATTAGATTATTACAATATTTTTCTTGATTAATAAAAATTCCATTTTCTTATTGTTTTATTCATAATCCAAGAAAATGTGATGATTCTCCCATATGTGACATTTCAAATTCATTACTCGTTATAGTTGAAAATTCCTGACATAATTTTTCATTAGTTGACCCAAAAATAATATCATCTACATATATTTGAATAACTAAAATATCATTTTTAGTCTTTAATAAATAAAGCTTGATCAACCTTTCTAATTTCAAAACCAGAGTCTAAATATTTCTTAAGACGATCGTACCAAGCACGTGGTGCTTGTTTTAAACCATATAAAGCTTTCTTAAGTTTATAGACGTGATTTGGAAAAATTTCGTGAATGAAAAGAGGAGGTTGTTCGATATAAACATTTTCTTTAATATATCTATCTAGAAAAGCACTTTTTACGTCCATTTGAAATAATTTAAAGCTGTGAAAATACGCGAAGGTTAATAAAATGCGTATGGCTTCTAATCTAGCGACTAGAGCGAAGGTTTCTTCATTATCAATACCTTCTTCTTGATTATATCCTTGCGTTACTAATCTAGGTTTATTTTTAGTTATATTACTAATTCATCGGCTTTATTTTTTAACACCCATTTAGTACCAATGACTGATTGATCACTTGGTCTAGGAACAAGTTCCCAAACTTCATTTGTTTCGAATTTATTTAGTTCTTCTTCTATAGAAAGAATCCAATAGTCATCTGTTGAGGCTTCTTTTATATTTTTAGGTTCTATTATAGACAGAAATGCTATATGACCCATTTGATTTAATTGGTGTCTAGTTCTAATGTTTGAATTTACTTCTCCAATTATATTTCTAACAGGGTGATCCCATAAAATTGTAGGTGGAGATCTTATATTTTCTTCATTATGAATAATGTTTTCATCTTCTCTAATAATAATATTATTATTATCATTAACTTTTTGAGTAATATCATCATCATCCAAGTGATTTTTGATATTATTCATATTTTCATTAATAACTTTATTTTTATTTATAAATTTTTCATCAAAATAAACATGAAGAGTTTCTACAGTAATTTTAGTTCGTTTATTAAAAATTCGAATAGCTTTACTTCATTTTGAATAACCTAAAAATATTCCTTCATCGGATTTTGGATCGAACTTACTGAGTTTATCTTTACTATTTAAAATAAAACATTTTGAACCAGAAACCTTAAAATATGAAATATTTTGTTTTCTTCCATTTAATAGTTCATATGGAGTATTTTTAGTCAGTGGTCGTATAGAAACATAATTCAAAACATAACAAGCAGTTGCTACAGCTTCTGCCCAATTTTTTTTGGTAAAGTGGTTCCATTTAATAAAGTTCTTGCATATTCCTATAATGTTCTATTTTTCCTTTCTAAAACTCCATTTTGTTATGGTGTTCTAGCAAAAGAAAAATTGTGATTAATTGCTTTCTTATTACAAAAATGTTCACGGCTTCATTTTCGAATTCTCCTCCATGATCACTTCTAATATTTTTAATTTTTAAATTTAATATTTTCAATTATTTTGACAAATATTTTAAAGCTTTCAAAAGTATCACTTTTATTTTTCATGAATATAGTCCATTTATATCTAGAAAAATCATCTATAACAAACATATACCTATTATGATTGATTGATTGAATCTGAGTAGGTCCAAAAAGATCCATATGTAATAGTTCATGTGGTTGTTCTGTAGATAATACTTTCTTAGATTTAAAAGAAGATTTTTTAATTTTCCCAATTGACATGCGTCACAGATGTTGTCAATTTTGAATTTTATATCGGGTAAACCGTTTACTAGTTTATTTTTTGCTAATTTATTCATAGTTTTAATATTTATATGAGAAAATTGTTTCTACCATGGCCAAGAATCATTTTCTTTTGCTACCAAACGCATATTAGAGTTATTATTTATATTCATATTTAAAATATAAATATTTCTATCCCATATACCTTCAAAGATTAAATCTTGATTTTTATTAGTAATATTGCATTTATTTTCTGAAAATAATATATTAAAACCTTTATCGCATAATTGACTTATACTTAGTAAATTATGTTTTAATTTTTAACTAATAAAACTTCAGTAATGAGAGGTAAATTAGAGGTATCGTTGCTGCTGACATTGCCTTTGCTGATGATATAGCCTTTGGAGTTATCTCCAAATGTGATCGATCCTCCATTCGAGTAGATAATGTTGATTAGCATATCTTTATTGTCAGTCATGTGTTTAGAGCATTTGCTGTCCAATATCCATTTTCCACTCTTTTTAAGTGGTACCTGCAAAAAATAAAGAATAATATTGGTACCCACTTCCTCCATTAGGGTCCTATGGGTTCAATCTTAGGAAGCCAAACACAATAGGGTTCAGAGTTCCCTTTAAAAATATAATTATCATTATAATGAACAGTTTCCATTAATGATTTAAAATATTTATTCCTAATCAAATTATTATTTCTTTTAGGAATCCATATTTTTATAGTCTTAATTTCCTTAGAAATTGTTGATTTAATATCCTTTTTATACCTATTTTTAATGTTATTCAAACCTTTTCCGAATTCCGGTCTAAATAATTTTTTATATCCTAGTCCTGATTTATTTGAGGTAGACTGAGAATTTTCTATAATTTTAGAAAGATTCTCTCTTCCTTCATTAAAATTAGAAATATTTGAAGAAATATTTTCTAATTTCATTTTGAGACTAGAATTTTCTCATTCTAAAACTTTATAGCCAGATTTTAAATCTTGAATATCTACTGACAGATCATCATTCTTATTTTTCTAATTTCTAATTCTTGAGTAATCATAGATATTTAGGAAGTTAAATTAGAATTAGATTCTTGAGTATTCTCAAGTTCCTCTTCTAGAATTTTCTTCTCGTCTTTTGGCATACTCGCATCTAATTCCGATTCATTAAGTTTTTTTATTAATTCCTTATTCTTATTTTTAATCTTTTTCACTAAATCTATAAATTCTGAATTAATTTCTACTAAATCATCAAAACTTAAATCACTTACATCGTCTTTTATGGCCATGAAGTATACATTAGCTTGTTCATTGTCGCTGTCATTGTCATTATCACTATCTGATGAGTCTGATTCGTCCCAAGTGGCTGAAAAAGCTTTCTTTTTGAGTTTGTCCTTCTTGAATTTGTTTTTTTACATTTTGGACAATCTTTCTTCGTATGGCCCTTCTTATGACATTCATAGCATTCCATGACTAAAGATGATGGTTTATTGCTATCAGTATTGTTGTTGGAGTTACTTTTGTTACTCCTAAATTTTTTATTCTTTTTTAATTTCTTAAACTTTTTGAAGTTTTTTGCAATAGGTGCCATATCCTCTTCATCTATATCTGAGTCATCTTTTTCGGCTTGAATTGCTAGATTCTTCTTATCATGTGCTTGAACTTTATTTGCCTACAAATTCACTTAATATGACATTAGAATTCCTATTAACTCTTTTGGTTTCATAGTGGAAAGATCCTTTGCTTCTTCAATAACTAAGACCTTTCTTTCCCATTCATCCATTAAAAAGTTTAGGATTTTTGATACTATATCAAAATCAGAAATTTTTTCTCCTAGTCCTAATAATGAATGATAAATATCTTGGAATCTAGAATATATATCATTAATGGACTCATTTTCCTTCATTCTAAAATTTTGAAATTGATTCTTAAGCATAGATATCTCGCTTCGTTTAACCTTGTTAGTACCTTCATGAGTTATTTTTAGTGTTCGCCATAATTCATATGCAGTATTACACACGCTAACACGATTAAACTAATTCTTGTCCAAGGCGCAAAACAACATATTCATAGCTTTAGCATTTGCAGTAGCATCTAATTTTTGTGTGTTTGACCATGTAGAATATTTAATTGTGGGTATATGATATTCATATTATGTGATATTTCATGAATCAAAACCATTTGCTTGCATATAAATTCTCATACATATAGCCCAATAAGTGTAATTCATGCCATTGAATAGTGGTGGTCGTGCAGTGGATTGGCCTTCTATAAAACTATTGTTAGTGTTATTTTCCATATTACTAGAATATATCAAATAACAGTGTAACGGTTATTAGACGACCGTGCTCTGATACCAATTGAAAGAACGTATGCTGTACAGCTAATACTTAGGATCGTGTAATATGGAATGTATTATAATCTAAATGTGGAAACAGATTATAATAGTAAAGTAAATAAGAATAAGCATACCAGGAGTTAACTTCCCGTTCTATATTCAGTCCTAGACTTCCCTCTAGAATTTCACTCAATAGCCCCTCACATAACCCGGAGGAATAGGTATACAACACCTGAGCAGCCGAACAGGATTTTTCCACCTCAGAACCGAAGAGGACTTTTCCGCCTGATACAAACTAACAGGACTTCTACAATTTCGATAAAATTGTTGACGCTTTGTGTTCTTGATAACACTGATTTGTCTTTGATAGTTCAACCTTCCTATAATCAATTCCTCAAGTATATATTGTGTGTGTGAAGATTAGAAAGGAAGATATTGCTTTGAATCGAAGTATATAATAATTAACTCTAAGATTCAAGCAATATATCTTTGATTAGAAAGCTTTTAGAATGCAGAAATATAGACAAGAAATATAGATTAGAGAGTAGAATAGATTGAAGTAAATTGGATGATTAGAATCATGGATTTAGATCTATATATATATATAGTATATAAGGTTTCTACTGTTCATGAAGAGTTTCAATCAAGAGTTGCATCCGTAACTCTTTGAATTGGATCGTTACACTTCGTAAAAAGAAGCAACCCTTCAGGAAATATGGCAGTTGTGTAGGTCAGTCGACTGGTCAAAAATATCTAATTGACTGAATTTCAAAGTGGTATACACGTGTGCATGTCTGTAAAAGAACACATATTCAGTTGACTGGTGAATTCAGTCCGGTCGACTGAGCTATGCTTTTTTGCATAGTGGGCACTTATGCGCACTATTTTGTATATATATATTTAAACTTTTTATAGTGTGTGTAAACTACTTGAGGAGTGATTTTAACAATTATAAACTATAACTACAACTCAAACAATAAAGATTTTTATAGCGTACTCGGGTTTGAAGTCTAGTTTTCTTTGTAGTTCACCACGTGTGTATAGCTTTCTCTTTTTTGTCGCTTTGATTGTCTAATCTCATCGTTGATCGTTGAAGCTTATTATGAATCAAAACTCATGATTCAATAGAATAATCCTTATAAAGCGTAGCAAAGTCGACTCTAGGAGCTTGTATAGGAGCACCACCATCTAAAACCACACTAGGAGTAGTTTGGGCTCTCCTCATCAGTCGAGCCATCATTGCATGAAATACGGCTTGAAAATCAGGTGTAGCAGCTCCCGATCCCGCTCCCTCTTCCACTCCTGAAGTAAGGTTGTTTCTTGTGTTCTGATTTATCCTTATCTGTAATAAGAAAGATTAGCCTCTTTCAATGAAAAGCTATAATGGTACCCAAGTGCATACCATACTGTATAATAATATTATATAGCCTAATATCTTCATTAACAAGCACACTCCCTCCTTTAGCATATAATCTTGAATTGCTTTGGTTAACTCGTAACCAATGCTCTGATACCAAATGTGATGACCGTCCCATACCACTCGCACCAAATGACCTAAAAGAGCGCTGTAAATGCGCCAGGCTGATATGGGACGATCATTAAGGTTGAAATTTAAAGTAGAAAACCTGTTTCATATCTCACAACGCATGAATAAAATTTAATATAGAAAATATACAATAGAATATAGTGAGCTGTAACAAATGAAAGATAATGTCTCTACTAGAACATCATGATTTATGGTATAAATATCATAATATCTCATTACAACATTTCCTCACTACAAACCTCAGAGTATATAACAACAAACAGGAAATATAGAGTAATACGCCATAGTTCTTCCAAGCTCGTCTTCATACAACAATTGCGACTCCAAAATTGTTATCTAGTCTACTCATTTAAGAGTACCCTAGATGATAAGAGGAAACATAAAACCTTGGGCCAAACAACAGTTTGATGCGAGCAATAAATGACTATCAAAAGCTATACTAGAAAATATAATACTAGACAGGTACGCAAAGCCATACCTGGCCTATCCCTGCAACCAAAGAGTTAGCACATAATAATAAGATATAATATGCCACTAAAAATAAACGACAATAGGATACTGCAACAGAACAGGTTAAAAGAATCTAAGCAGCCTCCTTCATACGCCTTATTCCCAATCCCTCCTCCAGCATTCCTATAGATGATAGCCTACCCAAAAGTAGACATAGCAATCATAGCAACCATAAAATCCAAAACCTAGTTATCGTCTTTTAAAGCCTTAAATATATGATAACTCGTGTGGCCCCGTCCATGCTTTTCCAGAGACTATTGGAAATCCCCGCTCTTGATTGTGTTCCTCCGTACTTTCAAGTCCAAAACCTCACACGGTTGTCTCTTACAGTACCTTCATATTGTCTGACATTACACCCTCTTGGAGTACTCCAGGATACACGACTGGTGCTACTAGCCCTCAGGTGCACCTACATATAGTACCTCAGCTTGAACGCAACCAGAACACTCCGAGTTATCAACGATTCCTTGGCACTCACAAATCTTCCCAGCTTTCACTATTCCAATCCACTTTCGGGTACGAGTCCTACCACTCAACCCAGTCCATTATACCACAGCCTCGTTCCATCTCGAGTAGTGCACAAGTAATGCTGAAATCTATGCAAAGAATGGAGAATTGGAGAGGAGGTAGGTTTTGAGGCCCATATGAAATGAGATGCAAAGGTTTTAATATGGTCTCTCTCACCTCATATTTATAGTCAAACTAGATTAGACTAACGGGATTGCTAGTTGACACATCAATCACCTTTCTAATTCTGGCCAGCAGTTTACAAAACTTAAAACTGCTATAACTTCTTAACTACTTATCTGATATCCCTATATGACCACTATACGGAATGTTAAACCACCATCTCAAAGCAATAAACTAGGTTAGAACATCTAATTCGGCTCCTATCAAAAGTTATGGCTGAAATAAGATCTCCAAGCGCAAAATGGTCACATAGAATTTAGGAAAAATCATGGATATGTAAAACATCCCTAAGAATCATATTTCAAAATATTAGAACAATATGACCTCGGATGAATTAAATAGATTTATTTTACGATCCTTCGATACGTAAAATACGGATCTTTGCAGCATGTATCCCTAGAAAGGGATTAGCAGAGAGTAGTGCACAAGTAATGCTGAATCAAAGATCAAGCAATGAATCGAGTTCCAGTGATCCAAATGACGTGAAAATTGGAGGTTACACTTATTTTTGCATGATCAAGCGACTGTAGGGATCGCTTCCCAAAACTCAACCAAAAAAGAGATCATTGCCGATCCCTCCACATTGGGAATTAGGCCTAGAGATCTCTCTAGTGGTCCTATGTGGATTAGAAGGTCCTTCAGCCAAAATATCAGAGAGATACATGGTCGTCTTCATCTATAAATACTGGCCTGATGGGTCATTCTGAGGATCTTTACGCTACTTGTTACTCTAGCTCTATTGTAATTAAGTATTTACCTTTGTTGTTGTTGTAATCAGATTTATAAGTGATTAATAAAGGATCATCTTCAAAATGGATGTAGGCATACAACGCCGAACCATTATAAATTTATATATCTCTGATTATAGTTAATTCTAAGTTACTTGTTAATCCATCTACTCAGTTTAGTTTTATTTTTCTTCACTTACTTCTCTATAAAAAATTATTCTTGGGCGTTTATGACCAATTTAGTTTCAAACGGTTATTGAGTAATCTCATTCGGCCTAAAAAACGCTGGGGCAATTTATCAACGGCCGGTGAACATAATGTTCAAGGATCGGATAGGACGAATAATGGAAGTCTATATGGATGACATACTATTCAAATCATGTGTGTTTGGAAATAATTTGATAACTTATCGAAAAATTTTGAGATTCTTCAGAAGTATGAAATGAAGCATAACCCGCTGAAGTATTCTTTCGGCATAGCTTTGGGGAAATTTTTGGGCTTCATCGTGAATGCTAAGGGCATTGAAGCTAGTCCTGAGCAAATCACTACCCTACAGAACGTCACAACCCCTACGACCAAAAATGAATTGCAAAGTCTGAATGGAAAGGTTGTAGCGCTGAGCCGGTTTATTTCCAAAGCAATAGATAGGTATATACCATTCTTTGACGCATTGAAGAAGTGCAAGAAGAATTTTGAATGGAATCAGGCCCGCCAGACCACCTTTGAGGAACTTTTGCGATATATGGAGACCCCACTGGTTTTGTCCAAACTAATAGGCGGGGAAGACCTATTAATTTATGTAACATCCCGTATCTGGAGGCCAAAAGTTAAGCGCAACAGATGCTACAGTCATCCATAGTATTAACTTCTATTGACACAATATGGTAATGATAATGGTGTCCATAATATCAGAAGCACTTGAATATGAACAAAATCACATATTTAAAAAAAACTTTTACTGATTACTTTTCAAAAAAAATTCATATCCAAGTTACATAATCCAATATCATTTCCCAGGTAAAGATTAATTATAATCATTAAAAAATATGCCAAGAGCGACATATGATGACGCCCCATTGGTTGATCAAAGCAATATAGTCATATCTGACTTAATATACATAGCGGAATCAAAACAAAATGAAACTACAAATCCTAATTAACTATCCGTCAGCCACCTGCTCGTCTTCACAAGATTTATTAGCTAAAAGACTAAAACTTGAAACCCTCAATCCTCAGTCTACTCAAATCAATTTTGAGCACCCAAGAGTTTAAGGGAAAACAAAAACATCGAGTCAAACATAAATCCTAGTGTGAATAATTCTATTACATCTCAGTTTACTGATATTAAGTGAAACCACACCGCTAAGCGAAATGGGTTTTCCCTCACTAATATCCTCTTTAAAACATATATTTTGCAAATCCATTCCTGTAACCAAACTGGTTAATCAAACTGATTATATCAAAATAGCAATATTTTTATGCTAATAAATGGACTATCTGTCCAAAAACAGGTCATAAGTATACTATCCGTCCACAACATAAGAGCAAGGTTCGTTATGCTACAAATGGACTATCTGTCCATACAACTGGGCTGACTGCCTATAAACTGGGCTAACAGTCCGAATCAAAATGGACTAACTATCAGAATTATTTTCCTAGGGTTAACTACCCTATATCTTTTTCCTTGAAAACCTTTTCAAAATGATTTAACCTTTTAAATCATACTTATATGGTGAACATATATTCTTTGCTTTACTCTAAGCTATTTTGCCATGATATACATAATTTACTCAAAATAACGTTAATGAATTTTAATAAGGATTAGCTATCCTTCCAGAACAAGTAAAAACCCTTTTTAACTTGAAAATACTTAGACTACCTTGCCTGTTTAATATATTTGAATCCTTTATTTAAAACTGTTAAACAACCCTTTCGAACCATTGATAGACCCTTTCGAAACCATAAAATATTGCCTTTTGAAAACACTGGAAAAACCTTTCCTTTCTTCACTTTGAAATCTTTAAAGTAACGGAAATACTCCTTTAAAACCTTTTAAATATCGCCTTTCGAAAACATAGGAAAAATCCTTCCTTTTAACCCTTTCAAAACCCTAGGAAACCACCCCTTTTGAAGCCATTCATTAAAACCTTTCGAAACAGTCAAAACCCAATCCTTTTGAAAGAACTTTGGGTTCAGTTTAAAACATGTGGAGACCTTTCGAAACCATTCTAAAATTTATCCCTTTGAAACCTTTGAAAAACGTCTCGGTCGAAACAATTTGGATTTTTCCTTTAAGTAGAGCAAAAGGATTAAAAACCCATTAAATTCAAAAGCATCTGTGTTGAAACCATTTAAAACTATCTTTTTCGAAATCATTTGGGTTTTACTTCAATTATAGGAAAAAGGTCTTAAAAAAATTTAAGTCGAAAGCATAAGCTTCAAAACCATTTCCTAAGTAAAGAAGTAATGACGTCGAAACTATCCCTTCGAAAGCATTGAAGCGGTGGCTAGGGTTTTTAGAAAACAAAACAACTCTTTCGAAGCCATCTGGATCGAAAGGTTAAAAGGCGGTAGCAAAAAGGTTTAGAATTAGTTGAAAGCAATTATTTAAAAATAAAGCACAACCCAATCGAAAACATTTCGTTTAAATCATTTGACCTGGTGGAAAGCTACTTTGTCGAAAGCTATTTAGTCGAAAGCATGTAAGCATATTTCTTTAACTTAAAAAAAAGGACCGCCTCAACCACTTCGGAACCCCTGGTTTCGATTCCCTACCTTCTGCCTACTCCAATTCACTACCTATCTGTAAACTGATACCATGCGCATTAGTCTCGACTGTGTCGGAAGCGAAGATGAGGAGGCGGAACCTGGTGCCGATGTTGTCGAAACAGTGAAAAACATGTAGCAAATAGTTCTTTCCATCTAACCTGCCTCACATGTCTAATTATGAATGGTTGCCACTTTCTTTACTAACAAAAAGTACTGCAATTTGTCAAAAGTGCTGACGACTTTCTAGGGTTAACAAATTTAAATTATTTTACAAAAAGCCCCTTCTTCTCTTTAAATTATACAAATCATTTAAGTATCATACCTTAAATAATTTTATATAACCATTAAAACACATAGGAAAAATCTACAAAAATTCTATAAAATCTCTATTAATATGTTTTCCAACATAAAAAAAATTCAGAACCAAATCTTTTATTATTTAACCGAAAATAATTATTAACCCAAATTAACATTTTCTTTACTAGAAAATTCATATAAATTCAACATAGTTTAAGAAAATTCTTAAAATTGAAACCCGTCTCTAAAATATTATTTATGATCTTTACAAAAATTCTCATGACATTTGGATGTCATTTTATAGGGTTTTCACCTTAAAACATATCATAAAATCAATATGAACATACATAAATCATCAACATGTGCATATAACCATTCCATCATTCAAATCATGGCAAATCAATGCAAAATATTTGACATTCATTTAAAAACCGAAAATATAATAAAAAATGAGATGTAAACGTTATTCGTCTTACCTTTAGTGATTAAGGATATGAGATTTGAATGAATTTGATGTTGATTAAGCTTCCCCATTATCTTTCTTCCTCCTACTCTTATTAAAGGTGGTCGGCCTTAACTTTAAAATTTAAGAATAAAAGGAACGTGCAAAATTTTACATGGCTATGGGTTATAGATATAGGAATGGTCTCCTTCTTATTTTACCCCTCCTCCTATTACTTTTTAACTCTTCTTTAGTTCATTTGCTACATTGCACGGCTATCTTTTAACTAAATCAAATCTCAATCCCATAATCAACACATTATTTAATTTAATTTAACTAACTAAATATTCTAAATAATGTTACTAAAAATCTAAGGTGTTACATACTCCCCTCCTTAAAGAATTTCGTCCTTGAAATTATGATAAGGTGCACAATAAATCAAACAAGAAGGTAAAACATATCATCAAATAAGTCAAGATAAATCTCTCTAATCCTACTCTTAATCTCCTAAGTGCAGTCCCTGTCATTGTCGTTCCACTGGATTTTGACTAATCTGACCATCTTGGTTCTAAGCCTCTTGTCATCTCTTACAACTATGTGAACTAGCTTCCTCACTATAGTCAAATCCCGTTCTACTGCTAGGTCATCTAGCACAAACTGTGCAATAGCAGTCTCCGGGTCTCTAAAACACTTTCTGAGATGAGAAAGATGGAAAACATCGTGGACTCCTGCTAAATTTCTTGGTAACTCAACTCTATATGCAATTTTCCCGATACTCTCAACAATAGGAAAAGGTCCAACGAATCTTGGTGCTAATTTTCCTGATTTCCCAAATCCAATCACACCCTTCATCGGTGAAACTTCGAAGAAAACCCAATCTCTAACTAAGAACTCTATATCTTTCCTTCTCTTATCTACATAACCCTTCTGCCTAGACTGAGCATCCTTCATTCTAGCTCGAGTGACCTCAATCTTCTCTACATCTTCAAAGACTAAATCTGGACCAAGAACCAACCTATCCCCACTCTCTAACCAACATATGAGAGATTTTCATGGCTTTCCATACAAAGCTTCAAACGGTACCATCCCAATATTAGTCTGAAAACCGTTGTTATATGAAAACTTGACTAAATGCAGATGGTTTTCTCATGATCCCCCAAAATCTAACACACAAGCTCTTAACAAATCTTCTAAGATTAAGTTAACTCAGTTTTCCCATATGTCTGTGGATGGCAAGCGGTACTCATTTTGAGCTCGGTTCCAAAACTTCCTACAGACTCTTCTAGAACTCACTAGTGAATAAAGGATCTCTACCACTAACTATGCTACTAGGAATTCCATGCAGTCTAACCACCTTCATAAACAACTTTGCTAAAACAAGCGTCGTTTTGGTTGACCTAACAGGAACGAAATGGGCACTCTTGGTCAATCTGTCCACTATGACCCATGTATTATCATTTCCTCTGTTTGACCTTGACAACCCGTCCATAAAATCCATGGAGATAGAATCCTACTTCCATACTAGAATATCTAATGGGTGAAGCAATCCACTTGATTTCTAGTGTTCAGCCTTTGCCTACTGGCAAATCATGCACTGCTTCATACACAACCCAATATCCCGCTTCATGCCTTTCCAAAAGAAACTCCTCTTCATATCCTGATACATCTTAGTACCTCCTGGATGAATAGAGAACATTCAACAATGACATTCCTCTAATACTTCTTTTCTTTTGTTCCCCATACTCGGAACACATAATCTCCCTTTCTTTCTCAACCTTCTATTCGGGTCAAGACCAAAAAAATTCAAGTCATCGTTCTTGGTTCCATCTTTTAACTTCCTAACTCGTTTAGATAACACTGGATCCTCTTCCTTCTTAGAAGCAATCCTTTCGATCATCAATGGTCGAACTTCCAAACAAGATAATACAATTGTGACCCAGCCTCGGATCTCCATTGCACTCTACAATCTGCTAATGCTTTTAAATCCTTCCACTTAGCAATCATCACCAACACTGCGTTCGGATGTTTCCTACTAAGTGCATCTGTAATCTTGTAGCCTTTCCTCGATGTGTATTCAATCCCAAAATCATAAGCAGCTATAAACTCTAACCACCTCTTCTATCTCATGTTCAACTCCTTCTGAGAGAACAAATACTTTAGCAACTTATGATCTGTATATAACTCAAACCTTTCTCCCAAATGGTAATGTCCCCACACCTTTAAAGCAAAAATTACTACAGCCAATTCAAAATCATGCGTTGGATATCTGACCACACGCGGTCTAAGATGTCTAGAAGCATAGGCAATCACTTTATCTCTCTGCATCTGCACAAACGCCGGTCTGGTTCCACACGCATCGGTGTAAACCACCAAATCCTGATTCCCTTCTAGAACAACCAAAACATGTTTTTGGGTCAATAGGTCTTTCAAAATCTGGAATGCTTCCACACTTATCGGTCCACAAAAACTTCACATCCTTTCTTGTTAGGTTGGTAATCGATGTCGCTATCCATGAAAAATCCTTAATGAACCTCCGATAACAACCAACCAACCTAAGGAAACTCTTTATCTCTATCATTATCTCTGGTATTTTCTAACTATTCACCACTTCAATCTTAGTCGAATATACTGACAACCCTTCCTTCGAGACTACATGACCTAGAAACTTCGCTACCTTCTTCCAGAACTGACACTTTGAAAACTTTGCCTTCAGCTGATGCTGCCTCAACGTCTCAAGCACCACTCTAATAAGAACTTCATGCTTTTAGACATCATTTATGAAAATCAATACGAACTTATCCAAGGGCTCTCGAAAAACCTGGTTCATCAAATCCATAAAGAAAGTTGGTGCATCAAGCAGTCCGAATGGCATAACTTACCATTCATACAACCCATATCCATTCCTAAACACGGTCAAAGGTATACTATCATCTACTACCCTGAGCTGATGGAAACCTTTTACTAAATTCAGCTGCAAAAATACCTTGGATCCACTCAACTGGTCGAACAAATCGTCAATCCTAGGCAATGGATATCGATTCTTTATCGTCCTCTTATTCAACTAATGATAACCGATACATAGCCTCAACGATCCATCCGGCTTCTTAGCAAACTCTACAGCTGCTTCCAAAGGCGAACCACTCAGCCTGATAAAACTCTTGCTTTCTAAATCCACCAACTGCACCTTTAACTCCCTAATCTCAATTGAAAACATTTTCTTTGAATCATTTGACCTGGTCAAAAGCTACTTCGTCGAAAGCTATTTAGTCAAAAACAAGCAGACGTGTTTCTTTAATTTTAAAACAAAGGACTGCATCAACCCCTTCGGAACCCCTGGTTTAGACTCCCTACCTTCCGCCTACATCCAATTCACTACATACTTGTAAACTGATACCACGCACATTAATCTCAACCGTGTCGGAAGTGAAGATGAGGAGGCGGAACCTAGTGCCAACGGTGTTGAAATAGTGAAAAACATGTAGCAAATAGTTCATTCCACCTAATCTGCCTCATGTGTCTAATTGTGATTGGTCGCCACTTTTTTACCAACAAAAAGTGCTGCAATTTATCAAAGGTGCTGGCGACTTTCTAGGGTTAACAAATTTAAATTATTTCATAAAAAGCCCCTTCTCCTCTTTTAATTATATAAAACATTTAAGTCTCATGCCTTAAATAATTTTATATAACCACTAAAACACTTAGCAAAAGTCTACAAAAATTCTAGAAAATCTCTTCTAAAATATCTTCCGACATATAAAAATTTCAGACCCAGATCTTTTATTATTTAACTGAAAATAATTATTAACCCAAATAAAAAATTTCTTTACTAGAAAATTCACATAAATTCAACATAATTTAAGAAAATTCTAAAAATTGAAACCCATCTTTAAAATATTATTTATGATCTTCATTAAAATTCTCAAGGTATTTGGATGTCATTTTATAGGGTTTTCACCTTAAAACGTACCATAAAATCAATATGAACTTACATAGATCATCAACATTTGTACATAACAGTTCCCTCATTCAATCGTGGAAAATCAATGCAAAATATTCAGTATTCATCTAAAAACCAAAATACAATAAAAAAATGAGATGTAAATATTATTTGTCTTAGCTTTAGCGATTAAGGATATGAGATTTGAATGAATTTATTGTTGATTAAGCTTCCCCTTTATCTTTCTTCCTCTTGCTCTTATTAATGGCGGTCGGTCTTAACTTTTAAAATTTGAGAATAAAATGAACGTGTGAAATTTTACACAGCCATGAGTTATAGATGTAGGAATGGTCTCTTTCCTATTTTACCCCTCCTTCTATTACATTTTAACTCTTCTTTAGTTCATTTGTTACATGGCACAGCTACCCTTTAATTAAATCAAATCTTAGTCCCCTAATCAAAACATTATTTTATTTTATCTAACTAACTAAATGTTATAAATAACATTTCCAAAAATTTGGGGTGTTACAGTTTATCTAGCCATGTCAACTCATGCCCTAAGCGTAGCACTGGTAGTGAAGAAGCCAGGATCCAGCGACTAATTTATTACATCAATAAGTGATTCACTGGAGCCAAGAAGAACTATCCGAAGTTGGAAAAGGTAGCCGATCACCTTTTGATTACATTAAGAAAATTACGCCGATACTTCTAGGCTCACCCAATCAAAGTGTTTGACGGATCAACCTTTGAAGTAGGTATTGCAATGCCAGGAGACATCGAGGTGACTTCTTAAATGGAATATTGAGTTGGGTCAGTACGTCGTCATCTATCACCCCAGAAGGGCAATCAATGGATATACATTGGAAGATTTCATTATTGAGTTTACAATATAAGACGACAAAGAAGAAAACACTCCAGAAGTAGTGTCATAGTGGAAGCTGTATGTTGATGGTGCATCAAATGATTTTTGCTCAGGAGCTAGAGTCATTCTCAAAATTTTCGAAGGATGGTATGTTTGCTATGCTCTAAGGTTGGAGTTCCCTGCTACTAACAATGAGGTGGAGTATGAAGCATTAATATCAGGACTGAAAATTATGAAGAAATTAGGAATAAATGTGTGTACATCTACAACGACTCTCGGCTAGTTGTCTATCCGGTGAAAGGGGAATATCAAGAAAAGGGGGCAAACCTTGCCCCTTTATCTATCAAAGACACTGAGATTTCTAAATGACATTGAAAACTGTACCATAAGTCATATTCCAAGAGAGCAGAACATGAAAGCAGATTTCCTAGCTAAACTAGCCAGTTTGGAAGAAGCACGGCCAATGAGGCAGGTTCTAGTTGAGATGCTGACGGCACCTAGCATAGACCATATGGACGTTGATTAGATTCTAAAACTATAGTGGAAGTGGAATCGTGGATAACACCGATTAAAGACTATTTGCTCATAGGGACACTCTCCAAAGATCGGAATGAGCGAAAGAAGCTTCTTCGAAAGATGCCATGATTCGTACTACAAGAAGAATGCTCTACGGGAGGGGATTTTCCACCCCATTACTCAAATGTGTAACCCGCGACGAAGCCAAGAGGATCCTCCAAGAAGTTAATAAAGTTAGCTACGGAGACCATATCGTAGGGCAGACACTAGCAAAGAAAGTCCTCCGTTATGGATACTTCTGGCCTTCGTTCAAACGAGATGCACCAAACTACACTAGATGTTGCGATTGGTGCTAGAGATTTGCTAAAGTTACGAGAACCCCATCCATAGAGCTAATGCAAATGGTCAGCCCATGGTTGTTTGCAATCTGGGGCGTCGATCTAATTGGGTTATTGCCAATAGCTAAAGGAAGAGTCGAAATGCTATCATCGCAATTGATTACTTCATCAAATGGGCCAAAGCGGAACCGCTGGCCACCATCACTGCTAAGAAAGTAATTAACTTCATTACTAAAAATATTATCTATAAGTTTGGAGTACTACAGAAAATCATCATAGACAATCGAACTCAGTACGAGAGTGCCAAATTCAATAACTTTAGTGAGGGTTTTCGGATCGAGAAAAGCGTCTCTACGGTGGCACAACCATAAGCAAACGAGCAAGTGGAGGCAGTGAACAAAATTAGCAAATCCAACATCAAGAAATGGTTGACAAAAGCTAAAGGAAATTGGGTTGATGAACATCCGCTTACACTATGGCTTACAGAACGACTCATAAATTGGCAACCAGGCACACACCTTTCATCTTGGCATACAGTTCAGAAGCATTGATTCTAATGGAGCTAGAAGTCCCCTCACAACGAAAATGACACTTCAATCAAAGTGAGAACAAGCCGCTCCTACTCAGATCACTTGATCAAATCGATGAGAGGTGGAAGGAAGTTGAGCTAAGGATTGCTGGTCACAAAAAAGAGTGGCATGACACTTAAACTCCATGGTTTGCAACCGTACCTTCGAAGTAGGGATCTTGTCCCAAAATGGATTTATCCCACTACGAGAGCACTTGGACCAAATATAGAAGGATCCTATATGATCGGCCAAAAACTTGGAGATAGAATTTTCAAGCTAACAATGGTCGAGGAAATTCAAATTCCACGTGCTTGGAACAACGACTCGTTACGGCACTATTTTATTTAGAATTTATCTATGTATTTCCATTTTTGTAAATAAGCCATACATGGACACTAGGGGGATTGTAAATAGGCATACTTTGCCTTTCTCTTTATTTTATCAATAAAATCATTTTGGCTTCTTGAACTAATGGACCATGTTCATGTAAGTAATATGTTGAGTAGATGGGGTCGGATTGGCTCAAGAATCATTCGTTTGTTACTTGAACCGGTGGAACCACATCCAAATACGCTCTACCCACACGCTTCTTGAACCAGTGGAATTGCGTTCGAGTAAGCTACCCACCGAGTCCACGGAAGTAAATCGACTCAACTGCCGAATCGATGGGGAAAACCAATCTATGCCTTCTAAGAATTGATTGTTGCTCCATCAGCACTGGGAGGGCTTAACCCCCGCCTGCACCTATAAGTCGCGCCTCATTTCTTGGACCGTGAAATAGTGTCCACGTAAGAATCCACTCTTTTACCGCTTGAACCGGTGGAACCAAATTCAAGTGCCACTCCATTCCTTCACTTCTCGAACCAATAGTACCGCATCCGAACAAGCATCCACTTCTTTTGCTGCTTGAACCAATGAAACTGCATTCAAGCGCACCCCGAATCATCGATATTAACCAGTAGAATCAGCTATTTATCAAAACTTCCCAGGTACCGATGTTGCTTCGGAAACATCGGGAAATTTATCAGTTGCGGGATTGGTACAAACCAATCCTCACCTTCGAAAATCAACACCGCCTAGATATCGGCAACGTTGAAGGAAATTCCAAGGGTTTGAGCTGTCCATATGTCTCAAGAAATAGATGTTGATATGCAGATAGAACTTCAGCACTGAATTCGAAAGAAATCAACCATATCCAAAGTACAAGATGCTTGGAATCAAGCATTCGGGCTATAAATTCCTAGAGGCAGAAGCCGTAATACATCTTTGGCTGGAGGAAACCAAAGTGTTGCTCGAAGTACCTCATCCATAATGTGTGTTCGAAATAAGCAGCCCAGTGGAGTGGGGGCACACACCAATACTTGGCCACAACAAGGATTACTCCATTGTTCTATCACGCCAAAAAATGAATTTAGACAATCACAACAGAGGTAAGTAAAGTAGTAAACTAAATAACTGCAAGTTACACTATTTACACCATTAACACGCATAAGATTGCATTACATGAACACATCGTACATCACAGACAGTTGGTATATGAATAGGAATAGTATATAGAACGTAAAAGTTACATAGAAGAGATAATAGTAGAAATACTGTTCTTTTCATTGTTTATATCACTTTTACGTACAGAATCAAACAGCGGGGGTTGCTCCCACACAATGTCGGCTTGTTTGGACAACAAAAGGCAAAAGTACAGACTCCACTGAGATAACAAAAAAAGAAAGGATGCTAAGTATGTAATCCATACTTGTATAAAAGATTCAAAAAATTAGAAGACACATGAACAAAAAGATCACCAAAATCCGGCTGCACTGTTGCTCTAGCCTATCGCTTTTTTTCGCTTTTATCTCCTTCTTTGCTGCTCGCATCTAGACAGATCAGAATCTTCTTCTTTCCATGCTTACCAGTCTATCCCTTGTAGAGGGATCAGACCCCTCTGATCCTCCAACGACCGCACTTTTCTCCTTGATCACCTTCAGGGTGATGGTAGTAGGGGTATTGCGCTTCCGCTCTCCCTTCTCCTTCTTCACCTCCAGCCCTTTCCTCCTCCAATCTCTCCACCATTGTTGTTTTATCAATCGATCCTGACTTGTTAGTAATTACCACCTCCTCATCGGTGGATGCGGAGACGATCATCTTGACTCTACAGTGCTTCTATCTTTTCGAAATTAGGCCATGGCTCGGATCCAGAAACAGGGTTCGTTTCAGAAACCACTAGGGAAACTATAATGGAAGCAGCCTCAAGCCCTACGTAGCTGGAGGAAAAGGAGGAAAATATGGTTGATTGCAAGTTTAGAAAGAGAAGCGCAAAATTTAGAGGACTCCGGAGTAAATTGGATAGCATAGAGAATCAGAGAGACAAGAGAAATTCCTAATCCGAGAGTTTGGTCATGAACTTGAAATTCGAAAGCTTCGCCACCAGTCCCCATCTCGGATGGTCGCACTATAGCTAGAACTGGGTATTTCTCACTAAGGCTTCACATTCCCCATGTGTATAGGTTGCCTTAAAAACATTAGTCGTGGATGCTGGGATGGATGCTGCTTGCTCTTGAGAAGTAGAAACAAGTGTTTGGTGCTGACCCAAAAAGCTTGGGACAGCAAGAGCTTTTACTATGGCATCGGAGGCTTCCTTCTTCCTCTCTTCCTAAAGCATAACTTTGCCAGAAGCTAGGAAATATATGTCTTCGAAAGTTAAACAGCCCGCTATCAGCTCTTCTTCTGAACGCATATCATTAGCTTTCTCTGACCTAACCAACACCTCCTCTTATACCATGATAAGGGTATAGGGGTAGTTGACACCAAGCCATTTCAAGCTTCCCTTATTCATTACACAGCTAGTGTAGAGATAGAGCACACTACATCCATGTCACTTATCGCATCACCATATTCTTTTCAGAGATCAGCAAGCTCTTCCCTTGTGGTTAAATGATCGATCTCTTTCGCTATTTTAGCGGTGACGGCTTATTCTTTCTCTTTTACCAGCCATTTATTCTCCTCTCAAAGTCGGGTAAGCTCGGTAGCCTGTTTGGAAATATAAATGGCATGACTAGAAATGCTTAGGTCCTTAGACTTAATAGTCCTCTCGGCTTTAGAGAGCTGCTCTTTTAGTTTCCCAGATTCGATGTGAGCATCCTTAAGCAGATATTTGATTACTAAGATAGCCTGGTTTGCCTCGACCATCAAGTTATCGACAGTGGTTATGCTTTTAGGGTTGTGTTGCTCTTATCCTTTAACTTGGCTATTTCATTATCACGATCTTTGATCGCCCTGGCATGTTCTTCTCTCTCGGCTTCAAATAAGAGGATCTCTTAGTAGTTGATGCAGTTTACATCCGATAAGGCCTTTATGAGATGGTGAGAATCGAATCCAGCCTCCAAGTCTTCACCGATCGTATCTAAGTTACCTAGGGAAGCAGCTCTATTTAGTGGCTTTATTGGTTTGTCGAACTTGACTCCCTTTAAAAATAGATTCGGAAAAGAAACCTGAAGCAAGGGTAGACTAGGAGGAAGCACAAATGTTACCCTTTGGCTAGAAGAGGTAGGATCTATTGCAGTAGTCATTTTTCAAGAAGGTGGAATTGCTTAAGTCATAGTAGTTGGGACATTTGCACGAGTAAGAGTAATTGATTATGAGGGCCCACGATGGCCACTAGAGTCTCTTTCGCATTTAGGTGCATTGCTAGGGGCACCGCTCTCGTCTTCTCTTTTTCATTTTCTCCCTTCTCGCACTCTCAAGCGAAATCGCAAGCCTCGTCATCCTTCCTCTTTCTTCTCTCATCGTCTATCTGGTGAGGGGGATAATAAGTCGGATCGGAAGTTTTACTCTTTCGACAAATGGAATCCTGGCATAACTGGTGATATGGTCCATGTCCCATTTTACCTAAAATGAAAACAAAAATGAAGTTAATACTCGAGCTTAGGAACTTGGTGCAATGCAGAGATGCATGCTTATGATGCTAAAGTGAAGTGCTTAGTGCCGACGACCCCCTATATAATCTACCAATCATATCGGCAGGGTTTAAGAGTCGGAGCCTTTTCACCATTACTCCCAAGTACGCTGGAGGCCAATTTCTGAGCCGATCTTAGCTATCATTTCACTAATGGAGATATCCCTATGTTCATCCACATAGATGGCGACATCTATCATAAATTCAAAAGTAGACGTATCACCCTTGGGGATCCCGGTAGCTCAACCTCCGGCTTAGAGCACAGTCTCGATAGCAGGTTGTTCTTAGGAGGAGAAATTAGGTATTCGAGGCTTAATGCCTCAATAGTTAACAAGTCCCAAGAAGGCAGTTGAGGAAGATTAGTGCTTATTTCTAGCAACTCGCCGGAAGATTCATCTCTTTCTACAAAAATGCAAAAGCCACCATCCAAACCTTCTTCCTCTCCTTCTCAACCACAAGCTACTTCCTATCTCTCCTTTGATATGTTTCATCTTATCCTTCAAGAATCGGAGACATCCTATGAGCCTCATCTTTATCCCCCGTAATGTCCTCTCCGGAGGGTAAGTCCATATCAGCTCTAGGATTCTCTTTGGGACGTGTGTCCTCTGACAGAATAGCACTCCTTCTTGAGCCTCCTCGATAGAGTCATGAGCATGAGCAGAAGAACGAGTGTGTCTCCTAGGCCCACTTGATATTGGTAGCTCGTCATCCATAGAAAATCTATCAGGATAAAGTAAATCGAATTGCCAGAGGTGTTCATTCATCAAGAAAAACTCTATTAAACGCTTGAAAGCTCTCAAAGTCTTAAGAGTTTCTAGCACCTTATCAAGCTCATCGTTGCATTCTCTTTTGGATGACTCCTATAAAATACGATAGGATAATAAATACAAGATATTCGAAATCCAATTAAAATGCCAGAGTTAGGGATCGGGATTTACTTCCAGATAGCCAAAAGCAGTTGAAGCCCTCTGGACGCCTAATGAAGAGATACTCGTTCTTGAAAGTTGAATGTTTATTATAAAGGTCTGATATTAGCTTACTCCCCTCCAAGCTTCGATAATTAAAAAAGATGGGCAGTCCTATCTCCTCCTGAAGTGCAAAAGGAATGCGATATCATTTAGGCTTAATGGATGTTCTAGTGTTCCCATAAATAGAATATATAGGGAATTTAGGAGCGCATAACCATTGGGAATGATTTGAAACTACACAAATCCAAAGTCCTAAAGCACCATAGACAAGAATCATTGAAGGGCGATACAACACCACTCAAGCAAATGTACTGGTTGCAAGCAGTAAAACCTTCTGGTGGATTATAGGCAAATTTAGCTCGAATGGGTAGATGAGCATCACCTTCAGAGATGACGTGACGTAATCAAATATTTCCAAGTATTTTAGCTATTAGAATTAATGGCGCTTACTTTGGAGGACCGTCTAGCACTCTAAATCCAGGAGGCAACTGGTCAAGTACAGGTCCAACCGGAACTATTGGACCATAGAAATCAGTAGCTACATGTTGACTTGGTCCTGCGGGAATAGATAGAGGAGTCAGGGCAGTATTCGTTGATTCTGCTCCTGAAGATGTGGATGCTCCATCAAAGGACTTGCAATGCTGACTAACCGCGAATTTCCATGTGATTAACACTTGTAATCCAAAGGATGTCAACATGTACCGACCAATTTGATTCCAAGAATTGACCGAGGCAAGTGCAGTGTGTCATCGATGTGGAATAAGTCCAATGTCCCGAACACTATGAACGGTCTATCCAGTGTAGCTAGCTTGCTCGTAGTAGAAAAATGAACTATGTTGTCCTTTACAAGTACTTTTCTTATACTTGCCCATTATTGATCAATGGTCGATGATGGATCCATTGTCCGAAGTGACACGGAAAGTTCTTTCTTTTTTAGAGACACTAGATGTGTAGAATGCAGTGCAATGTAACTATCCGATATGTCCGAATCTATGGTGAATCGTCATAGCAAAGTCAATTCGATGGTTTTGCTTTAGTCGATTCCATGGAAAAACATGGTTGAAACTAGAAGGCATGTTTTGTCCCATATCATGCCTATCCAATATGAAACTTAACCTTAGTAACATCACTAACAAGTCAATCTTCCATTCAACCATTCCTTCTATGAAATCACAATAAACCAAAACCAATCGTCATCTCTAACACTGGTCAGGATGAATCCACCATCGCCAAAGCATTAATTCATCACCACCAACCTTTAATGGAAGTAAGAAATAGATTCGGCTTAGGGTATGAACACTGATTTGGATCCGAGTCTACACACATTAGTTGCGGTGGCAACGATTAATCTAGGTAATGGCGAGAGTTGGGAAGAGGCAGCGGGACACGATGGCGGTGGCAGAAGGTGAATGACAGTAGTGTGGTGGCTTGAATCATCGGAGTTAGGGTTTTAAAGCTTGAATCGGCTGAAGGCATGTAAACTTGGAATAGGAATGAAGTGAATAGTTAGAATAGGGAAATGGTATAAGTATAGAAAGGAAGTCCTCTGAACTTTGCTAAGTGATTAATTCAGACCGAATTAACATGCTTAATTCAGCTTCAAATTAGCATCATAGACCTTGGACAACTCCAGCTTATCATAATGGAACCACATGCCAACCTAAAGCCTTATGTAAATTTTGGTGCTATGGTTGCATCGTTAGTACAGAGAATTGAAATTCAAGTTGAAATCAAAAAGGAATAGTTGATCGGAAGTCAATCAATTGAAAACAACATCTCGAGATGGAATCCAACAGTCCTTGAAACTCATAGATAGTAATCCAAACTTGTCTTGTTCTAGAGCACGCTTTATTTTCAATGAAAGCATACTCTAAGGGGAAAATGTTATATCAATAGGAGTTAGAATGTTGTACGAACATAGAACGATGGAAACTTGGTAATAACATTCAGAAAGACTAAAGAAAGAACTCATGGAAGTATGAACTAAAAATGAGGTAAGTCCCTAATTCGGCCCAAATTAAGGAACCTTAATTCAGTACTGAATTTAGATGTTTGCTTTGGCACCTTCATAATTGGCATAAGTGATCTACTAGTTATACTATGCACATTTCTGAAGGTTCATAGATTTCCAAAGAGCTTATCATCAAGAATGAAGACGTGATGATCCAAATGATAAGATAATCCAATTCATCAAAGAAAGATGATCAAAACTCGTCAACAATCTACCAAATCACATAAAGGACATCTAGATGAAGCATGGAACTCAACATAAAAGGATTTAGCCATCCAATGTCTAAGGGTTAGATTCGGCCCTAAATTGAGGCTCTAATTCGGTACCGAACCTATTCCTTAGCTCCTATGATCATAACGTTTTCTATATTATCTTGGGCCATTCTCTAGACTCCTTTGGTAGTGAGCTACTGATCCAATATAACTGTTATCACTATAAATACAAATCTAAGAGCAACTAAGAATGGATCCAGATTCTACCATTACCTTCAACTCTCTCTACTCTAGGGTCACCAAGACAATTCCTTTAGGAAATTCTAGGACTTAGAATGTGTTTAACACTTGTACCTGAGACATACTTCCCTTAATCACTTTGTAAGAAAAAGTCAATAAGCATAGCTATAAAGTGGACGTAGGCTTAGTTAAAAGACGAACCACTATAAAAATCCTAGTGTTTCATTTACTTTTCTGTAATTTTCTATTATATTTGCTCTGTTCTATCATGGATGGTGTATTCACATCATACTCTAGTGTGTTGATCCATTTTTTTGGTTAACACCTACAAATTGTATGTGTTTAACTTTATGGGTTTTGGGATCATTCTGGGTATGGACTGGTTAAGTAGATATGACGCTAGGATATTTTTTCAAGACATAAAAATATTAGTAAAACACCCTAATTGCCGTGATCTAATTATATACTCAGTAGATAATAAGGATTTCGATGAATGTGCTTTATTGGGTGCAATGGAAGTGGTGGATGAAGTGAATCAGCTTTTGTTGAAAGAGAAATTGCAGATGTTTTTAAGCCAATTCCAAGAGTACCATTGAGATAAGCTATTAAATTTCAAATAGATCTTATATCTGGAGCTAAAACCATAAATAAACCGCCTAGTGGAATGACACCTATTGAAATGAAAGAGTCAAAGGTGCAACAGATGAACATAGAAGGAAAGAATTTCACTAGACCAAGTAGTTTGCCTTGGGGAGCGATCACAGTGTTCGTGAAGAAACTAGATGGGTCATTAAGGATGTGTATTGATTATCGTAAGTTAAATGAGAAGACGATAAAAAATCAGTATCCATTGCTAAGAATAAGTGATTTATTTGATCAGCTGAGTGGAGCCAAGGTATTTTCCCAATTAGAATTGACAAACGGGTTCCATCAGTTGAGGATAGCATTCCATTAATGGTGTTTCAAACAAGATATAGTTCACATGAGTGGTTATTCATGCCTTTGGACCGACAAACGTGTCTGCTTTCTTTGTGGTTTGATAAACTGGATCTTCCGAGAGCATTTGGACATATTTGTGTTAGTGTTTATAGATGACATTCTAATATATTCTAAGAATGAATAAGATCATGAAGTTCATCTCAAAATAGTGCTATAAACATTTAGGCAGCATCAACGGAAAGTGAAGTATTCAAAATGTCATTTTTAGAAGAAAGAAGTGAAGTATCTTGGTCATGTAGTTTCAGAAAAAGATTACCAATGGATCCAACTAAGATTGAAGCTGCAAATAATTGGAAGAGACTTGAGACTATGACCAAGATAAGAAATTTTTTTCTTGGACTAGCAGGCTATCATCAGAGATTCATAAAGAATTTCTCTCTTATAGCTGCACCTTTGACTATACTAACAAGGAAGGACATAAAGTTTGTTTGGAGAGATACATGTGAAGAAGCATTCTTGAAGCTAAAACGTTTATTGACCAATGCGCCTATGTTAGTTGTTCCAGATGGGAATTAAGATTTAGTGGTTTATATTGATGCCTGTAGGATAGGGTTAGGAGCTGTGTTATTGCAAAGAGGTAAATTAATTGTGATCGCTTCTCGACATCTTAGACTACATAAAGTTAGATATCCGACTCATGATTTAGAGTTGGCAGTGGTGATCTTTTCTTTGGGAGAGCGATTGTAACACTACATATTTTTATAACCTTATTTAAGACATTTAAATTCGTATGATTAATTTAAATAATGTGAAGATTAATAGGCTAAGATTTGATTAGTTAAAGGTAGTCGTGCCATGTTAAGTGGGTTAACTAAAATGAAATAACACTTGATAATATGTTAGGAAATGAGAAGGGAATTATGGGAAATAGTAAAACCTTATACCATAAACCCTTATAAGATGGTAACTCACGTTCATTCACTCTTGTTTCACTAAAAAAACTAAATTGCTAAGGTCGGCCACCATTTCCCATTCTCAAGAGAAGAAGTAAAGCTAAAGACTTAAGAGAAGAGAAGAAATCGACTAATTCGACGCTCAATAATCACATCTATAATCTCAAAAGCTATGGTGAGTAATTACTACATCCCTAATTCTTTTACTTTTCGGCTTTGTGATTAGATTCGAAATGTTTGCTACATTATTGCCATGTTTAATGTTTATATATATATATATATATATATATATATATATATATATATGTTTAGAGCTGGTGAAGTTATAATTGTTTATTCGTGTTTTATGATATGTTTAACATGAAAACCCTATTTAATGACATTTGAATACCTTGGAAATTTAACTATAGGTCTGAAATAATATTTTAGAGATGGATTTTGATTTTCATAATTTTTTAAATTTATTATGGATTTTATATGAAATTTCGAATGAAGAAAATTGTTTAATGGGTTATAAATTGTTTTCGGCTAAAACAATTATTATTTGGGTTAGAGATTTTAATATGTTAGGAAATATATTAAAATAGATTTTCTGATATTTTTTCAGAATTTTCCTAAGTCATTTGAGGGATATATAAAATTATTTAAGGTATGAGACTTAAATGTTTTATATATTTATAAAGGAAAAGGGGCATTTTGCAAAATAAAATGATTTATAAATTCTGGTAACTGTGGAAGCACATTTCTGAAATGTATTTTATTGACCAATGATAATTTGACAAACAAAGGCAGGTTAATTGAGAAGTTCCTGTTTTAAGTTTAAAAACAAAAATCACTCTTTTTTCATGTTTCATCTCATACGGCAATATACCTTCCGCCCCAAACCTTTCATCTCAGTTGAAAGTTTAGCTTTCCATAAGGTCAAAGTTAAATGCATAAGGAATCTAGTAATTGGTACGTAATGAATTGAATATAGCTAAAAGGTTCTAAGCCGGAAGGATGATGGCCTAAGTGGTTGGAATATAATTGTTTTATAAGTGAAAAGCTCTCGTCTGCTTTGCTTTCGAATTTGAGCTTTCGACTTGGTCACTTCCAACTAGGTCAAGTTATTTAAAGGAAAGACTTTAAACCTTTTGATATAGTCGAAAGGTTGTTACTGTTTCCGCCATTACTTTTTTTGAAACCTTCCGACATCGCGGAAGGGTTCTACCGCTTTTTATAAAGGTTTTACTTTGAACCTTCCGAACCAGTTGAAAGGTTTATCTGTTTCTAAAACTAACTGTTTCTCCAATGCGTTCGAAAGGAAGGTTTCGACTTAGGTGGTTGTCCTTGTTTTGTAAAGTATATCCCAAGGCTTTCGAAAGGTTGTTTAATAAAGACAAAAGGTTAAAAAAAAGAAGGTTTCCAGGTTGTTTTAAGTTGAACCCAGTATACCTTCTAAAGTTTTATGTTTTAAAAGGTTTTAAGCATTCGAAGGGTTTATTCCTTGATCGATTTCGAAAGGTTTATCAGATGTTTTCGAAAGGTTTTTAAGGGAAGGTTTTCCAAAGGTTTTTCTAACACAATGACTTAAAGTGATTTTAAAGAAGGATGTCTAAAGTTTATAGCTTTCGAGAGGATTGCTTTGAATGAATTCAAAAGGTTTGAGAAATGATTTCGAAAGGTTTAAACATTGAATTTGAAGGAAATAATTTCAAAGTATGAAAAGAGGTTCTTTCAAATAATTAAGTGTTTTCATCAACTAAATTTTGAGTAAAGGATACACACACACACACACACACACACACACACATATATATATATATATATATATATATATATATCTGACATGGTAATATAATTGAGTAAATTATAATGATTTTATTCTTTTCCTTGTTTGAAGTTTGATTTAAAGGTTTAAACCATTTTGAAATTGTTTTTGAAGGAAAATTATGGGAGGGGATCCTTAAGTATAAATGACTCGAATATTAAAAAACCAGATGGGACTAGTATGGGGTCGTGCCATATACATTAGCTTGTAGCCCCTGTTAATTGTTGTCCAAAATTCCAGTGTATAGGGCTTGGTCACAGGTACACTAAAATTATGAGTACACATCGAAAGGACTGCATGTTGTATACAGATAAGTTATGGTTAGCCCAAAAAACCATTAGGATCTGGAAGACATGGAAGATGATTAAGTTATGGACATACCGTCCAGAAGTGAGATATTTAACAAATAGTTTAGGATAGACCGTCCTGATGGGAAATGTTAAACAGATAGATAAGGATAGATTGTCCTAAATATGAAGATCTAATAAGTGTTAGGTTAATCTTGATTGTATTAGATGGTAAGCCCGAGTCAGTCAAAGGTTAAAAATTATCCAAACAAAACTTTTATGTTTGAATAGATAGTTCATTATTACTTGAATTTATGTTTGTTTACATAATGTTTATTTTGTAGTGTTTAACCATCATGGATGTAGGAGCATAGTATATGGTTATATGAAAGGATTTGCAAATATATGTTTTAAAAAGGATGTTAGTGAGAGGAAACACGTTCCGCTAAGTGGCATGGTCTTACTTAACATAATTAAACCGGGATGTATAGTATTATTCATATTAGGATTTATGTCTGACTCGAAGTTTATGTTTTCCCCTTAAACTCTTGGGTGCTCAAAATTGATTTGTGTAGGTTGAGAGGTTAAGGATCATTTCAGGTTTTAGAAAGTTGATGAATAAGCTACCGAAGGATGCAGAAGGCAACAGATAGCTACATAGGGTTTGCTACTTTTATTTATGTTTTGATGGATTTTCTGCCGTATTATGATATATTAGGTATAAAATGACTATATGACTTTGATCAATCGAGGGGGTATCTTCAGGTACCGCTCTTAGCGTAATTTATAATAACTATATTTAATCTTTTCTTGGGAAAACGATTTTGGTTATGTGAAGTGAATGTGGATCAATTTTTATTTGAAAATGTAATAAAGTAATTTTTGTTTTTGAAATCTATGTTTTGTTTCATATTCAAATGCTTCTGATATTATTGATACCATTAACATAGCCATATTTACTTGTCAAATCTAATACTATAGATGGCTGCAGCATCTTAGTTTTGGGCCTCTAGATAGGGGATGCTACAACTTGGTATCGGAGTGTGGTTTATGAAATACTTTAACTACAAATGATTTTTGAAATCATAATCCATAGGAATTAAAGTTAAGGTCAGGGTATGTGATAATGCTATAATAACTACTTGTATATATATATAAGTTAGGTTATTCATCTGTATCTTACGAGGTTTGTATACCGATATGAAGGGAAGAAGGAGCAGAGAAAATATCGGAGGAGATAGCAGAACCACTAATGGAAATGCTCGACCAAACACAAGGAGAGGTCCTGGTCAGGCACAAACAGAAAATGCTGGTGCAGGTGTTCCCCAAGTGGATATGGAGGAAACGCATCAGTTCTTTGTGAATATGGTGCAAGCTGGAGTAGCAACAGGTGTTGTCGGAGGTAACACCGCGAGAGGAGGAGCTCAAGAAGTTCCAACGGTCAATCGGTATGCCAACTTGAGTAGAGATTACATTAGGCTTAGAGGGAAGTCATTTATTGGTACCGAGGATGTGATTGAAGTGGAAAAATTTCTACTATATTATGGAAGAACTTTTGCTGATTTAAGGCTAAATGATGCACAGAAAAGGAGGTTGGCCTCAAGGCAGTTGCAGGGAGCTGCACTATTTTGGTGGAACACTGTCGCTGTCGGAGTTGATGAAGAGACCGTTACTTTGGAGGAATTCAAGGGAAGGTTTTCGAAGAGATTTATGTCCGTAATAGCACAGGCTGCATTGGTAAGGAGGTTTGTAGAACTAGAGCAGGGAGATATGAGTGTGTTGGAGTATACAAGGAAGTTTGAGGAACTAGCCCGATACGGATATGCCTTTGTTAATATCGTTATCAATAGAAATGAAAAGTACATCAGTGGATTAAGGCCATAACTGATAAGTGATACTTTGCCACACTTAAAAGACCCTAGTGGTGTAGTTGTTGAGATGGCATTGAGGCAAGAAGAGGCATTGGCTTGCTTAAGAAAGAAAGTGAAAGAGGTTCAGATGGGACATGCCCAAAAGAGAAAAAATTTCAAGAAAAAGATTGTACATAAAGAAGGAGCAAAAAAGAAAAGTACGGGTGAAGTGGTTTGTTATGACTGCAGCAAGAAAGGACACTGTGCCAACGAGTGTTGCACCAAGGGAAAAGGAAAAGAGGCTAGTGGAAATAATTCCAGATGCTTTAATAGCGATTAAGTGGGTCATTACAAGAACAAGTGCCCAGAGCCAGCAAAGGAAGGAAAGGGGCGATTTTATGCCTTGGAGTCCGCAACCGCAAAATCAGTTGCTCGGGAAAAGGGAAAAGCTATTTTAGAAGGCTAGCTCATTGTAGATCAACGGTATGTCTGTTAGCGTCCTTTTTGATACTGGGGCATCCCATTCTTTTATTTCTCGATGTCTGGTAGATAGACTTAACCTAGAACCCTCTTACTTAGTTACTTACTTAAGGGTTGCTAATTCAATATGAGGTTATGCTACACTTGGGATGAGGCGTGACCATCTAGAATTTGATTTGTTAGGTCATACCTTTGGTTGTTGTTTGCATGTATTTAACTTTATGGGACTTAGGATTATCCTGGGATGGATTGGTTGAGTAGATATGACGCTAGTATATTTTTTCAAGATAGAAAAATATTACTTAGTCATTCGGATTGTAGTGATCGGATAATTTGTGATGTAGCGAACCCTAGTTGTGAGGTAAATGCTTTACTGGGTGTTATGGAGTTGAAGGATGAGTTGCATCGGGTCTTTGTAGTTAGAGAATTTTTTGATGTGTTTGAGCCAGTTGTTGGACTGCCACCGAAATGAGCTATTAAGTTTCAGATTGATTTAGTGCCTGGAGCTGAACCAGTATGTAGGCCGCCGAGTAGGATGACACCTACAGAGATGAAAGAGTTGAAGGTGCAGTTAGTAGATCTAGAAGGAAAAAGTTTTATTAGGCCGAGTAGTTTGCCATGGGGAGCTGCTGCTATGTTTGCTAAGAAGCCGGACGGATCGTTAAGGCTATGTATCGATTATCGTAAGTTGAGTGAGAAGATGGTAAAGAAGCAATATCCATTGTCGAGGATTGACGATTTGTTCGATCAGTAGAGTGGAGCAAAGTTATTCTCTCAGCTAGAATTGGCGATGGGATTTCATCAGTTAAGAGTGGCAGAGGATATCATTCCTTTGATGGCGTTAAGAACAAGGTATGGATCATATGAGTGTATAGTTGTGCCGTTCGGACTGACTAATGCGCTGGCATTCTTTGTGGATCCGATGAATAGGAATTTTCCGAGAGCATTTGGATAGGTTTGTGCTAGTTTTCATTGATGAGATTTTGATATACTCTAAGGATGAGGAGGAGCATGAAGTTCTTCTCAAGGTCGTGCTTGAGACATTGAGGGAGCATCAATTGTAGGCTAAGTTTATGAAGTGCCATTTTTGGAAGAAGGTAGTGAAGTTTCTTGGTCATGTCATCTTTAAGAAAGGGTTGTCTATAGATCTGACTAAGCTTGAAGCGGTGAACAATTGGAAAAGACCCGAGACGATGACCGAGATAAATAGTTTCCTTAGACTGGCTAGATATTATCGGATATTTATAAAAGATTTTTCGCGAATAGCAACACCGATGACTAAGCTTACAAGAAAGGATGTGAAGTTCATGTGGACTGATAAGTGTGAAGAAGCATTCTAAAGCTTGAAACACTTATTGACCCATGCACCGGTGTTAGTGGTTTCGGAGGGTAATCAGGATTCAGTTGTTTATATAAATGCATGCGGAACTAGATTGGGAGCTGTGTTGATGCAAAGGGGTAAAGTAATTGGTTATGCTTCTACATAGCATAGAACACATGAGGTTAGGTACCCAATGCATGACTTGGATTTAGCTGCCATTATATTTTCTTTAAATGTGTGAAGGCATTATCTTTTGGGAGAGTGATTTGAGCTATATACTTCTTAGATGCTAAAGTATGTTTTAATGGTATTCTAAGGTCTTTGGCAAAGTTTGGTGGTGTTTTGAATTTGTTTGATATGGTTTTGAAAAAGTTAGTAAAGAAATGGAACAGAAGAAGCCATTAGAGAAGCGTTTAGAAAGCTTGAGAAAGGAAGAAGAAGATGTAAAAATATGTAAAAGAAAGTGCAAGAATGGTGGTCTTATTTATAGAAAAGTTTTGGATTAAAATAATATTTTGTAAAAAGACGAAAATACATTTACTCACTTATAAAGTAATCTAATTTTTTTCAACACTTAACATCACATTTCAGATCATTACTTTATGTCATTTCTCTTAGATATTAAAGTAATAATTATGTTTCTTTAATTTGATGTTTTACTTTTTGACTTTTGTACTTTTTTTGTCTTTTTATGCTTGCTTTTTGTTAATTATATTCCAGAATTTTCTACTTATGTTCAGTAAAAGTAAACTTGATTAGTAAATTAATTAATATTTATGCTATTTGAATATATGTTTCTATATAAGAAAATAAAGGTGTGACAACGTTGCGACAACTTTTAATCGACTAAACGTTGATTTTCGATAAAATGTTTTACGGTCACATTATGACGTTTTAGTTAAAATATTTATTTATGTAAACCAAATTTAAAAATTAACTCTTTACTTCTTTAAATAAATTAAAACATATCTCTTATATTTTAAAATCATATTTAAATAATATCAAAATCTCTAATTTTACAGTGTATGTAAAAGTGACAAAATGCGACAAAATTTGGTTATTTTTGTAAAACGATTATTAACATACTTTTAAATATTTTAATATACTTTTATTATCTTTATTAAATGTTTTCAATAAGATTTATTATTTTTAAATAAATATTTAACCTATTTATGTAAGCATTTATTTATTTTAACAAAACTTAACTTTTGTTGATTTATTCTAAAATCCAAATTTATACCTTAAATTATCAACTATAAGAAATAATAATTTCTCTATTATTATCTGTTATATATAACTTATTTAAGTTTTAAACCTTTTTAAATTTATAACAAACGAAGTCTCTCATTTTCGAAGTAGCGAAATTACGGGTCGTTACATTCTCCCCTACTTAAAAGAATTCCATCCTCGAAATTACCCAGACAAAAGTTTGCCCAAAACATTTATCTTTAAAATTAATTCCATATAATATACACAGATCATCTGTATGAAACCTCATATTCGACCTCCTATTCAAATAAACAAATTTATTTCCGAACTAGTATCGATCCCCTAATCCTCTAGTGCAGACTCTAATCAGGCTCTTTGTTCAGAAACCTTTGCTTTCCTTGCATCGTGCTCAACTATGATAGAAAACTCAAGTATCTAACCACAAACCCTCATCAATGTTCGCTGTCAAGAATTGAGTGATAAATCCTTTTTCGGACCAGTGTAAACACCTCAAAGTTCCGTACTCGAATAATAGATCATCATTTGTGTGACTTAATAATCTACATATAACATATGTATTTATTAACTCTCATAACTTTCATAAAAACTTTATCTTAAGCTCAAACATTTTATAAAAGCGCTTCTTCATATAATCCCTTTAATTATTTATTTTCAAATATTTTTATTTAAAGGAAAATATTCTAAAGAAACCATTTTTCACTCAAAAGATAATTTATCTGTATAAAAAAGTTTTCCCACAATCTTTTAACTCAGTATATTTCCTTTAATTCTATTGTTATTTATAAATCATTCGTAAAACTATTATTTAAGTTTATTTCATCTTATAATTTATGCAAATGAATCACTTTTAAAGACTTAAGTCTAATCTTTAATTAATGCTAGAATTCATTAATAAAACATTATTCAGGTTATCATTACCTTTTTAATGAGTCACTATTTTACTTAATAGTTCACGACTTAAATATATATTTGTATGATATACCTTTATATCCTAAGAGTATATAAAAATCCCAAATTTCAAATTAGTTTACTTAAATCCGTCTATCTAACAAATTTAGACTTTGTTGCAATTTACTACTATCTGAAATTCATAAGTTATATAACTTATTTCTTATTTAATACTATTAATTTTCTAGATTTGAAAAACAAATTTTAAAACCACCCATGCTTAAATCCTCAAACTCTTAACTCTTAATTTTTTTTATAAATCATATTTATAAATTATCCTTATCTTATTTCATTTACTCAAAGTATTTCACAATCTTTTACCAAAAGTTTTCACAAATTTCTTAGCTCAAAGTTATGTTTGATTCGAAAATTTTCGACTGTCCTAAATCGTCGGAAATTCCACTTTATTTTAGCAATTAGCGATCCAAATTTATCTTTAGTTTAAACATTTTTATAAAGATTACTAATCAATGGTTCACATTATTCTTTTACTTAAGAAAATTATATAGATCGAGTAACTTCAAAACAATCCAAGGAATTGGGTACTGCCAATAGTATCTTATATTCTCTTAACAAGAAGAGTAATACTTAAGGGAAGTGCTTACCATCCGAACATATCTCTTGCCCATTTTTAACATATTTTTGAGCCAATCGAATTAGTTATCATAAAACACCTCTTTTTATTTGAAATAATACCATTTTGAAAATCCTTTAGAGGTTACTTTTGTTTATAAAACCTATCTTATAAATTCTTTTTATAAATTTATCTTATATTAATTAACTTTATTAAAATTTCCATAATTCTTTCACTCGAATTTAAATTCTCATTCCTTATATATGTTTCTTTTTTTACATAATTATTTTCTATTACATTTTTATCTTTATGTTCATTCCTTAAATAAATCTTATTATCAAACACATTATAGTCAAATCGTGAAGCTTAATTCACAAGGTATTTGTACTTAAACTTTTAAATCAAACAATTGATCAATTTATGATAGTAACTTAACATTATCGTTTCTTAATTTATTATTTTGGAATAAAGATATTAATTACCTTATCATATTTCTTACTTATCGATTATCTTTAGGAAACATCTTATAGTCAAATTGTGAAATTATAATCACAAGATGTTCATATTTAAATTTCACTAATCCTGATTTCTAATTGTATAACTATTCAAAATATATACTTTATATTCAAAATATAATCCTGGTAAAACTATTTCATTTACCAATTTTTTCAAAATCGGTGTGTCGATATGCCTTGTTAAGAGTTTAGAAATACCTATCGATATAGTTGTACTTCCCATATCGACCAGAATTTATAAACCACTTAACCGATAAATCAACACAAAACAATTTATTAGTCACTAACAAATACGCACTCATATATAATACGCTCAAACTCAATCTAGGGTGCAACTAACCCTATCCCTAATGAGTCACTCATCCTAGGTATTATTAACACTATCTTTGATGAGTCTTTACCCAATCAAAGCTAAGGTTCTCGCTTAACCTTCAGCTTTAATACCAAATGTAATGTCCCGTTTTCCGTACCCTTTGAATCGACAATAAACCACACATGTCCAACTCAAATTGTATGAATAAGCGGATCATTAAGGGTAGAAAGAAAATAAAGATAGAACAGAATCTCACACGAATGGATTTTATTTCAATAATAATCTTTAGAGCGGAAAATTTTAAAATGCAACATCGGAGTCTAACCTAAATTCAGCCTGGACAGTTATAACACCTGCCCTAAAAATGCTGACAAACAACAAAACAAATGAAATAGATGAAGCGGATAATAGAATACGTCCATACGATGATGAAGATCTCTAGCTCTCTCTGGAAACTCCAACCGTCTTCAACTCAACCTGAAACTACTTGGATCTGACCCGGGTATTAAAAATACCTGGATCAGACTTGATAAACCAGCGTGAGATAATCAAAATTTAAATGTATAAATCATGACGATGTTATCAAAACCTTTGAAAAGAAGGGTATCTCATAAGACCAACTCTACACATAAACACGGACAGGTTTTTACCTTATGATAACCAAAACTCTTTTATACTAAAATACACTTGATATTGTTTTTAATGGCATTCTTTTGAAAACACTTTTCAAATAAACTTATTCAAATAAGGTTTTAATATCTTGACTAAATCTAAGGTAATATATCCGGACTAGGTCAACGGAATATACCCAACAGAGTATATGATACCAGAAAGGGGTAGCTGAAATGTTTTGCAAGTCATTACCGCTATTTTGGGACTACAATTAAAACCGTGAATCTCGTGCTGGGATTGGATTTCCAACATGATAGGAAACTAGTGGAAAGATCAATCTGTATCCACTACTTATGTCCAAGACTCAGACGTCGTTATACAACAACACAAATGGATAAAAGTGGATACAATCTGCGAATAACATCGAAGGACTTGGATTTCGTGTATCCCTACCATGAGGCCTGTAACGACCCTGAATTTTGGCCCTGTTTATTTTAATAAATATTTAATCTAATTAAATAAAGTGTGAACTGATTATTTTCAAATGGATATGATTTTGGAATAATTGCCATTTGTTTATATTTGTATTTTTAAAAGGGAAATTTGATCCTGGAAATTTAAATAAAATTTCTTAATAAAATTTACCTTACATAATTGAATTAAAATACTGTACCTTGTTTACATTTGGAAATATACATATAGATGTTAATGTTTAAATTAAAATCTAATTCTAACAATATAAAATATAAATGTAAAACATAAATCAAATATGTGTATATAACTTAATTTAAATAATGATAGTAAAGTACAAATAGAAATGAATACAAATATAAGTAAGTAAATCATTTCGAATATAACTTGAACATTGATAGTCAAATATAAAATACAAATGTAAGATTTAAAATAAGAATTAATTAGTTAAGATTGCATACATCATAACTTAACAATTTGTAAACAAAGCTAAAATAAGAACAAGGTATAAAACACAAAGTATAAGTAAAACCAAATCAAATGTAATGTAAAACCAAACTCTAACTTTTATGTATAACTTATGTAAATTAGAAGTTAACTAAACAAAATATTTTCATACACAAATCAACAACAACTATATATATGTAGATTATTCAAGTTAGAAACAATGAAACAAATGTTTTCAAAGCAAACCAAAGTCTAAAAATATATCTGACTTAAACATATTCATTATTCAAGCAAGCAATTAATAAAACATTTTTTTTGACACGGTATCTTCACAAATAAATCTAAACATAAAATATAAAATAATAAAACAAATGTTGCAAAGGAAATAATCCTCATTCACAAGTATCTGTAAACATGAAGAAACCTGACAAACTCAGGTAGATTGAAATACAAGCATTAAAATAATCATAATTATGTAAGCCTTTAGCCTTCATGCTGAAGAGCATAGCCCCATACAAATGCATACCATGTCTTCACAGTACAATATAATTATGTAAAAAAATTAAGCAACACATCAATTAATGCTCTTCTGTTCGAGCACATCTTTGTGTCTATTTAATATATTTACAAATCTTTATTTTTTGCAGTGATAAGATCTGATCAACATATATAAAACAAAGAATAGTATATATATATAGCACATGCTGTCAGTAAGTAGGTATGTATTATGTGTAACATGTAAATGATTATGTAGGCAAGTGATAAAAATCTATGAACTAATAAGGTTAAGTGTAAACAATAAGTACATTAGCATTTAATGTTGTATCATATCAGCCCCATAAGAAAAAAATCTTGCCTGATAAAAACCAAAATAAGGAACAGCCTGACTAGTTGCTACCTTCCTTCACACACACTATATCTTTTATGTATATATGTGAGACATCTTCTATTTTTCAGTTCGTTCTGTAACTCATTCATAAAAATAAAAATAAAAGAAGTGAACCCAAATTGAATTCAAACTCAATGTATATAACTCAAACAAGAACAGTTGGGACTGCAGACATCAATTATGCTCTGCTCAACGGTATTTGTGAGTAAACATAAACATTCAAGCTTTATTTTAATTTTAACAGTAAGATGATTTGTGGATTTCATGGTGATGTCTGTGTTTTCTCTTGGTATAAATCTGTGCTTATATGCAGACTGTTCTTTGATGATATGTTGTTCATTTCTGATAAGTGATTATAGGGTTGAAAACTATTTAATCTTGTATTATTCTCATTTGATCATAGAAAAGCTTTAAAATTTCCAACAACGTAATATACTCGAATTTCAATCAGGGGTTTAAATTTTGTTTTAAAACACATTAAGAAGCTAGGCTCAGTAAACTAAACTTTTACAGGTAACAAACATCATGTTGATAAATTCTTCTATTATAAAATATAAATTCAAGTTGATAGCTTGGAACTTCAATGCGAAATAGGATTTTTAAAATAGAAATGGAAATTTTTAGTGTAAAATTGAAGAAGCAGATTATAGTTTATAAAAAGGGGCATTTCTATCAATTACTGATTATGGATCCAATCACAAATGTTCAAATTTGTAGTTAAGCAAGTATAAACATGGATGATCTCGTAAAAATTATCAGAAATTTTTTATATTAAGTGAATTAAGGGATTGAGATCAATTTAGGGTTTTTGATCAAAATTTTGACATGCCTGTAAATGCGACAAGTTCGTCATCCATTCGTGATCGAGCTGTTCGAAACTTCAGGGAATGGAAGGGTGGCGTGTTGTTGAGGTGCGGCCAAAAGTTGGGGGCTTTCGGTGGTCACGGCGGCGGTGACGAGGTGATTATGTTGGAGGGGTTTGAGTTCTGTTATAGGTTGAACTGTTGTTTTTTCGTTTCGGCATTTCTGAAGGTGTTTCGACTTTTGGTTTTGGATACGCGAGTGGTTTGTGGTGTGTCTGCGACGTGGGTGTTTGCCGGTGGTCCTTGGTGCCGCCGTGCACGTGCACGGCGGGGAGGAAGAAGAAGAAGGGGGATGTACAGAGGAGACTCGGGGAAGCTTGGTGAAGGACTCGAAGTTACACGTAGGGTTCCATAGGGGGGACTCGGGTATCTTTCAACCATAGTTTTAAAAAAAAAAAGAGAATGAAGTTAAGAGTATCAAGTTTTAACGGTTTAAATATTGTAATCCTGAAAGAATGTTTGATAGATTAAATACAAATTTTAAATTATTAGGTTAATACTTAACAATGTGTTTAACACTTAATTATTATTTTTAGTAATTAAGTTAAATATGAAATGGATTAACATTAAAATTTATAGTTAATACTATTTTCAAAATTTTGAAGAAGGTTTTAGATGTTTAATTTAGTTGAACAAATTAATATCAATAGAGAAAAAAAGTAATTAAGAATAATTACTTTACAATTGTAATTAAGGATTAAGTAATGATTAAGTGATTAATAAAGTGTAATCAACTACTTATGATAATTAATGAATGAATTAATAGTTAATTTATTAAGTAATCTAATTAAGAATAAATTAATAAATTAACTAAGTAATTAGTGATTAATAATTGGATAATTAAAGAATAGTTAATTAAGTAATTAAGGTTAAACAAATTGATTAAGTGATTTAGTAATTAAGGGAATTAATTACTTATTATAATTAATAAAGTTTATGATGAATTATTAAGTTAATTAATTAAGTTTAATTAACTTACATAATTATTGAAGATGTGATAAGCATAAACACTTGGAGAAGTAATTAATGATAATGACTGGATGAAATTGACTGAGGATGATTTAATAGTGAAAGTAATTTGAGTATAATTACTTTGTGCAATTAATCAAGGGATTGATTAAAGGAAATCAGTTGAGGAGTAATTAAGTGATGTGATAAGAGTAATTAAAGGTGGTTAATTACTGAATAGTATTTATCAAGAGTGATTAATAAATATAGTTTATTGAAGATTAATTACTTAAGGTAATTAATTTAATACAGGATAATGAAATTAAAAGGGTAATTAGTTATCATTAATAAAGATAATTAATAATAAGAGCTTAAGGAGTAATTAATTAGTGTAATTAAGAAGTAATGTAATGTTTGTAATTGAAGGTTTATTTCTATATTTGGATAAGATAATTAATTTGTGAAAATAATTAAAAGATGATTATTTGAATAAAATTAAATGTTAATTAATCAAGTGTGATTAATTTATTAATTGATTGATAATTGGTTAATTGTTATATAAGCAAGATTTATATTAGTGTAGTAATTAATTTAATTTACTTTAAATTAATTAGAGATGCAAGTAATTAATTTAATTCATTTTAAATTAATTTTAGCTGATATGATTGCTTATGTATGGATGGATGATATTATTTAACTGGAATGGTTTGAGATTTCTAGTATAAGATAAATGATGCAGTGTGAAATGTATGCTTGATTGTAGTATGATAATAATATGAATTATCTGTGTGATGATAATATTGCCTATCTATTTATGGTGATAATGTTGATTATCTATTGTGATATTGTGAATTATCTATCTGTGTGTATATGGATAATTGAATTGTTTTTAAACTTTAAAACAACTTGGCCCTAAAAGACACGTTTTGGATTTCGGTGAGACTGGGATCGGGTTTCCATATTTGGACATCCGAAAACCACATCGATCCAAATTAACGTTAGGTCGTGAATCTGATGTGAAGATGAAGATTCAGAATGCAAGGGTTGTCATCGTTAACTCTGAGGGTGATTCCAAAATGAGTGTAACGAGATAATGCCTTCGGTTTCGTTCGAACCCGGAACGAACTCGTATGGATTGAATGCTTTCAACACATCGTCAGGCGGGCGATGAGCATTCTAAGAAATAATGTTCTCTAAAGGTAATCGTAGCCTCAAGCCTCATCAACGGGGAATGGCTAAAACAGGGGAGATGCAGCAAGGCTAGGTAGGTCATACCCAAGCAGGACAAGATTTTCCCCTGTTTAGATGTCCCTTTTTATTCGGTTTAGTGAGCGGTTGGTCGCGCCAACTGTGGGGTTATCTTGTTCGGGACTGTTCAGTAAGGAATGGTTCCGGCCTTGTGTTGCAGGGGAGCGGGCGTACTCCTCGGTACGGTGATCTAGGCCCCGTACTGTGACGGGCGGTACCCCAGTAGCTCTGCCATTGTATGGAACCCATTTTCCAATAAGTGCCCACGGTTTTGATTGTATTACCCACTTTTGTGGCTAGTAGCTGGAATTTAATAATGTAACAATTTCGGCTATTTTCTATTTACTTGAAAACCCTAGACACTATTATAATATCACAGAATTTCCTATGAAATGTTTTGGTTAGCGTAAGGTAAAAACTTACCCGTATTTATGTGTGGGGAGTCTTAAGTGGTACCTTTATTTTCAAATGCTTTTCAAAGTTAAACAATTTAAACCGTTTACTCATACCAGACCCATGTCTGACCCGGAGTTTATATTTTATGTTTTCATAAACTCTTGGGTACTCAAATTTTTACGAGTAGTCAAGTGATAGGTTCTTGGATTGTTGAGTTCTGGAGGAGCTTGGAGCAGGAGCCAAACGTATGTAGATATCTATATAGTTCCGCTGTGTTAGTTAGAGTATGTTGTATTTTGAGATGTATGTAGTGACAGATGTATATAAATTTGTCAAGTGTATAATATTGTATAACTCTGATATATGTAAACTATGTAATTGTTATGTGATGTATTATATTTTATTCCATTCCGCTGTGAGATTCCGTGATTGTTGTTCTTTCTTTCTCTTCCTTTTCTATTTCTACCTCTTTCTTTCTTAACGATGATACGTCTTTCTGGTAGTAGAAGGGTGGGTCGTCACAAGGCCCAGACGTATCTGGTACCTAGGGCTCAGAACATTTGATAACCTAAATCACTACTATCTGAAATGCGAGCATATATCTGACCATATAGTATCCCATCATATCTGGGGTGTGAGGCTCGCGAGGCTACGATCAATTTCTTCAAAGCCACGCTTTTGATCATAACAGGTTCCACTTTGAATGCTACACTGCCATTCCATTGATCGCTATTTGACTCTCACAAGCATACAACCCGTGAGCTCGTATGTCTCACAGAAGGGTGTTAATCTAAGAGAAGTTGCCTTCTCCTCCACCAAGTAGATGTACATTTATAAAAGTCAAACGTTATGTTTCAGAAATGCAATGTTAGACATTTGTTCATACAAGTTCGTTCTGGGACTAAATGAAACAGAAGGCACTTTCCTTGGCTATTACAAGGCAAGAAGCCCTTGCAATCCAAAAAATCTCCACAACGAGGAGACTACTGCTATAAATAACTCTATAATGGGAGCGACCCAGAGCATGTCAACAAGCAATCCTCACGCTATGAAGATTCTCGGTCTTCAATAATCATCATTTTCAACATGTCTTCACTTTCGAACATATACATTAGTTTGAAGTGGTTTTCGGATAGGAATCACCCTAATCCGACTCCGGCTCCTTCGAAACCAATTATCGATAAAAAAATGTTTAGTTCATATGTGGATATCAATCATCAATCAATTACTTGATCTTTTATTTAAATCAAATATCTTTCTTAGATATATTCTTTTCAATTTATTCTATTTTCTTTTCAGAGTATATAAATCATTAAGCCTCATTCATCAAATCATTTAGTTTATTTAAACCTTTCTTAATTCTTGGAATAATTCCAAATCATTTTCTCTTTTACTTAGGAAAACCTTTCCAAATCATTCTTTTAATCTCAATCAAAGATTTCTTGTATTCAAGTTATAACTTTTAACTTAAGGAAAACATTCCCAAATCATTTATTAAATCTCAATCAAAGATTTCTTATATTTAAGCTATAACTTTTAACTTAGGGAAAATATTCTCAAATCATTTGTTAAATCTTAATCAAAGATTTCTTTCTTAACTTCAAATCATATTCTTGCAAATCGAAGATTTTCATAAAAGAGTGCTACTGCCACTTTAAATATGGTAAATTTCACCTCCGGGGACTAATGGCAAGTAATCCTACATTATGAAGATATTTGTCTTCAACGATCTTTGTCTTTATATATTTTGTTTTGAAAATTAGTTTGAAGGGATTTTCGGAAATAAATCACCCAAATCGGATCTCGGTTCTTTGGATAGGAATCATCTAAATCCGATCTAGTTCCTTAATACCAATCATCGAATAAAAGATGTTAATTCATATGGGGTTTCAAAAATTAGTTTGAAGTGATTTTCGGATAGGAATCACCCAAATCTGATCTCGGTTCTTCGGATAGGAATCACCCAAATCGGACCCTGGTTCCTTCGAACCCAATCATCGCTTTAAAAGATGTTAAGTGGTTAAATAAAATTCAAAGAATTTGTTTCCTTTCTTTTACCTTGGAAAAACTTAAAGATGATCTTTTAGAGCATCTGGGCTTTTCTTTCGATCTGTTCCACCCCTCGTCTAAAAAGAGAAAACATAGGCCAAGTAAGTTCAAGGCACCGGTTGTTATATCCCTAACCTTAGTTAAACATCTTGTTTTTATCTTCTCATATCTCATAGATGGGACAAATGTACTAGTCGTTTCCGCATACTCAGGTTGTTATTACATTCAATATTCTTCAATTATTGTTTAAGTGTTATAAACAATTCCTCTCAACCATTTATTCAAATTCTTATCAAAATTTTCTAATCATCTTTAAAAGACTTAATTATTCTTTGAAAATCGTTCACAAAAGATTTAGGAAAGAATTTTTAAGTTTAAAACTGCATTTCAAAAGGTTATAGATTTCGCAGCATAAAAGTGCTGTGGAAAGTGCTATATAAGCTTATTTAATTTAAACAACTTTTTAATATTTGAAAATTCATATTTTCCATTCCAAATATTTTTTAAATCATTTTAATAGATTTATTAAATTTATTTCATATTTTTAATAACTTAAAAATATCATTTATAAAGAAATCCCTTTTTGGATTCCGAACTACAAAACCGCGATGTTTTTAGAAAATTATTTTGGACATATTTCAAAATTTTACTTGATGAAATCTTGATTTTCTTTCTTCCTTTAAAAACTATTATCATTTGGACCAATGAATTTTTGTTTCGAAGAAATCCGACTTAAATCATTCTCTACGTTAATTTGAAGTTATGGGTCGAAATTTACGAACTGTCGCTACGCGACAATGAAACGACCCGCCTTTCTCTCCACAGAAAGACGCATCATCATTAAGAAAGAAAGGGATAGAGAAGAGAAAATATAAAGATGAAAGAAAGAAACAACATCAGAATCTCAACAGCGGAACGAATAAATTATATTAATCACGTAATATATTACATAGTATCATATACATTAGAGTACACAGCTTAAACAACACATACTAGACAGTTATAATCACCTGTCTAGTTATACAACTCAATATACAACACATATAATAATACAGAGATCAACGCAACGGAACTATATATCTACAATGCTGAAGCCTCCTGCTCCATATCTCCTCCAGAATTTGTCAAACCTAACCTGAATCCCATGGCTACTCGTAAAAAAATTGAGTACCCAAGATTTTAAGAAAAACAGAATAAACTCCGGGTCAGACATGGGTATGGTGTGAGTAAACGGTTAAAGTTTCTTAACTTTGAAAACCTTTTGAAAACAAAGGTATCACATAAGATTCCCCACACATAAACATGAGTAAGTTTTTTACCTTACGCTAATCAAAACATTTGATAGGAAATCCAGTGATATTATAATAGGGTCTAGGGTTTTCAAGTAAAATACAGAAATAGCTGGAATGCTTACATCTCACGTTCTAACATAGTTGGGCACATCTAAAACGTACGGTGCTTATTTGAGTTTGGATTGCATACAATGGCAGGGCTACTGGGGCACCGTCCGTCACAATGCGTGGCCTAGATCACCGTACCGAGGATCCACCCTAAATCCCCTGCAACACAAGGCCGGAACCATCCCTTACTGGACAGTCCCGGACAAGATAACCCCGGCGGTTCGAGCTATCAACCGCCCACACAACCGAATAAAAAGGGACTCTAGACAAGGGTTCATCTCGTCCTACTTGGACATGACCCACTTAGCCTTGTTGCACCTCCCCTGTTTTAGCCATTCCCAGTTGATGAGGCTTAAGGATACGATTACCTTTAGAGAACAGATCTCTTAGAACGCTCATCGTCCACCTGATGATGTTCTGAAAGCATTCAATGCATACAAGTTCGTTTCGGGTTCGAACGAAACCGAAGGCATTATCTCGTTACACTCACTTTGGAATCACCCTCAGAGTTAATGACGATAACCATTGCACTTTGAATCTTCGTCTTCACTTGAGACTCACGACCTATCATTAATTTGATCGATGTGGTTTTCGGATTCCAAATCTGGAAACCTGATCCTGATCTCATCGAAATCCAAACCGCCATCTTTTAGGTCCAAGTTATTTTAAAGTTAAAACAATTCAATTCAAATCATTATCTATATTCACATAGATAGATAATTCACAATATCACAATAGATAATCTATATTATCATCACAAATAGATAATTCATATTATCATCACAATTCAACCAAAGCATCTATATCACAGAGCATCACTTATCTCAAACTTGAGATCTCAAACCATGCAAAGCATCCAATATAGAGCAGCATCAATAAGCAACGATTTATTAATCACCATTCTATAATTAATTTAAAATGAATTAAATTAATTACTTCATCTTTAATTAATTTAAAATAAATTAAATTAATTACTTCATCACTTAAATCTTGCTTACTTATTCATTAGTTAAACCAATTAATTAATCATCATCTTAATTAATTACCCTTGATTAATTATCTTTAATTACATTAAGTGATTAACCCTTAATTAATTACACAAATTAATTATCTATAAACCATTAAGTAATTAATCTTAATCACTTCATTAACTATAATTAATTACATTAATCCTTAATTAATTATAATTAATTAATTACCTTATAATCATTTATTATTGATTAATTAATCATAATTAATCAATTCTTATACTCTCATTAATTATCTTAATTAATGATCCTTAATTAATTACTTCCATTAATCAATTTTAATTAATCATAAACAGTAATTATCATCCTGTAATTACTTACCTTAATTAATTAACTCTTTAATTAATTAACCCTTTAATTAATTATACCAATCCTTTGATTAATTACACCAAGTAATTAATCCTTAATTACTTCCCATTAAGTAATTCCCTTTAATTAATTACATCCTGTAACTATACATTAATTATTTACCTTAAGTAATTACACTTATCCATCTCATTAAGTAATTACACTTAATCAATCACCAAATGATTATCTTTAATTAATCAACCCATTTGATTAACCCAAATTAATCGCACTTGTTTGATTAATTACAATTGGGTAATTCATCCCTTAATTACCCCCTTTAAATAAATTAATTAATCTTTAATTATAGATTAATTAATCCTTAATTATTAATTAATAAACCTTAAATATCAATTAATAAAACTTAATAACCAATTAATTAATCCTTAATTAATAGTTATCAATTCTTAATAACAATTAATTAACCCCAAATAATAGTTAGTTAATCCTTCTTTAATTATAGGTTAATTATTTCTTAATTATTAATTAATACAACTTAATTATTAATTAATAAAACTTAATTACAAATTAAGTACCTCTTTAATTACAAGTTAATTAATTTCTAATTATTAATTAATCAACCTTAATTACTTAATTAATTAATCTTTAATCATCAGTTAATTACTAAATTAATTAGTCACTAATTATTATTTAATTATTTCTAATTATCTAATTAATAATTCTTAATCATAAATGAATTAACCTCCAATTAATTAACTTATAACCCTTAATTATTAATTTTAAATAAATTAATTACTCTTAATTAATTTCTTAATTAATCCTTAATCATTATTAATTAAATTAATTAATCATATCTAATTTCCTTAATTAATTTAATTACTATCAAGATATTAAAAACCTTAATTATTTTTAGGATAAAACATTATCTTAATTAATGACTTAATTATCATTAAAAACATTTTATCTTAATAATAAATCTTACTTAATTAAATCATTAATTTAGTTTTAAGATACTCATTTAACTTAGTAAATTAAGGTTAAAAAAACATAACATCCTTCAAATGCTTTAACCTTTAACAAGTAATAGTTTTAAAACTATTTCAATTTAAATTCAAAAACTTGTCTTTATAAAAACTTTTTTCAAATTTCAATCAAGCTTAAGTTTTAAATATGAATTTAACCTTTATTGAACAAAATTTACATGTAACAAATTTCAAAACTTCTTAACAAAATGCTAATGAAAACATTTATATAAAGTAATTTTATAAGAAAATTTTTAAACCAATTTCATTTTTAAATTTTAAAAACGCTTATTTAAAAAAAAATAAAAAAATACTAAATCCTTTTGCTTTGGGTCAAACCCGAAGACCACTCGGTCATAACCGAGTCCCCTTTCCATTTCAAAATTTTGTTGAGTTTTTAATTTAAGTTTAAATTTTAAAACTTGTAACCACTACAATAGTTAACAGGTTAAAACCTTTCTAGCTACTCGAGTCTCCACTCGAGTCACGCACTCAAACTCACGATACTTCCTTCGAGTCCCCACGAACCCATTTTCCTGACACGAGAAATCATCGCCGTGCACATGCACTGCCACCGAGCCACTTTCGATCATCCACAGCAACTTCGACACATCGATCATCGACGTAGCAACCCTCTCCGATCACCAAACCTGAATCACAAGCCCTCGATCAAAAAGTTAGCATTCCTGTTGAAAACGTGAAGCAACTCCATGGCTAGAACCATCTTGCAGTTGCATCTCCGACCATCAGATGATGCGCCACTACAGTCATACCACCTCCGATCATCAACGAGCCCATCTCCAAAATTCCATTCAACTCGATGCACCGGAGAAGTAGAATGGATCCCATTTTCCAGACTTCAACCAAACTAGGTTTACAACCTAGATCACCTCACCGCCGACGCCATGGCGATCATTCGACACTCTCTCCATTTTTGCCGAACACCCAGATCACTTAGCTAGCTCCAACAGGAACCCCGACCTCACCAGTCACATAGATCATTAGAATTCGACCAAAAACAAGATTCCAGTCAACCCCTAAATACACATTCATCTCGTCACAAAAATTTATGATTTTTATTTTAAAAATCCTACCTATCAGAGAAGATTCAAGGTATATACTTGAATCATCTAATTATTGACATCAAACTTTGACAATATCTAAGTTTATACTATAAAATACAAATCCTGATTAATACTATTCTTAATTTTTGCCTTTTATATTCTTATAATTTAAATCTTGTAGTTTAAAACAAATTTTGTAACAACCTGGGGTTTGGCGTCAATTAATTATCATCGTTAGACGATTAGATTGGTTTGTTAAGTGCTATTTAAAGTTTGATTCGGGTTATAAGTATTTTCAGAATATTTGTTTAGGAGTTTACGGGCTTTAAACAATTCACTTGGCCCGTTTCCTTTTTGTGTGGAAAATGGAAATAACCGGTTCCCTCTTCTTTTCTATTCAACCCGTTTTCCCCCCTTTCTCGAGTCACTTTTCATTTTCTAACCCTAAAATCAAAACTAACGAAGAGAACAAAAATGGCGGCTCGTCCTTCCTTTCCTGTGCAATTAGAAGTTAGGGCTTTTACATTCGAAGGCGCTGGCCTCTGGTCGATCGAAGCTCTTCGTGTTGCTTCGTCTGCTTGATTCGTGGTCGTCTTCGCTTCGATAAAGGTGAGTGATTATTATCACTCACATCTATTTCAAGCGTTGGTGTTTTCTGACTTGTTCAAACTCGCGACTTTTGCTGTTTGATATTACGAGGTTGATGTTGTTCGACTTACGACTTTTGACCGTATTCAATTTTGTTTCTATGCTGATTTGAACTGTTCGTATTGCTTGGGCATCACTGTTTCGATTTAGAATTTGTTGACTTCGGTCATCTGGTGTTGTTGACTTTTGCTTGGTGATAATACTATGCTCGGCCATTCAATCTTCTTATGGGTGTTCGAGATGGTTACTGTCTTGTTCCAATTTCGATGTTGCTTGCTATTAACTTTCACTTTTGGGACTTTGGTATGATATCGTGATAGTGGTTGGCCTCGGCAAGACCATAGTTTTGAGTTTGATTTGAAATTACAACTTTAAATTCTTTGTTCAATATTGCCTTAACTGACCAAACATTTTAGTTGTTGTTTCACCTCCAGTTTGTAAATTGATTTCTTTTTGATTGATGTTGTTTCACACACGTTTGTCGAGACTCTCATTTGTCTGTGATATTGCCTTTTCATGGTGATGTTCACACTGCTACGTTGACTTGGAATTGATGCATATTGAACTGTTGTAGATGTGTGCTCATGTATACTAGCTTCTTGCATTAGCTTCACATAGAGACTGCACTTGGTAGGACCACTGTCCATACTGTTATGTGGTATTTACATTTACTTCATGTAGCGGCTTCACCGGGTCATGCTATGATGCAGCTTGATCTTTGGTTTATATATACACACATTTAAGGTTGTAACTAGAATCCTATATATATATATATATGCCTTGCATTACATCATTTATCTGTTGCATCAATATCGGCTGCTATTGTTGAACCATGCGAGGCAGTTGGCATTACGTTCCATGTATTCATTCAGAAGTTGAGTTGTATATATGCTGGCTGCCTAGTCTGGTTCAAGTTGCAGTGATACTACTTGTATTCTAGTTTTTCTGTACATGGTCCCCTGCAGTATGCATTGTCACTTTGGGTAATAAAGATTGTTCATTCAAGTCATATATGTGCTCTAGTAATGCTTATAGCCTGTTTCACATGTATAACTTGGTTATGGCATTTTGCTATCTGTTTGGATATTCTTGTAGTCTGATTCGTAGTACTTGCACATGTCAAATTTCGCACTTCTTTTGTATACTTGATTTGCCCTTTATACCTTTGCCCTGCAGCTTGAAAATTTTATATAGGTTGGCTGCTGTGCAATATTTTTAGTTGTACACAGCCTTGTACACTTACTCATTTGAGTTGCACTGCTTCTCGATGGCACCTCTGATTCATTTTGACCATGTGCAGCCTTCTCATGTTTACTTGTATAAGCATAGTACTTGTTCATGTGTATTTATACGTTTCTTGATTTTGTTTTGTTGTACATGACTTGCCGCTTTACTCTTCGTCTTGAGTTGAGCCTAAAATTCATTGGGCTTGACCTCGCATTTGTCTCTACAATTTAATCGACATTCGGCCTTATGACATTCACAGCGATGCTTGTGAATTTTCATTGGGTACATCGTCACTGTAGTGGCAAGGCAGTGCACGCAAGTGTGAACTGCAGCCACACGGTATGGCTTTTATGATATTCTATCTTGTTTTGATTATTTGATCTTTTGCATATTCCATATGCTATAGTGGCGAGGCAGTGCACGGGTGCGTGTACTGCAGCCCTACTCGAACTAATATTTTAATGGAGATTTCAATGTTTTGAACTGTTTTGTTTATTCAAATTCAATATTCTGATTAGGTTTAATTTGCTGATTTGTGTTTAACACTGTTACGTGTTATATTTATCGTTACCCGATTTCTTTATTTAAGGATCGGATAAACGAGATTTATTGTGACTGTCGTCTATTCATTATTTAATTATTATTGCTTCTGTGCACTAATAACTGAGTTTGAATTAGACTGACCCGTGTATTATTTTCTTTTGAATGTCATACTCGGGTCAGACCGAGTATTTACAGGTTGTTGATATCTTACTTTGGGTTGCTGCTAGAGCTATGAAGCCTTTTCATATCTTTTGGAGTAGTTGTTGTCTTAGTATAGGATGTTGTATATTCATGTATATTATTCACGATAATGTACTTGTATATGTAACTTCCAGAGTCGACAGTTGTAGTTGTATCATATGTACTGTATCAAATGTATTGTAACTGATATCAGTTATTATATATATATGAGACTTTCTGTTATATCTGTGTGTCGCACTTATTTATCTGTGTTATTATTATATATATTGTCCTAAACTATTATGAACCATCGTAGTTCCTTTTATACCAGAATTGGGTATGTCGATGGGAGTAAACAAATATGAGATGAAAAATAAAAATATATACCACTCCTATCGAGATAACCAATACTAGTGTAAGGCCTAACTACGGATGGCCGCTCCTATCCAGCCTTATTCTTCATAATAATAGACAGTGTTTCTTTTAATACTCTTTGTTATTGTGAGCATAGAGGTGGGGCGTCACAGTTGGTATCAGAGCTTGGGGTTTATGGACATAATACAAAACATAACTTAGATGGAACATGTGTTACAACTAATTGTCGATGTTTTATATGTGCTTTGAGTCAAAACTAAAGTTTTGAAATTATGATGAAAATTTTTAAGTAGCTTTATTTAAAAATAAAAGTGAAATTGTACTTTGATGATTCGATTGATTGTGTTCTATTATCAGAGTGCGTAGCGGAAACAGTAAGACTGCTTCGCTGAGTACAACTGATAATTATTTTGATTTAAAAATCAAAATATGTAAATGAATTTAATTCATTATGTTGTTAAACCAGTGGTTTTGATTTGTTGAAAATTTATACTGGTTTTTTTTTAATACTAATCGCATGCTGATTAGATTTTTGCCGTTTTAAATTATCTTCATTGAAGATATATTTGAGTAATTTTTTTGTTTATTTAGTAGTGTGCGTGCAAACATGAGTTGCACGTTACTACACTAATTTTACGTTGAACCGATGCTTGGTTATGAAACGTATTTTGTTGCCGCTATTTTTATAACGGGATTTTCACACTAGTGCTACGTTTTGAAGTACGGTGTTTTGTCGACATTTTAATGAATGAAAATTCACTGATATTATAGTTTGATGCAAATTATTTTGATGAGATTTTTGACATTTAAAAATTATTGTCGCATTGACTTCAGTAACCGTCAAATTTTAAAATGGATTTTCAAGCGGTTATCCCGCAATGCTGATTTTGAGATCCGTTTCTACGGTGTTTTGAGAAGTGCAATTTCCTTGTTGAAATTATCACTAATGCTGCTGTTTTTTTTAGCACGGATATACAAATCGTTTAAATATATATAAATATATATATATATGTTTTCAAAAAAATTCAGTTTACGTTTTCAAAGGAATGAGGAAGCGATTTAAACGTTCCAGCAAAATCGAGGACTATGACCCCTTTCTTTTACTGATTCGCTTAATTTCGGATTTTTTCGTTTGAGAATGTAAATTATTACTTTTATAAAATAAATGAATTTTTTTCAGAAGTTTTGCAGTTTGCGTCTTCAAAAGAACGAGAAAGCGATTTAAACGTTTCAGCAAAATCGAGGACTATAACCCTTTTCTTTTACTGATTCGCTTAATCCGTTTGAGAATGTGAAATGTTATTTTTGGAATACACAATTTTGCACTTTCAAGGAAACGATGAAGAGATTTAAACGATTTAGTAAAACACGTGGTATGGGACATGTGCGTTTGCTATTTTGGTTAATTCCAGACTCGTTAATTGAATATATGATGATTTTCGTGTGCTTTGGAGCCACTATGAGGACCTTCGGGTCATATGATGGACCTTCGGGTCAAATACCAGTACCAGACCTTCGGGTCATATGTTGGACCTTTGGGTCATTTGTTGGGCGCCAAAAATTATGATGGGTACTTGGTAGGCTTCGGCTATATGAGATGCACGTGCGGCGTAGCTAAAACTCGCCATCTGATGGGATCGATCCAACCTTTTATGTTGATTTTCTAGTTATCTTAATTGATTCTAGATTTTTGTTGCATCCAATTATCTGCAGGTAATTGGATATTTGTTGATATGAGTTCTAATTATCGTTTTTGATAATTAGATATTTGTTGATTTGATTATCGCTTGTGATAATTAAATATTTGTTGATATGAGTTCTAATTATCGTTTTTGATAATTAAATATTTGTTGATATGAGTTCTAATTATCGTTTTTGATAATTAGATATTTGTTGATTTGATTATCGCTTGTGATAATTAAATATTTGTTGATATGAGTTCTAATTATCGTTTTTGATAATTAGATATTTGTTGATTTCATTATCGCTTGTGATAATTAAATATTTGTTGATATGAGTTCTAATTATCGTTTTTGATAATTAGATATTTGTTGATTTGGTTATCGCTTGTGATAATTAGATATTTGTTGATATGAGTTCTAATTATCGTTTTTGATAATTAGATATTTGTTGATTTGGTTATCGCTTGTGATAATTAGATATTTGTTGATATGAGTTCTAATTATCGTTTTTGATAATTAGATATTTGTTGATTTGATTATCGCTTGTGATAATTAAATATTTGTTGATATGAGTTCTAATTATCGTTTTTGATAATTAGATATTTGTTGATTTGATTATCGCTTGTGATAATTAAATATTTGTTGATATGAGTTCTAATTATCGTTTTTGATAATTAGATATTTGTTGATTTGATTATCGCTTGTGATAATTAAATATTTGTTGATATGAGTTCTAATTATCGTTTTTGATAATTAGATATTTGTTGATTTGATTATCGCTTGTGATAATTAAATATTTGTTGATATGAGTTCTAATTATCGTTTTTGATAATTAGATATTTGTTGATTTGATTATCGCTTGTGATAATTAAATATTTTTTGATATGAGTTCTAATTATCTTTGTTGATAATTAGATATTTATTGATTTGATTATCGTTTTCGATAATCGAATATTTGTTGATTTGAGATTTGATTATCGTTTTTGATAATCGAATATTTGTTGATTTGAGATTTGATTATCGTTGTTGATAATCGAATATTTGTTGTTTCTGCTTATCGTTTTTGATAATCGAATATTTGTTGATTGGATTATCGTTTTTGATAATCGAATATATGTTGATTTGATTATCGTGTTTGATAATCGAATATTTGTTGATTTGAGATTTGATTATCGTTTTTGATAATCGAATATTTGTTGATTTGAGATTTGATTATCGTTTTTGATAATCGAATATTTGTTGATTTGAGATTTGATTATCGTTTTTGATAATCGAATATTTGTTGATTGGATTATCGTTTTTGATAATCGAATATATGTTGATTTGATTATCGTGTTTGATAATCGAATATTTGTTGATTTGAGATTTGATTATCGTTTTCGATAATCGAATATTTGTTGGATTTGATCATCGTTTTTGATAATCGAATAATTGTTGATTTGAGAAATTTGATTATCGTTTTTGATAATCGAATATTTGTTGATTTGAGATTTGATTATCGTTTTTGATAATTGAATATGTGTTGAATTGAGATTTCTGGTTGTCGTTTTTGAATTAGACCTTTGTTGTTTTCTGATTATCTACTTGATAGTTAGATTTTGTTGAGAATTTGTGAATTTCTTTTATTGAAATTAAAAGGTTTCTTTGGTATTTGTATTCCCGACTTTATTTTTATAGCTTAACCAGTTTATGTTAGAAAAATAATTGTTATTGACGACTTTAATTATGAAAATTGCGGGGACGCAATTTTTATAAGGAGGGGAGTCTGTAACAACCTGGGGTTTGGCGTCAATTAATTATCATCGTTAGACGATTAGATTGGTTTGTTAAGTGCTATTTAAAGTTTGATTCGGGTTATAAGTATTTTCAAAATATTTGTTTAGGAGTTTACGGGCTTTAAACAATTCACTTGGCCCGTTTCCTTTTTGTGTGGAAAATGGAAATAACCGGTTCCCTCTTCTTTTCTATTCAACCCGTTTTCCCCCCTTTCTCGAGTCACTTTTCATTTTCTAACCCTAAAATCAAAACTAACGAAGAGAACAAAAATGGCAGCTCGTCCTTCCTTTCCTGTGCAATTAGAAGTTAGGGCTTTTACATTCAAAGGCGCTGGCCTCTGGTCGATCGAAGCTCTTCGCGTTGCGTCGTCTGCTTGATTCGTGGTCGTCTTCGCTTCGACAAAGGTGAGTGATTATTATCACTCACATCTATTTCAAGCGTTGGTGTTTTCTGACTTGTTCAAACTCGCGACTTTTGCTATTTGATATTACGAGGTTGATGTTGTTCGACTTACGACTTTTGACCGTATTCAATTTTGTTTCTATGCTGATTTGAACTGTTCGTATTGCTTGGGCATCATTGTTTCGATTTAGAATTTGTTGACTTCGGTCATCTGGTGTTGTTGACTTTTGCTTGGTGATAATACTATGCTCGGCCATTCAATCTTCTTATGGGTGTTCGAGATGGTTACTGTCTTGTTCCAATTTCGATGTTGCTTGCTATTAACTTTCACTTTTGGGACTTTGGTATGATATCGTGATAGTGGTTGGCCTCGGCAAGACCATAGTTTTGAGTTTGATTTGAAATTACAACTTTAAATTCTTTGTTCAATATTGCCTTAACTGACCAAACATTTTAGTTGTTGTTTCACCTCCAGTTTGTAAATTGATTTCTTTTTGATTGATGTTGTTTCACACACGTTTGTCGAGACTCTCATTTGTCTGTGATATTGCCTTTTCATGGTGATGTTCACACTGCTACGTTGACTTGGAATTGATGCATATTGAACTGTTGTAGATGTGTGCTCATGTATACTAGCTTCTTGCATTAGCTTCACATAGAGACTACACTTGGTATGACCACTGTCCATACTGTTATGTGGTATTTGCATTTACTTCATGTAGCGGCTTCACCGGGTCATGCTATGATGCAGCTTGATCTTTGGTTTATATATATACACATTTAAGGTTGTAACTAGAATCCTATATATATATATATATATATATATATATATATATATATGCCTTGCATTACATCATTTATCTGTTGCATCAATATCGGCTGCTATTGTTGAACCATGCGAGGCAGTTGGCATTACGTTCCATGTATTCATTCAGAAGTTGAGTTGTATATATGTTGGCTGCCTAGTCTGGTTCAAGTTGCAGTGATACTACTTGTATTCTAGTTTTTCTGTACATGGTCCCCTGCAGTATGCATTGTCACTTTGGGTAATAAAGATTGTTCATTCAAGTCATATATGTGCTCTAGTAATGCTTATAGCCTGTTTCACATGTATAACTTGGTTATGGCATTTTGCTATCTGTTTGGATATTCTTGTAGTCTGATTCGTAGTACTTGCACATGTCAAATTTCGCACTTCTTTTGTATACTTGATTTGCCCTTTATACCTTTGCCCTGCAGCTTGAAAATTTTATATAGGTTGGCTGCTGTGCAATATTTTTAGTTGTACACAGCCTTGTACACTTACTCATTTGAGTTGCACTGCTTCTCGATGGCACCTCTGATTCATTTTGACCATGTGCAGCCTTCTCATGTTTACTTGTATAAGCATAGTACTTGTTCATGTGTATTTATATGTTTCTTGATTTTGTTTTGTTGTACATGACTTGCCACTTTACTCTTCGTCTTGAGTTGAGCCTAAAATTCATTGGGCTTGACCTCGCATTTGTCTCTACAATTTAATCGACATTCGGCCTTATGACATTCACAGCGATGCTTGTGAATTTTCATTGGGTACATCGTCACTGTAGTGGCAAGGCAGTGAAAGCAAGCGTGAACTGCAGCCACACGGTATGGCATTTATGATATTCTATCTTGTTTTGATTATTTGATCTTTTGCATATTCCATATGCTGTAGTGGCGAGGCAGTGCATGCGTGCGTGTACTGCAGCCCTACTCGAATTAATATTTTAATGGAGATTTCAATGTTTTGAACTGTTTTGTTTATTCAAATTCAATATTCTGATTAGGTTTAATTTGCTGATTTGTGTTTAACACTGTTACGTGTTATATTTATCGTTACCCGATTTCTTTATTTAAGGATCGGATAAACGAGATTTATTGTGACTGTCGTCTATTCATTATTTAATTATTATTGCTTCTGTGCACTAATAACTGAGTTTGAATTAGACTGACCCGTGTATTATTTTCTTTTGAATGTAATACTCGGGTCAGACCGAGTATTTACAGGTTGTTGATATCTTACTTGGGGTTGCTGCTAGAGCTATGAAGCCTTTTCATATCTTTTGGAGTAGTTGTTGTCTTAGTATAGGATGTTGTATATTCATGTATATTATTCACGATAATGTACTTGTATATGTAACTTCCAGAGTCGACAGTTGTAGTTGTATCATATGTACTGTATCAAATGTATTGTAACTGATATCAGTTATTATATATATGAGACTTTCTGTTATATCTGTGTGTCGCACTTATTTATCTGTGTTATTATTATATATATTGTCCTAAACTATTATGAACCATCGTAGTTCGTTTTATACCAGAATTGGGTATGTCGATGGGAGTAAACAAATATGAGATGAAAAATAAAAATATATACCACTCCTATCGAGATAACCAATACTAGTGTAAGGCCTAACTACGGATAGCCGCTCCTATCCAGCCTTATTCTTCATAATAATAGACAGTATTTCTTTTAATACTCTTTGTTATTGTGAGCATAGAGGTGGGGCATCACAAATTTTGTTTAAACATCTCAATGTAAAACTAACCAGAGAAGGAGCTAATTAATTTTGAATTATATTACAACCCTGTAGTTCAAAAACAGAGTGAAAACTGACATGCACACATTAGCAATTACACACACACACACACACACACATATATATATATATATATATATGCAGAAATATACCACAAACAAGTATCATTCAACTTAGAACTTTCATAAGCAACCATCATTTACTTATTTAAAACTTTTAATTAAAAAGTTTACTCACCATTTTTAAAAATGTAGTTAGCCTGAACTTGATAAAACTGGAAACCTGAAGGGTATTGAAGTTGAAAGCCTTGAATGCTTTGATTCCTTTAAACTAAATTGCTTTGTATTGTGTAACTGGTCTGGAACATGATGATCCAAGTTGCAGTTTTAAAATTTGAACTTTGCTTGAACTTTTGAAAGAAAAGTTGCAGGCTTGATATAAGGAAATTACAGGCTTTTTGAAAACTTCTTTCCAGGTTGCAATTTGAAATTAAACTTTTCTTTGATAGGAGGTTGCAGGGTGTTGAATCTGATGTTTGCTACAGTGTTTTAAAATGTTTTGAGGAGATTGCTTTCAGGCTTTGGTAATTTGATTACAAGCTTTGTTTTTTTGAGGAATAGATTACAGGTTTTGATAAAAGAGGATTGTAGGTTTGAGAATATTACAGATTTGAAAGTGTTTGCATTTGAACTTGAGGAAGTTTTCAGGTTTTAGATTTTGAACTGAGTTGTTTTTGATTTTAGAAAGTTTTTCAGATTTGAATTCTCTTGTGAAAATGGGAACATTTAAGTTTATATAGATTAAATTAGAATTAATTTAAAATGAAAGAAAAATAAAACAACTTAGTGGCACTTGTCTCTACCATTGTCTATTTGTTTACACATGTTAATTATATTACTTAGTTTAATTACACTTGTATTTTGATCATTTTTATTTGTTTAAAAAGATTTTAAAAGCCTTTTAAAATAGATTTCCTAATTAATTAGTAAGTTCCTTTAATTTATTAATGCTTTTCTAAATTTTAAATAAATAAAACTTTTAAAAGAGAATAAAATAAAAACTAATTTGATTTTAAATAAAATCATACATAGCATAGTTAATCCATTTTTAAACATTAATATAAAACTTTTGTATAAATACTTTTCCAAATTTCAATAAATAAATTTCTTTTAGGAATATAAAACAAATCTTATTTTAAATAAAAAATCCTTATCCATATTTTATATCCAAAATATTTTTAAGATATACATACTTTTCAAATTCAATTTAAAATCCAATTTAAAATCAATTCAAATAAATATAGATATCAATTTTAAATAAACACATTATTAATTGTAAATAATTATCCTATTTAAAATCAATTTAAATACACATATATATTCACATTTAAATAATATTTATTAAATTTGAAACAATAGGTCTATTTAAAATCTATTTATATAATAACAAAATTAAATTTGTACTAATTATTCCATTCAAAAATCTATTTATAACTATATTTAAAAACAACTCCTAACAAAATTGTTTGAAAATATTAAATTTTACCAATTTTAATTAATTAATTAAGGAGATTATCACATTTTAAATTCCTTGAAATTCCAAGATATCACATTCCTCTCCCATTAAAAGAATTTTGTCCTCGAAATTTAAAACAAATATAATCCAAAAAGTTTTTATTTTATTTCAACCAATTCAAGCATACATATCAGCCATACACAATCAACCAAACAAACAATTTCATCCAAACAATCAATTCAATCCAAAAAACAACATTAGCTATTCGGACACAGATCCAGATAAGCTTCCTAAAATTATTCCGAGTTTCCCAGGTACAGATACTGGAATACTCGCTCTACTGAATCCAAACTAGCTATACTACTAAGCTTCTGAGCTCTACTCATCTAGATCTATAATCTATACAAGATATCAGACCACAGGCAAGACTGATTCAACACCCAAATCCTTCTGAACTGCTAGTTCCACAACCAGCGATGGATCATACACGTACTCCCTCAGAGATACTTGAAATACCTTGAATCCCAGTCTTCCAAACTGGTAATTCAACCTTGAAAACCAAAACACCTATCCTTAAAAAACTCAGAAGAATCCAATATACCTTGGAGCTAACCTCACAATCTATTCAAATATTATTGCTCCCTTTACCTGATAAAACCTCAACAACAACGAAGTCTCCAACTTTGAATTCCAAATTCCTTTGTCTCTTAACCTCAAAACTCTTCTTACGACCATGGGCTGCCTACAGGTTTTTCCGAATCAGCTCAACCTTCACGATGCTTCTTGAAACAGACTGGACCAGAAACAACCCATCAAAATGATCCTATCAATATCAACCAAAATAAAAATCACAAACACTACTCCAACGGTAGAAAACAACTTCTCCTATCCGGAAAAGACAGAACAGGATCACTCGCCAACTTGCCTCAGATCTTGAATAACTACAGTAGAAACTCTCTAATCCAAAACACTGCAACTTCCAGTTGCTTCCACTCTAGAATAGCTGCCACCATGCTTCCGCTACACAACTCTGATCCATAAAGAGAAAACTCAGAAGTTCCATGAAATACTGAGCTTCCTTACCAAATCCTTTTTCTCTAGAAGCCATCCGTTTTCTCAGCTGAATCACCGGTATGAAACTCAATCTCCAATGCTGACAAACCTCTGACTTCCCTGAAGACATCCGAAAAATCTCTGACAACTCTATAAATCAAGAGAACACTCAAACTATCGCAAGTCACTTTTACGATCCTATCCAATCCAATATCCACAGATACTGTTCTCTCTTCACCAATCATAACAGCTTATCCTCGATCAATCCATCGAAGAAACGGGTCCACTCTGCTGCTTCTGATCTCCACCTTTAGGAAACTGCTAAGCCAAAAGATTCCTACTGGAACATAAAACACTTCCGAGCTGCACTGTCGAAACAGACGCCAAAGACTTCCTAATCCAAAGCTCCTTGAGAAACTCGGACCTCAAACCAAACACAAACATCCTGCCGAACTCAGCTACAACGCCGAAGCAGACACACTTCCTTAAACTTGCTCCAAAAGAAAACATCTTCGAAGACATCCATAGTCACTGCGTCTTATCACGCAGCTACTACTTCCTGAATTTGCCAAGATACCATCACTTGCTTCTGCCTAACCGACAGATCCAAATTCTACTCAACCAACTTCAAAGATGGACTCCGAACCTTAACAGGTTTCCTTCGGAGATTGGTGAAACTCTTACACCATAGCAAAAGCTCAATCGAGACGGTATAAGGTCTATAGTCTCGACAAATACACTTCCAACCTCAAACATTCAAACTCCAACCATTGGTGGTCGTGCTACACACCACAACCCTATCTACCTTTATAACTTATGTTGGAAAACCCGAACAGGTAATCCAATAAATAGGTAGAAATATATATATATATATATATATATATATATATATATATATATATATTGCAAGTATGCTCTCTCAAGATAGACGGCACTCCAGAGCCTAGGTATTCACTCAACCTATGCTCTGATACCAAATGAAACGACCCGCCTTTCTCTCCACAGAAAGACGCATCATCATTAAGAAAGAAAGGGATAGAGAAGAGAAAAGATAGAGATGAAAGAAAGAAACAACATCATAATCTCAAACGCAGAACGAATAAATTATATTAATCACATAATATATTACATAGTATCATTTACATCAGAGTTACACAGCTTAAACAACACATACTAGATAGTTATAATCACTTATCTAGTTATACAACTCAATATACAACACAGATAATAATACAGAGATCAACATAACGGAACTATATATCTACAACGCTGAAGCCTCCTGCTCTATATCTCCTCCAGAATTCGTCAAATCTAACCTGAATCCCTTGGCTACTCATAAAAAAATTGAGTACCCAAGAGTTTAAGAAAAACAGAATAAACTCCGGGTCAGACATGGGTCTGGTGTGAGTAAATGGTTAAAGTTGCTTAACTTTGAAAACCTTTCGAAAACAAAGGTATCGCGTAAGACTCCTCACACATAAACATGGGTAAGTTTTTTACCTTACGCTAACCAAAACATTTGATAGGAAATCCAGTGATATTATAATAGGGTCTAGGGTTTTCAAGTAAAATACAGAAATAACTGGAATGCTTACATCTCACATTCTAACATAGTTGTGCACATCTAAAATGTGCGGCACTTATATGAGTTTGGATTCCATACAATGGCAAGGTTACTGGGGTACCGTCCGTCACAGTACGTAGCCTAGATAAAAAGGGACTCTAGACAGGGGTTCATCTCATCCTACTTGGGCATGACCCACTTAGCCTTGCTGCACCTTCCATGTTTTACCCATTCCCGGTTGATGAGGCTTGAGGCTACGATTACCTTTAGAGAACACATCTCTTAGAATGCTCATCGTCCACCTGATGATGTTCTGAAAGCATTCAATCCATATAAGTTCGTTTTGGTTCGAATGAAACCGAAGGCATTATCTCGTTACACTCATTTTGGAATCACCCTCAGAGTTAACGATGATAATTCTTGCACTTTGAATCTTCATATTCACTTGAGATTCACGACCTATCATTAATTTGGATCGATGTGGTTTTCGGATATCCAAATCTGGAAACCCGATCCCGGTCTCATCGAAATCCAAAACGCCATCTTTTAGGTCCACGTTGTTTTAAAGTTAAAACAATTCAATTCAAATCATTATCTATATTCACACAGATAGATAATTCACAATCTCACAATAGATAATCTACATTATCATCACAAATAGATAATTCATATTATCATCACAATTCAACCAAAGCATCCATATCACACATCATCATTTATCTCAAACCTGAGATCTCAAACCATGCAAAGTATCCAATATCAATCAGCATCAATAAGCAATGATTTATTAATCACCATTCTATAATTAATTTAAAATGAATTAAATTAATTACTTCGTCTTTAATTAATTTAATATAAATTAAATTAATTACTTCATCACTTAAATCTTGCTTACTTATTCATTAATTAAACCAATTAATTAATCATCATCTTAATTAATTACCCTTGATTAATTATCTTTAATTACATTAAGTAATTAACCCTTAATTAATTACACAAATTAATTATCTATAAACCATTAAGTAATTAGTTTTAATTACTTCATTAATTATAATTAATTACATTAATCCTTAATTAATTATAATTAATTAATTACCTTATAATCATTTATTACTGATTAATTAATGTTATTTAATCAATTCTTATACTCTCATTAATTATCTTAATTAATGATCCTTAATTAATTACTTCCATTAATCAACTTTAATTAATCATAAACAGTAATTATCATCCTGTAATTACTTACCTTAATTAATTAACTCTTTAATTAATTATACCAATCCTTTGATTAATTACACCAAGTAATTAATCCTTAATTACTTCCCATTAAGTAATTCCCTTTAATTAATTACATCCTGTAACTATACATTAATTATTTACCTTAAGTAATTACACTTATCCATCTCATTAAGTAATTATACTTAATCAATCACCAAATGATTATCTTCAATTAATCAACCCATTTGATTAACCCAAATTAATCACGCTTGTTTGATTAATTACAATTGGGTAATTCATCCCTTAATTACCCCCTTTAAATAAATTAATTAATTTTTAATTACAGATTAATTAATCCTTAATTATTAATTAATAAACCTTAATTATCAGTTAATAAAACTTAATAACCAATTAATTCATCCTTAATTAATAGTTAATCAATTCTTAATAACAAGTATTAACCCTAAATAACAGTTAATTAATCCTTCTTTAATTATAGATTAATTATTTCTTAATTATTAATTAATAAAACTTAATTATTAATTAATAAAACTTAATTACAAATTAAGTACCTCTTTAATTACAAGTTAATTAATTTCTAATTATTAATTAATCAACCTTAATTACTTAATTAATTAATCTTTAATCGTCAATTAATTACTAAATTAATCAATCACTAATTATTAATTAATTATTTCTAATGGTCTAATTAATAATTCTTAATCATAAATTAATTAACCTCCAATTAATTAACTTATAACCCTTAATTATTAATTTTAAATAAATAAATTAAATCAATTAATTACTCTTAATTAATTTCTTAATTAATCCTTAATCATTATTAATTAAATTAATTAATCATATCTAATTTCCTTAATCATTTTTAAGATAAAACATTATCTTAATTAATGACTTAATTATCATTAAAAACATTTTATCTTAATAATAAATCTTACTTAATTAAATCGTTAATTTAGTTTTAAAATACTCATTAAACTTAGTAAATTAAGGTTAACAAAACATAACATCCTTTAAATGCTTTAACCATTAACAAGTAATAGTTTTAAAACTATTTCAATTTAAATTCAAAAACTTGTCTTTATAAAAACTTTTTAAATTTCAATTCAAGCTTAAGTTTTAAATATAACTTTAACCATTACTGAAAAAAATTACATTTAACAAATTTCAAAACTTCTTGACAAAATGTTAATGAATACATTTATTATATATAAAGTAATTTATATAAGAAAGTTTTTAAACCAATTTCATTTTTTAATTTTAAAAACCCTTATTTAAAAAAAACTACTAAATCTTTTTGCTTTGGGTCAAACCCGAAGGCCACTCGGTCATAACCGAGTCTCCTTTCCATTTCAAAATTTTGTTTAGTTTTTAATTTAAGTTTAAATTTTAAAACCTGCAACCACTTCAACAGTTAACAGGTTAAAACCTTTCTAGCTACTCGAGTCTCCACTCGAGTCACGCACTCAAACTCACGATACTTCCTTCGAGTCCCCACGAACCCATTTTCCTGACATGAGAAATCATCGCCATGCACATGCACTGCCACCGGAGCCACTTTCGATCATCCACAACAACTTCGACACATCGATCATCGACGCAGCAACCCTCTCCGATCACCAAACCTGAATCACAAGCCCTCGATCAAAAAGTTAGCATTCCAGTTGAAAATTGGAAGCAACTCCATGGCCAGAACCACCTCGCAACTGCATCTCCGACCATCAGACGATATGCGCCACTACAGTCATACCACCTTCGATCATCAAGGAGGCCATCTCCAAAATTCCATTCAACTCGATGCACTAGAGAAGTAGAACGGACCCCATTTTCCAGACTTCAACCAAACTAGGTTTACAACCTAGATCACGTCACCGCCGACGCCACGGCGATCATTCGACACTCTCTCCATTTTTGCCGAACACCCAGATCACTTAGCTAACTCCAGCAGGAACCCCGACCTCACCAGTCACATAGATCATCAGAATTCGACCAAAAACAAGATTCCAGTCAAAACCTGAATACACATTCATCTCATCACTAAAATTTATGATTTTTATTTTAAAAATCCTAACTATCGGAGAGGATTCAAGATATATACTTGAATCATCTAATTGTTGACATCAAATTTTGACAATATCTGAGTTTATACTGTAAAATACAAATCCTGATTAATACTATTCTTAATTCTTGCCTTTTATATTCTTACAATTTAAGTCTTGTAGTTTTAAACAAATTTTGTTTAAACATCTTAATATAAAACTAACCAGAGAAGGGGCTAATTAATTTTGAATTATATTACACCCTATAGTTCAAAAACAGAGTGAAAACTGACATGCATACATTAACACTTACATATATATATATGTATGTATATATATGCAGAAATACCACAAACAAGCATCATTCAACTTAGAACTTTCATAAGCAACCATCATTTACTTACTTAAAACTTTTAATTAAAAAGTTTACTCGCTATTTTCAAAAATGCAGTTAGCCTGAACTTGATAAAACTGGAAACCTGAAGGGTATTTATAACGACCCAGAATTTTTAGTCGTTAATTTTGAACATTTAATTCATTTTAAATATGTTGAACGTAAAATATAATTGGATTTTGAATAAAAAGATTTTTGTTAAATTAATAGAATTAGTTAAATTTCAAATACGGGAATTTAATTGGAATTCGAATAATAATAATTTAATATTAGAGTTGGGATAATTGGTGATTTGTGTGTAAATAGGTATAAAAATAGATTCTAAAATTTATTTTAAGTCTATTTGGTTTTTAATTATAATATTGGACTGTTGGATGGAATTTGTAACGACCTGATAAATTTATGATTTTTTTTATAAATTTAATTTATATGTTTGCTAATTTAATCCAGTATAAAATTAAAGTCTTAGGATTTTAAAAGGATGAATGTAGGAGTTAGATAGTAACTGTAATTACAGGTAGAGATTTAAAAGGTTATATGACATAGATTTGAAAATAACTGAAAGTTGTGTTGTAGTTATAAGTCTTAATTTGTTGGTTTAATGGTATTAATGTAACAATAACTGAATTGGATTACATACACACAAACATTTGAAAAATTTATTAGGTGGACTAAATTGGTTAAAGTTCATAAGTTGTGCATTTCAATTTAGTAGAAATTCTAAACGATAAACGAAGATTTAAATAAACGCTAAATTAAAACTATGTAAATTGGTGACTTAAGGCCTAGTTATAGGAATTGGAATATAATCCAAAATTTAATTAATGATAGTAACGTAGTATTAGCTAATAAATAGATTTCAATGCAGTAACCAAATGAAAGGAATAGGAATGAATATATATATTGGTTCGAAATGAAATAAAAATGTGTCACATTTAGATGGAGTAAAATTTAAGAAACCTATAAATGTGGAATCAGTAAACATTTGTAAAAAAAAAAAATATTGCCTAGAATAAAATTCATTTAATATAAGAATTCAAGGTGGAAGATTTACATTTGGATTGAAAGGTATGATTAATTGAATTGGTGATTTGGGGAATTTAATCCAAGGGTTACTCTAAAAATAAATACGGATAAAAAGAGGTTAAACTAAGGAGGGGCATTAATTGATTTTAAGGCTTATTTAATACGTTAATAGGCAAGACTCCGCATTCATACATTTATACAAAGCTAAATAGAAGCACAAGTGTGATATAATGTAAATAGATGGGTATCAACCTTTATTTATATGTTAATGGGATTTAATTTCTATTGTATAAAAACCGCAATTTAATGAAAATTGAAATAGCTAATTCATACGTTAGTTGATTTAGCTGGAATATGAAGATATTTAACGGAATAGTGAAATCAAATGGGAATGGGTTTCCATTGTTCATTTGAATTCACATTCATCATAAAAAAAAAAACTTATTTGAAACCCAAAGGAATAATAAAGGAATCAAGACTTAATTAGTAATTTGGATTTAAGACATGGCAATTTGGATTTATTGCAACATTTAATACCATAGAATTTAGTAAAGCTTATTCAAATTTCAGTTGACCATTTGTGATATAACTTTTTGAAAACAAGACTTTATTTATGAATTGAGTATTTGATTCAACGAATGGTAATTACTTCATTTAAAAATGGAATTTAACGTAAATTAGTACGTTATTAAAGTTAAATGAAAGCTGTAAACATTTGACTTAGAGAACAATTGAGTGAAATCTTAACTAATGTAAACTTCATCATATTGACATCCATAACTGTGAATCATAGGAAGAAGGTAAATAAATGAACTTAACCAAACTATTTATGTTGAATATTGAAAATTTGAATAAATAAATAGTTAAGAAAATTAAGGGAATGGGAATAAAAATTTATTTATAATTTGGAATTTTAATTACGGTGAAAAGGGTTAACTGCAATTAAAAGTAAGTTGAGATGGAAATCAAGTTATTTATTTAATTTGGTTTAAGATGTGAGTATAAAGGTATAAGATTTAATAATTGGGTTTAGAATAAAATTTATAATCTCTAAATAATAAGGAAGTGCAGATATTTAGCTGCAAATTTATATACCGATAGATTTTAATTCACATCCAGGCTTGGTAAACCATTTGGGATTGTCTGAATTATATAAGTCACAAAATTTGGCCAATATTAGAAGTTGAAACATAAAAACTGGATTTATAATTTATTTTAATTTATTTAATAAATATAAAAAATAGCCATTTTGGGCACGGACTCGGATTTCGACGAAACCAGTTTCATCGGATCCGTATCAGTGAATTATTATAGGATTTCAAATTTCGTATCGATCGGACTTGTTGTTTGATCGTACGGACGATAAACGCCTTGAAATCAATTTTATTAAAATCAATTTGAAAATCAATTTGGAAATCTTGTTTTTAGCATAACTTCTTCATACGATCGAATTTGGTCGCGAAACTTTTTCCATTGCGTTCAGAATATTTTAAAACACCTATTTGGATATATAGTTTTAACAAATCCGACTCCGGAGGCATAGCGGGCTTTTTGGACCATGGTTTGTCACGCACGTTCGCGTATCCAGTCTAGCTACCCTACCTCTAGCCTATCTATAAATATACATCTCTAAACCCTAGCTCCTTTCTTTTTCATTTGCTGTACGTTCATTTCTTCACTCTTTTCTCTTCCCCAAATGTATACATCTCAGATCCAATTCCAGATCCATCCACAGTTCAAAATCAAAAGTCAAAACTCAAAAATTTCAGAAAATTCTCAAAAAAATATATGTTGAATTATTCGATGCGCGTATTCTACCGCTGCAATTCGTTTTTCAATTGGAGATTTCGTTCATCCAGAACAATTCGATTCATTTTCGGCCTCACATCAGCGTCGCAACCAAGTTCGTCGGATCGACAAACCGTTTCTGGGTTTTGTAGAGGGGACCGAGGGGAGTGCATCTATATAATTTTTGGGGCGAATCAGCGGCTAGATCGTCGTACAAAATTCGTTTAGGGTTTCGGCATGCAAGTTCTTGGGCGGCGGCGGCGAACAGATAGACGACCGGACCTACATAGGTGGGTGGGGCTCGTCGAGCTGAGGAGATTGGTGGTGGTCTTGTGGCGAACGGTGGCGTGTAGGGGCGGCAAAGCACGGTCAAAGGGCACGGTCAACTGCGTTCATGGGTTCGTTCGTGTCTCGGGTGCGTTTCCCTGGTTCTTGCGTGCGCTGATGTTGGGGGAGATGTGAATGACGTGGCAAGTGTATATGTGAGGCTTGTTTTATTTTGTTAAAATTTAATTTTGAATTCAATCACCATTTTTCGCCATAACTTTTTCATATGACATCGGATTCACACGATTTTTTTTGCGTTAGGATCGTAATTTAATTCCGGACTTGATGACGCTGGTTTGGACAAATTCTGAGACGGGCGAATTTTTGGGTTTAAATCGGGTTTAAATTCAATTTAAATTCCAAAGGTGAGTGTTTTAACCCACTCACAATTACTAGAAGCTTTTATGTTTGTTAAATAAATTTTAGAAATGAATAGAAATTTATTTATGAGCTTTTGGGCATGTTATTTCATCCATATCTGTTGAATTGCATTTTTTGAATTTAGCTGTTAATTTAAATTGATTGATTGCATATTAATTGGCTGTTAGAAATTATTGTTTGCATAAGAACTGCTAGTTAACAGTTATGTAAATTATTATTGAGTAAACTGTTAGATAAATAGTTGATAAATTTAATTTGGGAAAAACTGACAGTTATTACCTGTTGTATATGTTCATAGATATATACTGTTATTGATTGAAATTGGTTGATGGTTGCGATTGGATGATGGATGTTGTTGATGAATGAATGTTTATTGCATATCATTAAAATTGCAAATTTATCATGCATATTTCATTTTTCGGGATTGTGGTTTGAAATGATAAAACCGCAAAGTTTTATTTTTAAATTGCGGATTGAAATGATAAATATCCGTATCACTTGACCATAGGATAGAAAATTATATACAGGCACCGCGGTCTATATATAACTATTTTAATGTGATTTCTATGGTTTGGATGGAATACGGTTTATAATAATCTTAAATTTTATACTGTATAAATATTTTTCTTCCGTATTTATGTACATGAAAAGTTGGAAATTTTGAAATAAAAAGGTGTATAAATTCCCTTAGTAAAATGGAAGAAAATTTAGAAAATGGAGTTGGATAAATTTATATCATATGTTTAAATGTTAAGTTTGGAAATTTAAGATATGATATTTATAATTGGATTTTTCCCAAGAAAAAAATTGAAATGAATATTCTAATATGAATTTGAATTGGAAAAATATTCTAATATAATTGGAATCGAAAAATACATATGTTTTATTACTAGAAATTAGAGTTGTTTAAGGATTTATGTGAATATTCAAACTAAATAATAAAACATTTAATTTGTTGAAAGAATATATTCCAATTTTAGTTTTTGAATATTAATACTCCAATGGATTTATATATATGGAAATTGAAATGGTTTTGGAACTTAAGAGTGATATCTAAATTATGGTTTTAACTTTAGATAAAGAAATATTTCCATAAAGCCATATAACTTATTTCTTTACAAAGTGACAGTAAAGTTAAGCCTTTGAAATTCATATACCGTTGAATATCCAAACCATTTGAGTTTTAAAAGTTATGGTTTGAAATTATGGATTTCCAAAAATATTATGCTTTGAAAATATTCGATTTTCAGATATTATGAAGTTAAAGCCTTTTTATTATTGGAAAGGAATTATATTTGGGATAAGTGGTAAAATATGGTTTTGGGTTTTGGAATGATATCGTAATATTATGGTTTTGAAATGGATTATATTCTGGTTTTAAAAGTATAAACTGCTTTAAAGAACCGCGGTGTTATAATAACGATGGGTTGGCAAAGAGACCGGGATCGGATATGGACATACTCTCTGTCGATACCGAAAACCACTTTGACTAACCGTGTACGCGGTGGAGATTCCAGAATGAAGTAGGTTGGTGGCGACGATTCCTGTAAGGTAAATACGTGGACCCGACTCCCGTGAGTTGGCATAAGGTGGCTAAAACAGGAGCGATCGACGGGTTAATGAGGTCATTCCTCTGATCGGACACTCCTCTTCGATATTATACTATGACTTTGGATTGATTCAGTGGCCACTTCTATTTTTTTTGATTTGGGGAGTTGTTTCGAGGTGGGCGGTTGCTGCGGCTTCGCGTTACCATCGGCCCGGAAGCGTAATTGGTATATCTACCCTGGCATTGCCTAGTTGTGCCGTGTCACCTACCCTATCGCGCCTTGTACGAGTTTGGTTTTTTCCCGTAGCCCGTGTGGTATCCTCTAGTGGCTTCCCGATCAGGAGGGACTATGATATTGGATGGACTACTGGGACTATTACGTGTTAAGGGCTATATGGGTAACCCCTTAACGCTATTAAAAAGTAAGTTTATTTTATAAATAGACACTATTATAATAGCGCAATATACTACATAGTAAATAGTTTAACGGATCCTTAGGAGATGTAAATCCCGAGCATCTCTTGAGTTACTGTACCCATATTTATTTCTGTTTATTTAACTCACATAAGATTTTCTAGTCTGACTCGAGTGTTTTTGTCTTTTCAAATTCGCTCGGGTCAGTCCGAGCATTTCAGGATAGCAGATTTAGCTTGGAGGACGAAGACGAAGATTCAGCATTATTTATATATAGTATTGCACCACACACTCTTTATATTCCGCTGCATTGTTGTATTGGTATGTGTGACTCTGATGTTCATTGTATAAGTGAAATAACTATTTTGTAAACTGTTTTGAATTGTATATTTATTATTATATTTTATCCTCCCGCTGTGAGATTCTATTTTGTTTTATTTCTTCTCTGTTTTCTTATTTACCCCCATAACAATCCGCCCTTGCGTATGCTTTGAATCGGCATGTGTGTCGTTTTAAAGTGTGCGAAAAGGCGGGATGTTACAGTTGGTATCAGAGCCAGGTTTGACTCTTTGTTAATAGGGTAGAAATATCCTATGGGAGTCGCTGAGTGTATATATAAGAGAGAGCGTACTTGTTAGTATTAATAAAAAGTTTTGATATTGTGTTAATCTGTTCCGCTTTGTGTTTATAAATTCTGGTTGATGCATGGGACGCTATGTCATCAATAGGGATTTCTAAACACTTAATAGGACAGACCGACATAATATTTGTTTTTAATATAGGTGAATGAAATAATTTTGCCTATTATATTTTCTATATATATAAAAATATTTTTATAAAGATATATATATATATTTGGTTGCTATAGATTGGATGTTAGGCAATAAAAATATTTATAATAACTGAAGCTAAGTGAAATTATAATAAACCAAATTTGGAGATTTAGAACTTAAGTCCGGGATTTTTGAAAATTTGCTTTCAAAGAATTGTGAAATTTATTGATTTGGTTTATAAGTATTTTCTTATATAAATATTTCGTATAAATTGGAAGAATTGTTTTAAAGAAGATTTGGAAAAGAATTAAATTCTGTACTTTCCTCTCTGTCGCTGGAAAATAAATTCGGTGATGACGGCCGCATCATCGACTTTCATTTTCGAGTTTCGAAGGGGAAAGGCCACTGTAGTAAATTCTACTGCAGATTTATTTTGAAATTTTCTAAAGATTTTCTTTTATTGTTCTAACTATAATTAGAGATATTGAGTTGTAAGAACTTATTTATCTATTATTTTGGAATAAATTGAAATTTGACCTGGTATTTAAATTCTAATTTTTCCATTAATTAATTGCTTAAATTTTGTTAGTGAATTAAAAGTTAAGTAATAAATGGATGGAAACCTCTAATTTAAGTAAGAAAATAATGCTAGGTATAAGTGAAGTAAAAGTTTTAACTGATAAATAATGGAAAAGATTTATTGAAGAATGAATGAATTAAAAGAATGGAGATTTAACTTGTATAAGTCAATTGCATCTTTTTTTAACATAAATAACTTACCCATATATAAAAGTTGAAATGTTGAATAAGAAATTGGGATTGAATATTTTACAGGCAGTAATTTAGAAAAAGAAGTATTCAATAAACTACTGTTGCAATAAGAATTTAATGGTAAAAAACTTAGGTTATAATTGAAATTTTATTTAAAATAAAGTTAAGAATTATTAATAGATGATATGAACCTGAGTGTATAACATGAAATTCAAAATAAGAATTTATTATATGAGTATTCACTTAAGTATGTTCTATCTCCCCTATTCTAATATAATAGAAAGTAGGAAGAATTGAAATGACTGAAATCCATAGCTAATAGATAAATAAAAGCTTCCACTTATAAGAATGAATGTTAGCAGATTTAGAATTTAAGGGAAATCTTACAAGTGAAGAGTAAGGAAATGAAGATATTCAAAATATTTGTTGTTATTAATGAGAATTTATTTTATAAACTTAAGTGATAAAAAGGAAACTTAAGTAATAAAAAGGAAATACAAATATAATGAATTTGGTGATAATTGGAAAATAAACTTGTAAGAAACAAAGAAATCCCTCATAAATGAAGGAAAGAAAAATCAAAACACTGAATTATGAAATAAATGTATAATGAGATATTTTGGTGTTGATTTGAATTGTTGGTTGATGTATGTTGTTGGGTAAGGAATTATGGAGCTGTTAGATTTACAAATAATCTATCTTTGTTCCATCTTAGGCTGTTGAGCAACGGATGCACTTGATAGTTATTCTTCATTCGTACAACTTCAGAATCTGAACCCGAACAACTAATTGTCGTTTGATTTAAATGATGGGTTGTTGTATGTGGTTGTGCTGTTTGTTAAAATGTATGGTTGTTGCATTTGATTGAGTATGAATGATTGAATCCACTTGAATAGTTCATTTAAAATAAATATTTAACCTTTTAGATTTTATTAGTAAGTACAGGTGTTGGAAGCAACTGCTACTGCTGTTGGTTCCAAAATAATAAAGCGTATATTGCCCGACAATAGGTACGTTTTCGGATTACGTTTAAAGCGATATTTTATATATTTTTCCCGTGTTGGGATATAATATTTTGATTATATATGTAATATACTTGTATATTTGGATATTATATTTTCTCCAGAGTCCCTCCGTACAAAGGAGACTCTGCCAAAAAATTTCGAAAATTTTGGACTTAGAATTTTGTTAAAATATTTTTCCAACTTTAATAACTCAAGTATTAAAGGATATAATGATTATAAAACAGGAATATTTCATTTAGGAGGATTAATCCAGGAAAATATTGTTTATAAATTAAAAATTGAAATAAAAAGTACTGTTTATTCTTCCTCCTCCCTTCTTTCCTTTTCGGGGACGAAAAGTTTTGAGTGGGGGAGATTGTAACGACCTGATAAATTTATGATTTTTTTTATAAATTTAATTTATATGTTTGCTAATTTAATCCAGTATAAAATTAAAGTCTTAGGATTTTAAAAGGATGAATGTAGGAGTTAGATAGTAACTGTAATTACAGGTAGAGATTTAAAAGGTTATATGACATAGATTTGAAAATAACTGAAAGTTGTGTTGTAGTTATAAGTCTTAATTTGTTGGTTTAATGGTATTAATGTAACAATAACTGAATTGGATTACATACACACAAACATTTGAAAAATTTATTAGGTGGACTAAATTGGTTAAAGTTCATAAGTTGTGCATTTCAATTTAGTAGAAATTCTAAACGATAAACGAAGATTTAAATAAACGCTAAATTAAAACTATGTAAATTGGTGACTTAAGGCCTAGTTATAGGAATTGGAATATAATCCAAAATTTAATTAATGATAGTAACGTAGTATTAGCTAATAAATAGATTTCAATGCAGTAACCAAATGAAAGGAATAGGAATGAATATATATATTGGTTCGAAATGAAATAAAAATGTGTCACATTTAGATGGAGTAAAATTTAAGAAACCTATAAATGTGGAATCAGTAAACATTTGTAAAAAAAAAATATTGCCTAGAATAAAATTCATTTAATATAAGAATTCAAGGTGGAAGATTTACATTTGGATTGAAAGGTATGATTAATTGAATTGGTGATTTGGGGAATTTAATCCAAGGGTTACTCTAAAAATAAATACGGATAAAAAGAGGTTAAACTAAGGAGGGGCATTAATTGATTTTAAGGCTTATTTAATACGTTAATAGGCAAGACTCCGCATTCATACATTTATACAAAGCTAAATAGAAGCACAAGTGTGATATAATGTAAATAGATGGGTATCAACCTTTATTTATATGTTAATGGGATTTAATTTCTATTGTATAAAAACCGCAATTTAATGAAAATTGAAATAGCTAATTCATACGTTAGTTGATTTAGCTGGAATATGAAGATATTTAACGGAATAGTGAAATCAAATGGGAATGGGTTTCCATTGTTCATTTGAATTCACATTCATCATAAAAAAAAAAACTTATTTGAAACCCAAAGGAATAATAAAGGAATCAAGACTTAATTAGTAATTTGGATTTAAGACATGGCAATTTGGATTTATTGCAACATTTAATACCATAGAATTTAGTAAAGCTTATTCAAATTTCAGTTGACCATTTGTGATATAACTTTTTGAAAACAAGACTTTATTTATGAATTGAGTATTTGATTCAACGAATGGTAATTACTTCATTTAAAAATGGAATTTAACGTAAATTAGTACGTTATTAAAGTTAAATGAAAGCTGTAAACATTTGACTTAGAGAACAATTGAGTGAAATCTTAACTAATGTAAACTTCATCATATTGACATCCATAACTGTGAATCATAGGAAGAAGGTAAATAAATGAACTTAACCAAACTATTTATGTTGAATATTGAAAATTTGAATAAATAAATAGTTAAGAAAATTAAGGGAATGGGAATAAAAATTTATTTATAATTTGGAATTTTAATTACGGTGAAAAGGGTTAACTGCAATTAAAAGTAAGTTGAGATGGAAATCAAGTTATTTATTTAATTTGGTTTAAGATGTGAGTATAAAGGTATAAGATTTAATAATTGGGTTTAGAATAAAATTTATAATCTCTAAATAATAAGGAAGTGCAGATATTTAGCTGCAAATTTATATACCGATAGATTTTAATTCACATCCAGGCTTGGTAAACCATTTGGGATTGTCTGAATTATATAAGTCACAAAATTTGGCCAATATTAGAAGTTGAAACATAAAAACTGGATTTATAATTTATTTTAATTTATTTAATAAATATAAAAAATAGCCATTTTGGGCACGGACTCGGATTTCGACGAAACCAGTTTCATCGGATCCGTATCAGTGAATTATTATAGGATTTCAAATTTCGTATCGATCGGACTTGTTGTTTGATCGTACGGACGATAAACGCCTTGAAATCAATTTTATTAAAATCAATTTGAAAATCAATTTGGAAATCTTGTTTTTAGCATAACTTCTTCATACGATCGAATTTGGTCGCGAAACTTTTTCCATTGCGTTCAGAATATTTTAAAACACCTATTTGGATATATAGTTTTAACAAATCCGACTCCGGAGGCATAGCGGGCTTTTTGGACCATGGTTTGTCACGCACGTTCGCGTATCCAGTCTAGCTACCCTACCTCTAGCCTATCTATAAATATACATCTCTAAACCCTAGCTCCTTTCTTTTTCATTTGCTGTACGTTCATTTCTTCACTCTTTTCTCTTCCCCAAATGTATACATCTCAGATCCAATTCCAGATCCATCCACAGTTCAAAATCAAAAGTCAAAACTCAAAAATTTCAGAAAATTCTCAAAAAAATATATGTTGAATTATTCGATGCGCGTATTCTACCGCTGCAATTCGTTTTTCAATTGGAGATTTCGTTCATCCAGAACAATTCGATTCATTTTCGGCCTCACATCAGCGTCGCAACCAAGTTCGTCGGATCGACAAACCGTTTCTGGGTTTTGTAGAGGGGACCGAGGGGAGTGCATCTATATAATTTTTGGGGCGAATCAGCGGCTAGATCGTCGTACAAAATTCGTTTAGGGTTTCGGCATGCAAGTTCTTGGGCGGCGGCGGCGAACAGATAGACGACCGGACCTACATAGGTGGGTGGGGCTCGTCGAGCTGAGGAGATTGGTGGTGGTCTTGTGGCGAACGGTGGCGTGTAGGGGCGGCAAAGCACGGTCAAAGGGCACGGTCAACTGCGTTCATGGGTTCGTTCGTGTCTCGGGTGCGTTTCCCTGGTTCTTGCGTGCGCTGATGTTGGGGGAGATGTGAATGACGTGGCAAGTGTATATGTGAGGCTTGTTTTATTTTGTTAAAATTTAATTTTGAATTCAATCACCATTTTTCGCCATAACTTTTTCATATGACATCGGATTCACACGATTTTTTTTGCGTTAGGATCGTAATTTAATTCCGGACTTGATGACGCTGGTTTGGACAAATTCTGAGACGGGCGAATTTTTGGGTTTAAATCGGGTTTAAATTCAATTTAAATTCCAAAGGTGAGCGTTTTAACCCACTCACAATTACTAGAAGCTTTTATGTTTGTTAAATAAATTTTAGAAATGAATAGAAATTTATTTATGAGCTTTTGGGCATGTTATTTCATCCATATCTGTTGAATTGCATTTTTTGAATTTAGCTGTTAATTTAAATTGATTGATTGCATATTAATTGGCTGTTAGAAATTATTGTTTGCATAAGAACTGCTAGTTAACAGTTATGTAAATTATTATTGAGTAAACTGTTAGATAAATAGTTGATAAATTTAATTTGGGAAAAACTGACAGTTATTACCTGTTGTATATGTTCATAGATATATACTGTTATTGATTGAAATTGGTTGATGGTTGCGATTGGATGATGGATGTTGTTGATGAATGAATGTTTATTGCATATCATTAAAATTGCAAATTTATCATGCATATTTCATTTTTCGGGATTGTGGTTTGAAATGATAAAACCGCAAAGTTTTATTTTTAAATTGCGGATTGAAATGATAAATATCCGTATCACTTGACCATAGGATAGAAAATTATATACAGGCACCGCGGTCTATATATAACTATTTTAATGTGATTTCTATGGTTTGGATGGAATACGGTTTATAATAATCTTAAATTTTATACTGTATAAATATTTTTCTTCCGTATTTATGTACATGAAAAGTTGGAAATTTTGAAATAAAAAGGTGTATAAATTCCCTTAGTAAAATGGAAGAAAATTTAGAAAATGGAGTTGGATAAATTTATATCATATGTTTAAATGTTAAGTTTGGAAATTTAAGATATGATATTTATAATTGGATTTTTCCCAAGAAAAAAATTGAAATGAATATTCTAATATGAATTTGAATTGGAAAAATATTCTAATATAATTGGAATCGAAAAATACATATGTTTTATTACTAGAAATTAGAGTTGTTTAAGGATTTATGTGAATATTCAAACTAAATAATAAAACATTTAATTTGTTGAAAGAATATATTCCAATTTTAGTTTTTGAATATTAATACTCCAATGGATTTATATATATGGAAATTGAAATGGTTTTGGAACTTAAGAGTGATATCTAAATTATGGTTTTAACTTTAGATAAAGAAATATTTCCATAAAGCCATATAACTTATTTCTTTACAAAGTGACAGTAAAGTTAAGCCTTTGAAATTCATATACCGTTGAATATCCAAACCATTTGAGTTTTAAAAGTTATGGTTTGAAATTATGGATTTCCAAAAATATTATGCTTTGAAAATATTCGATTTTCAGATATTATGAAGTTAAAGCCTTTTTATTATTGGAAAGGAATTATATTTGGGATAAGTGGTAAAATATGGTTTTGGGTTTTGGAATGATATCGTAATATTATGGTTTTGAAATGGATTATATTCTGGTTTTAAAAGTATAAACTGCTTTAAAGAACCGCGGTGTTATAATAACGATGGGTTGGCAAAGAGACCGGGATCGGATATGGACATACTCTCTGTCGATACCGAAAACCACTTTGACTAACCGTGTACGCGGTGGAGATTCCAGAATGAAGTAGGTTGGTGGCGACGATTCCTGTAAGGTAAATACGTGGACCCGACTCCCGTGAGTTGGCATAAGGTGGCTAAAACAGGAGCGATCGACGGGTTAATGAGGTCATTCCTCTGATCGGACACTCCTCTTCGATATTATACTATGACTTTGGATTGATTCAGTGGCCACTTCTATTTTTTTTGATTTGGGGAGTTGTTTCGAGGTGGGCGGTTGCTGCGGCTTCGCGTTACCATCGGCCCGGAAGCGTAATTGGTATATCTACCCTGGCATTGCCTAGTTGTGCCGTGTCACCTACCCTATCGCGCCTTGTACGAGTTTGGTTTTTTCCCGTAGCCCGTGTGGTATCCTCTAGTGGCTTCCCGATCAGGAGGGACTATGATATTGGATGGACTACTGGGACTATTACGTGTTAAGGGCTATATGGGTAACCCCTTAACGCTATTAAAAAGTAAGTTTATTTTATAAATAGACACTATTATAATAGCGCAATATACTACATAGTAAATAGTTTAACGGATCCTTAGGAGATGTAAATCCCGAGCATCTCTTGAGTTACTGTACCCATATTTATTTCTGTTTATTTAACTCACATAAGATTTTCTAGTCTGACTCGAGTGTTTTTGTCTTTTCAAATTCGCTCGGGTCAGTCCGAGCATTTCAGGATAGCAGATTTAGCTTGGAGGACGAAGACGAAGATTCAGCATTATTTATATATAGTATTGCACCACACACTCTTTATATTCCGCTGCATTGTTGTATTGGTATGTGTGACTCTGATGTTCATTGTATAAGTGAAATAACTATTTTGTAAACTGTTTTGAATTGTATATTTATTATTATATTTTATCCTCCCGCTGTGAGATTCTATTTTGTTTTATTTCTTCTCTGTTTTCTTATTTACCCCCATAACAATCCGCCCTTGCGTATGCTTTGAATCGGCATGTGTGTCGTTTTAAAGTGTGCGAAAAGGCGGGATGTTACAGAATTAAAAGTCGATAGGTTGAATTTGGAATTTTATATTAATTTAATAACGGAATTTAATAATAATATAATAATGCAAATAATCAGATTTTGATTTAACTGAATCAGAATGATTTCTAATGTGAATATAAATTTTGTATGATTTATAATAAAGTTGGTAAAATTTTAAAAGTGAAATATTAAGTGATTTCGACAATTTTGGAAATTGCTTGATTTAATCGACGGGTTGAAATAGCCTTCTGGGGCACAGTCTCGGAATTCGACGAAACCAGTCCCATTGGATCCGTAATAGTTAGTTATTATCGGATTTCAATTTTCGTTGCAATCAGAGTTTCATTTGACCCTGGCATCTCAAAACGCATAGAAACTATTTTAATCGATTTAATTTAAAATTGATCGTTTATTTTCGTAACTCGCACATATGACCAAATTAGCTTCCGAAACACGTTCCATTGTGTTTGGAACGTGGGTAAAACCTTAGAAACGCCTGTCGGCACGCGTCGTTTGGAGATCGTGTAAAAAGTTGCTTTAAAGTGAATTAAATATTAATATAATTAGGTTATACACACACACGCGCGCTTTAAGCCAAACCCTAGCCTAATTCTTGAGCCGCCGTGAAAAGCAATTCAATGGCCGAAAACCCTCGAATTTCATCTCGATTTTTCTCTTAATCCAAGCTTTTATTCCAAAAACTTTCTACTGCAAGATCGAAGAGCTCGAGGAGCTCTACTTAATCAACGGTGGTGATCGTCTATCGTTCACCAGAGAGGGGGCAGCGGGGCCGCGTTCGTCAGGAAGCGTGCTCGTTTTTCATGTCGAGCATAGCACCGAGCTTTGTGATTTTCTGGCCGATGGTAGGGGACGCGTAGGGCTTTCAAGTGAAGGTGTCAGATCGACTTCGTTTTGGGTGAAGAGGCTGCGACATGCAGGGTTGAACAACGGCGATGGGTTTTGCGTTCGAACCAGGTACGCGGTCGAGGAAGAGAAGATGAAGGTGCGGCCGATATTTAAAAAAAATAAAAATAAAAGAAAATTGTTTTAAATTTTATTCAAGCTTTATAAATCTGTAACTTTTGCATGCTTGGTCAGATTTTGACGAATTTGGTAGCGCCGGAATTGCAGCGACGTGATCTACGCTGCAGACAATCAGAGCTAGCGAAGTTTTTGGGTTAAATTAATCATGGTCGATTTAATTCAGAAATTTAAAACGCTCATCGAAAATTCAAGGTGAGTTAATCTCACTCACATCTGGATACCAGTTAATTTAAATAGCTAATATTTAAATGTTTAATTGGTTGTTTAGCTGAATATGATAATTATTAACAAATTGAATCGATATTTATTGGTTATGCTAATATCTGTGGATGCAGGGAAACAGGTTGGAGGGATCCAACTGGATTCTTTACAAATAGAAATTTATTTATATTCTATAATATATCTCATTTATATTCTGTGATAAATTGATTTAGATCTTGTTATGTTGTGTTCTATTTATATACTGTGATAGAGTAAATCAGAAATTTAATTGTGTTGTGTTATGATTGGGTGAATACAACCTGGGAATTTAAATATAAATAAATAAAGTGGGTTTAAAGAAAATAAAAGAAATTCTTAAGTAAAGGAGTTAAAGGAATTAAATTCAAGAAATTGGTTGATAATTTGAAGTGTTTGAAATTGTGGTTTAAAAGGGAAATGTGAATGGTTTTAAATTAATAGCGAGATTTTTTTTAAGATGGGAAGTGTGCTTTCTCCTGGAAACTTTAATATGTTTTTAAGAAAAGCTTTCAAACTATAAATTTGCAGTTTAAATATGTTTAAAATATTTTAGATAGAAATATCATTTTAAATTGTTTAAAGTGTAAGTAAATATTTATTTAATTAATTATGGTAATCAATCATTTTAAAAGTAAAGTAGTATTAAGTTCTCAAAAGCAAATTATAATATAAATATTTAATTTAATAACTTTATTTTTAAAAGATTAAATTGGCTTAAAGTACTTAGGAAACCTCTATATATTTCCTTAAGTATTATTTTCAATTAAATAATTCCTAGAAGCTTTATTTTAAATATTTTAAACATATATTTTGTAAGTGATTTCCAGGAAATAACAATGTGTTTAAAAATAAAGGAGTTTATTTTTAAAATATGGAAAGGAATTTACGGGATGAACGTAAAATTGAATTGGGATAAATCGGGTAGGATTTATAGAAAGAATTCTTTGGATTATCCTAAAATGGAAGTGTATTCCCTGAAAAGACAAGTACGTTTTAAAGCAGATTTTTGAAAAAATTCAGAAGTTTTGACGTTATATTAAAGAATGGTTTCAAGAAATTATTTAAGTGGTAAGGATTTTAAAAGTGAACATTTATCAAATTAGTTATAGAAGTAATTACTTTAAAGGGGTAATTAGTATTATGTTTTAAAGGATATTATTAATATTTATACCTTATAAAATCGTTTTATTTTAAAGATAATTAATTAACGTTTTATTTGTAACTTGTATAGGATTTCATAGCTTTATTTTAAATTTAGTATGACTTACCTTTATTTTAAAGAAAATAGTTCATATTTTATAGAGTAGTTTTATTCGAAATATTTTAAAAGTATATGTATATTTTAAATTAAGTATGTAGGAAGGTTTATTATAAATGTTTTAATATATTTTCAAGAATAAAGAATTTAACTTATTTTAAAACCTTAAGTATGGGTACTTGGTTGTTTTCAGAGGAAGTAAAGATATGGGAATCTATTTCATGAGAAGAGTTGGGTTTGAAAACTGTTTAAAAAGGACTTGAAAATGGAAACGTATCTTGCAAAGATATTTTTAAGGAAAATAAATAATGTGGGAAATTATTTATTGTTTGATGGATGTTTGTGAATAGTAATTGATAGTTAAATCACCGACTATTAATATTAGCTAATGCGTTGATCGTTTCGAAGAGACTGAGATCGGGATTAATTTCTCGAAAACCACTTCGATCCGGTTTGTACGTTTTCGTGGGAAAAATGAGTTCGGAGTCGAAGATGGAGTAGTAAAGTGCAAGGGCTAATCGCTACTAATCCTGAGGATATTTCCAAAATGGATGTAGTAGGAGTAGTGCCTTCGGTTCCGTTCGAACCCGGGACGGACTTGTATGGATGAATGCTTTCGGAACATCGTCAGGTGGGAGATGGGAATTCTAAGTGAAACGTCCTAAAAGGTAACGCTTAGCCTCAAGCATCATCAACCGGGAATGACTAAAAATCAGGGGTTATGCAGCAAGGCTAGGTGGGTAGCACCCATTTCAGGGTGAGGTCATCCCTGTCTAGATGTCCCTTTTTATTCGGCTTAATGGTGCGGTTGTTGATCCCAACCGTGGGGTGATCTTACTGGGGATTATCCAGTAAGGGGTAGTTCCGGCCTTGTGTTGCAGGGGATCGGGAGTGGTCCTCGATACACTGATCTAGACCAGGTACTGTGATAGGTGGTACCCCAGTGCCTAGTCATTAGTTGGAAATCCATTCTCCCTACGCGCCTTTTACGAGTTTTGTTTGTATTACCCACGATTGTGGTAGTAGCTATAATTTAATCATGTAACAATTTCGGCTATTTTATAAGTATTTGTATATAGACCCTATTATAATATCAGAGGATATTTATAAAAAGTGTTTTAGCTATCGTAAGGTAAAAACCCGACATGTTTATTTGTGGCGTGGTCTTACGAGATGCTTTGTTTTCAAAATGATTTTCGAAACTTTAATAACCAATTGGGTGAATTTTTATCAGTTGGTATTCCAGACTGGCTCGGGTGTTATTTCATGATAATGCTCGGGTCAGACCGAGTATTATATGTTCAGGATAGGATGATATGGAGCAGGAGAGGAGCTGGAGTCCGAGATGTATTATCCGTATTTGTATATATCCGCTGCTGTGATTGTTTGAGATTATCAGATTGGTAATTGTTTTTGTTTTGAGATACTCTGAAGATGTAGTATATAAACAGATATAGTTTTCATTTTGTGTAAAGATGTGATATTACATATTATATTTTATTCTGCTGCGGTGGTTAGATTCTGATATTATTTAGTTCCTTCTTTCTTCTATCTTCTTCCTTTCCCTTAACAATCTGTCTTTTTCGACACTTGATCGTCGGCATATCATACTGTGGGATATTTTGTGTCGATTTTCGAGGGATGAGAAGGGTGGGTCGTCATAGTATTGAAGTTGAAAGCATTGAATGCTTTGATTCCTTTAAACTGAATTGCTTTGTATTGTTTAACTGGTCTGGAACATGATGATCCAAGTTGCAGTTTTAAATTTTGAACTTTGCTTGAACTTTTGAAAGAAAAGTTGCAGGCTTGATATAAGGAAATTACAGGCTTTTTGAAAACTGCTTTCTAGGTTGCAATTTGAAATTAAACTTTGCTTTGATAGGGGGTTACAGGGTGATGAATCTGATGTTTGCTATAGTGTTTCAAAATGTTTTGAGGAGATTGCTTTTAGGCTTTGGTAATTTGATTACAAGCTCTGTTTTTTTTGAGGAATAGATTACAGGTTTTGATAAAAGAGGATTACAGGTTTGAGAATATTACAGATTTGAAGTGTTTGCATTTGAACTTGAGGAAGTTCCAGGTTTTCTGGTTTTAGATTTTGAACTGAGTTGTTTCTAGTTTTAGAAAGTTTTTCAGATTTGAATTCGCTTAGAAATGAAGATAGGAAAGAGATGAAAATGGGAAGATTTAAGTTTATATAGATTAAATTAAAACTAATTTAAAATGAAAGAAAAATAAAACAACCTAGTGACACTTCCCTCTACCATTGTCTATTTGTTTACACATGTTAATTATATTACTTAGTCTAATTACACTTGTATTTTCATCATTTTTATTTATTCAAAAAGATTTTAAAAGCCCTTTAAAATAGATTTCCTAATTAATTAGTAAGTTTCTTTAATGCATTAATGTTTTTCTAAATTTTAAATAAATAAAACTTTTAAAAGAGAATAAGATAAAAACCAATTTGATTTTAAATAAAATCATACATAGCATATTTAATCCATTTTAAATATTAATATAAAACTTTTGTATAAATACTTTTCTAAATTTCTATACATAAATTTCTTTTAGGAATATAAAACAAATCTTATTTTAAATAAAAAATCCTTATCCATATTTTATATCCAAAATATTTTTAAGATATATATACTTTTCAAATTCAATTTAAAATCCAATTTAAAATCAATTCAAATAAATATAGATATCAATTTTAAATAAACACATTATTAATTGTAAATAATTATCTTATTTAAAATCAATTTAAATACAAATATATATTCACATCTAAATTATATTTATTAAATTTTAAATAATAGGTCTATTTAAAATCTATTTATATAATAACACAAATTAAATTTGTACTAATTATTCCATTCAAAAATCTATTTATAACTATATTTAAAAACAACTCCTAATAAAATTATTTGAAAATATCAAATATTACCAATTTTAATTAATTACTTAAGGAGATTATCACATTTTAAGTTCCTTGAAATTCCAGGATATCACAAACAAGCTCGATTTTGACAAATTTTGTGAATTACTTCGGAACTTGTCTGAAACACTTCAAATTTGTTTTGAACCATATTTAAACTATTTTAACTTATTTAAAACTATTATTTAATCATTTCAAACTTATTTTCCATTTCATTTCATATTATAATATTATATTACTATAATATCATTTCCAATATTTTTAGATTATTTAAAATCATTAAGAGGCTAAATAACTTCCATACACATATTTCGATGGATTTAATTCTTACTTAATTAACTATGCTTACTAACCATTTATCTTATCATTTATTAAACCAAGTTATCATCCATACGACAAACATATAATCAGCCATAATATCAACCAAGTTATCGTCCAATATCAATCAATAGTCAACATATTAATTTCTAATTTAACATGTGTATTATCAACTTAAGTTTTATTAAAATAAAACTAAGATTTTAGTAGTCATCTTTACCAAATCGTTTAACTTTCTACCAACATTCATATCATCCAACATTTAACTAAATTCTTTTATCTTCACCAAATCTTTTCCGTAGACTTTCCTTTTGATCTCGGAAGCACTTCCTTCTCTTATTCTTGCTCCGAAGCATCACGACTTGCTCGCCCCTCCTCCGTTGGTTCGGCCTCCTACTATTCTTCCACTTTCTCCATCATTTCTTCACTTCTTAGATGCTAAACTATGTTTTAATGGTATTCTAAGGTCTTTGTCAAAGTTTGGTGCTGTTTTGAATTTGTTTGATATAATTTTGAAAAAGTTAGTAAGAAAATGGAAGAGAAGAAGCCATTAGAGAAGCTTTTAGAAAGCTTGATAAAGGAAGAAGAAGATATAAAAATATGTAAAAGAAAGTGGAAGAATGGTGATTTTATTTATAGAAAAGTTTGGACTAAAATAAAATTTTGTAAAAAGACCAAAATACCTTTACTTACTTATAAAATAATCTTATTTTTTTTTCAACACTTAACATCACATTTCAAATCATTACTTTATGTCATTTTCACTTAGATGTTAAGTAAAGAAAGTAATAATTATGTTTCTTTGATTTGATGTTTTACCTTTTGACTTTTGTACTTTTTTGTCTTGCTTACTTTTTGTTAATTATATTCTAGAATTTTCTATGTAGTAAAAGTAAACTTTATTAGTGAATTAATTAATACTTATGTTATTTGAATATATGTTTATACATAAGAAAATAAAGGTGCAAAAATGCTGCGACAACTTTTAATCGACAAAACGTTGATTTCGACAAAATGTTTTACGGTCGCATTTTGACGTTTTAGTTAAACTATTTATTTATGTAAACCAAATTTAAAAATGAACTTTTTACTTCTCAAATAAATTAAAACATGTCTTTTTATATTTTAAAATAATATTTAAATAATATCAAAATCTCTAATTTTACAGTATATGTAAAAGTGACAAAATGCGACAAAAATTGGTTATTTTTGTAAAACGATTATTAACATACTTTTAAATATTTTAATATACTTTTATTATCTTTATTAAATATTTTCAATAAGATTTATCATTTTTAAATAAATATTTAAACCTATTAATTTAAGCATTTATTTACTTTTAACAAAACTTAACTTTTGTTGATTTATTCTAAAATCCAAATTTATACTTTTTAAATTATCAACTATAAGAAATAATAGTTTCTCTATTATTATCTATTATATATAACTTATTTATTTAAGTTTTAAATCTTTTTAAATTTAAAAAAGGCGAAATCTTCCATTTTCGAAGTAACGAAATTACAGGTCGTTACATCTTGTGATTTCTATTGCTTGCTTGTTTTTCTCGATAAGCAGACCTGAATATTTTTTCTTGGATCTTTTGGCTTTGGAGGATTTGGAGACCTATTGTTTCTTTGAGCCAATGGTATCTTTATCGGGAAGCAAGAAATTGGACCTTTTCTTCGTCCCTTTTCCCTTATCTAGGGAGCCGGTCTTCTTGGAAGAAGAAGTCACTGTAACAAGGAGAAAGGTATAAAGCTAAAAACAAAATCAAGACTAGGTTGTGATAAGAGCATAAAATAAGCTAGTTTAATGGTTAAAGGGTGAAATCCTCAATCTCGCTTTCCCTATAATTGGATTTGGTTTTTTCTCCACTATCAATAAATATGGAAGAAGTTTTATCGTACTTCCTAGAGGGCTTAATTCTGGCAAATTTAGTGAAAGAAAGTAGCATACCTTGAGCTTTCAGTTTGCTTTCGGTAAAAATCAACTTTCAGTATCACTATAAAGATGGAATCTTCATGATTTCCTTATATCTATCCTTAAATTGATTTGTGACAGCTGGGTCACTGCTCTTCTCAGGTCTCACTGTTTAAGATTTAATAAAATAAGGAAGCACGACCTAAAATACATATACGACTAAAAGAAAGCAAAATATCCAAGGACAGACCAGCATTATTGAAAGAGGTGACACTCGATCGGAAGTTGCCTTAACAAAGGACCACCGAAGTGGCATTATTTTGCTGAATGGATCCATTAAAGGAGATGGTCTTAAGAATTTGAGGAAGTACATAGGAAATTTCTCAATGGACTTAGACTCTAGTAGGTTGAACATTAAATTGATCTTAGTAATGAATATATATCCCGATAGCCTTTTTGGAGTGTAAAATCGTCAGAGCATATAAAGTTAAGTAGGATGTGGCTAAGAGTTGAAAGGGATTAATGCGGTAAAGTTCCAAGACCTCAACAAATAAAGGGGCTAGAGGAAAAAAGATTCTATGTTCAAAATGTTCTATGGACCATATAAATACCTTGTTGGAGGGTTACTAAAAGGCATCTCAGAGCCAGGAGCAATTGCCTTGACTCCCATGATCCCATAAGAAGACAAAACTTCATCAAGATCTTGCCGAGTCTTGGTAGATGCATCCATTTCCAACCTAAGAAAAGGGAGGCAAGGTATCTAATTATTAAAAAGAAAAGTTGGCATTATCCCCAGAACAAGGATTAAGTATGTTAAAGCCTATGAGAACCCAAATCTAATTCTTGGTTAAGCAATAAAAAGAAGAATATCGATGAAGATATTGGCAATCTTAATAAGAATAATAAAATTGAAAAGAATTTATTGGCTCAAGAGTGGATATCAAAGGAAAAATCAAAGAGAGCTTGAAAATATCAATGACGATTACAATTTCAACAAGCAAAAAGAGGAGAGAAAGATAGATGATTGTTTATATTAAGAAGGAGAAGCACAGATTGAAGAGAGAGAAGTTTTTCACTATAGATCACGTTTGACAGATGTTCGTAAGAGGAATATTAAGAGATTTCCTCTGCATATGCCAAATCATCCTTACACAGGAAAAGAGGGATGCTTTTTGAAGATAACCAATTAACTACCGATATATAGACTCACATTTAATGCAAGATCAGAATCTGTCCCTTCAAAAGTCCATTCCTTAATGGTCATTTACAAATTCCATGTTGCAAGTACCATCTTGACCTCACGGTCTTAAATTAGATTTCATATCTCAACGCTCAAATAATTTCGCATATCATTTAGCCTAGATGCCTTTAAGTGACGAGCATGATTTCAAAAGTTTTGACCTTACTGTATCAAATTAGATTTCGCCACTCGAGGCTCAAACAATTTCGCTTATCACTTAGCATAGATGGCTTCAAGTGATGAGCATGATTTCAAAAGTGTTGACCTCATGGTCTCAAATTAGATTTCGCCTCTCGACACTCAACTCGCGTATCGCTTAACCTGGATGGCTTCAAGTGACAAGCATGATTTCAAAAGTTTTGACCTCACGATCTCAAATTAGATTTCGCCACTCGATGCTCAAACAATTTTGGTTATCATTTAGCCTGGATGGCTTCAAGTTACAGGCATGATTTCAAAAATTTTGATCTCAGAGCCTTAAATTAGATTTTGTCTCATGGCACTCAAACAATTTCGCTTATTACTTAGCCTAGATGGCCTCGAGTGACGAGCACAGTTTCAAAAGTTTTGATCTCATGGTATCAAATTAGATTTTTCCTCACGGAACTCAAACTATTTCGCTTACCGTTTAGCCTAGATGGCTTTAAGTGGTAAGCATAGTTTTCAAAAAGTTTTGACCCCACGGTCCAAGCTAAATATTCACCTTTCAGCTTTTAGAACCTTTAAATATTCATTACTTGACCTAAATGACCAGCTTAGTCTTCGTCTCTGGGCATCAAATTTAGTCCGACCTTAAGCAAGATGGTTTGTTTTTCCAACTCAAGTTAAAGATTTGTTCTCTCGTTATCCCAATTCCTCCATTCAGAATTAAGTGTCGTAATCTCTTCCATACAAATAGTGTGGACTGAGCCCAAAAGATAATCAAGAAAAATGAACTAAACCCGCTTATAACAAAGTTCACTCCATATTTCATATATGAAGTAAACTTTGAGGGGCCTATGTTATACGAAAATTTCTCAACAGTACAAACAACGATTATCTTCTTAAGAAAAGTCTTACCCCCTCTAATTATATGTATTACAAGAATTATGTTGTTTTAAATGTATGAGGACCGAATGGAATGAGCTTGTACCAAGAGAACAATGCCGCAGGCCAAAAGCAGTGGCCCATCAACACGCCCGAAGCACAAAACATCAATTTGTAGTGGCAAGAATCAACAGCTAAGACGGTTAACGAGACAATGCACAACTCAGATACAAAGGCCACCTACATGGGTAACAAGTCACCAATCTACGCCTCATATGTAGCATATTAGATGTTTAGAACAAGCAAATCGTAGCCGCTTAATAGGCCACTCCAGCAATCCAAGGAGAAGACTCTCCACCAATGACATTACAACATACTGGCTATAAATAGACGGCTATCCCAAGGCATAAGGATCTTCCAGGATGAAAAAGAATTGAAACATAAAATAAATATTGTACTTTTCTATATTAGAGCTCTATTTGCAACCCCATTAATAGCGAAAATGTACAAACTCAATGTAATAAGCTCTCGACTAGATAATAGTGATTAAATAAGGAAATGACAGTGGATGTAGGGACTTTCTGCCCGAACGACTATAAAATTCTTAGTGATATTTACTTTCTGCACTTTACCTTCTCTGCATTCGCTAACTTGACCCTATGGTCCAACATTTCATAGTCTAATCTTGATTAAATCACATCTCGGTAATCTCTTCATCGGGTTCAATATTCCAACTACCTTCCGGAGCTATACATTTGGACTCGGGGTGTTGGTGTAGACGAAAATTTACACTAACAATGACAATCACTTGAGATAGTGCTTCAATTACAAGAGGTTTTGATGGTTCATTGGGCACGAAGAAGCTCTCCGTACGGAGTAGTAAGCCTCAGTACCGAGTGGTTTGCTTTGCTCCTTTGTTATTGGAAGTTGTTGAATATGGTCTTCTTGCCCTTTCGATCATGTTTCCAAGTCCGTGAACTGTTCCGTCTTTATCGTGACGTTTTAGTTCTAGTGAAAATCTGTTTGGTCAAAAGGTTGGTTAATACACACGCATACATATGTATGAACTAGGGTAAATAGTCCCCTTTATTTAGCATGTAACGACATGGTATTTTGAACCGTTCAAATCGACAATTATCCACTCATGTCAGACTTGAATTGCTCGAAACAACAGATTATCAATTTGTATATGGCAAAACTTAGCATATATGGTAAATAAATCAATCGCAGAATTACAAACACGGAGTAATATAACAATAAGCAGCAGAATAGATAAATAGTAGTTCATGAAGCTACTATAAAAACATCAGAGTTTAAAGTAAAATATAATAGATATCTCGAATACATAGAAGTCTCAAATACAGAAACAACAGACAAGTCTGAACATAAACTGGAAACAAATGAAAGCTGACTAGATATAAGATAGATCTTCAAGCAAAGCTCCAAACTCCAAAGATGAGTCTCAAATGTTGTGACGCCCAGTCTGACCCAAGCATAGTGCAAAACACAAAACACTCGAGTTGGGATTAACATTCTTATACCAGTAAATTCAACTTAAGTGAAATGTCAACCGGAATACAAAATAACTCAAAGAATGTTTGAGATTCCTATCCTTTAAGGATCTATTAAACTATCTACATACATAGTATAATATACTACATATATAATGTCTATAGTAAAGTAAACTATTAAAATAACGTTAAGGCGTTACCCATATCCCCTCTTAACACATTTTCTATATTCCTGTAGTCTATACAATGTCGTAAGCTCCACCAAACCGATGGTTTACCTAGAGGACACCCCATAGGTATGGTACAAAACAAACTCGTAGAAGGTCCGAAATGGCATGTGAACATGGCATGTGAGCCAGGGTAGATATACCGTTTGCGGATCTGGACTGGTGGTAACGCATAGCAGCTACCATCGCCCACCTCGAGACACACTCCCAAATCAAAGGTGCACCCAATCAAATCATAAAGAAATGTGTCGGATCGGAGGAATGACCTCACTTGGCCCGGCATGCCTCCTGTTTTAGTCACAGCTAAACTGACTCGTGGGAGTTAGGGCTACGTAAACACCTTATACAGAATTGTTCACCAAACCATCCTACCTCGTTCTATAATCTCCACCATGTACACAGTTGTTAAAGTGGTTTTCAGTATTGGCAGAGAGTATGACAATATCTTATTCCGGTCTCTTTAACCATCAAACGCTTATTTCACACCGTGGTCATTTTATTTCAAATAGTTCATATTTATCTCAAAATACCATATACATTCAAAGTCATATCACTTTTGAAATCATATTTCAAATTCATATCATTTCCAAAATCGTTATTCACTTTGAATTATAACAGTTCCAACTTAAACAGTTTAAATATTGAAAATAGTATATATTGAAATATTTATAAATTAAAACAGTTTATATTTAAAATAGTTATATATTACAAATGGTGTATATATATATATATATATTAAAATAGTATATATATATTAATAGAGTTTATATCGAAAAATAGTTTCAAATTCGAATTGTTTCCTCCAATTTCATAAATCAACTCGGATCAACCCTAGTTCCATAATTCAATTTTTAATGAAATCTTAGTTTAACCATTTGAATTAAAGATTCAATTCAAATTCTTATTAAACCATTTTAATTTATGTCAATTTCAATCCATGTTTGAATTACGAATTTAACCACTTCCAATTAAATAGGTTTCAAAATTTAAACATTTAACAATTCACAATAACTCAATATGATAAATTTATATTTCAAAATCAACTTAAATTTTAAATCAACTTTGTAAATATTCATTTTATCATTTTCATAAGCATTTAAATAAATTCCAGATTACGACTTAAATCAAATTTAAACATTCAATTTCAATTTTTATTTAAATTTGAAAATATTCATTTATCACCTTAATCAAATAAGGTTATAAAGTTATAAAAAATCATATTCTTAAAATCTCAAAATCAATAAGTTCAAATCAATTCTTATTTATATCCAATTCTTAAACAAATAATATTTCAAATCAATTTCAATTTATCTTCCTAACCTAAATTTATTAAAGTTATTACAAAATCTATTTTTTTTTAAATATAATTTTCAACAAGTACTTAAACATAATATATATTGGCTAAATTAAATTTTATTAAATTAAATTTTATTATATATATATATATATATTAAAATAATAAAGTTATAAGAAAAATCTTAAAATCTATATTTTCAAAACTAACTTATAAGTTTAAAATTTCCAAAACCTTAAATTTAAAAAAAAAATCTAAATTTACACATATATAACATTTTTTATATATTATACTTTAAAAATAAATATTTATTAAAACCAAATATTTCCTTTTCAAGAGTTTGGAAATCATTTTCAAAATATAGACCAATGATGTCTGTATATAGTTTTCTATTCTATGGTCAAGTGATACAGATATTTATCATTTCAATCTGCAATTTAAATATTTATGGGTATATATTATTTCAACCCGCAATCCAAAATTTTAAATCAATAAAAATCGCTTGGGTTTATCATTTCAACCCATAATGATTTTCCCCTAATCTATAAGATTGTTCAGGTATGTATCATTTCAACCCATAATGATTTTTCCCTAATCTATAAGATCGTTCGGGTATGTATCATTTCAACCCATAGGAAGTTCTAAACTAACAAGGAACTTGTAGAGTGAGAACAAATATGATAATAACATAACATATCAACAACAGACCTATATCATCTGTAACAAATTTAATTATAATATACACAGGTTATGGTGTCATATGTCATAGGTAAACAATTGTAGGATAATGGCATATCATATTTAATAGTTAAATAACTTAACAATTCAATTTTACCAGCATGTTTCAATTGTTATTTCAAGTAAATTAAATTTACTAAATATAAGAATGTTAATCGTGAGTGATTGCTCACCTTTCGAGGTTAGAGAACAAGAAGATGACAGGGACATGCACATGGACATAGACATGATCTAGCGGGACAACGAAATGCTAGGAATTGCTGCGACGAATTCGATATTGAGAGAGTAAGCCAAGGTGAACTAAAGATCGATGAAACAAGATATATTATATATATATATATATTTGTTTCTAAAATCAATTTTAAAAACATATATTTCAAATCAATATTTAATTCAAAATACCAATAAAATCTTTACATATTATATTGCAAAAATCATTATTAAATCAAACACATATAATTACTTTTAGATTGTATATTATCACTATGAAAAATCAATATTTAAATTTAAACATATATATACAATCACGATATATATTATATATAAAACAATATCTATATGTATACATTAGTTGTTACAAAATCAATTTTTTTAAATATTAATATAAATTGTATACAAATATTTAAACATAGGACATTATATATAATAGCAAATCAAGCTTCTGGCAAATATGTAGACTACACTATATATATACACATATATTTATGTGGATTAGACATACAGCTATATGTAGACACCATACACGTAACTATATATATATAGGCCAATATATATGTGCAGACCATACATATAATACAAATGTATATAACCTACCCAAAACTATGCAAACCAATGCAAGGCGTGATGGGGTTGCTGAGTTGTGGTGTGCTCGGGGAAGGAGCAGGCCGATGGAGGTAAGATTGTCTCAGCTGTGGTAAGAAGAGGGTGTGGATGGTTTAGGCGAAGGGTGCTTGCTGTCGAGTTGGTAGTGGAGGAAGAAAATGGGGAGGCGGACTAGGCTGTTATGCGGAGGTTGGCATAAAGCTGAACAACAGGCAAAGCAAAATATATGCTTTAGGTTTCAACAGATATACCATATATATTTATATATAAAACTTATATATATTATCTTCCAGAGCATGAACATGGAAGAAGAAAAAGAGGGGAGGAGACTCGGCTGTAGAGACTTAGCGAGGCTGGGTGATGAGAGGCAGAGGAAGGGAAGTCGAGCAAGGCTATTGGTGGATGGTGACAGGCGGCTACGGCTGCGGCCATGATGTTTGCTGGTGGAGGAAACGACCGTCAGGTCGAAGACGATTGATGTGTTGGCTACCGCGTCAATGGCGAGATGGTGCTCGGGTTACGTGCAAAAACAAGGGCGGAGAGTGATTGGCCGAGGAGTTAGCTTGGTTGTGGTGATAAACCACAAGTTTATATTTAAATATTTGGTCCATGTGACAGAAGAATAAATAAATAAATATTTATATGGAAACTTGTAGCTGATCTTAAGAAGCTACATAATGATGTCAAAAAATGGGTTATTGATCACACACACCCACCCACCAACTAATACATATATAAAACATATTTTAAAGATATTATGAATTATACAATAAGTAATTTAATTGATGATTTCATCAAGTGAAGTGTTAAGGGCGCTTGATGTTTGACTATGAGCATCGTGGTGGGCAATTGAATGCCGACCGCGGTTCCCTAAGACGGCGTTAAACCATCTTACTCTCTTTGGTCGGGAGTTTTAATGTCGTTCTAGGCACCGCAGTTGGTGTTCAACGGCCGATTGCAATGTCCACACCCGAACATGCACTGTCATTAACATCACTCTTTGTTAATTATAATAAGAATAAGAATAAATGATAGGTTATTTGAGAACCATAGAATTTCAAATGCCCCGCCGTTGGATTCTCGACAATAAGTTTGAAATCCACATTTCCAATAAAAAGAAGCCTTGGTTGAATTTTTCTCATCGTCACGATATTAATGATTGATATAACTCACATGAAAGACAAAATCAATTATTGAGCGTAGTCTCATTTTTATTCACGAGTGAATTGTTTTTCTTATAAATTGTATATGTATAAATCAGTCAAAAAACTGATTTTTTATTTATTTTCAAGTGAAATTAAGATATCTACATTTGTAAGGAGTTATTTTGAATTTGTAAAGAAAGTTTAATTTTCGATCCTACTTTTAGAAACGTTTTAAATTTGTAAAACATATTTAATTGTTAGATCTTACTTTTGGAAACTTTAACTTTTTTGGCAGATCACGCTATAACCAAAGCTATTACAACTATTATTAGAAGATAGAAATGTTTTTGTTTTTTTATTTTAGTTTATATATATATATATATTAATCAGATATCCACGGCTTTTTTATTTTAGTTTTTATATATATAAATTAGATATCCATATTAGATGCTAAAATTCTACGTCGGTGCAGAGTATACGAAGAGTAAATTTAATATTTTGCTAAAAATAAAGAGCATGGGAGAAGAAGCATGTCGTATGCATCACGGCTCAAAAAAAATCCAGAAAAATAAAAACAAAAGCTTCCCAATCAAAGTTGGATAACTTTACAATAATAAAACGAAGAATATCCGTGAAGAATAAGGTGTAAAATTCGAGGGAGATGCCGACAATCACAAAGGTATATTCCATGCAAGAAGCTGCAAAACATAATACTAGAGGAGATTGCTGGGTCATTATCGATGGCAAGGTATAATACTATAATCATTTAAAGTTTTAGTCAGCGGGTCTCAATTTTTGGCTAAAATTGTGTTTCAAATCTCTTTTTTATTGGGTTTCTTAGATTGATCTTGTATTTTGAATTGTCAGACGTGTTTGTTGTCGCTGGTATAGATTCGAAAGTGATGAATAAATTAGCTTGGGATTTAATTCATTGTACTTTTGGATTATTGACATAATAAAGTATTGCAATCAGGATTTTAACCTTAGCTTTTTAATTTTTATTTGATAATTTGTTAAGATTAACTTTCTTCTTGGGGCATTTACAACAAAACAAATCCTAGATGCTGTTGCTTTTAACATTGAGCAAACTGTGATGATACTTTTGATTGATTTGCAATTAACTATAGTAAAGGAGAATATAATAAACTAATCAAATGAAAATTGAAAATTTTACATTGATTATTCTGTATTCTACAACAGACAGTTTCAAAAAATACATATATTGGTTGAGATTCCCAAACCATACTAAAAGCAAATTACTTCACTTATATCCCTTGAAACAATGAAATATCAGGAATAACTTTTCCTATCAAAATATAAGGATTACTTTTTAAGAAAGTAATTTATAGTTAAAGATGCATGTCAATATTTGATGGATTCAACATATAATGGTTGTGAAAGTTCAATAATTTTTTAGTCAAAATGGATCTTGTTAAAAAACATTTACATAATGATCTTTTTAACAGCGTTCATTATATATACCTGGGCTGGAATTAATTTTTTACATTGATGAGTGGGAAAAATTGTTGAATTTTAATAATCATAGACTTCAAAAATTGAGCCATACACATAAAGGGGATATATAAAATCCGGGATGCGGATGGAGCAACTATTGGGACATAAATTGAAACACAAGTGGTGATACAGTGAATTTCATTTGGTGGATCTCCTCTAGAAATTAGATATAAATTAAAACACAGTGAAAAAAGTTTATTGGGACACAAACTGGTCTTTAGTAATGTAAATGTGCTTTACTGCTTTGTCATTGCAGTGTGCAAAAGTTAGTAGTGGTCAAACGATTAACTGAAGGTATGATTTAGGAGATATAAAAAAATTTGTTATGAGTTTATTTTGTAAAGTAAGCGAAGAACCAAAAATTTCTTCCATGATAATCGAACCGATTTTAACATTGATTAACAGTGAGTATTTGATAAATGATCCATTGATTAGGTTTAAATTTAAGTATTATGTGATATACTAAGAACACAATTATATGAATCAATTTTGTACAAGTTAGCGCGGATCAAGAAAACCTATTAAGATTGAACGAGGCAATGTAAATGTTGATAAAGCATGATTGTATGTGATAAATTATTAACATGCTAGGTTTGTCTTTGGCATTGTCAAAGAGACTTCAAAATCGGTTAACAAGGGCTTTAGATAAAGGGGTGTCCAATTTCGACATCCTCTATCAAAATAGTGCAAACATCACCTATACATTTACACCATGATCAATCAATAATATTCATTATTACACCGACAAATTTTATAAGGAGGCTTTCACACAAAACTTATTTCATGATTAAGTCTTGTTGGAAACTTGCTACAAAAACATGCCTCATTTTTCAATTTACACATGTGTGTTCTTAACGTACTTACGTATGTTTTTTTGAAAATGTACGTACGTATTTTCGGAATGCACATATGCAAAACTGAAAATGAGGCTATTTTTATAATAAGTATTGCCGGTGACCTATTTTTGAAATAAGTTTTTTTTTTAAACTTATTTCTAAAATTTACCCTTAATACACATATGGTGTATTTATGTGTGCGAAGGACCCATAGCCCCTTCTTAGTCCTTAATACACATATGGTGTATTTATGTGTGTGAAGGACCCATAGCCCCTTCTTAGTCCTTAATACACACATAGAGAGATGCATACTTACATATACTTATGCGTGTGTACGTACACAACATGTACGTGCGTACGTATATTAAAGAATGAGATAGGGTGATGTGTTCCACGCATATGACCTTTAGTACTGAAAATGCGCTTTGTTATTGCAATTTCCAGTAGCTAGTAGTGATCAATAGATTAATTGAAAATATAGTTTAAGAGAATTTAGTTATGAGTTTATAATGTAGAAGTGGCAAGCATAATTTTTTTTCATAATGCATGAGTTGATTTATTATTGATTAAGTAACAATGAGTATTTGATCAAAGATTCCTGGACTAGGTTTAAATTCAGATATCGTGCAATATCATAAGAGCAAAATTGTGATTCATTTTTGTAAAAGTTAGCATGGATCAAGAAAACTGATTAAGATTAAATGAGTCGATGTCAATGTTAATAAATCATGACTGTGTGTGATAAAATTGTCACTGCTAGGTTTGGTTTTGGCATTGTTGAAAGGACTTCAAAATCAGTTAATGGAGCTTGTCAATAAGGGATATCAAATTCGTACAGTTTTTCGACATTTCCTGCGTAGTCACCGCTATCTAGAAGATTAGAAATGTATATTTTTCATATAAAAAATGAAGGAAATTGTTAACCGCCTTTTTGCAAGGCCATGAATAGACGATTTAACTAAATTGACTACTCGTTTGTCGAAATTGAGATATGATGTGTTTGAGCTAGTTGGATGGTTCGGTGTCGGTCGTTTGGTCTGGGAGGCATGGATCGGTCTAGATGGTGTCGTTCGGCCTGGAGGCATGGATCGGTCTAGATGGTGTCGTTCGGCTTGAGAGGTATGAATCGGTCGAAGAGTGGAGATCAGGCATGGGTCGGTCGGGCATCAAGGTAGCTCGGTACTTGGACGGTTCGGCATTGGAGGTGGCTCGGCATTTGGATGGTTCGGCATTGGGGGTGGCTCGGCATTTGGACGGTTCGGCATTAGAGGTGGCTGGGCACTTGGACGGTTCGACATTGAAGGGAGGTTCGGCATTTGGATAGGTCGGCGTCGAAGGTGGATTGGTGTAGTTTGGATCGACAGATAGTGATTGGCTGGAGTGGATCGTCGTCGAGGTGGTTCGGTCAAAGTGGGTCGGCGTAGGTCGGTCGGCATGTGTGGGTCGGCATAGGTCGGTCGGCATGTTTGGGTCCGCTAAACTCAGCAGCTTTGTTATGGATCGGTGAGCAAGGGGATCAGCATATTAATGGGGCCGGACCACTCAAGAAGCCTAGCAACTCGGGATTTGCTTATAAATACAGCATGCGAGGATTCAGAAAAGGGATCTTCATTCGATCTCCCTTTATCTTCTATACTATGACTGCTCTGCCATTGTTGTTCTAAAAACTCTGGATTGTAACTGTAATTGATTCTAACATCAATAAAAAGAAAATTTCTAGAGTGGGGGCCGGACTCAGCCGAACCACTATAAACCTTATTTTCTTTTCTGCCTTCTTCCATTTTAATTTTTACTGTTTTTCATATACTCTCTATATACACTCTATCTGTTATCTGTGATTGTTAGTTGATGCTTTCATTTACGTTTGGGTATTAGTGACCAATTTTGACGCTAACAGAAATATTCCATGATTTTAGACGTAGTGTTTAGATAATGAAGAACTCTGATTTTTTAAGGAATGTGAAGAGGGTAAAGGGCTTGAGGAAAATGGTGAAAAAAGGGAATCCAATGCACATAAACTAAAGGATTTTATTGTTTGTCAAATTCTGTTAACATTCCTTTGTTTGCTTTTAACTTCCAAAAAATTTCATAAGAATATAACTCATTTTGTAGTATTTTTAACTTCTGCTTTTCTACTTTGACAATTCCATCAAATTTTAAAATACATTGATCAAAAATTTGGGCATTTGGACAAGATCCTTGTTCTAACATGAATTATTTCACGTCAGATGGCTGTGAACATGAAAAATAATAATCTTGATTTGAAAAATAAAGTGAAAATTGAACTTTGAATATATATATTTAATTTCAGGTCCAATATCAAAATTTAGATTTAAAATCTTAGTTTAATGTTAGAGTTCAAATTGATGTTTGAATTTGAATTTCAAAATTAAACTTTGACCTTTGTTTCGAAACTTAAATTTATTCTTAACTGAATAAATTGAATTCAAATTTGAGTTTCATATGTTAAGTCTAAATTCGAGTTCCGAAATTGTATTTGAATTTTACTTGCAGGAAACCACAGTTCATGACTTAGATACCGGTGTGGGCTACGGGATTAAATGGCATAAGTTCGATGCTCGAGATCGACACTTGCTGACATTAATAAACCATATTAAAAAGAAATCATAAATTATTCCCAAAATTCTTTTATTTTTTATTTAGTTTTCAAATAGTAATTGTTGGATGCATTCAAAATGAATGTTGTGGGAAATTCAGTCATATCAAACATTGGATATGTCCCAACGGTCGGACGCTTATTTAATAAGCTACCGAGCACATGCCTATTAAATAAACATCTAAATCTCCGACACTTATTCAATATTTGTCTGAGCACAGATACTTATTACATAGACGTCCGACAATTAACTTTTTATTTAATTAGCGACCGTTGACGCCTATTAAGTACGTGTCCATGTATATCGTGCTTATTTAATGGGCATTTGACCTCAAACATGTATTAAATAGGCGTCCACACGGACCACACCCAATTCATAAAATTGAATTGCAAACTCAATGTTACCCTGAATATACATGGTAATGTGCTCTGTTGATGAGCAATTTATACATAATCTTGAATGTTAATGTGCTGTTGGGTGGCTCTATACAGTATTTGTTCTATCATATTAGAATTAAAGCAATGAATCTTCTTATTCCATGTTTTAAATTATATTTTAACGTGTTTTTTCTTTTTAGATTTATAACGTAACTGAGTATCTAGACGAGCACCCTGGTGGCGACGATGTTCTTCTCTCTGCAACAGGTATACTAATGTCTTTGTAAAATTGTAACTTGTTCGTAAAACTATCCTGTATCCCATGGTTCTGAGTCTCTAAGAGAAATAAAAGGAAAAAAAATAAAAAAAATCATGTTCTGTATACACTTAATAAACCCAGTCTCTTCATCAAAGCAGTGATTCGACATTCCAAAAATAAAACTAGTAACTAGTTTGTCAAGAGTGCCAGAATCAACACTGTAAAATCCACTAGAAAAATGCCCAATACACAAAAAAAAAAAAAAAAAAAAAGGAAAAAAAAACTAATTGAAAGTTTTAATATTTCTCATTAATTTAATTGATGTTCTAATTATCTTTCATTGCCTATTACTCACAACATCTTCCTCTTAAATCTTTAACCCTAATCTCACTTTCCCTTATAAACCTGCAATCATGAACCAATTCGTAAAAGAAAAAGAAAATAAGATTAATCATTAGCAAACATGAATAATAGAGATCAAACAGAGAATCGACTTAAAAATTGTGAGGTATTTTCGTATTTTTTTTCATTGACCAAATTAATGAAGTACAATCGATGAACAATTTTTTTCCTATATGTATTGATTATTGAATGAATCTCACTAATTAATGAATTATGATGCAGTAATTCATATATGAAAAAACTGTAATGGTGTGTGTGTTTTTTTTTTTTTTTTTTTTTTTTTTTTGTGAAAATCTGTCATTGGATGGCTTACAATCGCCAAACTGAGATCAATTAGATCGACGCTATCATATGCCGTTCAATTTAAAAAAAAAATCCTGTAGCTTTGGACGGTTTAAAACCGCCAATCACCATGATAACCATTCGGCTTCTGGTTTGTTTATGCCGTATGAATTTAAATGGGTTTTTAATTTTTATTTTCTTTTTCCGGTGAGTATTGGTAATATTAAGTGTATTTGAATACTATTCACAAATCTGTATTTTCAAGCGGATTTTATGTCGCTAACTGTAGTACTCGATTTCAAACTCATCGTTCAGTGTCGATCTTTTTATAGAAATACGAGCGTTCCGGCACGCGCTTCGCGCGTGATGAAGAATGTTGAATTGTTTTTCTACAAATTGTATTTATTTAATACGTTCAAAAGAAAATGATTTCCGCATATTTTAGTCGTCTTTTTGTGTTGAATCATACTTAGTTAATTTGAAATCTTATTTCTAAGTTGCAATATCTTTTTTTTTGTGGGTTTAAATTTTTGTTTATATTATAAATTAATAAAAAAACAAAGTTGTAGAGTAGTTTATTTGCTAGATACTATTTTTAAGTGATATTAAGACTTGGTAAATATTTGTAAAGGAAAATTTGAATTTGTAAAGAAACTTTAATTGTCAATCTTAATTTTAATAATATCTGTAGGGAGACATTTTTGTCATTTCATGTTAATATTAAAAAAGTGTGACATTAAATGTATAAAGATATAAAGGACAATTTTGAAAATTCACAATCGTACCAAAAGTTTGCGATTTCAAACTAACTATTAATAAAGATATGCATCAATAGTAACAAAAAATATGATTAAGTCTCATATCTGATACTTTCTATCAAGGGAGGGACTCAACTGAAGAATTTGAAGAAGCCGGACACGGCGTCGATGCCAGAAAGTTAATGCATGATTATTTCATTGGTGAAATTGGTTCACGAACTATAATTCCTGAGCTAGAGATTTTTGTAAAAGAACAACCTTCAAAATTTGCAAACAAAATTCTGAAAGAGAACATGCAATATTGGGCGTTACCTGCAGCTGTGGTTGGGATCTCTATAGCAGTTGGCCTTTTATACGTACTTAAGAGATAGGAATTGGCAAAGTGTATCTACATTGTTTTTGCTATTAAACAATGATTCAGGAAACAAACGTTGTAATTATTGTTGTAATTAGTAATTCATTGTTACAGTTGGAAATTCTGAGTAGGCCTATCAACGGATGCTTTCGGTTGCGGATGGTGACATATCCGCATTCGCATCTGAAATCATTTTCGAATATCGGATAACCACGTCCGCGGATACGGACGGATATCAGATAATTATCCTATCCGTTAACGACCGATAAATCAAGAATTACAAAAAGAAAATTTTAGTTTAACATAAATGTTTTTCAATCTCATTGATTATAAAAGTGTTAAAAATTAACAAATATGATGATAATAAATAGTTTCAAGCAGTTAATAAACATTAAATGCATATAATATAAACTACTAACTTAACAAAATAATAAACAAATATCATTTATTGCATTAAAATACACATAATTTGAATTATAATCTTGATATAAACCAGACGGATAATTTTCGGATGCAGATTTCTTTGTATCCGCAAACGTTTTTTCGAATATCGGATATTTATCGTTTTTCGGATGCGGATGTGGACGGATTTTGAATTTTTCGGGTATCCGTTGACAGCTCTAGTTCTGAGCTGCTGTAGTGAATTAAACATTTGAATGATAATATATACTATTTTCTACTACTTGCATTGTTAGTTCGGTTAAATCGGTTAACGATCGAATTAATCGAAATTAACTTATTCTGTTCAATTTTCGATTTTGTCAATTGTAATTCAGTAAAGGTTTTGTGCCTCGAAAACCGAATGAATTGACCAAATGTTTATCCTTACATGTCCGTATAAAAAAATAGGTATAGGCATTACTTGTAAACACAAAAAAGCATTTTGAATACGTTTCCTAAAATTTTAGCAAATTTATTATTGGTAATTACAATTAATGTAAGGACTATCCAACAAATTTCAGGATTAGTATGTGAGCATAACGATATGTAAGAATGTTTAGCAAAACTTAGGATTTTTCAATTGGAAGTAGAATTGTTATGTTCTAGCCAACAAGTTAAGCTAAGTTGGTTGGTATTGCAGACTACGAGATTAAAATTCACAAGTTTGATCATTAAGATCGATAAATGTTGTCATTGCTGAACCATGTCCAAAAATAAAATAAAATGCTATGTCTTATTTCAATCAATATCCTAAAATTATGACAACATTTTATAGGATTACTCATGAAAGCAGACCTTAATCATTTGGGAAAAAACAAGGATGATGATGATTAATCATAAAGCTTACTGATAAATTAAGAAATTGAATCTATTGTTATCTTATTTTTATATTATGATTAGTTTCTTCTCTTTCCATTTTGAATTTCATTAGTAATTCTATTTCGAATTGTTGAATCAGATGTATTGACAATGCGGAAACAATGACAAATTTCAAAAATATAAATCATTTTATTAATTTTACATTAAATCTTTAATTTGTGTTATCATGAATAATATTATCACATAAAACCATATTTAGTGTAATTGCAGTAAAAGTAATTTTGCGTTTCGAGACTAATTCTATTTTAATTTCCACCTTGATATTTTGGTTTTAGTTTAATAAATTTTGACTTCAAATTTAATTAATCTTAGTTTGGATTTGTACATTTCATATTTTATTCCTTGTTAGGAAATTTGATATATTTACATTATATATAGACAATATTTGTTTTTGAGAAAAATGAACGATTCTCGTATGAAAAAGAGCACTCGTCTAATTTTATTCTACGCTAATAGATGTGCTGCAAACAAGGCTGAGAGATGGAAAATACTTCCGGTACAAATTATGACATGGTAAAAGAAAACTCCTGCCAAAAACCTATGCAAACTAAGGCCCAACGATAGAATACAAAAAAATATACATGAAATAAAATTAAAAACTCTAATCTTCCATATAAGCAGAAAATCCCTAATCCAACACCATCTGCGGCTGCTAAGAATAAAAATATAACTGAGTACTGATGAACATTCAGTTTAACATAGATTTCAACTAAATAAATTTTTTACTGTATGCAGACGGTAGCATGAATAAAAAGCTAATACCTGTCAAGCGGGCCACACATGAAACGTGCCAAAGAAAACAAAAAATGCATGCCTGAACAAACAAAATGAGCTAGTAAAAACTACCATATATACTCATGTTGAGATTAGATGATTGCATTAAAAATGATACTAGAATACAACAATATACACTTTGAGAATAATAAAACACATACCCTGCAAACAAAGAATAGCCTAAAAAGAACGAAACAATAAACGTACAGTATGAAGATAAATAATATATATATATATATATATATATATATATGTGTGTGTGTGTGTGTGTGTGTGTGTAAAACCATAAACGTAAAGACACATCCAGTAAAACACAAAGACCTGCACATAAGAATGCAAGACCTGCAAATTATAACTAGTCTACAAACCTGAACATATACACATACAAGAAATTGAAATAAAAAACAAACATATAAATATTCCGCCCTTTATGATACGAACTAACTCATCATAAAAAGTCCCCTTCTTCAAATCAAAACCCTGAAACATGAAAACGCTCATTAGAAAGATAGCTGTTAATCACATATATAAGTGCAGTACTAAGAAAGTTAACAACAAACTAGAATGCACATAAGAGACTACCATCAAAATATAGAAGAAAGTAATGGGAATCTTTTGTAAAACTTGAACTGATATAAAAAACAAATCAACAAACCACTAGATTAATAGTAATAAACCATTATATGTGACTACAAAGCAAAAAAGAACATAATAGTGCCACATAGAATTAAAAACCTATACAATGAGATAGAATGTTCAGATTAGGTTCAGAAATTATAATGGTATCACAAACTTGATAATAAATTTGAAAACGGTTGATTAGACTAAATTATAATATATATATATACACACACACACACACATTATCGAATTATATATATATATGATATCTTTGTAACGACCTGCCTTTTTGGATAGTTTAAATCGACGATAAAGCACACACGTCCGACTTAAAGCATACAAAAGGCAGATTGTTATTGGAGTAAATAAGAAAAAACAGAGAAAGAAAAAACAAATACAGAATCTTGCAGCGGAATGATAAAATATAATAATCAAATAAACAATTCATGAAGCTGTTTTATAAATACTTTTGATTATTCTTTACAATACAAAATCAGAGTTATATAAAACAAGAATAAATAAATAAATGCAGCGGAACAACATGATGCGGTTAAATAAATATAATACATAATTATAGTATAAAAATCTTCCTCTTCATCCTCCAGGAAGCAGTCTTCGATAAATCGAAAAGCTTAGACTGAACCGAGCGAATTGAAAAGACAAAACACTCGAGTCAGAACTAAAAGATCATATGTAAGTTGAGTCAATGGTAAAAATGAGTGTGACAACATCAGAGATATTTGCGGAGTTTGACATCTCATATCCAGTGTCTAATATGCAATAACTTAAGAGATGCTCGGAATTTACATCTCCTAAGGATCCGTTAAACTATCTATTATGTAGTACAATACGCTATTATAATATGTCTACAGTAAAGTAAAGTATTAAAATAGCGTTAAGGATTACCCATATCTCTCTTAACACATTTTATATATTGTCATAGTCTATACAGTACCGCAAGCTCCTCCGTGAGGTTCACTCCGAGGGTAGGTATGGTACAAACCAAACTCGTAGAAGGTGCGCTAGGGCAAGTGAACACGACACTTGAGGCAATGCGAGGGTAGATTTATCAATTGCAGAACCGAGCTGGTGGTAACGCATAGCAGCTGTTATCGCCCACTCGGAACACACTACTGTAATCAAAAATCAAGGGATGGCCACCAAATCATTACAAAGTCATAATATGGTATCAAAGAAGCATGTCTGATCGAAGGAATGACCTCACTTGGCCCAGGTATAGCTTCTGTTTAAGTCACAGCTTAGACTCACGGGAGTCGCAGTCATGTCATACCTTATACAAAAATTATTTGTCAAACCATCCTACTTCATTTCTGGAATCTCCACCACGTAAACAATTGTTAAAGTAGTTTTCAGTATTGGCAGAGATATGACAATATCCGATTTCGGTCTCTTTAACAATTAAACGCTTATTTCACACCAGATGGTTCTTTTACATTTCCAAAACCATTTTATAATTAATATCAATATATCATATTCGATTCCAAACCATATCACTTTCGAGATTTATTTACTTTCGAAATCATATTCACCTTTGAAATCATATCACCTTTGAAATCATATCACCTTTGAAATCATAGTTTTGAAATTATATTTCCTTTCAAAAGTCATATTTCCAAAAACAAGTTAAACTGTCATTTCAAAATTATCATATTAAATCAACTATGTTATTTAATGGGTACGAAAACATGGATACGAAAACTTCATATTTTCATGGATACGAATGGATACGAAAACCATCATATTTTTATGGATATGAAAATATGGATACGAAATTCATCATATTTTCTGGGTTCGAGAATATAGATACGAAAACAATCATATTTTCATGTATATGAAAATATGGATACAAAATTCATCATATTTTCTGAGTTCGAAACTATGAATACGAAAATCATCATATTTTCTGGATTTGAAAATATGGACATGAAGTTCATCATATTTTCTGGATTCGAAAATATGGATACGAAAAACATCATATTTTCATGGATACGAAATTCATCATATTTTCTGGATTCGAAAATATGGATACAAAACACATCATATTTTCATGTGTACTGGGTACGAAATTCATCATATTTTCTAGATTCGAAAATATGGATACGAAAAACATCATATTTTCATGGATACGAAAATATGGATACAAAATTCATCATATTTTCTGGATACGAAATTCATGATGAATGTAGTTCCTCTTAGATCTGGAGCAATCTGAATAGAATAGAAGGAACCACAGAACGATAGATCTAGATCTTCTCCTTAGATTTTTGCAATCCAACGACGGTTGTAAATCCATAGAGCAGGAGAAAAGCAGGTTTTTCTCAGTGAAAGCAGGTTATAATATCAATTAACCATATTCACTTTAAAATCGAGGATTTAAATATAAACCCATCCACTTTACTTAGTTTGGAATTTAGAAAGAATACCCTAAATTATTTTAAAATAGATAAAATTAGTTTTAAACTGATTTAAGATAGTTAAATAGATTTAAAAATAGATTAAATATAATTAAAATAGATTAAATAGCTTTAAGATAGATTAATTATATTTAAAATAAATTAAAATGGTTGAAATTGTTTAAAATAAATTAAATTGGTGTAAGATAGGTTAAATTAATTTATATAATCAATATAGATTAAAATAGTTTAATAATTTGAAAATCTTAACAACTAGAATCTTTAAATTAATATATTCTTTTAAAACAGTTTACACTAAATACGATTTTGAAATTTATATCTATTTATTTCATTTCAACACATTCGAACCATTTTCATTTTCCAAATCAACAAAAAACAATTTCAAATCTTCCCAATTCAAATTCTCAATAAAATATTTAATTTTATGTCAATTTCAATCCATGTTTGAAATATCAATTTAAACTACTCCAATTTCAATATTTTCAAAGTTATATTTCAAACGATTTTAATAACTCAATTCCGATAAACTCCAATTATACTTCAAAATTTAATTCCTTTAAACAATTTAATTCCTTTAAATTCCAGTTTAATTCCTTTAAACAATTCCTTTAAACCAATTCCAATTTTTAACATAAAACTTGGATTTTGATAATAATTTCAATTTATATAAATCAAATTTTATTTTTAAACATCAATTAATTAAATTCAAATTTAAAGATTGTAAAAAATCATTTAATTTAATCAATCCAGTGTCCGTATATAATTCCCTACCCTAGGGTCAAGTGATACAGATATTTATCATTTCAATCCGTAGTTTAAAATTTTAAGGTTATATATCATTTCAAACCGCAATCCCGAATTAAATATTAAAATCCATAAAATCGCTCGAGTTTATCATTTCAAACCATAACGATTTTTTCCTAATCTATAGATCATTTTGGTATATATCATTTCAACTCATAGTGATTTTTGAAATAAAGCTAAGGGAATTGCAGAGTGATAACATTTTATAAATCAAAAATAACATTCAATCAGCCAATATCAACAACCAAACATCCATCATAATCACCATTTAATTCAATCAATAAATATCAGCAATTTACTAATTATCAATAACAGGTATTTAACTGGCAATTTAAATTCAATAATAAATTTAAATAACGATTTAATTCAAATAAATTCAAATTAACCGAGATGACGATTTAAAATATACCAAACAACCATAAATAATATTCTAATCACATCATAAATTTAATTTAACAAACATACGAAATTTTACAAGTTGTGAATGGGTCAAACACTCACCTTCAATTTTAAACCGAATTAAAATCTAATTTAGGGCCCAAATTCAAACAGTCTCAGAATTCGTCCAAACCAGCGTCAGAATGTCCGAAATTTCAATACGATCCTAGCGGAGAAAACTACGCTGAATTGGACCTCGAATGTGAAAGTTATGTCGATTAGAACGTTTGAAATCAAAAATTTAAATAAAATAAAAATAAAAAGAAGAAACATACCAAAAGGATGCAGCCACATTAGCGTGAGAACAAGTCGCCACCTCCTGCTATGTTCGAACCCCAGCCTGCCCTAACCTTCGTACGCGAGTACGAATACGCAGCCAGATCGCCGCCCTCCCCTTGCCGCCACTGACCGACGCGACACAGCTTTAACCCGTCGCTCTCCCCAAGGCCCCACAACCAAGATGCCAAGTTCCACCGATGACAAGAAAAAGCCAGCTGCCGCCATAAAGTTCAAACCCTAATCAATTAATCCCTCGATCCAACCGTTGAAACGATGAACGGGCCATGCCGATGGACAGCACGTGACATTCTCCATACGACGATGTCGTTAATTTGACGATCCATTGCTGTTGATCGACGCGCGATGAACGGGGGAGAATTAACCTTCAATTTTTGGACAAAAGGTTACTCGACGACAAAAACGAATTGCAGATCTGAATTGCACTCGTCGAGAGCTTAAAATTGATATATCATATGATATAGTTTGAGAAGTTCAAATTTTGGAATTGAATTTGAAATTGAATTGAGGGTTTGGAATTTTGGGTATGTTCTGCCATTGGAATGGAGGAGATAGACAGGAAATGTACGTACAGACAAATGAAAATAAGAAGTAACTAGGGTTTTAATGGACTATTTGTAGGCAGGTCATAAATAAAAATGAATGGATCAGATTTGATTTGGAAGTCGAATGATAAATGACCCAAAAAGCCCGTTCTGTCTTCGGAACGGAAATGGACCATCCCATATATCAAAATAGATATTTTTGATATTTTTATACTCAATGGAAATGGTTTCAAGTCCAATTCCATCGTATGAAGAAGTTAGCTTAAAATCAGTTTATTTTAAATTGATTTCAATTAAGTTGATTTCTAGGCGTTTCAAGTCGGTACGATCAAACAACAAATCCGATCGCTATGAAACTTAATATCTTACAATAATTCACTGTTATGGATCCGATGAAACTAGTTTCGTTGAAATCCGAGATAGTTGCTAAAATGCTTATTTTTAAGTTAATTAAATAAATTAATATTAAATAAATTAAATCAAATTTTCAATTCTAATTTAATAATTTACCATTTCTATTACTTAGGATTACTTAGTAATTTAAAATCCTTTAGAACAAGTTTCTATATCAATCTAATATTGAATATTTCACCAATTGTAATGTTTAATTTCAATTTCAATAAATTCAGAGATTATAAATTTAGTTTCCAATAATTCCATTTAATTTGATTTCCATCTTGTTATTCAATCAATCATCATCTTATGGGTATAATTAACGTTGGTTTATATTTTAGTACATTAATATTTTCCCATTTCATCTTAATTTCAATTAACGTAATATTTAATTTCATTTAATTACAATTGATTTCCAATTTTAGTTAACTTACAAAATAAATAGACAACATATATAAATGTCACCATTAACCTTTTAGTCATATTAATAAATTTATTATTTACAATTCAAATATCATAATTACCTATATAACACTGAATTTATTCAATTACCATTAATTATATATTATTTCATTTATTGATTCAATAGTTACATTCGTTTTTCTATATTCACTTTATAACCCAGTATAACCTTTAAATCATTTCAATTGATTGAAATTTCATTCAAATTGTTAATAATTAACTTAGGTTAATATTGTTGCATTTCATTCTAGTTATTTTTATCATTAATGAATATCAAATTCTTATTTCTTTCAATATTAAATCATTAACTTATTAATTTAACAAATTTTAATTATCAAAAATTTTACGGGTCGTTGCAATCTTTTTTTAGTTGAATTATATATATATATATATATATGAAATATTTAATATATTTATATGCATACTTTATTAAATGAATTATATTTTGGCTTCAACTATGAATTTCCACTATGCCAAAGATTATAGACTTTTACCAGACCCTAACTTCACTATTACCCGCTGGTATATTTGGTTCAAAAGGAAGCGAAGAATATTCAATAATTTTAGTATTCCTTTGGATAACATAGTCTACACTATTACGCTCTATAGTTATAATGGATTGCAAACGCTAGCTTTAAACTAGTTAAAATTGCTCACTTCATGCAATTTCTTATGAAAGTAAAAAGCCGCATAAAATCTTAAATGTAAAAGTTGTTTTTAGAAATAGGAGACAGACAATGAACTTAAGTAATGGCCTTTTAAATGCCTTTAATAATGATAACCCTGAAAATAGTATCCAATTAATGGAAAATTAATTATGCAACTTTTTGATTCTTACTTTATTTTCCTTCCATGTATTTGTGTATAATCATTTGATTGTACACATACATTGTTGGAACATGACTAGTTGAAAGCGGGTTAAATGATTGAATTTCAAAGGAAAAATTCATGTCGATCTTAGTTAAACCTATGAAATCTAAATTGATTTCAGATCTAATCTAAATTTTTTGAATAAAATCTTCACTTTATTACAACTGTTTAAGTATAGTTTAAGTTAATTTAAAGCTGTATATATGTTATAATGAGCGCATCAAATGCAACCCATGTGTGAAAGTGCAAGTGCAACCTATGAGATGTGTACATATTTAATGTGAACGTTGTTTAGGTGCTAGGATTTATACTGCAGCGGACACGTTTTCCTTTTATATATGCATTTTTCATCCAAAACAAGAAAGTATTTTTTTATCTTTACTACTAATAATAAGAGTTATTTGAACATGATTCAACCGTGTCATTCTGAAGTACCAAAAATGCCCTTCCATCCCCTATTTTCTTTCGGGTCTTATTTCGTCCATTTCTGTTCACATACGCGAATGCGATCCACCGCTCATCCTCCCCAGATATCAAACGCCTCCTGCTAATATCATCTCTAATCCCTAATCGACAGCGCGATTCACCGCTGTTCTCCTCAGAAATCATCAATGCCTCTAACTCGATTGAAACATCGTCGCCATCATCCTCCATCCAATTTATTGTTTATCCGCAGTTGCCTAAATCAAATTCATCGCCATCATCATCGTCATCGCCATCAACGCCTCAGAAATCATCAACGTTGTTGCCCTAGATCAAATCCGCACTACCCATACAGCCTCCATCCTCCAAATCCATTGAAAACATCATCGCTATCATCCTCCATCCAATTTATTGTTTATCCGCGCTTGCCCTAGATCAAATTCGCCGCCATCAACATCGTCGTCACCATCAACGCCTCAGAAATCATCAAGCTGTTGCCCTAGATCAAATCCGCACTACCCATACATCCTCTATCCTACAGATCGATTGAAAACATCGTCGCCATCATCATGTTTACCCGCGGTTGAGTCCAGGCTACCCATGAATCCTTCATCGTCCAGATCGACTTAAAACATACGGTAATTTTCTACACTAATAAAGCGTCAATGGCTTTCAGTTTTGTGTTTTGAGAACTTAAATTGACGAGGCTTTTAATATGCACAATAGGTTTTATTGAACTGCTCGATTAGGTGGTAATAAATTAATTCACGTTTCAATTTAAAATTGCTTTTGAAGCGTTAAGAACCGCAGTACTTAATTCTTTGACTAAGCAAAGTGTGCATTCGTTGCTTCCATAATCAATTCGTTTAAAATAATCAAAAGGAGAAAATACCTTCCAATTATTGTTGCTTGTGAACAATTAATACTTCTTATCAAAAGCAGCAGTGCTTTCCTAAATACTTCACCAATAGTGTTTTTTGGAATTGGTTTTGTTTTCAAAATTTATTGTTCGGTTCCATCTCATTTATTAGTGAAATGTTGTTCTGCTATGATAAGATTATTATGCATTTAGTCCCATCAGTTGGAGGCGCATTGTGCAATACAGCCTATATCGATTTCATCTGAATTTAGTTTCGTTAGCTGTTAAATTTAGATGGTGTTGTATTCAGCTGTTTTATGAATATGCACTTATTCTAATGGTTCTTTACTTATTTATGCTATTTGGATTTAAATGGTTATGTTTTTTTGGAAAACTAGAATTTACATATGTTTTATGTCAGTTTTGTTAGAGTTGGATGTACCACTCGATGCTTAATAATCCAGTTACATATTAGTTTGTTGAGTGGTTATTGTTTCATATTTTGATGCCCAATTAACCTTTGCTTTTTTTATACGATAAAATATGGTTATAACCAAAGAACGTTAATTAGTATCCATTTTACACCGATATAAACAAGAATTAAGAATATATAAAAGTTAAATATAAACAAATATACATGTTCATAATATAATTATGATTGAATGTAAAGTAAATTGCTCTTAATATGAAAAAAGAAAAAGAAAAGTAAATACTAATGTATAGACACTAACTTGAATACAAAGTTTAAATTTTCATGACTCTAACATAATATAATGGAAAGAAATAAGAAAAGCAAAACAAAATTTCCTACTTTAGTATTACACAAGGTACTTTACTCTTAAAACCAACACTCTACTTCTTGCATTTTGGAATCTCTGTAAAACCAGGTTGTTTGATGTTGTATATGTGGTATATCTCAGCTTAATATAATGATTAGTATGCAAGAAAACAAAAGCAAGAAGAAGAAATGAGAAGCAAACTCACTGTCATCAGTAAAAAAAATAAAAAGTGTATTTACAGCGAGCTTCAGCCTTCACCAATTATTGGTTTAATGCTTTAACTTCAATTCTATGATACCTGTGAAGGTAAATGGCCAATTTCAGTTCATCACTCAAAGTTCAGGAATCAAGAAAGAAAAGAAACAGAAAAAAATATAACTTATGTGTATTACTTAGAGCATTACTTTTCCAGGTTGCTATGACCAGTCGAACAGCCATTCATGGCAGTTGACCGGTTAATGATGGACCTGGAGCAGTAATGCTCTAGGTAATTCAGTTCAAACTCAATTGCCGAAGCAACTCAGCTCTAAGCATACCGAAGTAACTCGGTTCAAACTGAATTGCTGAAGCAACTCTCAAACCGAGTTGCTGAAGCAACTCAAACATGAAGAAGACAAATAAGTTATCTTTGAGTGATGGCTGTTCAACTCAAACATGCTGAAGCAATGATGACTGGCAATGATGACTAGCAACTAATGGCTGTTCGCTCAACTCAAACATTTCTTTGTTTCTCTTCGCAGTAGCAATGATGACCGACAACTAATGACGGCCACGCTCAACCATCACTATGCAGTTATCCATTAGACATCCATGAAAGGTAATTTCTCATTAATTTTCATTCACATGTACTGATTTTGCGTAATATCCACCAGAGTACATTCGCTGTTAGTTCTTACTGTGCTCAATGCCAGTTCTGTTTCAGTTTTTCTACATCCGATCCTGAAGTTATACATGCCTTGACAATACTCCAACCCGAGCTGCATTGAGGTATTCATACAGTTTTGATTTTAGTATCACTGACATTAAATTTGTGCATAATATATGTACTGTCTCTTTTACCAATTTTATTAATGCTTTTGATGTTTATATTTTTTCAATTGACAGCTGAAAAAAAACTTTGTGTTTCATTACAGTTTTATATCTAATTAGTTGATGCTCATTTTTCAAGCATATGTGTGTAGAAAAGGAAAGTCTAATGTTTAAGTTTTTTTGTTTTCCCTTTTTTTCCAGTATTCATTCGAGGATTATGTCTCAATCTTTGTAGTTTTATATATAATTAGTTTGCTTCACCTCATCTATAACCTCCTCCTCCTCTTCAGTTAAGCTTCGGTTAATCTCTAACTGTTATCATTGCCCTACTCTTCATAAAAAATGACATTTTTAGATGTGTCCCATATCCTTACAGATGATGACCAGACCACTGAAGAGGAATAACATTCTTCGGATCCAAACCACCTAACGATGGATCATGATCAACCAGCATTATTTGCTCCCTAAACAAACATGGCTTCTTCGTACCAAATTTAACAGCACCATTTTTTTGACCCATCTGAAAGATAAAAAATATATGTAATAACCAAGTTTTTAACTTTTAAGATCAAAACAACCAATATAAAACATTATGGCAAAAGGCAATTAGAATAGTGCAAACTAACTGGACAATCTCTCACGGTTTGCACTGACATAGTGCAATTGCACCGCCCCAGTGGAAATTGGGATGGTCCTTGCATTGTTTCAATGCAAATAAGGACAAAAGTACAAAAATATGTATACATGAACGTCTTTTTTTCCAGCTTTCCACACAATACATGAATCCATCTCAACAATCCACTTCTTTTCATTGATTGCTTTGTTGTAAATGAACAATTGAAACTAAATAAAAATAAGTGTACCACCTAAAAGATTGAGACATAATCTTCACCATTCAATCTATAAGGAGTTATACTACGTTCTTTTTTCGTCAAATTAAGAAGCCACAATAGTAATTATTAAACTACAAATTATGCAATCGTGAAACTAACAACATTATTATTGCAGTGGAATCACGTGTCTAGCCACACTAAAAATACTCGAATTCTGACCGATAGATTATAAAAGAAGTTCAGATACTATAGAAATTATCTAACTAAATCCAAATAAACAAAGCAAAATGAAATGGATGGACTAAGTCACAAATTGTAGTATCTGATTTCTCAGACAACACTACCTCATCTGCATAATCATATTTTTTAACCAAGATGAGAAATAAAACGTATCTAAACAAAGTTACACATATGCTGTATACGTATATACATCCTTGCAACTACTGATAGCAAATCTTTAGACTTCTCGAGCAAAACTCCCTTATGTGCAACTGCCTTAGCAATTTTTACTCAAAAACTTTATCAAAAATAAATACCATTGAACAGTATTCAACCTTTGTCCTTAAACTACATAAAATTTGTAGTTACTTAAAGGGAATATTGACCATAAAACTTCTAAATTCCTTCATTTTTCTTAAACCGAGGTCAATTTGCACTGCAATTGCAACTTTGTATATATAAATTTATTTTTACGGTGTTTCTGCTTTTTCAGCTGGGTGAACTTCAGCTGTTCTTAGTTTAATATGAACTTCAGTTGTTCTTAGTTTAATACTATGTATGTTTTCTGACTTTACATTTCTCTTTTTCAGTTAATCAATGGCTTGGGGTCTCATGAAATAGCAAGTGGACGCATTGAGAAATAATAATGCCGCTCATATAATGAAAGCTTTAAGAGATAACATTAACATTTGTTTTTTTTACAATGAATTAGTATTTGTTCGTCTATTATAAAACTGATTTTTTGCTCTAACATGTTGTTGGGGATGCGGATTAAGGATCTTAAGGCAGAAATAACACTAGAGGGGGGGGGGGGGGCGAATAGTGTTTTAAAGAATATATTAACTATATGACTAAATTAAAACTTTCAACACAAATCTAAACAGAATTCTAACACAGAATGATCACAGAACATATAATAAATGCAAATAGTAAAGTAAAGCAAGTAAAAGGAAAGAACACACCAGATTTTACACTGGTTCGGAATCCTCCTACATCCAGTCCTGCACCAAGGCAATATCCTTGTACAGATTTTTATAAGCCAATATCCAAATTACAACCCTCAATTTCTAAGGCCTTGAGGAACCCTCCTTTCTCCGAGTCTGGGGTAAACTCTCTTGATTTACGGGACACAAGATCACCCTAATACTTCTTAATAACAATCCTTTTGAATGGATAGACTCTATGGACTTTTTGTATACAAATTAATCCTATAACTCTGAATAGCACTTTGATCTTTAGTAGAATGATGAAGAATCAAATAGAGAGAGTATCTAAATGATTTCCTATTGAGAATTTGGCAGAATGATGGCACGATCTTTAAAATATGAAGTTTTATGGATATGGAATGGTGGAGAAGAAAGAGCGAAGAAAATAAGAAAGTAGTTGTTAAAAAAATTCGTTTTGGAAGCCTTTATATAGATGCACAACAGTCATAACCATTGGCGAAAGGTTTTCGAACGAATGGACGCTTCTTTTGGAAATTGAATTTTGAATCCAACTGTCACCATGTCGACATGGGGTATCCCCATATGTCGACATCCCTCAGTTCAAAATTGTAGAGATGTTGTTTTGTAAAAGCATTTGAATTTAAAACAAGTTGAAACTTCTCTGAAGCAAAATAAAGTGTTTAAACAATATTTTAAGATAGAGAATGAATATAAAATATTATTTTAAATATATATATATAATTGATATAGACCGTCAATTATATAAGTAATAATTAAAATCAGAATAAGTTTTGATGTTTTAAAAATAGAAGTTTTTAAAATCAGAATGGAGGAATATTTCAAGGCTAAAACAAAGTTTGAAAATCTTTTTGAAAACATGATTTTGAAAGCTAAAACATTTTGAAAACAGATTTTAAAAAACATTTTGAAAAATCTATTCAAACTGAAATTGCAAGAACCTTTCTACAGAGCTCCTCCATAGGACTCGAGAACTTGTACAAAGTAGTTTAAATGATTTTGATTTTCGTGGGTTTGTAAGCCACTTGTCGTAGGTTTGTAAGCTACTTGTCGTGGGTTTGTAAGCCACTGGTTTCGATAGAAATTGGGTTCCATCCCAAAAGAAAATTTGAAGAAAGATGAGAGTGCTATTATGAAGTTTTAACAAAATACTAGACACTTATCTTGAGATCTTGAAATCTTGATTCTCTAGAGTCTTGAATCTTGAATCTCTAATCTTCATCTTGATGCTTGAGTCTTTATATTGATCAGTCTTCGATAATACCTGCATATACTTCCTATATACATATATATATATATATATATATATATATATGAAAATGTTAGTATATATTTTATAAAGTAAAGTATAATAACTATATAAGGTTGTTGTCATCGAAACATCATCAACTCAGTTCCTAACACATGTTAGTAAACAATTTTTTTTATTATCCAGTGTTTTATTTCTTCCAGTCATGTATTGCTAGCTGCCTTTTATGTGTCAATTAATGCATTAAAGTATTTTATGTCTAGATTTGTACTTTTTTTGAACATTCATTGTATCCGTCCTTATCTGCAAATCTATGTATATGGTATTGCTTTCAGATTGTAATAGTGTACTTTATTTATTTGTATGCTTAGGCCATGCATGATTTCCTTTTTTCATTGTACGTGTATGTAAAGAAACATATTTTACTTTGAACTACTCTTTACTTTCTGCTACTAGATTTTCCATAGTATATACAAAGCAAATTACATGACAACGGCTTGGATGAAACAGTAAAATGAAGGATAGTTTGCGTCAGGAACGTGTAGTAGAAATAAGAAACAGATTACTATGCCAAAATAAGGGTAAATTTGACTAAGATGCAGCTAAACAATAATGGGATAGGTGTCACCAATCACAATATACTCTTTTACCTTGAGCTTCTGTGTATAACTCTGTCGCTGACATGTTTTTTTACTTCTTCTACCAATATAACCTAGCCGTGTGCGTAGCACATGATCCATTTGGACAATCAAATCCATTAAACTTCGATTGGTGAATCTGCAACTTTCCAAATATACCACGCTTGGGTAGGTGGAGTTTCATGTTCTTATTTCTACTTATTGTTTTTCTTTTTAGGGTTTTTCATTTATTACCGAAGATTAGAATTGAGTTTTGATTAATCATTTTATATGTTTTTGGTTTGTTTTAGATAATTATTTACTAGCATTTCTGGATATCACGGATCGAGTTATGGATAAATATAAACTACAGTAGATTAAATGTTTCAAAGTTAATATTATTAGTAGTTTAATTTGAATTGAAGCTATGCTGTGAAGTGATCATGTGTTAAGGTACATTTTCACTCAGAGCCCATATTAGCTAAGAGCATAACCCTTAGGCAATCGAACGTTATATATAAATAACGAGCAGTACGAAAGAAAAAAGTCATGTCCGAAAGTTTATGCCTAAAAACATATCATTCAAATACAAGACTCTTTAAGGTTAAACCACAATTCAATAACCAAAATTGAATTTGATTTAAAGTTTCTAATATATAAGAAAAATCTATTTAATGCTCATCAACATTATATCACATGTAGAAGTACAAATATTTTTACCATTTTCCGTAATATAAGAAAAATAAATTAAAACAAACGGAAAAAAAACGACAACTTTAGCATTATCAAAAAATTGTTTTATGGATGTTCTTTAGTTGTCTTGATTTTTTAGGTACAGCTTCAAATTCAGTTTCTAGTAGCAATGAAACTATGAAATCTACTTAGGGGGTTGCAACCGGGACACAACTATAAATGCATGCACATTACGATTAAATGCAAGTCCACCTGGATGTGCATATATACTCGTACTAATAAGGTCTATTTTAGCATGACTGTGTGTGTATACATACATTATACATACATACATAGTTGTTTATATTAGAATAAACTTTTTTTATGTAACATGTAACAAATGAAAGTATACAATATGAAGTCGATTTTAATTAAAAATAGTTGTAGCTATACCTTACATAAAATCCTTTTGAAAACCTTGATTTAAATACACATACATGTGTGTGCGTATATGTGCGTACGTATGTGTGTGTGTATGTATATATCGACGTGTATATGCACGCGCGCGCACACACACACACGTATATATGTATATGTATGTGTGTGTACACAAAAAAAAGCTAGATCAATATTTAAAATAAAACAATATTGCAACTATATTCAAATAGTTTGTAAATTAGAAGACATGGCTTTTAAACAAAGACCCTATTGTAGCCAAGATCCAATTGTTAAATTAAGAACCAAATCAAAAGTTTAAAGTTTCCCCTTTCTTAAGCAACGACCAAAATTTGTTTCTAAATAATTTAAAAGTAAAGCATCTGAATCTCAATTTTTATGTCATGAACCTTGATCCATTAATGAAATTGTTTAAATGTTTCATTCAAACAATAATTTATATCGAAACTAACAAATCTTAATCTTATATGAAATCTAATTAGTTAATAAGATTGTTTCAAAATTTTATTCAAACAATATTCTATAAAAGAAAGGTTAGATGACATAGACATATATAAATTCATGATAATAAGATTTAGATCTAAGTTAAATACACAAAATAAACAAACATACAAAACAACGGTGAATCTAAAATTAGCATCATTGATAAAATATGAATAGTAGAGAAAATAACATGAAGATTTTCAGATATATATTAACATAATAAGAATGCAATTGATTCAAAGGAAAGAAATAAGATATTCAAATCATAATCCAAATTCATACAGATGAATAAAAGGAAGAGGTGGAGAATCGAAGGAATGTAAACATGATGAACTAATATATAAGTAAAACGAAGGATTACCTTTGAGACGCTGCTAAGAAAAACGCATTGAATGATGGAATAATTCATAGATCCAGTAAATCAATATCTAGATCCGCAATAATAAAAATATAGCCACCTATTTTTATATAATTTTGTTTGAATAAGTTTTGGAATTTTGGAACTCCTTCCACGATGAAAATTGGACTATGTTTGTTGTACAGAGAAGAGAAAAAAATGACACAGCCAAATCTAATTGAGGTAGGAAATAAATGTGCAATTAAGACATGATGATTCCTCCCTTTTTAATTAAGATTGCCCTTACATTTCAAAACCAAAAAAACCCCTCCTCTTCTCCATACAATGTCCGGCCAATACATGTGGGTTTAGGCCCAATTTTTTTTAAAATCCAACTAGTACTAATTCCATTTAAATCCAATTAATTTTTTTATTTATATTCTATACCGGTATGTGCATTTATAACTTTTATATGCGCACATTATTATTACTAATGACATTCAAACAAATCAAATAATTTTTTAATAATTAATATTTTACAAATATTAGTTAATTTAATTTATTGAAAGCCCTTCTAGTATTTATTCTATTTAAATCAAATTTAAATATTCCACTGACATTGTATATAGATACGCGTGTGTATAACTTTTATATACGTATTTAATTAATGTATTCAAATAAACTAAATAAAATTTAATATTTGATATTTCATAAATATTATTTGATATTTCATAAATATTAGTTAATTTAATTAATTTTCAACTATTAAAAATTAATTAAATCGTGTGGTTCATTCGAAATATTCATCATTACGGTTGTGTGACTCGAAGATGTAAATTCAGCCAGCGATTAGTATTAAACAATTCAAATATTTTTACACATCACCTTAGCTCATGGTGTGACATTTTGGTTGAATTTATCGCTTACACTTCTTTTGGTAATATCCAATTTTACTTATTATAAGCGGTCTTTGCTAGTGGCGATTATTTACATCAATTCTCTTCATCAAAACTATATATCACATTAGGACTTATGAAATTTGGTTTTGGTCAAAATTACAACATCTTTACATTCAACTTCTGTAAGTCCAAAACAAAGCCATTGGTTCAATAACAACTTTCATTATTAACCGCACTACTTTGGCTAAAGATTTTGACTATGGCTTAACTACAGTTGACCGTTAATACTGGCCCCATATAACTAGGAAGACAAATCCTCTACTGAATAGTATTTTACTTTCAATGCTTCAATCATATATGATCATTCAATGGATGACGTGCAATGATTTAACTATAATCAAAGTGGAGTCTAACATTGAAGTTCAATAGTATTCTCAAGTCGAAAGAACCATGTAACATCGCGCTCTAAGATTCTCTACTTGACCTTAGTTGTATTAACCAACAGAAAACTTTTGAGTGAGTCATTCCATAATTATTCAATAACTATTAGTACGTAACTCCTTGGTGCTTCCAACAGTCATGAGTAATGCACTGCCCAACATATGGAGAGGGTCATGTAATCTAGTCTCAACACATGAATTGATATATAGTCTTGATACATTTTGACTAGGAATATTTAGAACAATTTTTTTATTTAAACTGTGATAAAATACTCATGATTACAACATTTTTTAATTACTATCACAAAACACCTCATTTATGGATTTTCTGTTAAATATACTTAAATTAAACAATTAATTAGTTATAACACATTACAATGGATATATAACATAAAGAAAACACCATTTATTATAAACGAGAATTTACAGAGTTAATAATTTACAATAAATTACAAAATTGCCCTCAAGGCACACTCCTAACTCTACCAATCTCTCACTAGCACTTGGGGCTAATCATGGAATCTCAGCCTCATCCCTTCGATCGGCCTGATGAGAACTAACCGAGCCAGTCCCTTCATGAATGGATGTAACATCCTCCATTTCGAGGTTCAAAAATAACTGCTACGGATGCTGAAGTTATCCATAGTTACTAATTCTCGACGACAAATTATGGCTATGTTAGTCATATCAATAATCAGAAGTGCGTGAATATGAAAATTTTTCAAACACGGTTTAGTAACAAATTTTCACGTCTCCTTTCATAATTGATATTTTGTATTCATTACATAATCTCATTCATAATCCCACATTGAGAGAAAATATAATTATTACAAAATACTCCAAGAGCAACATATAAAGATGCCCTTTTGGCTGATCAGAGTCAAATACTTGGCAATTATACAACTTTGCCATCACATCCAAATAGACAAAGCGAAACTACAGGTTGGAAATAGATATAGGTCCTAATAGCTAGATTGCCTCCTGCATGTCTCCAAAAGCTTATTCGTCTAACCGAAACCTGAAAGCCCATACTTTCGACCTACTCAAATGAGTACTAGAGAGTTTAAATCAAAAAAAAAACTTCGGGTCAAACAACAGTTTAGTGTGAATAATAACTTACCATCTTGAACCAAAATAGATATATAGTGAGACCACGCGCTAAGCGGAATAGGTTTTCCCTTCACTAGTTTCTTAACCAAAACAAAAAAATCATATACCGTGCTCTTGGAACCACAATTGTTAGAACACAGAAAATAGCATTTAATGCAACATATATTGGATTACCCATGCAAATTCATTATATTATCCATCTTAATTTCAAAAGACTTATCCGTCACAATTTAAACTGACTACCGGTCTTATAATTATGTAGACTACCTATCTCGCATATAACCATATTCGAAATTACATGGATTATCTACCTCGCATATAAGCACATTCAAAATTATGTGGACCATCCATCTCACATGTAATCATTGCTTGGATTACCCATCCCCTATGATATTGACTACCCATCATATATGATTTAATGATTTAAAACTTTGTGAACTATCCGTCACACATATTCCATTTAATTTAAAATGATGTAGACTATCCATCACATATCCCTTTGTTTTTCTAGGATGACTACGAACCCTTCATTATCCTCATAAAGACTATTCATCTCCATCATGATGTAGACTATCCATCTCACATCCCATAGTTTTTCTAGGATGACTATAAACCCATCATTTACAATTTTATTCATGTTACTCGTATGTTTCAATTTAATTCATTTTACCCACATGTATCGATTTAATTCATGTTACCCACATGTATCCCTTGTAGTTTTAATATTTCAAAATGACATAACATTGGTATCCTCAAATGATCCATTTCGAAGTCATTTAATAAAATGCATTGGTATCCCCAGTGATAAAGTATCATTTATAAAACATTTAGTTTGTAAAAATTCATCTACTTCGGTATCCCTAATGACAGTGTCATCCTCAGTAATCAAAATAGCATTGGTATCCCCAATGTTCAGAATCAAAGTCATAAAACAATAGGCTCGCCGTCCTTATTAGGTAATTATAGATCAATGTCGAAATTTAAAATTTTAAAATGGCATTGGTATCCCCAATGACTGAAATGGAAAGCATAAGGCTCTCCGCCTTTGATGAAGATAAGCGATATTTAAGCCGCACTATACCTCATCGACCCTCTACCAAGGTGAAACCAAACCTAAGTTCTTTTAAGTATCAATTCAGGTCGAAAGTGATGTTGTCGACTTCCATAAACTATAGGTTATCCACCCATTAAACAAAACTTAAAACCTTTGTAAGTTATTTGGCTAATTGTCGAAGATATACGGTCATCGGCCCTCTTAATACATAGGCATTCTCGCCCCTTTAAAACATTTTCAATTTATAAAAAGACAAACCTCTTCGGCATTTAAAGGTAAGGTGCAATGTCGTGGCCAAGCGGCATCGACACTAAAACATAAGGTCACTATCTTTGATGCACATTGGCTCCCAGGACCCTCGACGATGTCATAAAACTTTTGCATTTAAGTTACTTTGACTATTATGCCTCCTTTCATATAGAGTCAAAGACATTGTAGCAACGTCACTGCCTTGATTTGGAAAACAAATGAAGAAATGAGATGTGACATCATTTAAAATAGTGATTGTGATGACCCAGAATTTTGGGTAATATCAATTTAATAATCTATATTAATAATTAAATTGATTTGATAATTTCTTTTATAATTTTAATTTAAATTGGCAAGTATATTCTTTTAAAAAAGGGGATAAATATTTAATTCGTGAATTTTATCTTTTAAAAAGTTAATAAAATATTTTCTATTTATAATGTATATATATATATTTGTATACATTGTAAATAGAAAAGCTTTGGTTTGAATTTAACAAACAAAAACATATTTTCAAATTCTAATATATTTTGGTAATTTGGAAATTTTGGTTAATTTAAAATAAAAATTTTCAAAGCTATTTAAATAAATAATCATATTGTTTTAAAATACTTAAGATAAATGTTAATTGTTTTAATTTTTTTTAAAGCTTAAGTTTAAATTTAGATTTAAATAAAACTAATAATAAGGTTTGTTTTATTTTCTTTTAAATATTACTTGATAATATGATTTGAAAATAAATATATAAGTTTAAAATACAATTTACATATAATACATCAATTCATTTAAGTAAAATAAGTAATTTGGAAATAATGTAATAATTTATTTTATAAATTATATAATAATATGTGTTATTTTTATGAATAGATATAAATTGATTTTAATAAAAAAATTGATTTTTTTTCAATTTAATGTGTGTTATAAATTGACTTTAAAATTGGTTTTTTAAATTTAGTTTGGATTTAAATTTGAATTTAATATTAAAATTCAAAGGATAATTATTTTAAAATATTTGGATTTAAATTATATGTATAAGTTTTTATTTATATATAATTGGTTTTTATTTATATTTTCTTTAAGGAAATATATATAAAAATAAAGATAAGAAATAGTAAATTAAGTAAAAAGTTTTTATTAACATTTAATAAATAAATAAAGATAACAAATGACAAATGTAAGTTTATAAAGGCTTGTCTATACAAGTGTTAATTGATTAAAAAGAGGAAATGAAAAATGTTGAATATCTAAACAAGTGTCATTGTTAATTTTGTTTTTCTTTTATTTTTTTAAAATTAATCATTTTAATCTATATAAACATAAGCTTCCTTCCCTCATTTCTTTTTCTATCTTCCTCAAGTTCAAGCTAAGAAATTTTCTGCCATAACAAAATTTTCAAAACAAAGTCAGTAATCAATACATCCTTCCTCTAACTAGAAATCAAAATTCATCAACCTATTAATCATCTTCAAAACAATAAACTGCCTATCATTTTCAAAATCAAATCCTGTAAAAATTTGTCAAACAAAATCTACAACTCAAATACTTCCTCAAACCTGAAAATCAAATCATTAACCTGTAATCTATTTTCAAAAGATCAAAACTGAAACCTGTTCATTTTCAAAAAGAAAAGCCTGAACACCATCTGCTTCAAACCTGAGATCTGCAAAACCAAAACCAGAAACCTGTTCATTTTTAAGAAAAAAATCAAAAACAACTCAAGCTTGTATTTTTCTTAACCCTGGAATCAAAGTGCCTACAAGCATTTTCAACAATTCCAGTTTATTAATCAAAGAAGCATCTATGTTTACAGTTGGCAAAAGCAATGGCAATGCAAGTTTCCAGTTTTAACACAATTCACGTTTTCAAAAACTACATCTACCCTCTGTTTCATGCATGCCAGGTGAGTAACACTTTTTCTTAAAAAGCTTAAGTATAAATCTGGTTGCATGTGTATCTCTAAAGCTAAGAATGTTTGTATATATATAAATTTTCTGTGATTATGTGGATGATAGATGTGTGCATGCCTGCAAACACCTGTGGCTTCTCTGTTCCAGTTTAAAATTCAAGTTTTTGATTTACATTCATGATCTCTTGATCTAATGGCTGTTAGGACTTAGGATTCAAACCAAATTTGTGTGTTTAATCATGAAGTAAAGTTTAAAATTTTATTTAGATGAAATTAAAATGGAAATTTCCTTGGGAAATAAAGTAAACCAGGCAAGCATTAATTTTGTTCAAAATTCAAATATCCCGATTCATTGATTCAGGGATATAAACTGAATACTTGAATAAAATCCTAATTTTTAAAAGAGAAATCATAATTTTTAGGTTAGGTGTGAATGAGCATTGTGGGTTTGATCAAAAATTGAGTTTTCAGTGGTTTCTGGTGATCTCAGCGATCTGGGGAGTCATGGTCATCACTGGAGGTAGTGGAACGATCGGAGAGGTCGGCAAAAATGTCAGGATGGTGTGTAAGGCACTGAGGCAACATTGGGAAGTCAGTGATGCCTGTAAACCTAGTTTTGGACATTAGTCGGAAAATGATCCCCACAGCGTCTCTGGTGGATCGACTGCCACCAGTTTTTGGGGAATGGAGGCAGTGGTTTGGCGAAGGCGTAGCCGTAATTTCATATGCTCCGGTGGTCGGAGGAGTGGGCACGAGTGATTTCCAGGTTTTGGGTTTCCTGTTCCTGATTGTGATAGGTTACTCGAATTCGATTTCGAGTTATTGTTGATGCTACGGTGATAGAGATTGGGTGCGAGGGTGAAAGTCGACATGAGGAAGGCGTCGTGGATGGCTGGAGTTGATCAGAGCAACTGTGCATGTGCACGGTGCATTCTTGTTTTTCTGGTGAAGTTTGGGTTTTAGCAGAGAAGATGTACTCGATTTTTTCGCGAGTAGTTCGAGTGTTTTGCTCGAAGTTTGTGAGTTTGGCTCGAAGACTTTAAGGTATGAGCTCGGGTCAAATAATTCGTTACAAGTTTTAAACCTGTCTGGTTTTCAAATTTTAAATTGAATTTAAAATTTGAAAGCAAGGTTTTAAACAAAGATTTAAATTAAATATTAAAGTTTGGTTTCAAATTAAATTTGGTAAAATGATTTTGCAATAAATAAAATTTTATTAAATCAAATTGTTTGTATATGTTTAAAGGTTTAAAGTAATTTTTAAAATGAGTTAGTTTTCAAATAGAATCTTTAAAAACTTTATTTATATAAAATTCTTTTATAAAAATTTCTTTAAAATTTGAATAGAAAGTTAAATGATTAATTTATTTTTGAGCTTAGATTTAAATATAATTAAGCAATTTAGTTTAAACTTTTCTGTGTATAAGTTTCTTTGGAAATGATAAATGTTTCTTTAACATTTGATTTTAAAGGTTTATACAATTGATTATAATTTGGTTAAAGTTTAAATTTGTTAATCATTTTAAAATTTTAAATTTGAAATGAAATTTAAAAGTAAAATGTTTTAAATTCACATGTTAATGAAAATTAAGTCATTAATAAAGAATGATTTATCTTAAAAATAATTTAGGTTTCAGTGTATAATGATTAGTTTAGTTAACTAATTAATGATTTAGTATTAATTAATTAGTAATTATGGATTGTTAGTTAATTAATTAAGGGTTAATTAATTAAGTAATTAAGGGTCAATTTAATTAATTAAAGATTAATTAATTTGAAATTAAGGATCATTAATTAGATAAGTAAAGATTATTAATTTATGATTTGAAATTAATTTATCAAGTAATTAAGGTTGATTAAGTTACAGTTAAGCACTTAATTAACTAAGTAATTAGAGATTGATTAATCGATAATTAAGAATAAATTGATTTGTAATTAATAATGGTTAATTCAAGTTTAATTATTAGGAAAGTAATTAAAGAATTATTAATAGTTAATGAAAGATCATTAACAAAGGATTATAAAATGATTAATTAATGTAATTAATTTAAGATAAAGTTAATTAGATTAATTAATTATGGATAATCTTTTGGGATGATTGGTTAAGTATAATTACTTAATGTAATTTATAAAGTATAATTACTTAGCGAAGCAATTAATGGGTAAATTACTAGATGTAATTAATTGAAGGGTGATTTATTAGTGGAAGTAATTTGAGTTTAATTACTTTGTGTAATTAATCAAGGGATTAATTAAAGATAATTAATTAAGGAGTAATTAATTAATTAATGAAGTAATTAAGGGTAGTTAATCACTAAATGAGATTAATCAAGGGTGATTAATAAATGTAATTAATTAAAGATTAATTATTAAATGTAATTAATTAAAGATTAATTACTAAATGTAATTAATTTAAATAGAGTAATTAATTAAAAAAGTAATCAAGGAATCATTAATTAAGTAATTAATGATGTAATTAAGGGATGATTAATTAAAAGGTAATTAATCAATATAAGTAATTAAAGGATAATTAATTAATGTAATTAATTAAGGATTAATGTAACTAATTATTGAAAGTAATTAAAGGTTAATTACTGCAAATGGTTAAGGATAATTAATTTGTGTAATTAATTAAGACTAATTACTTAATGTAATTAGAGAATAATTAATCAAGGATGATTAATTAAGATGGAAATTAGATGATGATTAATTAATTGGTTTGTAATTAATTAATGGTTAAGTAAGCAAGATTTAAAGTAATGGAAGTAATTAATTCAATTTATTTTAAATTAATTAGACATGGAAGTAATTAATTTAATTTATTTTAAATTAATTAGAAATGATGTGATTAATAGATCTTTGCTTATGGATGCCTGATTGATATTGGATGCCTTGAATGGTTTGATATCTCTGATATGAGATATGTATTGATCTGTGATATTGAGATGCTTTGATTGAATTGTAATGATATGAGTTATCTATTGTGATATTGTGAATTATCTATCTGTGTGAATATAGATAATAGAATTGAATTGTTTTAACTTTAAAACAACTTGAACCTAAAAGATGGCGTTTCGGATTTCGATGAGACGGGGATCGGGTTTTCAGATTTGGATATCCGAAAACCACATCGATCCAAATTAACGATAAGTCGTGAATCTCAAGTGAAGATGAAGACTCAGAGTGCAAGGGTTATTGTCGTTAACTCTGAGGGTGATTCCAAAATGAGTGTAATGAGATAATGCCTTCGGTTTCGTTCGGACCCGGAACGAACTTGTATGGATTGAATGCTTTCAGAATATCGTCAGGTGGACGATGAGCATTTTAAGATAGATGTGTTTTATAAAGGTAATCGTAGACTCAAGCCTCATCAATCGGGAATGGCTAAAACAGGGGAGGTGTAACAAGGCTAAGTGAGTCGCGCTCAAGTAGGATAGGATTTTCCACTGTCTAGAAGTCCCTTTTTATTCGGCTATGTAGGCAGTTGAAAACGCGTCAACAGTGGGGTTTTCTTGTTCGGGACTATTCAGTAAGTGATGGTTCCGACCTTGTGTTGCAGGGGATTGGGAGTAATCCTCGGTACGTTGATCTAGGCCGCGTATTGTGACGGGCGGTACCCCAGTAGCCCTGCCATTGATGGAAACCCATTCTTCCTACGTGCCCTTACGGTTTTGATTGTATTACCCACTTTGGTTTTGATTGTATTACCCACTTTGTGGCTAGTATGCTGGAATTTAATCATGTAACAATTTCGGATGTTTCTTATTTACTTGAAAACTCTAGACCCTATTATAATATCACTGGATTTCCTATCAAATGTTTTGGTTAGCGTAAGGTAAAAACTTACCCATGTTTATGTGTGGGGAGTCTTACGTGATAACTTTTTTTTCAAAGGTTTTTGAAAGTTAAGAAACTTTAACCTGTTACTCGCACCAGACCCATGTCTGACCCAGAGTTTATTCTTAAACTCTTGGGTACTCAAATTTTTACGAGTAGCCAAGGGATTCAAGGTTTCTTTGACGAATTCTGGAGGAGATATGGAGTAGGAGGCTTCAGCGTTTGTAGATATCTAGGTGGTTCCGCTGTGTTGATCTCTGAGTCGTTGTTTGTGTTATATTTTGAGTTGTAATGACTAGACATGTGCTTATAACTGTTTAATATGTGTTGTATAAGCTGTGTATCTCTGATAGATGTTGTATATTATGTAATACTATGTGATTAATATAATTTATTCATTCCGCTGTTGAGATTCTGTTGTTTCTTTCTTCTCTATCTTTTCTCTTTTCTATCCCTTTCTATCTTAATAATGATGCGTCTTTCTGAGGAGAGAAAGGCGGGTCGTTACAGTGATATCAAAGCGCTAGGTTGAGTGAATACCTAGGCTTTGGAGTGATTTCTTTTTGAGAGAGCGTACTTGTAATTTTTAATATATATTTTTATTTCTACCTATTTGTTGGTTACCTTACGGGTTTTTCAATATAAGTTCTAGAGGTAGGAAAGGTAGTGGTGTGTGTAGCACGACTACCAATAAAAGAAGTCTAAGTGTTGAGGTTGGAAGTATCTATCGAGACTATAGACCCAACACCGTGTCGAATAAGCTTTGCAGTGGTGTAAATATTTCACCAATCTCTGAAGGAAGCCTTTTTGAGGTTCAGAGTCCATCTTTGGAGTGCAAGTTTGGATGAGTAGAGTTTGGATCTATCAGATGAACAGAAATGTGTGATGGTATCTTAGCAACTTCGGGAAGAAGAAACTGCATGGGGAGACGCGGTGACTATGGATGTATCCGAAGATGTTCTTCTGGAGCAAGTTTAAGGAAGTGTGTCTGCATCAGTTTTGAGACTGAGTTTAGTAGGATGTTTGTATTTGGTTTAAGGCCCGAATTTCTTGAGGAGATGCCTGTCCATCTCTAGGGTCTGTATGGGATTGGATGATATGGCTTTGAGGTTCGAAGAGCTTTGGATTAGTAAGTCATTGGCATCTGTGGCAGCGTTGCAGCTCGGAGTGTTCTGTGCATCGACAGGAGGTCTTCTGGATCAGCAGTTTTCGTGAGGCAGAGTTCAGAAGCAGCAGCCAAGTATAAGCTGTTCTGATTGGTGAAGAGAGAAACGTTTCTTTGGATATTGGTTTGGGTTGACCGCAAAAGTGACTTGCGATAGTTGAATGTTCTCTTGGGTAATCTTTTGCTCGGGATCGAGGCATTTCTAGGGTATGGGAGTTATCAGAGGTTTGCCCTAGCATCTAGAAATTGAGTTTTTGTATCGACTAGGATTCCAGGAGTGATACCGATGGTTCAGCTAGTAGAAGGATGGTTTCTAGAGAGAAGATTGGGTGTAGCAGCTCAGGATTAGGTGGAACTTTTGAGTTTTTTTATTTATGGATTTGTTCAACCATATTTCGGGAATGTGATGTCTAGTTTGTGCTCATGTTCATCATCAGCATTCTCATCTTCTCCAGATCAGAGTTGTGCAGCGGAAGCGAGGTAGCAGCTATTCTAGAGTGGAAACAACCCTTGATTCCATGGAAGTTTGCAGTGTTTTGGATTAGAGGGTTTCTACCGGCAGTTTTTAAGGATCTAAAGGCGAGATCGACTGGTGCTCTTGTATTGTCTTTTTCGGTTAGGGGAAGTTAGTTTTCTACTGATGATAGTAGAGTTTGTTCTTGATTTTGGATTGATCTGAAGAGGATCATTTTTGTTGGGTTGTTTTTGATCAGTTTGTTTCTTGGGAAGCATCAGCGAAGGTTGAGCTGATCAGGAAAGATAAAGGCAGCCCAGGATCGTTAGAAGAATTTTGTAGACAAGAGATGGAGGGATTTGGATTTGAAATTGAAGATTTGATGTTGGATAAGTTTTCTGCGATCATAGGAGCTTTTAGTTTTGGTTAGTTTGGGAGGCCAGCTCCAAGGTATTTTGGATCTCTTCTGTGTTCTAATTAGGATAAGAGTTTGGTCTTCAGGGTTGAATTGCCAGTTAGGAAGACTGGGATTCAATGTGTTTCACGTATCTCTGAGGGAGTACGTGTCTGATCTATCCCTGGTTTTGGAACCAGCAGTTCTGGAGGTTTTGGTTATTGAACAGGGCTTGTCTATGGTCTGATATCCTGTTCAATTTGTAGATCTAGATGAGTAGAAGCTCAGTAGCCTAGTAATATTAGCAAAGTCTATCCCGATTTGTGTCAAGATCATTAGATTTATTTGATTGAGTGAATTGGCTGCTATGGTTGTTAGCATATGGTTGATAATATATGCTTGTGGTTTAAAATTAAAATCTTTGATGGGTTATTAAATTACCTTTGCTTTTAAATTTCGGGGACAAAATTCTTTTAAGGAGGGAGGAATGTGAGGATCCGGAATTTTGGTCAATATCAATTTAATAATCTATATTTATAATTAAATTGATTTGATAATTTCTTTTATAATTTAAATTAAATTGGTAAGTATATTCTTTTAAAAAAAGGATAAATATTTAATTGGTGAATTTTATCTTTTTAAAAGTTAATAAAATGTTTTCTATTTATAATGTGTGTGTGTGTATGTATGTATGCATGTATGTATATATATATATATATATATATATATATATTTGTACATATTGTAAATAGAAAAGCTTTGGTTTGAATTTAACAAACAAAAACATATTTTCAAATTCTAATATATTTTGGTAATTTGGAAATTTTGGTTAATTTAAAATAAAACTTTTCAAAGCTATTTAAATAAATAATCAAATTGTTTTAAAATACTTAAGATAAATGTTAATTGTTTAAAATATTTTTTTAAAGCTTAAGTTTAAATTTAAATTTAAATAAAATTAATAAAAAGGTTTGTTTTATTTTCTTTTAAATAATACTTGATAATATGATTTGAAAATAAATATATTAGTTTAAAATACAATTTACATATGATACATTAATTCATTTAAGTAAAATAAGTAATTTGGAAATAATGTAATAATTTCTTTTATAAATTATATAATAATAATAATAATAATGTGTTATTTTTATGTATAGATGTAAATAGATTTTAATAAAAAATAGAATTTTTGTTTTCAATTTAATGTGTTGCAATAAATTGACTTTAAAATTGGATTTTTAATTTTTTTTGGATTTAAATTTGAATTTAATATTAAAATTCAAAGGATAGATATTTTAAAATATTTGGATTTAAATTATATATATAAGTTTTTATTTATATATAATTGGTTTTTATTTATATTTTCTTTAAGGAAATATATATATATAAATAAAGATAAGAAATAGTAAATTAAGTAAAAAGTTTTTATTAACATTTAACAAATAAATAAAGATAATAAATCACAAATGTAAGTTTATAAAGGCTTGTTTATACAGTGTTAATTGATTAAAAAGAGGAAATGACAAATGTTGAATATCTAAACAAGTGTCATCGTTAATTTTGTTTTTCTTTTATATTTTTTAAATTAATCATTTTAATCTATATAAACATATGCTTTCTTCCCTCATTTATTTTCCATCTTCCTTAAGTTGAAGCTAAGAAGTTTTCTGCTATAACAAAATTTTCAAAACAAAGTCAGTAATCAATACATCCTTCCTCTAACTAGAAATCAAAATTCATTAACCTGTTAATCATCTTCAAAATAATAAAATGCTTATCATTTTCAAAATCAAATCCTGTACAAATTTCTCAAACAAAATCTGCAACTCAAATACTTCCTCAAACCTGAAAATCAAATCATTAACCTGCAATCCATTTTCAAAAGATCAAAAATGAAACCTGTTCATTTTCAAAAAGAAAATCCTGAACACCATCTGCTTCAAACCTGAGATCTTCAAAACCAAAACCAGAAACCTGTTCATTTTAAAAAAAAATCAAAAACAACTCAAGCCTGCATTTTTCTTAACCCTGGAATCAAAGAGCCTGCAAGCATTTTCAGCAATTCCAGTTTATTACTCAAAGAAGCATTTAAGTTTAAAGTTTGCAAAAGCAATGACAATGCAAGTTTCCAGTTTTAATACAATTCAAGTTTTCAAGATCTAAATCTGCCCTCTATTTCATGCATGCCAAGTGAGTAACACTTTTTCTTAAAAAGCTTAAGTATAAATCTGGTTGCATGTGTATCTCTGAAGCTAAGAATGTTTGTATATATATGAATTTTCTGTGATTATGTGGATGATAGATGTGTGCATGCCTGCAAACACCTATGGCTTCTCTGTTCCAGTTAAAAATTTAAGTTTTTGATTTAAATTCATGATCTCTTGATCTAATGGATGTTAGGACTTAGGATTCAAACCAAATTTGTGTGTTTAATCATAAAGTAAAGTTTAAAATTTTATTTAGATGAAATTAAAATGGAAATTGCTCTGGGATATAAAGTAGACCAGGCAAGCATTAATTTTGTTCAAAATTCAAATATCGTGATTCATTGATTCAGGGATATAAGCTAAATACTTAAAAAAAATCATGATTTTTGAAAGAGAAATCATAATTTTTAGACTGGGTTTGAATGAGCATTATAGGTTTGATCAGAAAATGAGTTTTCGTTGGTTTCTGTTGATTTCAGTGATCTGAGGAGTCATGGTCATCACTGGAGGTAGTGGAACGATCGGAGAGGTCGGCAAAGATGTTAGGACGTTGTGTAACGCACTAAAGCGACAATTGGAGGTCAGTGATGCCTGTAAACCTAGTTTTGTACATTAGTCGGAAAATGATCCACCACAGCGTCTCTGGTGGATTGAGTGCTAAAAGTTTTTGGGGAATGGAGGCGGAGGTGTTGGCAAAGGCGTAGCCGGAATTTCAGATGCTCCAGTGGTCGGAGGAGTGAGCACGAGTGATTTCCAGGTTTTGGGTTTCCTGTTCCTGATTGTGATGGGTTACTGGAATTCGATTTCAAGTTATTGTTGATTTTATGGTGATCGAGATTTGGTGCGAGGGTGAACGTCGACATGAGGAAGGCATCATGGATTGTCGGAGTTGATCGAAGCCACCTTGCATGTGCACGGTGCATTCTTGTTTTTCTGGTGAAGTTTGGGTTTGAGCAGAGAAGATGTACTCGAGTTTTTCTCAAGTAGTTCGAGTGTTTTGCTTGAAGTTTGTGATTTTTGGCTCGAAGACTTTAAGGTATGGGCTCGGGTCAAATAATTTGTTACAGGTTTTAAACCTGTCTGGTTTTCAAATTTTAAATTGAATTTAAAATTTGAAGGCAAGGTTTTAAACAAAGATTTAAATTAAATTTTAAAGTTTGGTTTCAAATTGAATTGGTAATCTGATTTTGCAATAAATAAAGTTTTATTAAATCAAAATGTTTGTATAAGTTTAAAGGTTTAAAGTAATTTTTAAAATGAGTTAGTTTTCCAATAGAATTTTTAAAAACTTTATTATATAAAATTCTTTTATAAACTTTCTTTAAAATTTGAATAGAAAGTTAAATGATTAGTTTATTTTTCAGCTTGGATTTAAATATAATTAAGTAATTTAGTTTAAACTTTTCTTTATATAAGTTTCTTTATAAATGATAAATGTTTCTTTAACATTTGATTTAAAAGGTTTGTAAAATTTTAAATTTGGTTAAAGTTTAAATTTGTTAATCATTTTAAAATCTTAAATTTGAAATGAAATTTAAAAGTAAAAAGTTTTAAATGCATATGTTAATGAAAATTAAGTCACTAATAAAAGAATGATTTATCTTAAAAATAATTTAGGTTTCAATGAATAATGATTAATTTAGTTAATTAATTAATGATTTAGTATTATTAATTAGTAATTATGGATTGTTAGTTAATTAATTAAGGTTAATTAATTAAGTAATTAAGGGTTAAGTTAATTAATTAAAGATTAATTAATTTGAAATTAAGGATCATTAATTAGATAAGTATAGATTATTAATTTATGATTTGAAATTAATTTATCGAGTAATTAAAATTAATTAAATTACAGTTAAACACTTAATTAATTAACTAATTAGAGATTGATTAATTGATAATTAAGAATAAATAAAGGGTACTTTTGGCATGGGTCTTTATTAAGTTTCAAAATTCACGAAAAGTCCTTCACTAAATTTCAGTGTAAATTAGGTCCCTGTTTTTGTTCACGATTATTGCAGAGCATGATGCAACTTTTCGTAAAAGTTGTTGACATTTCCGCAACTTTTCTGTACACTGTGAACATAGTGTATGAAAGTTACTGAAATATCAGCACTTATTTATAGAAGTTGCAGACATTTCAGTAACATTTGTGTACACTGTAAACATAGTTTATGAAAGTTACTGAAATATCAGCACTTATTTATAAAAGTTGTTGACATTTCAGCAATAATTTTTCTTTGTTTCTAGAAAATAGGGACCGGATTTACAATGAAACTTTGATAGGGAAAGTTGCTGAAATATCAACACTTATTTATTAAAGTTGCTGATATTTCAGCAATAATTTTTCTTCGTTTCCAGAAAACAGGGACCCGCTTTACAATTAAACTTTGATAGGGACCCGCTTTACAATATGAAAATATAATAGGAATGGCTCCCTAATTCCACATAAATTAATTTATAATTAATAATGGTTAATTTAAGTTTAATTACTTAGGAAAGTAATTAAAGAATTATTAATAGTTAATGAAAGATCATTAACTAATGATTATAAAATGATTAATTCATGTAATTAGTTTAAGATAGAGTTAATTAGATTAATTAATTATGGATAATCTTTTAGGATGATTGGTTAAGTATAATTACTTAGTAATTTATAAAGTATAATTACTTAGTGAAGTAATTAATAGGTAAATTACTGGATGTAATTAATTGAAGGGTGATTTATTAATGGAAGTAATTTGAGTTTAATTACTTTGTGTAATTAATCAAGGGATTACTTAAATATAATTAATTAAGGAGTAATTAAGTAATTAATGAAGTAATTAAGGGTAGTTAATCACTAAATGAGATTAATCAAGGTTGATTAATAAATGTCATTAATTAAATAATAATAATTAAATGTAATTAATTTAAATAGAGTAATTAATTAAAAAAGTAATTAAGGAATCATTAATTAAGTAATTAATGATTTAATTAAGGGATGATTAATTAAAAGGTAATTAATCAGTATAAGTAATTAAAGGATAATTAATTAATGTAATTAATTAAGGATTAATGTAATTAATTATAGTTAATTAATTATTGAAAGTAATTAAAGGTTAATTACTGTAAATGGTTAAGGATAATTAATTTGTAATTAAGACTAATTACTTAATGTAATTAGAGAATAATTGATCAAGGATGATTAATTAAGATGGAAGTTAGATGATGATTAATTAATTGGTTTGTAATTAATTAATGGTTAAGTAAGCAAGATTTATAGTAATGGAAGTAATTAATTTAGTTTATTTTAAATTAATTAAAGATGGAAGTAATTAACTTAATTTATTTTAAATTAATTAGAAATGATGTGATTAATAGTCTTTGCTTATGGATGGCTGGTTGATATTGAATGCCCTGAATGGTTTGATATCTCTGATATGAGATCTGTGATATTGAGATGCTTTCGTTGAATTGTAATGATATGAGTTATCTATTGTGATATTGTGAATTATCTATCTGTGTGAATATAGATAACAGAATTGAATTGTTTTAACTTTAAAACAACTTGAACCTAAAAGATGGCGTTTTGGATTTCGATGAGACCGGGATCAGGTTTCCAGATTTGGATATCCGAAAACCACAACGATCCAAATTAACGATAGGTCGTGAATCTCAAGTGAAGATGAAGATTCAGAGTGCAAGGGTTATTGTCGTTGACTCTGAGGGTGATTCCAAAATGACTGTAATGAGATAATGCCTTCGGTTTCATTCAAACCCATAACGAACTTGTATGGATTGAATGCTTTCAGAACATCGTCAGCTGGACGATGAGCATTCTAAGGTAGATGTGTTCTATAAAGGTAATCGTAGCCTCAAGCTTCATCAACCGGGAATGGCTAAAACAGGGGAGGTGCAGCAAGGCTAAGTGAGTCGCGCTCAAGTAGGACAAGATTTTCCCCTATCTAGAAGTATCTTTTTATTCGGTTGTGTGAGAAGTTGGAAACACGCACCAACTGCGAGGTTGTCTTGTTCGGGACTATCCAGTAAGGGATGGCTCCGGCCTTGTGCTGCAGGGGAGTGGGAGTAATCCTCGGTAGGTTGATCTAGGCCACGTACTGTGACGGACGGTACCCCAGTAGCCCTGCCATTGATGGAAACCCATTCTTCCTATGCGCTCTTACGGTTTTGATTGTATTACCCACTTTATGGCTAGTATGCTGGAATTTAATAATGTAACAATTTTGGCTATTTCTTATTTACTTGAAAACCCTAGACCATGTTATAATATCACTGGATTTCCTATCAAATGCTTTGGTTAGCGTAAGGTAAAAACTTACCCATGTTTATGTGTGGGGAGTCTTACGTGATACCATTTGTTTTCAAAGGTTTTTGAAAGTTAAGCAACTTTAACCTGTTACTCACACCAGACCCATGTCTGACCCAGAGTTTATCTTCTGTTTTCTTAAACTCTTGGGTACTCAAATTTTTAAGAGTAGCCAAGAGATTCAGGTTAGCTTTGACGAATTCTGGAGGAGATATGGAGCAGGAGGCTTCAGCGTTTGTAGATATCTAGGTGGTTCCGCTGTGTTGATCTCCGAGTCATTGTTTGAGTTATATTTTGAGTTGTAATGACTAGACGGGTGTTTATAACTATCTAGTATGTGTTGCATAAACTGTGTAACTCTGATAGATGTTGTATATTATGTAATACTATGTGATTAATATAATTTATTCGTTCCGCTATTGAGATTCTGTTGTTTCTTTCTTTTCTATTTTCTATCCCTTTCTTTCTTAATAATGATGCGTCTTTCTGAGGAGAGAAAAGCGGGCCGTTACAGTGATGAAGACATGCGACGATGTCGATATCGGCACTAAAGCTTTTAAAATGCTTAGACGAATCACGAAGACACCATTGCCACCATATTTATATTGTCAACGAGGTCGACTTCTCCTGTCTTGGAAACATTACATAGCTACCGAAGTAACTATCTTATGCTTCCTTTCACTTCGATGTCAACACTCATGGATGCGACATGGTCTTAGGCTGATGTTAGGGTGTTATGGCACTACCGTAATTCATGTGAAAGCTGTTTTATTACTATTTTATGCAAAAAATTCACCAAATCTTATTCATTATCCAATTTCTATTGGATAAAACAATTAGTTTACAAATCCTTTCCATAATTACTGCCGCACTAAATTTTCAAGTTCCAAAATATATTTAGAATAATTAATTAAATATCTTTAATTAATTATCCTTTTAAATGCTTATCTAGCATAATAAATTCATAATAAATTGAAATAACTTGGGAAAAATCCTCATAAATTCATAGAAATTAAAGAATACCCTTCTCTTTGTCATATAAAAATTCCAAAGTTAAAAAACATATTTAATTATTTTAAATAATTAAAACCCGAAATTAAGCTATTTCCCTCTTAGGAAATTCATAAAATATTCTCTTTAATTTGGAAAACCATGAAATTAAAAAACTATCTCCAAAATAATGTTTAATAGATCATATCAGAAAATCAAAGCATTTGGAGATTAAAATCTTAGGTTTTATCACCAAAACACATTTAAATAATTCCACAAAAATTCTAATAACCATTACTATCCAAATAATGACTAAACAACCATATCTTAGCAAAAAACAAACATTAATCGTTCAGGTATTATTCATAATCGAGTTAAAAAGCAAAAAAAATGTAACCCTTATTATTCATCTTAGATTATGTAACATCCCGCCTTTTCGCACACTTTAAACCGATACACGTGCCAATTCAAAGCATACTCAAGGGCGGATTGTTATGGGGTAAATAAGAAAAATAGAGAAGGAATAAAACAAAATAGAATCTCACAGCGGAAGGATAAAATATAATAATAAATATACAGTTCAAAACAGTTTACAAACACTTGATTTGCTTTATACAATAAATATCAGAGTTACACATACTAATACAATCAATGCAGCGGAACAGTATGAGTGTGGTGCAATACTATATATAATAATAATACGACTCCTTCGTCTTCGTCCTTCAAAGCTAAAGTCTTCGATCCTGAAACGCTCGGACTGACCCGAGCGGATTTGAAAAGACAAAAACACTCGAGTCAGAACTAAAAGATCTTATGTGAGTTAAATTAACAGAAATAAATATGAGTGCAGTAACTCAAGAGATGCTCGGGATTTACATCTCCTAAGGATCCGTTAAACTATTTACTATGTAGTATATTGCGCTATTATAATAGTGTCTATTTGTAAAGTAAACTTACTTTTTAATAGCGTTAAGGGGTTACCCATATAGCCCTTAACACAAATAATGCCAATAGTCTATACAGTACCGTAATACCTCCTGATCGGGAAGCTACCAGAGGATACTTCATAGGTACGACACAAATATAAACTCGTAGTAAAGGCTCGGTATGGTAGGTGACACGGCACAACTAGGCAATGCCAGGGTAGATATACCAATTGCTATCCAGGCTGAATGAAACGCGTAGCCGCAGTACCGCCCACCTCGGACTAACTCCCCAAAATCAAAATATAGAAGTGGCCACTGAATCAATCCAAAATCAAAGTATAATATCGAAGAGGAGGGTCCGATCAGAGGAATGACCTCATTGGCCTGAGAATCGCTCCTGTTTTAGCCACCTTATGCCAACTCACGGGAGTCGGGTCCACGTATTTACCTTACAGGAAACGTCGCCACCACCTACTTCATTCTGGAATCTCCACCGCGTACACGGTTAGTCAAAGTGGTTTTCGGTATCGACAGAGAGTATGTCAGATATCCGATCCCGGTCTCTTTGCCAACCCATCGTTATTATAACACCGCGGTCATTTAAAAATAGGTTATACTTTAAAAATCAGAATAAACATTCCATTTCATAACCAAGAATACGATATCATTTCAAAACCCAAAACCATATTTTATCACTTATCCCAAATATAATTCTTTTCCAAAATCAAAATGCTTTAACTTCATATCGTCTGAAAATCAAATATTTTCAAAGCATAGTATTTTGAAAATCATAATTTAAAACCATAACTTCTAAAACTTGAATGGTTTGGACATTCAACGGTGTATGAATTAAATGGTTTAACTTAAATGTTACTTTGTAAAGAAAATAGTTCTCATGGCTTTACAAATACATTTCTTTATTAAAGTCTAAACCAAAATTTATATTATCTCTCTCAAGTTCCAAAACCACTTCAATTTATTTATATATACGTATATCCATTTTGAGTATCAATATTTCAAACTAAAGTCGGATTTTATGCTTTCAACAAATCAATTGTTTTATTAATTAGTCTTGAATATTCATATAAAATCCATAAATAATAAGACTTCAATTTCTAGTAATAAAATATATATATTTCCCAATTCAAATTATACTAGAATATTCATTTCAATTTATTTTGGGAAAAATCCAATTATAAATATCATATCTTAAAATTTCCAAACTTAACATTTAAACATATGATATAAATTATTAAACTCCATTTTCTTAATTTTCTTCCATTTTTAATAAAGATTTTTATACACCTTTTAATTTCAAAATTTTCAACTTCATATGTATATATATATAGAAGAAAAATATTTATACAATATAAAATTTACGATTATTATAAACCGTATTCCATCCAAACCATAGAAATCACATAAAAATAGTTATATATAGACCGCGGTGCCTGTATAAAATTTTCTATCCTATGGTCAAGTGATACGGATATTTATCATTTCAATCCGCAATTTAAAAGATATAAAAATTTGCGGTTATATATCATTTCAAACCACAATCCCGAATGAAATGAAATATGCATGATAATTTGCAATTTTATGAAATACAATAAAACATCCATCAACATCACCCATCATCCAATCACAATCATCAAGCAATATCAATCAATAACAATTTATATTTGATAATATATAACAGGTAATAACTGGCAATTTTATTCAGATTAAATTTAACAACTATTAATCTAACAGTTTATATTCAGTAATAATCTATATAACTGTTAACTATCAGTTTATAGGCAAACAAATATATTCTAACTATCAATTAATACGCAATAAATAAATTAAATTAACAGTTAAATTTAATAAATGCAATTCAACAAATATGAGTGAAATAAACATGCCAAATACTCATAAATAAATTTCTATTCATTTCTAAAATTAATTTAACAAACATAAAAGCTTCTAGTAGTTGTGAGTGGGTTAAAACACTCACCTTTTGAATTTAAATTGAATTCAAATCCAATTTAAACCCAAAATTTTGACGGTTTCAGAATTTGTCCAAACCAGCGTCAAAACGTCAGAAATTCCGATACGATCCCATCAAAACAAACCGCGCGCGAATCCGAACTCGTATGCAAAAGTTATGAAAATTTGAAAAATGAAAAATTCTGGTCCTGGGTCGACTTCGGGTTCGACTTCGGTGCGCCGCCTCAATTCCCCGGTGCTTGCTTAGAGTTTTCGCCAAAACGACCCGGAGCGACCCGAGTCATTTTCTTCCTGACCCGAAGTTGCTCTAGGGTTTTCTCCCCTGAAACCCGAAGCGCGACCAGAAGCTGCTGCAGGTCCAAATTTTTTTAATTTTTTTTTTTTTAAAATTTGAATTTTTTTTTTGAACTGACTGGATCTAGGGTTAGCCCCCATTGAAGAAGAAGAGGAGCTTGAAGAAAGTATACGCGCAGATGAAAAGAAATTAGGTGGAGGCTGGGGCTTGTAGCTAGGTTTATATAGAGGGTTAGAGGTAGCGTAGATAGACCGTAGAATGAACGTGCGGAATAAACTATGGCCCAAAAAGCCCGCTATGCCTCCGGAACGAAATTTCGTAAATCTATATATCCAAATAGGTAATTTAAAATATTCTGAACGCGATGGAAGAAGTTTCACGTCCAAATACGATCGTATGAAGAAGTTATGCTGAAAACAAAATTTCCAAATTGATTTCAAATTGATTTTAATAAAATTGATTTTCAAGGCGTTTCGCGTCCGTACGATCAAACGACAGGTCCGATCGATACGAAACTTGAAACCCTATAATAATTCACCGATACGGATCCGATGAAACTAGTTTCGTCGAAATCCGAGTCCGTGGCCAAAATGGCTATTTTTGATATTCATTAAATAAATTAAATAAATTATAAAAATTCAATTTTATATTAAAGCTCTATAATTGCCCAAATTTTATTGCTTATATAATTTATAGTCAATTTAAATGATTTAATAAGCCTGGCTGTGAATTAAGATTGACAAGTCTACCAAATTTCAGTATACATTTCTACGCTTCCTTATATTAAGGAATTATAAACTTAATTCTCAAAATCCAATTATTTAATCTTTTACCTTTATACTCACAACTTAAATCCAAAACAAAGATGCCCTTTAACATGTCTATGTTTTCACTTTAAAATCTACAATTTCCTTTTTAATTCAATAACGTAATAATTTACGTTTAATTTCATTTTATTTGAATAAATACCCTTTGTTGAATTTAATACTCCAATTATAAATATAAATCTTGCTTTCTAAAGCCTATATCAACAAATGGTCCAATTAAAATAAAATTAGTATTAACCTCACTTTATAGAATTAACTACTGCAATTACAAAACCAAAACTACGCTAACTGCAATAATTTTGTGAATAAATTTGAGATTGATTTCAAAATAACCTGACAACAAATAAGATAGGTAACGAACAATAATTATTGTTATTAAATCTATTTCAAAAGGTCTACACTCAAATATTACCTTAAAGTAAGTCTTATGTTTCTATAAATTTATTCATACTTCCGTTACTATATTAATAATTAAAGTAACGTTCATTCTTAATAACAACATTATAACTATTCACATATAAAAGAACTCTATTCCCAAATACATTCATTTATATTTTATTTCCTTAAAGTTCTCCTTTATTAACTGGACACATTAACAACCAAAATAATTAATTCAGATCTATTTCAAACTATTTCCATTCTTAACAAAATAAAATAAATGGTTAACCTACACTTGTCATTCTTTTATATTCAAATTCACTAACAACATTATTAACAACAATGTTGCTATAGACTTTAATTAGATAAATTATATGAATGGTAAAATTTGATAATTATGACAAACGCCCAAATATATGCATAAATTTACTACTTGTTATTATGAATTCCATCTATTACTTTCTAAATGCCTTTGTCTTCTCATATCCCATTTACTACCAAACTGCAAATTTAGTTATAGCTTATCGATACATAATCACCTAAACAAGACAAATTTTTATTACCCTTTTAAGTGCGTTTATTATTGACCATTTATGAAAATTACTTACCTTCACATATTGCATTGGTTTATTCAACGGTCACTTTTTATTTAGTCACTATTTATTTTATATTAATTGAATTCCATTCTAGTAAATATTTTTATTAATATTCACTGATTCAACATTTGTATGTTTCTTAAAATTAACTTTCAACAAAATGTGACAATTTACATTATACAAATCTATTGTCATAAATTTTACTGTTACTTTAAATTCCAATTACTATAACAAATTTCTATTCAATATATATTCATTTTATTCCGTTCATTCGGGTACTGCATTGAAATATATTTATTCTCTAATACTAACGTTATTATCATTAAATTATGATTGGATTCCAAGTTTTTATTCAATACCTTGAACAATAACTTACATATTAACCAAGTCCTTCTTCTACTTAATTCAAATTGGATTATGTTCCAATTCCTATAACCTAGGTCTTGAGTCACCATTTACATAATTAAATTTATCGTTTATTTCAATCTTCGTTTATAATTTAAAGTTCTACTAAACTAAATTACAAAACTTATGAACTTTAACAAATTTAATCCACCAATTAAATTTTTCTGATGTTTATATATTGCAATTAAATTCATTTATTATTTCATTAATACCATTTTAATCAACTAATTATGACTTATAACCACAAACACAAATTTTCGTTATTTCAATCTATGTCATATAAACATTTTAAATTATTTACTTTTAATTACAGTTACTAGATAACCCCTACATTTACTCCATTAAAAATCCTAAGACTTCCATTTCAATTTAAATTAGATTAGAAAACATATCAAATTGATTCATTTAATATCATTGAATTTAACGGGTCGTTACAGATTAATTGTTGGAGTTGAGATTTTGATTTAGCTATTGAATCTCTAAGCTTGAATTTGTGGATCTCATTTGATTTCGCCCTTCTTAGGTTGATTAATGGTCGGCCTCCTTATATTTTTGTTTTGATTGTTTTAGTACGAATAAAATAACAATGATATGAAGGGGAGAGCATTTAAGGCAAAGGATATGTCTACTTCCTAAATTGTCTCTATCATATATTCTCTTATATGTTAAGTCTAAACAATCTTACTTAATTAATTAAGTATGCCACGACCTTATTAAGTTTTAAATCTCATTGTCCTTAACCCTTTACATTAATCCATTTAACTTATCCAATTAAATATCATGAATGATGTTTAACAAAAATAAGGTTGTTATAGGCTCCCACGCTGAAATAATTTCGTATACAAAACAAGCATATCAAACATGAAAACAATGCTAGTATATCCTACCAGCTACAAAGTTCAAATATAGAACATACCATTATAACAACTCAGGATAAGCATCCTTAATCCTATCCGCGTATCCTAAGTATAGTCTTTCTCATTGTCACTCCACTGGACTTTCACTAACTTAACTATCTTGTTTCTTAACTTCTTCTCATCTCTCGCTACAAGTCGAACTGTCTCACAAAAATTAGATCCAGTTCTGCTACAAATCTTCTAATGCCATGGGAGCAGTAGAGGACTCTAGATCATGCACACACTTCTTAGGGTGAGAAACATGGAACGCATTATGGACACCTAATAAACTACTAGCAAACTCTACTCGGTATGCGAGTTTTCTGGTCCTCTCTATAATAGGGAACGGTCCAACATATCTTGGTGCCAGTTTCTCTGCTTTTCCAAATTGTATCACACCCTTCGTTGATGATAACTTAATGAAAACATGATCTTCAACTGAGAACTCTAAATCTTTACATCTTTTATTTGCGTAACTTTTTTGCCAAGACTGAGCTTCTCCCATCCTACCTCAGATTAACTCGATTTTCTATGTGGCTTCTCCTATCATATCTGGACCAAGGACCAATCTGTCTTCGGTCCCTTACCAACATGGTGGTGACTTGCACGGCTTCCATACAATGCTTCGAAAGATGCCATTTCTATACTAGTCTAATAACTATTATCATAGGAAAACTTAACTAAGTACAAATGGTCTTTCCACAACCTACCAAAATCTAGTACACAAGCTTTCAACAAATCCTCGAGTACCTTATTGACTCACTTTGCTGCCCATATGTCTGAGGGTGATAAGCAATACTCACCTTAACTTGGTACCTAGCAATTCCTCTGGACTCTTTCAGAATTCACTGGTAAACAAGGCATCACTATGATTGACTGTACTACTAGGAATCCCCTGTAGTCTAACTATGTTCTTTATAAAAAACTTAGCTAATACATGCGCTGTCTAGATTGATTTAACAGGAATGAAATAGGGACACTTGGTCAATCTATCCACCAGAACCCATATACTTTCATTTTCCCTATTTAACCTTGGAAAACCGTCAATATAATCCATGAATATCGAATCCCATTTCCAAACTGGTATATCTAAAGGCTGAAGCAATCCACTTGGCTTTTGATGTTCGCCTTTCACTTGCTGGCAATTTGCACATTGCTTCACCCATAAACCTACATTCATCTTCATACCTTCCTATAAGAAACTTCCCTTTATATCTTGATACTTCTTGGTTCCCCTAGGATGAATCGTAAAATTTGATCGATGACATTCCCTAAGAACATCCCTCCTTAGATTTCCCACATCTGGAATACATAATCATTCCTTCTTCCTTAACCACCCCTCTGTTCAAGACTAAAATATTTTAAATCATCGATCTCATCTCCATTTGCCAGCCTTCTGATCTGTTTGGCTAATACTAGATCATCCCTTTGTTTAAAAGCAATTCTTTCAATCAATACTGGTGGGACTTCTAAATAAGACAATGTGGCAATACTTTGACTGGAACTAGCAGTCGATCTTAACTGCACATTACAAGTATTCAATGCCTTCAGATCCTTCTATTTTTCTAACATAGCTAATACCACATCTGATGTTTCCTGCTAAGTGCATCTGCAACTTTATTTCCTTTCCGTGGTGTATATTCAATACCAAAATCATAAGCTACTAAAAACTCCAGCCACCTCTGTTGTCTTATATTTAGCTCTTTCCGAGGGAATAAATACTTCAAAGACTTGTGATCCGTATATAGCTCGAATCATTCTCTTAAGTGGTAGTTGTTATCGGGGTTTTTAACCCAGAAGGACCCACTATAAAGCAAAAAAATCTCGTAACATCAGGATGGCTTAGAAACTAACCAGAAAGGCTAAGGCAAGGAGTGAACGATAGCTAAGCTATATTACTGAGACAACAACCAAGATCGATTAAACCAAGGGACCAGCCTTCCTACAGCCCAATCAGCAGTTGATTGCAAAAGGCTAGTGAACTATTATGAAAAAAACGACTACGATAAAAGACTAGGAAACATCTTCAATTTCAAACTCTATAAAAATCCTAAGTGCTTGGATCATCAGCGACCCATGCCTCTCCTCAAACCTTCAAATGAGCTAGCAAAGAAATACTACAAAAAAAGGCCAAGACATTGGCTCGCAAACGAGCCAAGTCGCCGGTGATCCATCAACCATGGGTCGTTTTCTACATACGCGTGAGCTGATAATGAAGTGGCCTGGCCTAGAAGCTCCTCGATCCATATAAATACCATCATACCTGCAACATAAACTGGATCCTCTTCGGACTTGTTGCTGAAGCTCTACTGGAATTATTCTTCACTCTCTACCTTCCTCACAACAATCTCCAAACGAATTCACTATGATTCTCTAGTGGATTCCAACTCTGGGGATTCAATCTAGCTAAATATAATCAAAGCCTTCTAATCAAACGTCTCTGGTAACAGCTATTAGTCTATAGTAAAACTATAAAGTGGATGTAGGCTTCATTAATAGCCGAACCACTATAAAAATTCTCTGTCTTCTTTCTTTTAGTGTTCTTTTTCTATATCTATTATCTATGATATTGCTCTGTTAGAACAGGGCCGAGGCTTTCAAATCCAAATCTGGGTGTTGGTCCATTTTTTAGGCCAACATTTTGATGCTTTCATTGAGAACTTCAACTCAGGGTTTAGATCTAGCTATCTAAGTTGGATCCTATAGGTCTAGAAGTTAGATCCTTATTCTCTGCTTAGAAGATTTGCTGTTGAGAATAGAAGAACCAACCAAGAAGGATTAGAGAAAAAGCAAGCAAACACATTTTCAGGTGATGGGACGCTAGCGATCCATCTCCTATGGATCGCTAGCGATCCATATGGTTAGCTCATGCGTCCACCAATCCCCTTGCATCATAATCCAATAGTTGTCCGATGCAACCGGTGTATGAATCATCACTAAAATGAGGAAAATCTCAGAAATTAACTAAGCACATGGATCGCTTGCGATCCATACCTTTTCACTAAACCGCCATAAACTCCAGAAAGCAATGTCTAATAATATTCTAAGTATATGGATCGCTAGCGATCCATACCATTTCATTGATTTGCAATGACCTGCATGGAATAAGATGGGAGAAGGATGCTAGGGAGTTGGCTTGCTTTCCAGCATGCATTGTGGATCACCAACAATCCATAAGTTATGGATCGCTAGCGACCTATTGAATTAGCTCAGGTCGCTATGCTTTTCTCTAGTGAATCAGCTTATTGGAAGTGTTGTAACATATACCATGAACTTCAAGGGCGTTGCCCCTGGACCCCCATTGGGGGCCACGTTGCACCCCCGAACCCCTGGGTTATTCAAAGGGGATATAACTGAAAGTAAGCAATGGGAGGAGCTCCAAAAATGATGATGAAAGAAAACGTTAATACTTCACCTACTGCAAAAACACCGACTAGAAACCCGAACTTTGGGGTCAATACCCCATGGGATGATATAACGATGACTCTCTTCGGCTCTGAAGATGACAGACAATTTGAGAAAGAAAAATGGATGAAAATGCCAACGTGCAAAACATTAGAAGAAGCTCTAAAATCCATGGTGTAGCATAGTGCTAAGAAAAGGACGAGGAACCGCTACTCTAATGGTATTCCTAGAGGCAGGAGGACCAAGAAGATATGATACAAAACGAGATCAATTACAATGCAAAGCTCATATGGTATATTGTGACCACCCTAAAAAACTAGTGTCCAATCCCATCATGGAGCTCCCATCGTCGAATCACGAGTGGTCATCGTCGAAAATCATCAAAAATCGTCAAAATGATCATTGAAAAACTCACTTCAGGGTTGACTTGAAGTAAAACTCGGTCAATCAAATATTTGACTCGAAGTAGATTTTGGAAGTCCTGACTTGAAGTCAAATTCTTGTAATCACCCATTTGACTCGAAGTCAACCTAGAAAATTCTAGTCCAAAATCAGACTCAGGTAAAAACAAAATTTTCTCCAAGCAAACAGGCAAATGGCTCCAAGCAATATTTGTCACCAAACCAACACTGAAAATTCTATGACTCCAAGCGAACCATGGGATGACTCTAAGCAAATGGCAAAATTTCTTGGGTCGGACTCCAAGTAAAATACCACCAACCCATCGATGCCGATCCATCTTCTTTTTCCCATAACTCGAACGTGCGGACTCTAAATACCTTGAAATTTGGAATGCAATCTTGTAGAGCCTTCTTTTCACACTAGATCGATCTCCCCTAGTTTGAAATTTTTTGGGATCATCACTGATTTATGATCCCATTATAGATTATTTGTCATTCAATCGGAATTTCCAATCATTCAAGCATAGACAATCATGCATGAATCATTCTCGAGAATTATAAACAACCGTAACTTGAAAACGAACCGATCTGACAACGATTAGAGCATGTTCCCTAATAGAAACGCATTCATCAAAGCCGTCCAATATGCAGAATATCCAAAGAAGTCTATCAGTACTATACCTTTTATACAACTGTACAACTGATTTGGAATTGCTTCTTTACAGTTATGACTAGCATGTAGACGAAGCGAGGGCGGTGGAGGCAGTCTACTTCAATGCCCTTGGAATCATTAAAGGATGAAACAACCTGCTACCCTGGAAGAATTCTATGGGAAGGAAAACTGGTTCTAAAGACTAGAAGTAGTGCAATTAGAAGAAGGCAAACCCGATAGTGTGCCAAAGAACATACCAAACGGTGAAGGAGCTATAGGACCTCAAAGATCTTCTGCCTAAGCAAGGTTACTAAGACCCAACAGAAAAGCACCCCAACTAACTAAAGAAATCATATGAAAGGATGCTTATCAAATAACACTCTAGCTAGCAACTAGGAAATGGGACAACAACCTCAAGCGATGCCTTCTCATCCATCCTAGTCTACTCTCCTTTTCCAAATAAGCGTACCGGGACACTAGGGGCATTGCAGATAGCATGGCGAAAGAAATGCTTTTATGACCTCGACGAGTCATGTTAATCCGTTTTCTAACAAGCGATGTTGCTGGTGGCATCGAGAAGTCTTATCCAAAGGATCGTCGAACAAGCAGATTTTACAACTTAGCCTATAGGAACCGATAAAACCGTGTTCCCTCGAGCAGAATCCAAAAATTCCTCTTGAAGTCAATGAATCATTGCTTTAAGACCGCCGGGCCAATGGACACACAACCCCAAACTCCTCTCGAAATCGATAAATTATCATTTTAAGGATGTCTCTTACCCGGACATCTGACCATAAAAAACCCCTCGCAAACGTGAAGGTCTTTCATGAACTAAAGCTTCGTGAAGGTAGACCGATAGGTTAGCGATCATCTGATCCAAATAACCCTTCGCGAACATGAAGGTCTTTTACAAACTAAAGCATCATGAAGGAAAACCGGTAGATCAACAGTCATCTGATCCTAAAAACCCTTCGCGTACATGAAGGTCTTTCACGAACTAAAGCGTCGTGAGGGCGAACCGATAGATCAACGAAATTTAGTTATGGCTGATATCCTTGAAGGTGAACTGAAAGATAAGTAGCCATCTAATCTAAAGCCCCTTAGAGTCAATGACGCCATGCTCCAGGGCCACAAATCGACAATCATATCAGTCACTCAGCATAATTAAACGCTCGATGAAACAAACAGTGCTGAACCTAAGAGCTTCAAAGTCACTCAAAGGAACTAAGCCAAAACTAAACCGACCTTGTGGTTAATAAGAGGCTGACTCAAATCAAGCCAAGACTTAGAACTCCGAAGAACCGCTCCCGCTGGACTAGGAGCAACCAAACTAGTTGTGGAGAGACCATGGATGAAGTTCAAGCACGCCAATAGCCCTGTGGCATGGAGGGCATCGCACACACTTGAATAACCACAAGAAAGGCCGAGACTAACCATATCACAATTCTATTATGCCCGATCAAATATTATGGCATTCTGACAACCGCGGACTTAATGATCTAGCTAGTGCAACAAACTAATACTAGTATAATACTTGCCCACTTCTTTCCAACTACTATTTTACTGCTCTTGGTGACCAACTCGTCTTCCTCTTAGACCATATGCCAGACAAAGACTCATTCTCTGAAGGCGGTTTGGACCAAGAGCTAAGAGGCATGCCCTAAACTCCCATAAGCTCTTTCATCATAACCATCTCCATGCGGTCGGTTGTAGATCTCTCCACCATGGCAACCTTATCTCTTTGGTCAAACACATCTTCCCAAAATATGGAAGGATCGCCCAATCCATGGTTACCTAATTCAAAACCAATTATCTATTTGAACCGATAAAACTGCGTTCATAATAATTACCCACTGGGTCGACGAAAGCAAATCGGCTCAAACCAATGGATCGGCGGAACCCGCTTGCCTTTTGAAAACCGGTGTTGCCCGACAACATCTAGAAGCACCAAGAAATTAACTCCTCGCGTTGTCCGGAGATAGGCAATGCTAAGAAGCATCAAAATCTAACTCCTCGTGTTGTCCGGAGATAGGCAATGCCAAGGAGCATCAAAAGCTAAATCCCCGCGTTACCCGGAGATAGGCAACGCCGAGGAGCATCAAAACTAACACACCGTGTTGCATAGAGATATGCAACGCTGAAGAGCATCAAAAAATTAATCCCAGTGTTGCTTACAGATAGGCAACGCCAAGGAGCATCAAAAACTAACTCGCCACGTTGCCCGAAGATAGGCAACACCGAGGAGCACAAAAAACGAATCCCCGCATTGCCTGGAGATAGGCAACGTCGAGGAGCATCAAAAACTAACTCCTCGCATTTCCCGGAGATAGGCAACGTCAAGGAGCATAAAAATCTAACTCCTTGCATTCCCCGGAGATAGGCAACACCGAGAATCATAAAAAACTAACTCCCTGCGTTGTCTGGAGATAGACAACACCAAGGAGCATCAAAAACTAACTCCCCGCATTGCCCGAAGATAGGAAACGCCAAGGAGCATCAAAAACTAACTCCCCGAGTTACCTGGAGATAGGAAACGCCAAGGAGCATCAAAAACTAACTCCTCGTGTTGCCCGAAGATAGACAATGCCGAGGAGCATAAAAAAATAACTCACTGCATTGTCCGGAGATAGGAAACACCGGAGCATCAAAAAATAACTCCTTGCATACTCGAAGATAGGAAACACCAAGGAGCATAAAAAAACTAACTCCCTACGTTTCCTGGAGATAGGCAACGCTGAGGAGCATCAAAAACAAATTGCCCACGTTTCCTGGAGATAGGCGATACCGAGGAGGATCAAAAAACAACTCCTCGCATTACTCGGAGATAGGCAACACCGAAGAGCATAAAAAACTAAGTTCTTGCATTGCTCGGAGATAGGCAATGCCAAGGAGCACCAAAAACTGCGCTCTCCACAGGCTATGCCAAAATATACGCTCCTTGAGTTGCCTAAAGATAGGCAATGTCGAGGAGCATCAAAAGCCATGCATTGCAAAAGCCGCGCACTAACTCCTAAAACGTACGCTGCTCACATTGCCCAAAGATTGACAACACCGAGAAGCACGAAAAGCCATGCATTTCGTAAGCCGTGCACGAATTCTTAAAGAGCTTAAACTGCTCACTTTTCCCGAAGATAGGCAAAACTGAAGAAAAACTAAAAGCCGCACATCCAGTAAGCCGTGCATAACTTTCAAAACACAAACCCCTCACGTTGCCCAAAGATAGGTAACACAGAGGAATTTTATAAGCTGCAAAGCCATAACTTTAATTAATAGGGATCAACTCCCGCTACTTGAATGAACCGACATTACTTCGGTAGTACCTCAAAGCTCACAAACCAAGAAGTCGGCAAGGAATGCTGATTTTTGATCAAATTTAAAGTACCAAATGTCAAAATTCAAGGCATCCAAATTACTAGTTCGTAGAGATAAGAGCTACGACGTACCTTTGACTGGGGGCATCCAGGGAGCCACCCAGAACATTAAGTCTCACATCAATTGTTCAGAATAATCAACCCTATGGACTGAGAGGCATAGAACACATTAACACTTGGTCAGGATAAAAGATCGCTTCGACTTGCAATAAAAGGAGGAACTTACCATCGTCCAGAGATAGACGACAGTGGAGTCTGTTCCAGAATTAAATCATCAACACACCAGTTGTTATCTCGCCTTTTGGAAGGACCATGAAACCAAGAAGTTGGCTGGAAATCAAAGACAGTTCATCCTTGAAACAGTTATACACGGTTCGCTATGGATACAGGTAAATTTTTCTCGAGGCCAGATCAAGCTACAATTGATCTGACATGACAAGCAAAGTCACTGAAGCCTACATTCCAAATTTCAAGTCAATTCGAGTCCATATGCTTAAGATATGATTGATGAAAGCCAAAAAAATCAACTCATTCGTATCCATCAGTTCACATAAATTCCTTTCATATCCATCGGTCTGCAAGCCTCAATTCATATCCATCCAGAGAATCGTCCTCCTTCGTATCGATCTTGTTCGAATCCATCAAGCGGATGCCGCTACGTATCCGTTGTGTACACTTTTATTCATATCCATTGTGTTGCTTTATTTCGTATCCATCAACAAGTCACATTTCGTATCGATCGCCCCGACTCAACTCGTATTGACCAGTTGACCTATTGATATGAGGCATACCTTTAAAGGAATCGATATGAAGAATGCAGGCAGTGATCGATACGAAGCATTTTCAAATCATCGATATGAATGAAGCAACGCCCATAGATATGAAGCAATGTATATGTAAAGGGATGCGAAGTGAAGTACAGGAACGATACGAATGGGAAAACACTAGATGGATACAAATAGGGTGCACTCAAGTGAGGGGCTCGGTCGCTCGACATAAAAAATGGATCGATCATAAAAGCAAGCACTATGTCAACTAGCAAGAAGTGCCCAAAAGCAATACGAACAGATCGATGCGAAGTGGAGCGATCGAACTCGGCAGCCCTCAATAAATCCGAACTTGCATCGATCATAACTCAAAATCTACATGTCCAAATGCCACCAAGTTTTCACTGGAGCTTGCATACATATTCAGGAATGTTCATGATCGTTCCAGACTCGATTGGACTAAATCCTGATCAATATGAATTGCGTTCATATCTATTACGAATCGACTCCAAATGATCAAGGATCGATCGCGTGGGCCCACGACATGAGAGAAGAGGTCTTTCGAGATCTGAGCAGGATATTTATACCCTACGCCTATAAATAGCACTAGGACCTACTGAAAAAGGGACTTTTGGCTCTTCTACGTCTAGACTCTACCAAAATCACTATTGTACTCGAACTCTACTTTTGTAACTCATTATAATCAGTAAGCAAAAGTTAACAATAGTTAACCATTTCATAGTGGACGTAGGTCATACGCCGCACCACTCTAAATCTGCGTGTTTCTGTACATTCACTTGTTTATTAATTGGTGTGTTTATTAGATCTTCCTTTTTTCCATTTAAATTCATCATTTTATCTCTGCAAATACATTCGAAGAGTTTATGCCCAATTTTGGTACAAACACTTTGGTGCTTTCACTGAGAAAACCTGCTCGTTGGATCTACTATCAATATCGGATTGCGTAAATCTAAGTAGAAAATCCAGATTTCAAGTTTAAAGTTCTTCCATCCTATTCAGATTTGCATTAAGTCTAGGAAAGAGCTTCGCTATCCATTATGGTTAACACTAGGACTACTTCAATAGCTGCAGATCCAGAAGGATGGGACAGGTAGAACCCTGTACAACTACCTCATACCGATCAGAATGCTGCTGACCATTAGATCCTCAAGGCCCTGTCACCAGGGAAGAATTTCAATTGCTAATGCAAGAGCTGATGCAAAGCCGCCAACAGCTTACTCGGCAACTCTGTGACAACATGGAATTGACCAATCATCTGAATCATCAAAGACAAAGGAGATGCAGAAGGGATCAGGCTTCCTATTCATCCACCGAGAGTTCAGTCTCTTCTGACTGTCACCATAGATCCATGCACCCACGGCTGGACGGAAGTTATACACGAGCTACTGGACAGCAGTGCACCTTGAATCTTGGGTAACCGAGGGTTAGCCCTTCAACTAGCCATTGGACTGGACCCTCCTCTCGGGGAGGTACTGTTCCTTATCATGCTACTGATGATCACGCTGCCACCGCTGCCATTGATCTGGGAGTCGATGCCTGAAACCGGATAGATCCGAACCGTCGCCAACATGAATACTCCTGAACCATATGTCCCCGAGAACCTAGAACCAAGGAGGTGAGACATGGACCGTCTACCGCGATCGGTCTATCCTCGCATTGTGGACCTGACCACACCTTGATCAGCATGCCTAGAATATCCAAATGCCGGACATATCGATGATGATCCATGAAAGTCAAGGTCTCACCAATGATGACTAGGGAATCTCCTAAGGTCACACCCCTTTCACTGATGACATCCTCTATGCTGAACCACCTCGACGATTCAGGATGCTGACTCTACCTGTTTATAAAGGGAGTTTTGATCCCAATCAGCATATCTTAAAGTACGAATGGTTGATGATTGCTGCGCTAGACGATGATGCAGTTAAGTGTCGAAGTTTCCTGATTTCTCTAGGGGCATAGCAACTATGCGGTTTACTCGTTTACCACCTAAATCTATCTGTGTTTTGATCAGTTGGCGATAAAGTTTGTTGAACAGTTTCACATGCATGTCACTAGACCAAAAGATGTTAATATCTTTTTCAGTGTCACTCAAGCTCCTGGAGAGACATGTAGATGCTATCTGGAGAGATTTCACGCAGCATGCACTAAGATCAGTAATCCCAATGATAATTCAAATCTGATGGAATTAACTAAAGGGATCGATCTCGAATCTGAATTCGGCAACTGGTTGGCCGAAAAACCTCCTGCGTCATTTGACCGTTTCTATTCTAAGGCAGCCCAGTTCTTAAGAAGGAAGGATGCGAAACAGTCTAGGAAGAAGGATGATGTAGGACCCAATGTGGAAGGAATCGAGAGCAATGTTGCTATTAAACAAACCGGGAGAGTTCCGGAGAGGTACAACTGAACATACAGAATAAACAGAGTCAACAGAAAGGCAATGGAAATCAAAACAGAAAACGGGATCAGAATTGTGGGCCACGACGTAGGGCTCATATGTTTGATAACTATACTCCTTTAAATACGTCGTTGGAGAATGTGTATTTATAGACCTATAATACTATTCAGTATAAGAAACTTGCTCTGAAATAGTCATAAGAAAAACAGATCCAAAGAGGGAAAGTTTGCAGATTTCATGATAGCTATGGCCATAACACGAACGAGTGCCGTCGTTTGCAGGATCTCATTGTGAAATTGGTACATGAGAGGAAGTTGGAGCAGTTTGTGCAGGCACCACTGTCAGGAGGTGAGGGCCCATCGAATCGGAATCATATACCAAATCAGGTATGATAGGAGGAACACGCTCATACCGATGGGAGGTTGTTCATAAATACTGTTAGTGGTGGTCCTCATATAGCAGACCGAAGCTGGAAGGAAATGGAGTTGTATGCCAGTTCCATTAGGCATGCGAGTTTCGAATGTTGTAGTAGTTTGGAAGACAGGGCTCCATCCAAACAACAGAAAACGATGGCAGATGATATCGTATTTCGAGACAGGGATGCCGACAGGTTCGAAGCCCCAACTGTTGATCCACTTGTAATTTCAGCTCAGGTAGGTCCTTCTTGGATGATGAGGATCTTAGTAGACAGTGGAAGTTCTATGAACATATTGTTCAAGCGAGCCTATGATCAGATGAAAATGGAAATAAAAACTTGAAGCCTTGTCAGTCTTGTCTTGATGGCTTCAATGGCAGCGCAACTATACCCACTGGAGTGGTGGAGCTGCCAGTGGAGTTGGGAATTGGAGAATCGGAGAGTCAAAATGTTACAGTTAGTTATGTTGGATATAGACTTGCCATACAATTCTTTCTTGGGCTGACTGGCCCTAGCTGAATTTAAGGATACCATTGCCTCTTGGTGGCTGACTTTATAATTCCCTACCGACAATGGAGTTGTAGTCGAACGGGGAAACCAGGCTGCTCGACGAGCCTATTATGTTGCTGAGCTGTGAGAGGCACATCGAAAAGAAAAAGGAAATGGCGTAGAGGATTCTCTCTACGTCCGCTTTGTTGAAAATTAACAGCTGACGCTTGGGCCTACGCCTGGGTACCCCAACCAATTCCCAATGGATCTTGACCCAAGAGATACAGAAAGCAATGACGAAAGTAGGGACAGTCAAGCTTCCTCGGCCGAGCCGACGATCGATGTTCTGATCGACGATAATAATGATTCTAAAATGATAAAGATTAGATCTCGGCTAAGCCAACAGATGCAAGAGGATTTGGATGAATTTATTCGGAAAAACTTGGACGTGTTTGCCTGGACACATTCTGACATGTGTGGTACCTCATCGAACATCGCGAGCCACACATTGAATATTGACCCACGGCATGTCCCGCTCAAACAGAAGAGGCATGGTAGGGATCCAGAGAGATCTGTCGCCCTTAAAGAAAAGGTAGAATAACTCCAATCGAACGAGTTTATCCGAGATCCATTATATCCGGAATGGGTGTCAAATCCTATACTTTTCCAAAAGCCAAATGAGAAATGGAGAACGTGCATTAATTACTCAGACTTGAATAAGGCTTGCCCTAAAGACAGTTTTCCACTCCCCCGAATTGATTAGCTCGTAGACTCAATAGCTGGACATGAACTCTTATCCTTCATGGATGCGTATTTCGGCTACAACCCGATACCCATGCACTTACCTGACCAGGAGCACACCAGCTTTGTAACAGGTCTGGACTTTACTGTTATAAAGTCATGCCATTAGGACTCAAGAACGCCGACGCAACTTACAATGATTGTTTAATCGAATGTTTGCCAACTAGATCGGAAAAACCATGGAGGTATATGTGGACGACATGCTTGTGATTCTCCACCGACCTTATCAAAGACCTGGAATCGATATTCAACATCCTCAGAGAATATAGAATGAAACTTAACGATTGAAATGTCGCTTTGGGGTCGTATCCGAAAAATTCCTTGAGTTTATCGTCAATGCTCGAGGGATCGAAGCTAATCCCAAAAAGATCTGGGCAATCAAAAATCTTGAGACTCCAAGAACTATAAAGCAAGTCCAAAGCCTCAATGGGAAACTAGCAGTAATGAGTAGGTTCATTTCAAAATCCACTAACAAATGCATTCCCTTCTTCGACCTGATCAGAAATGGGAAACAAAACTTTAAATGGACTGCAGAATGTGAGGGTGCATTCTGAGCACTAATTCAACAGCTCTCCACACTACCTATTTTGTCGAAGCCCATTGATTACGAGAGATTATACGTTTACTCGACAATGTCAGAGAACACGATCAATGCTGCCCTAATTCGGGAGGAAGACCGGATACAACGGCCGGTCTATTATATTAGTAAATGACTAATGGTAGCAGAGAGAAATTATCCGAAGCTACAGAAGTTGGCTCATTGTTTAATCATTGCCTCAAGGAAGCTCTGTCCATATTTCCAGGCTCATCCTATCACCGTTTACACCGACTAGCCATTATGATAGGTCCTTACGCGGTCTGGGACGTCTGGTAAGTTGCTTAAGTGGAATATCGAGCAAAGTCAGTTTGACATTACTTACACTCTAAGGCAAGCTATCCAAGGACAAGTCCTGGCAGACTTCATTGCTGAATTCACTATCCGGAGGACTTGCTCGAAAACATTGAATCTTCTTAGTATATCTGAAAGCTCCATACTAGTGGTGCATCAAATGATTGTTGCTCAAGCGCCGGAGTTGTACTGGAAACTCCCGAAGGCCGATCTATATGTTATGCGTTAAAGTTCGATTTTTGTTCAACCAACAACGAAGATGAATACGAAGACTTACTGGCTGGATTGAGACTGGCCAAAGATTTATGAATTATTACTGTAGAGATTTATTGTGATTCACAATTGGTCGTGTGTCAGGTTCAAGGGGAGTACCAGGCCAAAGCCCAAAGGCTGGCTGCTTACCATGCTCGGGTTCAGGAGATATTAAATCAGTTCGATTATTATGCCATCTATCGCATACCCCGATGGCGCAATTAGAAAGCTGATTCGTTAGCAAAGTTAGCCGGTACAACAAATGGGAATCGTTCCTATGGAAACATTATCTTCCCCGAGCATCGACCGGATGGAAACAGATTGGGTACTTGAGGTCATAAGGAGTCATGGATTACTCCATTCAGAAACTATCTCGAGCATGGGACCCTGCCTTGAGCGCATGAGTGAAAAGAGACAAGTTCTTCAAAAAGTTTTGCGGTTCACTATCCAGAATGGAGTCATGTACAGAAGAGGGTACTCCGTTCCTTTACTCCGGTGTATCGCTCATGAAGAAATCAAATGTGTTTTGCACGATGTGCATGAAGGAGAATGCAGCGATCACATCGGGGGGAAAGCTCTTGCCAAGAAAGTGCTTCGATATGGATACTATTGGCCGACTTTAAACCGCGATGCATCGGACTATGCCAGAAAATGTGATAGATGTCAAAAATATGCTCGGATTCCTAGAGCGCCACCTACTGAAATAACTTAGATGGTCAGTCCATAGCCGTTTGCAGTACGGGGAATTGACACTATGGGTTCTCTACCTCTAGCCAAAGGTGGTGCGAAGTATGCCATCGTCGTAGTTGATTACTTTACCAAGTGGGCGGAAGCCGAACCCCTTGATAAAATCACGATAAAGAAAGTGATCAAATTTGTAGTGCGCAACATTATCTGCCGATTTGATCTCCTACATACCATCGTCACAAACAACGGAGCCCAATTCAATAGTGTTGAATTTAAGAATTTCTGTCAATGGTTCCACATCCAAAAGAAGTTCTCTGCAGTTGCACACCCTCAAGCGAATGGACAGGTTGAAGGTGTTAATAAAGTTATAAAGTCTATTCTTAAAAAATGACTGGAAAAGGCCGGGGGTAAATGGGTCGATGAACTTCCTATGGCTTTATGGGATTATCGGACAACCCACGAATCTGCGACCGGCCATACTCCATTCTCTCTTTCTTATAGTTCCGAAGCCGTTATTCCTGTCAAGATGGAAGTACCTTCTCATTGTGTGACTTATTATGATTCAAAAACGAATGCTATATTACTTGCCGAATCTTTGGATTTATTGGATAAGAAGCGTGAAGAGGCTGATTTGAGGGTAGCCGCATATCGAAGTCGAGTCACCGGATATACAATGCCAAGGTCCGACCCCGAACCTTCCAATTCAGCGATCTCATTCTTAAGAGAATTTACCCGGTTCCTTCACATATGAAACAATGTGGGAAGGACCGTATGTCATTGAACGAAAGCTTGGAGATGGTACAGTCAAATTATCGACCGTTGACAGTCTCCTTCTGCCAAGAACCTGGAATAGCGAAAGTCTGCATTGCTATTACACATAAATGCTCTATTTATTTATTCAGTTTAGTTTTCATTTGCAATTTGTTTATGCATTATCAAATTTGAATTGGTAATAAGGCAACTAACTTTTCTGTATTTTCTTATTTCAGCAATAAAATGCAATCTCTTCGAGCCAGAGCTGTGATTTTTTGAAATGAGTCATATGACCATCACGATGCATGGGGAATTGAGTTCCACTCTACGGTGGAATTTATTCAAATAGAGAGTGACTGTGATACGACTGGTCACTCGCTAAGTGAAATCCTAGCTCGGGAACAAGTCATCACACTAAACCAGAAAAGGATTGATACATGACAATCCTCTAACTAACTCCAAATTCCTAGAGTGCGAACTAGAGTATGAACCTATAAATGTGGTTTAAAAGAGGGTCGATCCGTCCACCTAACGACTCCTCCCGTATTTAACCAAGTCCAAGGAGGATGGATCCGTCCATCTAGCGACCTCGCTTGTTAACTCAGGGTGGATGTGAGTCAACCATCCATGATCCTGATAGAGTCATCCTTCCTGGAGTGCGAACGAAATCCTAAAGCCTAAACAGATGTGACTGATCATCTTCGGCCAACTCTAGGTTCAAGGAGTGCGAACTGAAGTATAAGCTTGAATACCAAGCGGGTGTGATTGACCACCCATCAACTAACTCCGGATTGCCAGAGTGTGAATCGGAGTATAAACATTAAATATCTCTGGATTCCCAGAGAGTGAACTAGAGTATAAACATCGACTAACTCTGAATCCCCAGAGTGCGGATTAGAGTATAAATGCAAGCCGGGTGTGACTGACCACTCATGAATTAATTGAAGTCCCCAGAGTGCGGATGAAGTTCTGAATATCAAACGGGTGTGACTGACCGCCCATGAAATAACTTAAGTCCCCAAAGCATGGACGTGTCTCAAAACCTTGTGCAGGTATGATAGACCACTGATCTACAGGTGCAATCCCCAAAGTGTGGATGCGATCACCAATAGACGAGAAAGTATGATTTGACCACCTGAGCTCGTCTTGTTTCAATTCTGCTTCAGCAAAGTTAAGCTCGATGTACTAATGGCAATCAATGATTGTTAACCAATCTTTTCAACTTATCCCTGGAACTGGGGGCCGAAGTTAAGTGCCAGCCACTAAATGAGACCGTGCAATATCAAAATTCGACTTAGCGTTCGATCGCGACCCGAAACGGTGACTCCAGAACTTAGCAATTAAACCCGGGTTCGATTTATTGACTAAAATTCCACAAGTGTATTAAATGGAAGTTCTAGCATTGAGTCTCTTTAGCAAATGAACGCAAACTGAGCTGAAGACAAAATAAAGCTTTATTTTAAGTATTCTTTGGAAGGAAAAGTATAAGTATAAAATTAAACCAAAAATCCTACCAATGGGGCCTGAACCCGCATCTATACACGACCTACAAAAGGAAAGAAAAAGTAGATTCCTATCTATCTACCAAAAATGAGCCAAAAAGACATGTATATTCTTTCTTTTTTCTTAGCTTCTTCTTCAGCGTTGACCCGCTGGATTCGCCGCTTGGCTTCCTCTTCGACCCCTTACCTTTTGGCGGCTGATCTCCAGTCGAGGGCATTATGTTAACTTCCTCCTCCAAACTCACATGGATAGGAATGCTTACTGAAGGAAGAATCAGAGGGATAGGATCAATGTTAGCAGGTGGAGGAGGCACACTTGTATCAGCGACCGTTCCTCCCTGGGAGATCATCCGCAAAGGGGCTAGACCAGGGCCGGCCATTCTACCTCCAAAGCTACTAGCCTGCGCCTTGCCATTTCGACTATTATCTCCTCTTCATGAATTGTCTGAGCCTTGCCGGGAACGTTAGCATTTGGGCCTGAAAAGCTAGTCACATGTGCGCTTTCACTCATGACAAACGATAGATCAGCAAAGGGGTCACTGTGATGACCGAGAAGTTCCTCTGTCACCTATTCATCGAAAGTAATTGTGCTCCCTTGTACCCCATCCGTAGGAGCAGTAGCTGTTGCCGTGGTCGCTTTCGTTATGATGGCCTCTTGCTCGTGATGTAACTCTTGGGTGGTAGGAGACATGGCGGATAAAGCTCCTATCACTGAATAGAGACAAATAAAAAGAGTTAGCGATTAATTCAATCAACCTTTCTAGCTTTGGGTGAGCACAAGGAATGTTTAGAATACCTTCCTCAACTTGGCTCGCGGATGGCAGAGCAGCTTCAGAGACGTGCTCACGAATTGGAGATAACCATGGTTGATCAATTATAAGCAGGAACAAACTGAGGATCAACCACAGATGTAGATTCAGGCTGAGTTGACGTAAGAGTTTTAGAACCTACATCATGATGCTCAACTGTGGAACCTTCTCCAGCCTCCGAGTGCTGAGTGCTAAGTTTCTCCTTTTCATATGCGATCATGCTGTCATGGAGAATTTTCTTTCATCTTCGCTTAGCACCTGGTTTTCAAGTTCGAACTCATCAACTGATTTCGCTTATCGTTCAGCTTTCTCATCCTACACCAACCGGCCCCAAGCGTCATAGAAGTGTGATGGATAGTTATCGAGCCAGGTAAGATTTCTGTACTTCAAAAAATTGGCATTTTATGTGACAAGAAGATCTTTAATATCAGCCTCCAGCCTGGTCTCCGCCATCCTCACTTCATCCTAAACCCTAGCCTCAACCTCCCGAATTTTAAGCGTTGCCGCATCCCTTTCACCCCGGAGCACCACAACTTATTCACACGCCTCCTGGGCTGCTTTATTAGCATCATCTTTCTCCTTGATAATTTTAGCGAATTTGTCTTTAAGCTCCTCAAGTACCTTCACCGCAACATCCCTTTTGGCCATAATAGTAGTGTTTCGGTGGTTCATCTCCTCAACCAAAGCAAAATGCGTCTATCGCATCATTTCCATGGACTGATTTTCCACATCGACTTTCTTGGAGGCCTCTATTTCCAATTTCCAGGAAGATTCGGCTTCATTATTGAGCACTAGTATTATACGGTCCTTTTAAGCGAGGTCGGTTTCTAACTTCTCAATTGTTTTTTCTTGCTCAAAAGCCACCGCCGATGCTTTATCCGCGGTTTTCATCCACTCCCTATATTGGCTGTAGACATCATGGATATAATCATGCATAGTTTGCTCTGCCTCAATTGGAATTATCTTTAAATGTGGAGGGAAGATGAAGCCATCGAAACAAATATTTGGGAAGTATTTTTCCAACTAGACGATTTTGATTGCTCCTTCTCTAGTGGGCTCGGTAATGGCTTGTTCAATGACAGTGGGAGTTTCAGCCTCGGTTCTACGTCGTTGTGAATCGGGCCTAGGAGCTTGCGATGACGTATTTTGATATGGAGGCTCTAAGGGTTGTTTTCTATGATTGGAGGGTTGTGTTGGAGCTCGAGGAGGTGGAGAACATGATCGGGATCGATGTCTGTATTCTCTATCTCTGTCCGTCTCCCTCTCATAACGTTCTTGACTAGAATAACCACGATAGCGATCCCTATCAGCTTCCCTCCTACGGGATTCATCGTATGAACTAGACAAATGGCATGTGTAGCGAAGGCTTCCTGACATAGTTTCTTGCATAGTCATCGTATCTGTAAAATAGAAAGAAAAGCAGAATCAATAATCTCCGAAAATGAATAATTTATGAGTGGAAATTGTGTAGTGCCATAAAGTGTATGCATGCATGTGTTAAACCCCTCGACTAACTGGATATGTCTGCCACACTTGTAGGAAGTGACTCGCTAAAATCTAAGGCACTTTGAAGCCCTTTTAATCCGGTATCGTGTTGGAGCGACACATAGTCTGGAATTGGAATGTCGACAAGCCCTTCAAAAGTATTTTCCATTTGCAAGGGAAGATCCTTTGAAATTCTGACACGTGAGACTGGCAAAGACACAAACCACGAATTTACATCTCAAAGATTTATGATGCTTATGTGTTGTCGCCTTGCCTTTCCTCCTTCCTTCTAAATCCTGGAAACTTTTAGGAGGCCTAGCTATGGGTTCGTCGTCAGTGGGCGTATTTTCTTCATCGCCCTCCTCAGCTATTACGATCCCGAGCGCTCTATGTTTAACCCGTCTCATCTAGGCTGCCCTAAGTGATCCCTGAAGTCTTATGCTTTTGTTTCGATCGATTAGCTCGATAATCCTCAAGCTTCTATTTGTGAGCACTGAGTCCATTTCTCTCATCTTGCCCGACACTTCCTGAAGAATTTGTACAATTTCTTTGAGGTGGGCACCTTCGGGTAGCGAAATTTACGGCTGTAAAAGAAAGAAAATGTTAGACTCAGCACCAGTTACAACTATCTCGTTAGCCACTAGAGAATACGTCTAACTAACCATTGGCCGACAAACCCTGGAGGGCATCGAACGTAAGACCACTCCGTCTTAAAGTAACTAAGCTGGTCCAAGATCCTGTCACCACTTGGCAATTCCTAATTGCCTCTAGAAATGTGAATGAAGGATTGCCTCCCCGACTCTTGACATTAAATAAGTATCTGACTTCTTCTAGAGTCGGGGTCGAAAGAGATGTTCTATGAAAACGATGAATAGACTGTTCAATAGTGCATATCCATTTGGATGTAATTGCGACGTAGTGATTCTAAAGAAAGCTAGCACTTCTTGGATATACTGGTTGAATGGAGGAAGTGTTTCCGTTGTGCACAAGTGGCGATTAAAGGCTATGAATCCTTCTGGCAGAGCGTGTGGCCTGTCATTCGGGCCGGGGTAGCAGAACATCGTTTAACGGTAAACCGTGTCTTAAGCATATTCGCCCCAACATATCTTCGGTAAGATTGGATGGCATAGAATCTTGAGGATTCGTGATTAAATTTTCTCCTGGAAGCTCGTCCGAAGATGGACCTATTACTTCAGCTACAATGGCCGGCATCTCTATTATCGGAGAAGATGAACTTTGAGACTCCTGCTGTGAACTTGTAGATTTCATAACTAATCAACTCATCAAAAACCATCATTAGATGATAATAAGCCCATGTATTTCCCAATGTGAAGTGCACAAATGTGTTGTGTAGTGCAGTGCTACATAGTACTTAAAAGATTCTACAGAATTTGAGAAATGTTCAAACAATAAGATTTCGGAATCCAATTGGAGTGACCATCATCGCTAACCGTCACAGCCGTCCATCCAGACTTTAGAGACTAATCTAAGTTAAAGTTTGTTAAAATCAATTAAGTTATAGTTCCATCGACGAGTTTCGAAAGGCAGTCAAATGTGCAGTGAAACGGTTAAGTTTAATTATGCAAGGCTAAAGCTCGTTGAAGTTAAGTGTTCAATTATTCAAAATTTTCCTATCCATCAAGGTCAAGACTTGGATCGATCACTAGAGGCTCCATTCGTATCAATCAGGGAGAAAGGGATTTCGCATCGATCTTACAAAATTCCAGTTTGTATCGATCAGGAAGCTTTTCATCTTCGTATCGATCAATAGGGTCGCTGCTTTGTATCGATCATACGACTAGCTTTTCGTATCGATCACTCTGGATCGATGCGAACTTCTGCCATCTCCTATCGATACGAAGTCGCTCCTTCCTTTTTGGATACGAATCTCCACTATTGTTGATCGGTACAAACTTCTTATTCTTAGATCGACACGAATCACTTTTCCTCTAATGACACAAACACCAACTTCGTATCCATCTACCCTCCTTCTCCCCCAAGCTGCTTGAACGACATTACTACTTTCTCAACCTTGCTCCGGAACACCTCCGGTATCAACATCACCGAACTCGACTGTGAATACGAGGGAAAGGGCATTGAAACTCGAGTCTCATCATTTTTTACGTGGATTTATCCATTAGTTTCCTAAATCAAAATATGAATTCGAGAGACTAAACTGTTATATTAATTTGGAGGTAGAGGCATTTTCCAATTCTCGTTTCTTCTATCGATACGAATGCGAAAGAAAAGTAAAAGCAAGCAAAATTTTTCTAAGTCCCAAAGCTTTTATATTAGTTCGTACCCAAGGAAAAAATGCTTCGTATCCCCATTGTTATACCGAGATAACCGATTACCTCAATTGATATGAATGCTGATTTTCGTATCCAACTTATTTGTATCGGTCCATGCATCGATACGAAAAGAACAGCGAGGTTGCACTAGAACCGCATGACTACCATCGGTACGAGGAAGCTTATTAGTATCCATCGATACAGAGCGATCCGTAATGTGGCTGTTCATATCCTTTCGAAATTATTTACTATAACAATAGTGTTATAATCCCCCATTTCCTTATTTCTCGAAAACCTCTATTTCAACAATAAATGTTGAAATCTATGGTTTCGATCCTTAACACATTTTAAAACAACTTTAAATCGTTTTAATTCTATTTAAAAATCACTTCCTAAAACATTTCTTTAATATATTATTCACTATCCAAAATCGTGAATATAAATTGTTTACCAAATTCAACACTTCTACATATTTAATTTAAAGGATTATTCACTGTACAAAATCGTGGATATATCTCCTTTAATAAGCTTTCATATTTACTTATCAAATTCAATTGATTTCGGATTTATAAAACAACGTTTATAAATTCACACACACACACACACACACACATATATATATTATAAAAACTTCAACTTACAAAATCCCTTAATTAACAAATTCTATTTATATCTCATTTAAATGCCAAAATCCAATTTATAAGTTAATTACTTATAAATCTTTTATTTTACAAAATCTATTCATTTTATAACTTCACAATTTATAAATCTATAAATTTCATTCACTTATGAAATCCATTTGTACTTCATTTTAACACTTACAAAAACTAGTTTTATAATTCCAATATTTTAATTTATAAATATCAATTTTATAAATCTTTTACATAAACCGTTTATAATAATTCAAAAATCTCAATTTAAACCATTTTACAAGATAATCGACTACTTATTTAAAAAATCACTTTTCGGTTATATTTTCACAAAAATCATAATTTTTATAACATAAAAAATTATAACGTTTATTTATTTAAACTGAATCAATTCCAAAATTCAAAAAAATGTATACTTCAAAATCACTTGAAAATCCCTTTAAATTCAAAATCGTTATTTTAACATTTTTAAAACTCCAAAAATAGGCCCAATGCTGCAACAACACAAATAAATCAACCACGGCATCCAAACGTCATATATCAATATGATAACAGAATATATATCGCAAATATCTGTAAATAAATCAATACTGTTAAGGAATCCAGTTGGATCCCTCCAACCTGTTTTCCTGCATCCACAGATGTTAGCACAATACCAATCCCGTTTCAAGATGGAATATCGCGGTACATAGGTTTATATAAACATTATCCACTATTATGCGGCGTAATAGGGTCTCATCCGCTATATAATGCGGGAAAATCAACTCCAAGTACATGTATAATACCAATTCCATTTCAAGGTGGAATATCGCGGTATATGGTTTAATAAATAACATCCGCTTAATATACGGCGCATAGGGTCTATTTCAATACAACAGATAGCAATTTATCATTTAGTCAAACAATCAAGCAATTTTAAATCTAATTATTTTAAAATTTAAACAGAAACAAATTTTGATTAAGTGAGAAGTTCTCACCTTGCTTCCAATAACCGTTGCAGTGTTCTATTTCGAATAAAATTAAACGCGCGTTTAATTTTACCCAAAATTTACACTATCTCAAATCAACTCCAATCTAGCTCCGTTGCATAGCGTTTGTCTATACGAAGCCAACGCAATTCGTTTCGTGTGAAACGGGCCTCGTATGAAAAAGTTATAGCTTTTTAAAGTTTGAACGAATTTATATAATATAAATTTACAATTTTCTTTTATTTTTAACCCTTACTCTAATCAGGGCCGTTGATTCCTAACCCTACAGATCAGGGCCGCACTTTTCAACTTATTCTTCCCAGGTAATCAAATCGCATGCACAACCCATTATAGCTGCCATTCAAACCTAGTGCTCGCGCCAACCACGACGATCTTGAAGATGATCGGAGAATTCCAAACGAAACCCCATCCTTGCCACTACCTACGGCCACGAGCAAGTGAAGCTCGGTGATGATCTTGCCCCAGAAAACGTGCACAACATGTACGAACTCGAATGACAATTGCCATCGATCCACAGCTCCGTTTCCGATCACAGTCGTTGATCACGTAGATCTCGATACGCTCTACAAAGTTGCAGTTGGAAGTTTCTTGTAATTATTGATGGATGATGAGAGATTTAGGGAGGAAGCTCAGCCATTTTCGGCCATTAAAATGAAGGTGGCGGCTGCTGCTTGAAACCCTAGGGTTTGTTTGCAAAAATGAAGAAGACAAGTCCTTATATAGAAAATTTGACGAAACACTATTCACTCGAAATTTTCCGAACTCCAAAAGAAGCATGTCGGCTGACATTTTTAGGGTTTAACCTGCATTCCGGACACAATGGAATAGGTATCGTGAGCCAATTCGATCGTATGTGCGAGTTACGGAAATAAACGATCAAATTTAAATTAAATCGGTTAAACTAATTTCTATGCGTTTTGGCTTGTCCCGGACAAGCCGTAAGTCTGATTGACACGAAATTTGAAACCTTGCATAACATTACAGATCCGATGAAACTGGTTTCTTCGAAATCCGAGACTATTTGAAAAATGACTATTTTTACTCGTCAATTAGATATTAAAATATTCAATTTCTGCAAATTAACTTTTAATTCAATTTTAAAAGTTTGATAACATCATTCTAACTCCAATATGATTTAATACAACTTTATGAATCAAATTTAATCACTTTAAACCTAATTTCTAATTATTTCTGTAATTTCAAATATTAAATTATCGATTTAATTATCTAATTAAATCTAGATATTCGAAATAAAAATTTATTCGACTTACAAATTTTACTTGTTAATATTTCAAATCAATTAAATATACGAATTACAAATGACAGAAATTCTGGGTTGTTACAATTCACTTAAGGAATTTCTGAAATTCCTGCATCCCATTAAGGTTTTTTAGAGATGTAAAATATAATGGGAGCCTTATTAGAAAAATATAATAAAGCATCAAATAATTATAAGAACATATGAAATATTATAGTAATCCACTTTAATAAATTTGTATGGCTAATATAATTGATAAAACTGTTTATCGACTAAAATATGCTAAATTAATTGAATTAAAAATCAATGAAGAAATGTAAAAAAATATTTACAATAAATTCGTTTTTTGGCATGTTGTCACTTTAATACCCATGCATCCCTCGGTCTATTAGAGAACTATCTCTCCCGGGATTAGAGTCGAATAATACAACCATTAAAATTTTCAAGAATTTGTCTCTTAAACTATGAAATTTCCCTAGACAGTGCATTTTCTTCTATAAGTTTTAAAATCCAAAAAAAAATACAATATTATGGATAGATGATCCATATTTGATCACATACCAAAGTTGTATAGCGAAAAATCATGTTTCGTGATACAAAATTTTAGTGAAATTATTTCATTTGAAATGAGCAGCAGGTGAATTTATATTGCGAGATCATTTGTTTAATAGGATTGAATACAATAAGGATATTGTTATGCTAGGAACAACACTAGACCAAGGACTACAAACACACATAAGAACTCAGTTATCGATATGTCATCTTTGATAGGTTCACTTAAATTCAATTTATTTAGTCTCCTTGTTAAGGATGACTGAATGTATTCTTGTAAAGAAATCCAACGCAGTCTTGTAGTAAACATTTCTCTTTTGAATGGTTTGACCATTTAAAAGAGAAAGCAAAAATTGAAGAGTGGATGTAACATAGGCATAGTTGGGATGAAGAGGGAGTGAATGGCCACCTTATTTGAACAGATGTATCAAACAATAAGGTAAAAGGGGTAAATTTCAAAAAAATTATCTTTCTATTTCATTATGAACTAGATCTTTTATAATGTTGTCATGAATAATATAAATAACTTTAAATCATATTATTGGATGATTTTGATTTGAATTTTAAATTATATATAATACAAATAACATTTATTTGGATGTGATATTTACTGTGATGATTTTATTTAATTCGCATCAAAATTTATCTAAAGTGGTATACTGAAATAAATAAATATATATATATATATATATATTATTTTGAGTAATATTTATTCCAATATAGCATTTAACCAAAACAATATTTTTTTTATTTTGGGTAAAATTATTTCAGTATGATGTGTAATGATTTATATAAACACACAAACAAATCTACATAGATAAATTATTTATAATTTGTCTTGTTTTGTTTATGGAATTTTAAAATAATAAGTAACACCTAATTCATGATTATTAATTTTGTTAACTATGTTAATTTTTATACATATTTTTTTGAAAAATTAATATGCTAATATTCTATTCACAATATTATATATGAGTATGTGATATACTGTTAAATAATATCAAAACGTTCAGAATTTTAATACAAACTCAATAGCTAAAGTTGCGTGTAAAATGGAATTTGTATGTGAAAGTTCGCACATTTGAATGGTGAGAATAATAGATGTAATATCATTATTTTAGAAGACTTGATATAACTTTTAATTTCTCCTTCCTCAAAAACCTAAGATGCCTACCCTAAAACCTTCGAGTAATTATTATGATCGCCCGAGCCAACCAATGATGTTGCAACCATTGCCAGTGATCCCACCTTGACGCCACCACGCTTCCAATAATTGTAGTGGCGTGATTGACGCTACCTCGCAAAACCCTAATTTCCTGCCAGTTGATTCACGAAGATGATTTTTATGTCGGAGCAATAGTCATCAATGCTAGAGCCATCCTCTCATCAAGCTAGTCCTATCTATGCCATGATTGAGATCTAAGGTGGTGGTCAAGCTACCATCGACAATGGTAGAGTGCACAAGTTTGTTGTATGCATGTGCACATATGCATAATAATTTTTTAAACAAAACAATACAAATTGATTTTAAATTAAAATTTGAGAACAAATTTTAAATAAAAATAATTTTAAAATTTATTTGAAAAAAAATTTGGAAACTCTCGTCGATTAGTACACCGATTAAATATACCTTGACCTATCAGCTTTGCCTTCTAACTCAACGGTAGAGTTGCAAAGTTCACCATTAGGATATAATTTATTTTTATGAAGAAAGAGAGAACGGATTTCTATGTATCAAGAATGAGGTTTATAGGTGTATTTATAGTAGCATTAATATGCTATGTAAAAATATCCTATTTAAAACCACTATTTAAGTTATGACCCATTATAAGTAAGATCTTGTATCACTCAATTAAGTAATATCATTTAATTAATTCATAACCACATATATATTGATTCACCTCATTTTAAAAAAACTGAAAATTTTGACTGCCAAAATTAAATACATACACATACACACACACACAAACACACACACACATATCGTTTACTATATCTAGATTATTATATTGGACTAAAAATAATTAAATAAATATATAATAATTGTATTTTTATTATTTAATTGTAGACCATTTAATAGTAGTTAAAAGTTATAATAAATAAATTATCGTATTCTTTTCCCTATAATAATAATTTATAACTTCCATAATTTTTTAAATAAATATCTTTTGGTTGAAAACTAAGAGCTGCGGTTGTATAACTCCTGAATTTGAACTCGGACTTTAGTAATATTTGAACAATTTAAATATCAAAGTCTATGTGGACTTTACTAAAGCACAGGAGTAGACCAAAGTTTAGTTTCTTACAGACTATTTAGGCGAAATCAAAATTTTTAACTTTTAAAGCAACACTCTTAAGTAACAATATATTATGCATGTTTCACTCCGTCATTATTATATAACTTAGATACCTAAGGCTTCGTCAATGGTATTTTATTATTAATGTCTATAGTTAATTGCGAAATGGAACGTTACAGTCCATGGCTTAATCTAATGACAACTATCAATTAATCAATTTGCATCGGTTAGAGACATTGACTTTACATTGACTTCCAATGACATGATATTAACCTTCTATTCGAATGCAATGAATCCGCTCTTAAGTAGTGTTTCACTTCAAGTGGTTAAATTTACCCCCAACTATGGCCTTAACAAGATCACATTGTCATGTGATTGACCATGATAAAAGTATAGTTTAAATACTTGTGATGACCCGCTATTTTTGACATTTGAAAATAATTATAAATTCCAACAAATAAGCTTACAATTGATTTCAAACGTGAATGGTATTGGACCATGGATATATAAAATTAAAGATTTTAAAACAATGAACAAAAGGGGAAACCCTCACGGCAGAATTTAAACCGGATTACCATTTCAATAATTAAATATTACACAAATGTTAACATCAAATAATATTCATATCAACACAATAAACATTAATTTACAACAACAATTATACGACTAGAATACAAGAGATAGATCAAGTTATATTATGAATATGAGCTATTCCAAATTCTTTATCCTTTCCTTTTCTTTCACATGCAAACTTAAAGTTACACAAATATACATATGGTAAAAGAGGAAAATGGTTTCAACTATGTTTTGACTATGCCTAACCATATACACTACGACCATATGCTCGATATATACTTCATAGGAAAACAATACCTACATATCCTTTTTAGGGGTTTAAGCACACATAGTTCTATTTCCTGCTCTTTTCCTACATTCAAATACTAATTAGTAATTAAAAATCATTGCATTCATACAACCATTAAAACCATCGTAACCAATGCAAATAATACAAGTAAAAAGTGTTCCTAATTATCCATCACAACAAATCATCATTTTGGGGAAACAACAATAACAAAACATAGCCATCAAATACGAACAGCATTCAATGTCAACCCCAATTATCAAATAAGAAAAACAATATAGATATACTTACATACGTACTAGTCATCAACTATAATAATACACGACAATGTAAGAATAAATAATCCAGTGTATACTAATCACTCCATAATAGTAACACAATCATCAATATCATCATATATGTACTAATCTAATCAATTTTATTAACAAAACACCCATCATCAAATAATCTAATTAACTACTCATCATCTAGTATAAATAATGGTAAAATATTGTATATTCATGAAAATGCGATACTGTGATCAAATATGAAATGTATGTGATAACTACAATCAAAATTAGTCAAACACTCAACAACCATCCAAATAATATATTTATATCCATTATTCTCTTAGGTATGTAAATCATTTTATTATTGTTATAAGTCATTTTTATTTATTCATCACAAAAACAATAATAATTCTTTAAAAGCGATAATATACTTAGAAATACTTTGATGTGCTCCATTTCTTCAAATACCTCAAAAGACCATAATTTCATTCAAAATAGTATTCTTCATCAAATCGCTTTTTAAATGATATTATTAATATTTTACATAGAAATTATATTATATATTAAAACCTCTTCAATTCCTTCCAAAATCGATTTATTACTATTTATTCTCAAAAATTCAACACTTTATTTTAAATCACCAAAACTTCTTTTTTTTTTATTTCTATTTACCTCAAAACTCTAATAATTTAACCTAAAACACTCTTTGGAAACATACATTTCCTATTATTATTATTATTTCAAAAATATGTTTTTATTAGTCAAATAATAATAATAATATTTTTTGAATAAACATTACAAAATCCATTATTTTGCTACTTACCCAAAACATCATAACTTTTCCAAAAACCACATTATTATTTATGAAATATCACTTTCTTAAATAACAACAATAAACCATTCAAATTTGGTTTAAAAATATATTTTTTGTTATTACTTTTAAGTTTCCCCAAAAAATCGCAAATAATAACCTTATTAAATTTATCAAATTAATTCCAGTTTATTTCATTAAACCACTGTTATTTAAAAGTATCGCACAAAAGTTGTAAATAACCACGTCTATCATTTATTATCTAATTTTTCCATTATTACGCAATTTCATTCATTCAGTTTTAATTAATTACATTTAGCTTTTAAACTCATAATTAATTAAAATTACATCTGGTAATACAACAAACAACAATAAGTAATCAACCTAAGATACAACTTACCTAAAATACCACACAATCACCAATATATCGCAATACATATCAATGACTACAATATTTCATTAACGGTTAAGCATTTAATAATTTAAAATTCAATTACTTAAATTAAATAATTCATACCAACATGCTTTTGCTAACACCCTCTAAACTCAATAACTATGCCAAATCGTTAGGAAATCCACAATGAGTCTAATAGAAGAAACTGCATTTGAATCAGAGTACATATATAAATGATACGACGATTAGAAGTTCAGGGGTATTATTGTAATTTATTGATTAAATGAGTAAATATGTATTAATTTTGTATATGAACAGTACCTTCACTACAATAAAATACCTTTTTTTACAATGGGCAACACTGTTGTAATACAGATTTCGCAATGAGCCAATGTCTATATTATTATGTGATTTTGTAATAGACCTGAAAGATTTTACAATTTTTTGAAACCGTTGTAGTAAAAAAATTACAACGATCCACTATCGCTGCAATATGATCTTTTACAACGGGCATGGACCATTGCAAAATACCCCAGCCACAACGGGTATTCGATCACTGTAATAGATGACTTTTACAACTGTTTTTGCCCGTTGTTAAGAAAAGATGCAAAATTTTAAAAAATAAATTAGAGTGGTGATGCATCATGTATACAAATCATACTCACAATTGCTAAAAAACCAAAATGAATTATACATTCACATCATTTATAAAACCCTAATATAATTACCAATCATTGTCGCTCAAAGCAAAAGTAACATAAAAGAAGCTGAATACAGGCAATACAATTAATAAAGCATGATAAAAGGTATAAAAATATAGATATTGCAAATAAAATTTGAATGGACACAAATAGATTTTCTATGGTTTATAACTGCATGTAAATGCTTTGGCATAACACAAGGTATACGAATCAATATAGTTGATTCGAATATAAGAAATTTTGTTTTTTGTTTGCCATTGAAAATTCTGTTTACCACATCTATAGTAAGGCATAAGCCTGGTCAATAGTCTTCAATCTCGGATATTCCGTAAGCAAAGCCCTACAGAAGTAACTTCATATCTAGAATATCATTTTTAATCATCAAAATGTACAACATGATTCTAAATTTTCATATAAAGTAAAATAAAAATTTACACCATAGAACCTCCCCCAGTTTAAACTAGAATTATTATGCACCAATAATGTAGAATGGAAGGAATTCAAGCATATTAGAAAGGTACATAAAATGCAATAAGAAAGCATATTTAAACTAATAGCAACCAAAAAGGAATTATTATCTTACTAGGATCTCTAACAACCATTTTTCTTACTAAATTTTTAGCACTATTTGTGATACTTGGCATGGCTCTATTTCAAAGTTAAGTTCCCCATATAAAATCTGCTCAAATATTCCTTGTTCTAATTTTCTCAAAAGCACACTTTTGTTCAGTTAAATCATGAATTACTGAATATATTACTAAATAGTAAATTAATCATTAATCGTTAATCTCGAAAGCATAAACCATCATCAAACTGTGATATGCAAGCGAACAACGAGTCTACGGATTCAAGAAGCAATGTTCCTTAAATAAAGAAACTAATGATACTTAAAACAGTTTCAAATGTTGGTAAAACTATCAAGAAAAAAAGTAATACATTGAAGAATTCTAACTTTCAAACAGTTTCAAATGTATCTGTAACGACCCAGAATTTCTATCATTTAAAATTTGTATATTTAATTGATTTTAAATATTAACAAATAAAATTTGTAAGTCGAATAAATTATATTTCGAATATCTAGATGTAATTGGATAATTAAATCGATAATTTAATATTTGAAATTACAGAAATAATTGGAAATTGGTTTTAATGTGATTAAAAATGATTTGTAAAGTTGTATTAAATCATATTGGAGTTAGAATGATGTTACAGAACTTCTAAAATTGAATTAAAAGTAAATTCTAGAAATTGAATATTTTAATATTTAATTGACGAGAAAAATAGTCATTTTTCAAACAGTCTCGGATTTCGATGAAACTAGTTTCATCGGATCCGTAATGTTATATTTTTGTAAGATTTCAAATTTCGTGTCAATCGGATTTACGGTTTGTCCGGGGCAAGCCAAAACGCATAGAAATTAGTTTAAACGATTTAATCTAAATTTGACCATTTATTTCCGTAACTCGCACATATGATAGAATTGGCTCTTGACACCTATTCCATTGTGTCCGGAACATGGGTTAAACCCTAGAAACATCAGTCGGCATGCTTCGTTTGGAGTTCGGAAAATTTTGGATGAATAGTGTTTTGACAATTTTCTATTTAAGGCCCTCTATTTTTCCATTTCCAAACAAAACCCTAGTGTTTCATCTCAATGCTTCGGCCGCTGTTTATTCGTTTAATGGCCGATACTTTTCCTTCTTCCCCTCGATTTCTCTTCTAATTCGTAAACTATTATCAAAAACCCTCAACTGCAATATCGTAGAGCACCTCAAGCTCTACGAATCCAACGGTTATGATCAAGAATAGCATGGTGGATCGACAAGAAATTGATCACGTACATTGGTCGTTCTTTCGCGCTTTCCAAGGGCTTGGGGCAACCGAGCTTCACTCTATTTTGGTGGAGGGTAGCCTTCGATCGATCTATCGTTGAGCGAGGTGGAGGCAATTTGAAGCCCTAGTCGACCGTTGTTGGGTTTTGAACAACCCTGGCTATCGCGTGAGAGAAGAGAGCACGAGCGGCCTTGATTTCATCTCGGGAATCAACGGCTAGGATCTGATGGTAAAATAAATAAAAAGAATTTGTTTATAGAAGTTATTAAAAACTTTGTAGTAACATATCTCATGCGTACGAGGTCGGAATTGAGCAAAACTGGCGGCGTCGGAATCGCAGCAACAAGCAGCACGTTGTGATGCAGATCTGGAATCGATCCGAGCAAGTGAAAATTTTGCATTAAATCGAATGTCCTCGATTTAATGTAAAATTGAACGCTTCGTGTTTTAAAACGCATGGTGAGAATTTCTCACTCAATCTAATTTGTTTCGATTTAAATTTTAAATAGTTGGATTTAAAATTGCTTGATTGTGTTGATTGTGTGCTTGGATGATAAATTGCTATCTGTTGTATTGAAATAGACCCTACACGCCGCATATTAAGCAGAGATTATTTATTAAACGCATATACCGCGATATTCCACCTTGAAAGTTGTATCAATATTATATATGTACTTGAAGTTGATTTCCCGCATTATATAGCGGATGAGACCCTATTGCGCCGCATAATAGCAGATAATATTTTATAAATCCTATATACCGCGATATCCCGTATTGGAACGGGATTGGTATTGTGCTAACATCTGTGGATGTAGGGAAACAGGTTGGAGGGTTCCAACTGGATTCCTCACCCGTATTGATTTATTTACGGATATTGTGATATATCCTGTTATCATATGATATATGATGTTTTGGATGCCGTGATTGTTATATTTAGTACTATTGCAGCATTAGGCCTAATTTGAAAAATTAAAAGTGTTAAAGTGATGATTTCCAAATTTTAAAAGGATTTTTAAAGTGATTGTTGAAAGTATACGTTTTATTAAATTTTGGAATTGATTCATTTTAAATAGAATAAACGTTATAATTTTAAGGTTATAAAAATTATGATTTTTGAGAAATATAGTTGAAAATTGATTTTTGAAATATGGAGTTAATGATTTTGTAAAATATTTTAAATAGACATTTTTAAATTTATTATAAAAGCTTTGTATATATAATTTATAAAATTGGATTATTTTTATAAATCAAGTGATGAAATTATAAAGGAGTTTTGAAAATGTTTTAAAATAATGTTATAAATGGATTTTATAAAAGAATAGAATCTACGATTTGTGAAGTTATAAAATGAATGAATTCGTGACTAAAGAATTATAAGTAATTTGCTTATAATTTGGATTTTGGCGTGTAAATGGGATATGGATAGAATTTGTTAATAAAGTGATTTTATAAGTTGAAGTTGTTATAAAATATCAATGGAATTTATAAACATTGTTTTATAAATTTTAAAACGACTTATTTTTATAAGTTAATTATTATAGCTTATTAAAGGAAATATATCCACGATTTTGGACAGTGGATAATCCTTTAAATAAAATGTGTAGGAAGGTTGAATTTGGTTAACGAAGTATATTTACGATTTTGGATAGTGAATTATATATTAAAGAAATGTTTCAGGGAAGTGATATTTTAAATAGAATTAAAATGATTTAGAAATGTATTAAGTATCGAAACCATAGATTTCAACATTCATTGTTGAAATAGACGTTTTCGAGAAATAAAAGGAAATGGTGGACTATAACACTGTTGTTATAGTAAATGATTTTCGAAAGAAAATGTTTTATATAGTATTGGGATTTATATATCTATCTTAATTTCGAATCCCTATACTAGTGATTTTGAGTTGTCGTAACGATGTTTTACGCAACATTCGTTTTGACTCAAATAAATGTGTTTAAGGGAATGTTTTCCTTAAAGAATAAAATATATACTTAATTGTGATTTAAGTATATTGAATGTTTTTCAAATGTTGAAAATAAATAGATTTGTGAATTAATTATTATTAAATAAGTATGGAAACGTTTTTCCAATATGAAGTGAAATGTTTTGAGATTATATCTTTTAAAGATAAATTGAAAAGTGATACGAAATTGTTTTCAAATGGTTGAAGTGTGGAAAAAATTATATCTTGTAAACATATTTTTGAAAAATAAATAATTTGGGAAATTATTTGGAATCTGGTGATGTTGTGCATATCTATTGATAGTTAAATAACCGACTATCAATATTTACCTTTAAATGGGTATTTGATGTGATTTGCTTGAATTTGAATGCTACACTTATTTTAAAATAAGCGCTCGTTATTCCGTTTAGCCGGGAGAGGACCTTTGGGTCATAAATCCCATTCCGTATAGTGATATGTCGAAATGGATAGCATTTGAAGACCGGTGTTGACGACCGGATATTTTCGAAAATGGAAGGATTACCGTCGAATGACTCTACATCGGTTGATCTCCGATATAGAGATTTTAATCACCCTTTGTGATGGGAATTCGGACGTGGTTAGTGAATATCCGGATTGCAAGGGCTTCTTTGGAAGTGCCTTCGGTTCCGTTCGATCCCGGAACGGGCTTGTATAGATGTGTGTCTGACGTTACAATTTGAGATGTAAAGCTGGTTTCTATCAAATACATTTCTGTTGGTGGCGGAGAATTTATTCTCTTAGCTTAACACCCTTCTCTGAGACGTACGAGCTTAGAGGTTTTGTAGTTGATGGTTACTAGTGATATATTCCCAATTTGGTAACGTGGCATGCTGAGTGCTGCTGATCATTTGTTGATCAAAGCGTGGCTTTTATGAAAAGCGTAGCTTTGTGGATGAGACTTCGTCGGACCACACACCCCGGTAATGGTCAAAACAGGAAAGATGCAGCAAGGTTATTAGGGGATAGCGCCCCCTTAGTTTATGTCATTTCCTTCTGGATAGAGGTGGTATCATGGTATGGAGCCTAGGTACTTAACCTGTGTTGTTGCAGCAATTTTTTTTCTTTTTGGTTGTTGGTGAATCCCGGGATTTAGGTCAATTACGACCGGGGGATGGCATACTCGTGTCAGTAGTTACCCAGCTAGGGGTAACCCGGCCTTGTGTTGGTAGAGATCCGGTTTGGTTCTCGGGGCGTCTTTCCAGAGGCGTACCCATGTGGCAATGGGAAGTTCCTTGGTCTGACCATTTGTTGGAAATCCAAAGAAACAATACGAGCCTTGTACATTTTTAGTTGTATAACCTGCCATTTACTTATGGTGGCGCCCCCACTGTTTAGATGGTAGCTATAGTAGGCATACGATAATGGTCGTATGTTGGCTAAGATTTATATTATACTTTCGAAATGTTTTCCTACACTTTGCACTTATAGTAATAATATCAAAGAAATTTGCGTATCAAGCATGTTTGATTATCATAAGGAGAAATCTCCCCCGATTCTGCGTATGCAGTGTGCGTGTGCGTGCGGGAGGCCTTATGGTAGTTACATTTTCTAAAAGCATTGCAGATCTATTTTAAAAATATGTCTTTGTTTGTCTTTAAAGATAAACTGTTTTAAGTTCTCACACTAGTCCCATGACTGACCTGGAGTTTTATTGTTCCCTTCCTAAACTCTGGGTGCCCACCAATTTCCACACGGGCAGTCTAGAGTCAGGTTATCAGGATATTCTGGAATTCAGAAGTTGCTGTAGAGATTTGGAGGCAAGATGGATGGCGTGGTGTATCAACTAGTATATAATATTTCTTTTCCGCTGCTTGTTGTTTTAAACTCTGATAATGTAATGTAATGTGATGTAATGTAATAACTGATATAGTTCTTTGTTTTAAAGATATTCATTTATCTATTATATGTTGTTCCGCTGCGATTTTGAGATTCTGATATTGTTCTGTTGCTTTTTCTTTCTTACTTCTTCTATCTTTTTCTTCTTCTTTAACCCTAACAATTCGATTTTCCGGCCTTCGATTGCTCGGCAGTTGATACAGTGGACGTATTAATGTCGATTTTCGAAAGTCGAAAATCTCGAATGTTACATCTGGTATCGGAGCTTTTGGTTAAGCGACAACCTTGGCTCTGTTGGGTGTTACTCATTAGAGATAGAGTCAGTAGTACTCTAGAATGAGTGTGAGTGTAATAATAGATATAAGTGCGTATTTATTAGTGAAAATAAAATTGTTTTATATTGTGATGATTGGTTTGTGGAGTGGTATATGGATTCTGGTCGGTATAGTCTGTACAACTCTATCGATAGGGATCTCCAAACACTTGTACAAAACAATTCGACACGATATTGTTTTAAAATAGGGTAAATGAAATAATTTTACCCAAAACTATTTTGTATATAAAAAGAATAATTTTCCATAAATTATACAGTATATGGCTGTTTGTTTGTTAGGAAGTGATAATATTAAATTATTATCATTGAAATTGAACAAGAAATTGGAATCATAATCAAAAGTTTAGAAATAAAATCCATATACAAATGAAATTTGAGAATGAAAATTATAACTGTGATTTATAATTAGAAATAGAATTCCAGAGAATTATTTGGTAATGTTTTAAAAAGAATTTGAAAATTTTGGAGATTTGGAAAGTTTAAATCCTTTTTGTTTTGAAAATGATTTTCAAAGATTTTGGAGAAATGTTTTTGAATGGATAAAATCTCTAAACTCTTTTCGGCCGTTGGAAAATAATTCCGATGATGATCGCGACATCATCGGTGTTCATTTTCGAGTTTCCAAGAGAAGTATTACTGCCAAATTATTTTAAATGCAAGCTGTTTGCAAAACTGGTTTGGGTTTTTGAGAATTCAAAAAGGATAATTTGAATTGATTAAAAAAATGAATTTTTAAACATTGAAAAGACTCTGGAATACTATATAAATATTTATGGAATATCATTAAGTTTGATAACTTGTAAAGTTTGAAGTTGTTAAAATAAAATCCAACTTAAAGAGAAGTTAGGAAAAAAAATTTAGTAAATGAAACTAATTGAAGAACACACCAATTAGATATAGTTTGAAATGAATTGAATTTAATGATTGTAAATAAAAGGTAAATTGAATTCATATGGAATTTGAAATCCAGTTTAAATATAAGTGGTTGGAAACCAAATTGGGAATTGAAAATAAATGTTTGGGGATGAACAAATGAATAAAACTAGAATTGAAACTGAATATTGAAAAGCAATTTGAATTGTGTGAAATAAAATGAAATTGTATAAATGTTTATACAAGGTCTAATACAAGGAAGAAAGCAATCTAGAATGAAAATGGATATATAACTTCAATAGTAAAGTAAAAATGGTATAAGAAGTATATATTGAAAATTTTGTAAAGGAATGTGCAAAATAAATTTCAATGTTGTAATTGGATATTATGGCTAGCAGGATATACAGGTGTATTAAAAGAAATGGAATTGGGATTTTGATTTCAAAGATAAAATTGAATTGCTCGACAAAAAGGTACGTATTTCAATTTCAGTATGAAATTTGTTGATTTTCTTGTCCAGCCGCATGGCTTCCTGTTTTCTTTTGGGATTTGAGGGCCTGTAGTGCCATTTTGTAGTCATACCAAGCGAGCCGCGCAAAGGGGACTATGGAAAGTTTTTCTGAAAATTTAAGGCGTTAGAATATTTTTGAGAAAATTGAAATTTTTTGAAAACTATAACTTTGATTTTGGAGTGAAAAGTTAAAAGATATAGTTGGTTTTGAAAAGATAACTATGTATGATTTGAAAACTTAGTGAAATTATTGTAAGAAGTTTAACTATGGATATTGGAAAAGTTAAAATGTTTAAATGAATTTGAAATTTAATTTGAAAAAATGATTTTGAAAAGTTAATGGATTATGTAACTTTTTCTTACATGGTAATTTCGAGGACGAAATTATTTTAAGGGGGGAAGTTTGTAACGACCCAGAATATCTGTCATTTGAAATTTGTATATTTAATTGATTTTAAATATTAACAAGTAAAATTTGTAAGTCGAATAAATTATATTTCGAATATCTAGATTTAATTGGAAAATTAAATCGATAATTTAATATTTGAAACTACAGAAATAATTGAAAATTGGGTTTAATGCGATTAAAAATGATTTGTAAAGTTGTATTAAATCATATTGGAGTTAGAATGATGTTATAAAACTTTTAAAATTGAATTAAAAGTAAATTGTAGAAATTGAATATTTTAATATTAATTGACGAGAAAAATAGTCATTTTTCAAACAGTCTCGGATTTCGACGAAACTGATTTCATCGGATCCGTAATGTTATATTTTTGTAAGATTTCAAATTTCGTGTCAATTGGATTTACGGTTTGTCCGAGGCAAGCCAAAACACATAGAAATTAGTTTAACGGATTTAATTTAACTTTGATCGTTTATTTCCGTAACTCGCACATATGATAGAATTGGCTCTCGATACCTATTCCACTATGTCCGGAATGTGGGTTAAACCCTAGAAAATTAGTCGGCATGCTTCGTTCGGAGTTCGGAAAATTTTGGATGAATAGTGTTTTGACAATTTTCTATATAAGGCCGTCTATTTTTCCATTTGCAAACGAAACCCTAGGGTTTCATGTCAATGCTTCAGCCGCCGTTTATTCGATCAATGGCCGAAACTTTGCCTTCTTCCCCTCGATTTCTCTTCTAATCCGTAAACTATTATCGAAAACCCTCAACTGCAATATCGTAGAGCATCTCAAGCTCTACGAATCCAACGGTTATGATCAAGAATAGCATGGTGGATCGACTAGAAATTGCTCGCGTTCGTCGGCCGTTCTTTCACGTTTTCCAAGGGCTTGGGGAAACCGAGCTTCACTCTATTTTGGCTGATGGTGGAGTTCACAGCACTCTTCGTAGTAGCCTTCGATCGATCTATCGTTGAGCGAGGTGGAGGCGATTTAAAGCCCTAGTCGGCCGTTGTTAGGTTTCGAACAACCCTGGGTGTCACGTGGGAGAAGAGAGCACGAGTGGCCTTGATTTCATCTTGGGAATCAACGGCTAGGATCTGATGGTAAAATAAAAAGAATTTGTTTATAGATGTTATTAAAATTTTTGTAATAACATATCTCATGCATACGAGGTAGGAATTGAGCAAAACTGGCAGCGTCAGAATCGCAGCGACGAGCAGCACGCTGTGATGCAGATCTGGAATCGATCCGAGCAAGTGAAAATTTTGCATTAAATCCAATGTCCTCGATTTAATGTAAAATTGAACGCTTGGTGTTTTAAAACGCAGGGTGAGAACTTCTCACTCAATCGTATTTGTTTCGATTTAAATTTTAAATAGTTAGATTTAAAATTACTTGATTGTGTTGATTGTATGCTTGGATGATAATTTGCTATTTGTTGTATTGAAATAGACCGTATACGCCGCATATTAAGCGGAGATTATTTAATAAACACATATACCGCGATATTTTACCTTGAAAATGAAACTGGTATTATATATGTACTTGGAGTTGATTTCCCGCATTATATAGCGGATGAGGCCCTATTGCGCCGCATCATAGCGGATAATATTTTATAAATCTCATATACCGCGATATCCCGTATTGGAATGGGATTGGTATTGTGCTAACATCTATGGATGCAGGGAAATAGGTTGGAGGGATCCAGCTGCATTCCTCACCCGTATTGATTTATTTACGGATATTGTGATATGTTCTGTTATCATATGATATATGATGTTTTGGATGCCGTGATTGTTATATTTAGTGCTGTTGCAGCGTTGGGCCTAATTTGGAAAATTAAAAGTGTTAAAGTGATGATTTCCAAATTTTAAAAGAATTTTTAAAGTGATTTTTGAAAGTATATGTTTTATTAAATTTTGGAATTGATTCATTTTAAATAGAATAAACGTTATAATTTTAATGTTATAAAAATTATGATTTTTGAGAAATATAGTTGAAAATTGATTTTTGAAATATGGAGTTAATGATTTTATAAAATAGTTTAAATAGAGATTTTTGAATTTATTATAAAAGCTTTATATATATAATTTATAAAATTGGATTATTTTTATAAATCAAGTGATGAAATTATAAAGGAGTTTTGAAAATGTTTTAAAATAATGTTATAAATGGATTTTATAAAAGAATAGAATCTACGATTTGTGAAGTTATAAAATGAATGAATTTGTAAATAAAGAATTATAAGTAATTTGCTTATAATTTGGATTTTGGCGTGTAAATGGGATATGGATAGAATTTTTTAATAAAGTGACTCTATAAGTTGAAGTTGTTATAAAATATAAATGGAATTTATAAACATTATTTTATGAATCCAAAAATGACTTATTTTGATAAGTTAATTATTATAGCTTATTAAAGGAGATATATCCACGATTTTGGACAGTGGATAATCCTTTAAATAAAATGTGTAGAAAGCTTGAATTTGGTTAACAAAGTACGTTCACGATTTTGGATAGTACATTATACATTAAAGAAATGTTTTGGGAAGTGATATTTTAAATAGAATTAAAACGATTTAGAAATGTTTTAAAATGTATTAAGTATCGAAACCATAGATTTCATCATTCATTATTGAAATAGACGTTTTCGAGAAATAAAAGGAAATGGTGGACTATAACACTGTTGTTATAGTAAATGATTTTCGAAAGGAAATGTTTTATATAGTATTGGGATTTATATATCTATCTTAATTTCGAATCCCTATACTAGGGATTTTGAGTTGTCGTAACGATGTTTTACGCAACATTCGTTTTGACTCAAATAAATGTTTTTAAGGGAATGTTTTCCTTAAAGAATAAAATATATACTTAATTGTGATTTAACTATATTGAATATTTTCCAAATGTTGAAAATAAATAGATTTGTGAATTACTTATTATTAAATAAGTATGGAAATGTTTTTCCAATATGAAGCGAAATGTTTTGAGATTATATCTTTTAAAGGTAAATTGAAAAGTCATTTGAAATTGTTTTCAAACGGTTAAAGTGTGGAAAAAAATATATCTTGTAAAGATATTTTTGAAAAATAAATAATTTGGGAAATTATTTGGAATCTGGTGATGTTGTGCATATTTATTGATAGTTAAATAACCGACTATCAATATTTACCTTTAAATGGGTATTTGATGTGATTTGCTTGCATTTGAATGCTACACTTATTTTAAAATAAGCGCTCGTTATTCGGTTTAGCCAGGAGAGGACCTTTGGGTCATAAATCCCATTCCGAATAGTGATATGTCGAAATGGATAGCATTTGAAGACCGGTGTTGAGGACCTGATATTTTCGAAAATACGGAAGGATTACCGTCGAATGACTCTACATCGGCTGATCTCCGATATAGAGATTTTAATCACCCTTTGTGATGGGAATTCCAGATGTGATTAGTGAATATCCGGATTGCAAGGGATTCTTTGGAAGTGCCTTCGGTTCAGTTAGATCCTGGAACGGACTTGTATAGATGTGTGTCTGACGTTACAATTTGAGATATAAAGCTGGTTTCTATCAAATACATTTCTGTTGGTGGCAGAGAATTTATTCTCTTAGCTTAACACCCTTCTCTGAGACGTACGAGCTTAGAGGTTATGTAGTTGATGGTTGCTGGTGATATATTCCCAATTTGGTAACGTGGCATGCTGAGTGCTGCTGATCATTTGTTGATCAAAGCGTGGCTTTTATGAAAAGCGTAGCTTTGTGGATGATACTTCGTCGGACCTCACACCCCGGTAATGGTCAAAACAGGAAAGATGCAGCAAGGTTATTCGGGGATAACGCCCCCTTAGTGTATGTCATTTCCTTCTGGAAGAGGTGGTATCATGATATGGATCCCAAGTACTTAACCTATGTTGTTGCTGCAAAAAATTTTCTTTGTGGTTGTTGGTGAATCCTGGGATTTAGGTCGGTTATGACCAAGGGATGGCATACTCGTGTCAGTAGTTACTCAGCTAGGGGTAACCCGGCCTTATGTTGGCAGAGATCCGGTTAGGTTCTCGGGGCGTCTTTCCAGAGGCGTACCCATGTGGCAATGGGAGGTTCCTTGGCCTGACCATTTGTTGGAAATCCAAAGAAACAATACGAGCCTTGTACAGTTTTAGTTGTATAACCTGCCATTTACTTATAGTGGCGCCCCCACTGTTTAGATGGTAGCTATAGTAGGCATACGATAATGGTCGTATGTTGGCTAAGATTTATATTATACTTTTGAAATTTTTTCCTACACTTTGCACTTATAATAATAATCAAAGAAATTTGCGTATCAAGCATGTTTGATTATCATAAGGAGAAATCTCCCCCGATTCTGCATTTGCATTGTATGCGTGTGCGGGAGGCCTTATAGCAGTTACATTTTCTAAAAGCATTGCGGATCTATTTTAAAAATATTTCTTTGTTTGTCTTTAAAGATAAACTGTTTTAAGTTCTCACACCAGTCCCATGACTGACCTGGAGTTTTGTTGTTCCCTTCCTAAACTCTGGGTGCCCACCAATTTCCACACGGCCAGTCTAGAGTCAGGTTATCAGGATATTCTGGAATTTAGGAGTTGCTGTGGAGATTTGGAGACAAGCTGGATGGCGTGGTGTATCAACTAGTATATAATATTTCTTTTCCGTTGTTTGTTGTTGTAAACTCTGACAATGTAATGTAATGTGGTGTAATGTAATAACTGATAAAGTTCTTTGTTTTAAAGATATTCATTTATCTTTTATATGTTGTTCCATTGCGATTGTGAGATTATGATATTGTTCTGTTGCTTCTTCTTTCTTACTTCTTCTATCTTTTTCTTCTTCTTTAACCCTAACAATTCGATTTTTCGGCCTTCGATTGCTCGGCAGTTGATACAGTGGATGTATTAATGTCGATTTTCGAAAGTCGAAAATCTGAATGTTACAGTATCTTAAAAAGTTTCAGGATGAACAGAGGATTGCCACTTCACATTCATCTATGTTAAAACCGTGATGTGCAAACATTCGTGTATGTTAAAATAGTTTCAGAAGGCAAAGAAAATGTACAGGTTCACATTCAAGGTAAGTTTTCAACTTTCAAAGAACGGTTTCAAATGTATGTACCACTTCACAAAAGTATCCATACAAAACAAGACAGTTTCCAAGGTATGAGAAAAAAGAGCTGACAAAACTCATAGGCAGGACGGTTAGAAATATTAGCAGAAACAGTGCATAACATTCCTAAATTAGAAAGGGCTCCTCTAATGATTCCACATGGAAAATACTAGTACATGTTTGTAGCTCAAACAATTTGGCCATTGGCAGGGGCCTCTGGGTGGAATCAAGGGATAAGTGTGAGAGCTACTGGAACTTGCTGTCTTGCAGCACAAATGTACCTCTATGGTGGTTTGTCTATAAGTTATCGATTTGCTTTTTGAACACCTCAAACCAAAAAAATGTAACGACTCAGAATTTCGATCCCGAAAATTCCAAATAGTTATGAAAAGAAGAAAAGAGATAGAAGAAGAAACAGAAATGAAACACAGAATCTCACATTCGCAGCGGATCAAAATATAATATCAAATACAATAACAGTTATACAAGGAAAAAAACTGTATCGGTTAATTCACATCAATACATCAGAGCTACAACATTTCACAGTCATTGGACAGTTAAAAACAACTTATCCCGGATAAATAACAAGATATCACAGCAGAATACACTCCATATGTTCCCGCCATCCAGCTTGCCTCCAGAGCTCCAGAATGTCCTTACCTGAAAATCTATAATACTCGGTCTGACCCAGGTGTTACTTTTTGCGTATGAACTTGATTTCATCTACACGTTCTATAAATCTAGGTCCATCCATATGTTAGAACCTCAATTGTCGGATTTTAATGACAACAACTATACAATTATGCTAAAGAATCTCAAAGCTAATTTGCAGATACATGAGCATCAAAAAAAGATAATCAAATACGTTCAAAATGAAGATGCACAGTACAAAAGGATGAAAGAATATATATGGAGATACAAGAAGAGATATATACGATAGAGACAAGATGAAGGTGACAAACAAAGTATTATTAGTCATATGGTGTCGTGTCTAGAGTTTACAAATGTTAAAATCTTCTCAAAATGATACACACACGTATACATTCATATTTTAAATGAAAAATCAAGTTTTCAAAAATTGCATGGAGCGGGACTCAAACCCGGGTCATCAGTTCAGAAGGCAAGTGCTCTAACCGTTTGAGCTATGCAAATTTTTTGTTACAGGCTAACTTGACATCTGAATAATGTCATTCAGACGTCTGAATGCTGAAATAAAATTATGGTTCCACAATATTCATACGTCTGAATGAAAATATTCAGACGACTGAATAAAGCCAGAAATAGCCTATTTTCGTTTCAACTTAATTCAGAAGTTTGAATTATTTTATTCAGAAGTCTGAATATTCTTAACAGTTATTTTCATGAATAGACGCTTCTCTTCACCGAAGAGAAACGTTTTCAAAATCAATGGTTGCACTTGTTTTTTTTTTCAATATAACTTTTCATTTATAATTGCAACTCTTTATACACTATAAATAGATTATAAAATTCAACAAACAATTCACTGAATTTACTCTTAACATTCTTAAATTCTCATCTATTCTCAAGTTTTCATATTGCACTCAAATTGCTTACATACTTTGATCATTGATCACTTTATCTTCCACAATTATCAAAGCACGTTACACTATATATCATAAAGGAGAAGATTATAGGAAGATTGTACTTAAGTGACTTATCAGTGCTATTTAAGAACACATTACAGTCAGATACATTTGTTACTTCTAAAGAAGTCATGTTCGATTGCACAGGCGGTAGAAGTCCTATTCGGTTGCTCAGGCGGTTGAAGTCCTGTTCGGTTGCTCAAGCGGTGTAAACCCATTCCTTCGGGTTAAGTGAGGGTTGTTTTAGTGAAATTCCAAAAGGATTCTGGGACTGGACGTAGGACGGTGCTCCAAAACAGTATAAAAATCTTTGGTGTCATTTTCTTCACTGCATTTATTGTTTATTTACTTATTCCGCACAAATAGTTTATCCATATTACTCGATCCTATAGCATTGCTTTTTCATTTGGTATCAGAGCAAGGTTTCATATACCGTAACATAGTTATTTGATTCCTTGCTAATATGGATAGTAACACTAGCACAAGTACTATAAGCACTAACACCAGTTTTATAGAAGGTCAATCCACTGCATGACCTTCATTCTTCAATGGTTTGAACTATAATTATTGGGCTACTCGTATGAGAATCTATATGCAATCAAATAGTTTTGAATCATGGAATATCACACAACATGAATACACTCTTCCTATAGGAGAATACTCCACATGGACAAACACATAAAAATTAGATGCCTTTGCCAATGCAAAAGCTATGAACATGTTACTTTGTGCACTAGATAGAAATGAATTTAATCGTGTTAGCATGTGTCAAACTACTTATGAAATTGGATTTCAACAAATATGGTAAATCTATTTTATTTTTTTATTTTTATTTTTTCTTCATAATCAATAATGAGTTTATCTCGTTATTTACAAGTTATTTTATATATTTTATTATATTCCCTCATTCTTTTTGATAATGACAAAGGGGGAGAAATTCATATGCATATTAATAGAGGGAGATATTATACTGAGGGGGAGATGTTATACTAGGGGGACTTTAAACATATTAATATTATTTTTTATATAGAATGAATTTTTTTTAAAATTGTATAATTGTCATCATCAAAAAGGGGGAGAATATTAGAACTTCAATTGTTGGATTTTAATGATAACAACTATACAATTATGCCAAAGAATCTCTAAGCTAATTTGCAGGTACATGAGCATCAAAAAGAGATAATCAAATACGTTAAAAATGAAGATACACATTACAAAAGGATGAAAGAATATATATGAAGATATAAGAAGAGATATATACGATAGAGACAAGACGAAGGTGGCAAAAAAAGTATTATCACTCATAGAGTGTCGTGTCTAAAGTTTACAATTGTTAAAATCTTCTCAAAATGATACACACACATATACATTCATATTTTAAATGAAAAATCAAGTTTTCAATAATTGCATGGAGCGGGACTATGGAGCGGGACTATGGAGCGGGACTAGAACCCGGGTCAATAGTAAAGAAGGCAAGTGCTCTAATCATTTAAGCTATGGTAATTTTTTGTTACAGGCTAATTCAGACGTCTGAATAATGTCATTCAAACGTCTGAATGCTAAAACAAAATTATGGTTCCACAATATTCAGACGTCTGAATGAAAATATTCAGAAGGCTGAATAAAGCCAGAAATAGCCTATCTCCTTGCTGTTTGCATTTCAACTTAATTCAGAAGTCCAAATTATTTTATTCAGAAGTCTGAATATTCTTAACAGCTATTTTCATGAATAAACGCTTCTCTTCACCAAAGAGAAACGTTTTCAAAATCAATGGTTGCACCTTCTCTTTTCAATATAACTTTTCATCTATAGTTGCAACTCTTTATACACTTAAATAGATTATAGAATTCAACAAACAATTCACTGAATTTACTTTTAACATTCTTGAATTCTCATCTATTCTCAAGTTTTCAAGTTGCACTCAAATTGCTTACATACTTTGATCATTGATCACTTTATCTTCCACAATTCTCAAAGCACATCACACTGTATACCATAAAGGAGAAGATTATAGGAGGATTGTACTTAATTGACTTATCAGTGTTATGTAAGAGCACACTACAATCAGATAGATTTCTTATTTGTGAAGAAGTCCTGTTCGATTGCTCAAGCGGTAGAACTCCTATTCGGTTGCTTAGGCGGTTGAAGTCCTGTTCGGTTGCTCAGGCGGTGTAAACCTACTCCTCCGGGTTAAGTGAGGGTTGTTTTAGTGAAATTCCAAAAGGAGTCAGGGACTGGACGTAGGATGATGCTCCGAACCAGTATAAAAATCTCTGGTGTCATTTTCTTCACTGCATTTACTGTTTATTTTCTTATTCCGCACGAATAATTTATCCATATTACTCGATCCTATATCATAGCTTTTTCACCGTGGTGTACCTGTATAGCACATAGGAAGTTACTATTTAAGATAATACATATGAATAGGTAGTTAACAAGTATATGTAGGATCTTTGTTATGTAAACCTATGTACCATCTGTATTCATTTACTCTTTTCTGAACTAAAAGACTTGTTCAACTTTGTTTATTACTTCCATTGTTAGTAAGATGACTATTGCAGGTATTGCAAGCTTAGTGGCCATGCTATTTGCTTTCACCATATTCTTTCAATGTTGTTTTAAATCATGAGTTAATTTGGTTCATTATTACTCGTATAGCTTATCATATCTACATATGTAATATCATCTTTCAGACTGTCTAAGTAATCCAGTCTACATGATAATAGTAACATATGTTAATCCTAATAATACAATAGTTTTGATTGACATGGCTATAATGCAATACAAGATAAATAACATTTTTTAACTAAAGATGTTAAGAACTTAAGTATGTAGAAAAGAATCAATTGACTAAATATGTTTATTGTATAATACAAAGAGTAGATGAATATGAAAACTGTAGAAAATCACCACTAACGACCAAACTCCTCATAATCATAAGCCTAGAACACAGTAACAGTAGCCCAAAAAAACAAAATCAAGCCTAACCCAATCATTTACGTACCAATCAACCTCAAAATGTTCCAATGGCGGAAATCTAACACGAAGGCGAATGGGTGAATAGGTGTCGACTACTTGGATCACTCTAGCTCGTTGTAACGACCCCCAAATTCATCACTTTAATTTTTTTTAATATTCAAATATAAGATTTTTTGACATAAATGATAATGTTCTAAACAATAAATAATATTGGTAATCTTATTTTGAATAAATATATACAAAAATATGTATACTTTGGAATGTATATCAATAAAATAACCGAAAACCGTTTCATCAATAAACAACTCTTAGACCATCTGACATCGTGCACGGAGTTGGATGCATACACTCATTTGAATACGAGTGAGAATATGCAATAAAATTATTTATTTTATTGAAAATATTTTTTTTTTGACATCATCAATGATATCGCTATTTTGGAATAAACGATTTTTCGAATTTAAATTGAGTTTAAATGATTAATAATTATTTTAAGTATTAAATAAGCCTTTTTAAGTTTTATATAATGATTGAATTATTATTTTCAAACTTTCTTTTCAAATATATATATATATATATATATATATATATATTAAATAAAAAGTGAAAATATGACCGAAAATCGAAATAGGTAGTAAGGATGTTGTTTGTTATAAATGCCAGAAGAAAGGCCATTTTGCAACAAACTATAGGAGTCCCAAGATGCAGAAGCAGCAGTAAGAAATCGTCTCTCCTATGGTTCATAAGAGTATTTGTTACAATTGCCATTAGTCGACTCATTGGAAAAACAAGTGTCCGTTAATGAAGAAAGGAGAATAGATAAAGGTTTATGCTGTAAAGAATGAACCTTTAACCTCTGAAGATGTGAAGGGCAAGGGAGTCCTAGAAGGTAATTTACGAGTTAATGATATTTCAATTAGTGTATTATTTGATACTGGGCTTCACATAGTTTTATTGCTAAGAAATTGGTTGGTAAGTTAAACCTTACCCCACAAATAGTAGAAACCCTCATCCGCTTATCTAATCCCATAGGCAGTATCACCAATCTTTATATGATCTATACAAATATACAAGTTAACTACCAAACCATCAATTCTTATGCGACCTATTTGTCCTTGATTTTATTGGGATTGATATTTTACTCGGAATGGATTGGCTATCCAAGTATAGAGTTATTCTAGACTGCAACAATCGAATGATTATATTAAAAGCTGTGACCGGAAGGGTGTCAGACCGAATAATATGTGAAGGATCTAGTCTAGTAAGAGACAACTTCGTGTATGCGTTTGATTCATCTCAAATGAACTTGGAAATAACATCAATTATTATAGAATTTTCAAGATGTTTTCGTGGAAGTTAAAAATTTTCCCCCGCATCAATAAACTGAATTCTGTATTAACTTAGTCCCTTATGTCAGACCCGTTATTCACCATATTCATAGGGTAGCTATAAAAGAAAGATTGAGTTAGTATAAGAAACTGATGAATTACTAAAAGAAGGGGCTAATTAGACCAAGTCGCTTGAGTTGGGGCATAGTCGTAGTTTTTATGGCAAATTCCGATGGCTTCCTCAGATTATGTGTTGACTATGGAGACCTAAATAAGAAAACGATTAAAAACAAGTATGCTCTACCCTGCATAGATGACTTGTTTGATCAATTACGTCATGCTTGAATATTCTCGAAAATGGATCTAGCTACCATATTCCATCGGTTGAGAATAGCAGAAGATTGCATTCCCTTGACTGAATTACGACGGCCAGATAATTTCAATAAATGGTTGGTCATGCATTTTGGGCTAACCAATGTACCTGCCTATTTTGTTAACCTTATGAATAGAGTACCGAGAGACGCGCTCAACAAATTTGTGTTAGTCTTTATTGATGATATTCTAATGAGCATGATGGCATTTTGGAGATTGTGTTGGAGATATTGAGAAGGAATGTGCTGAAAGCAAAATTTTCAAAACGTCATTTCTGGGAAAAAGAGGTAAGATTCTTGGGGCATATTGTGTCAGGAGATGGAGTTTCAGTAGACTTAAGAAAAATATCAGCTATGCAAGATTGGAGACAACCATAGACTCCGAAGGACATCCTAGCTTCTTGGGATTAGCTAGATATTACTGGAGGTTTATTCAAGACTTCTCCAAAATTTCCTCTTACTTAACAAAGCTGACAATGAAGGATGCTAAGTTTGAATGGACACAGATATGCGAAGAAGCATTTCAGGAACTCAAGAAAAGGTTAACTATTGGTCCCGAATTAGCTATTTCCGACGAAAGCGATGGTTTGACCATGTATATTGATGCTTGTAGAAAAGGAGTAGGTGAAGTTTTGATGCAACATGGAAAGGTCATCGCATTTGCTAGAAAACGACTGAAGATCCACGGAAGGAATTATCTGACACATGACTTAGAATTATTAGCCGTCTTGTTCGCATTAAAAATATAGAGACATTATTTGTTGGGTAAGAGTCCTTTAGGAATTATTTTAATAAACTTTAGTTTCCCTTTGTAAATAATATTCCTTCCTTAAATAGGTGAAAAGTTTGATATCTTCGAGGAGCATAAATCTTTAAAATATCTTTTCACTTAGAAGGACTTGAATATGAGAAAACAATGTTGGCTAGAATTCCTTGCATCGTATGACTTGGATTTTTTATATACATTAGGAAAAGCCAATGTTGTGGTAGATGCGCTAAGTAGAAAGCAGGCCATCATAGCTCATTTAGTGGTGCGTCCAGCATTGATTTTTTGTATAAAGAAGAATCAACTCAAGGATCCAATTTTTGCAATGATAGCTAGAGAAGTAGAGGATAATATGATACTAGGAAGATGGATAGGATTCAAAGTGGACAAGCAAGGAATTTTAAGAACAAATGGAAGGATATATGTTCCCAATGTTGATGGGATTAGACAATAAGCTTTAACTAAATGTCACAACTCTTCACTCACAATACATCCCAGAGTTATGAAGGTGTATAGAGACATGAAAAAGACATTCTGGCGGGATGGTATGAAGAGAGACATTTGCATCCATGTGAGTAGATACGTAAATTGTCAACTGGTCAAGAGTGATCAGTAAAAGGTTGCCAAAATACTCCAATCACTCGAGATTTCAAAGTAGCAATGGGATCAAAAATCCATGGATTTCATCGATTGCTTGCCTCGTTCAAGTAAAGGGAATGAAGGCATATGAGTTATTATTGATAGATTGACTAAAAGCGCACATTTCATCACAGTAAAGCCCGCAAGAAAAGCCTCAAGCTTAGTTAAGATATATATGAGGGAGATTGTTTGACTACATGGAGTTCCAACCAGCACCATAAGCGATCGAGACCCAATCTTTACCAATCAATTCTAGGAAGACTCACAGACAGCTTTGGGAATGAAGCTGGATATAAGCACAGTATATCATTGCCAGACTAATAGGAAAACCAAAAGAGTAAACAGAGTATTGGAGAATCTTCTAAGAGCATGTGTATTAAACTTTGGAGGTTCATAGGAGAGCCACCTTCAGTTGGTAGTATTCTTTTATAATAACAACTATCAGTCCAATATTGGTATGGAACCTTATAAAGCCTTGTATGGTCACCCGTGTAGATCCCTAGCATATTGGATCGAAATGGGAGATCAGTTAGTACTTGGTATTGATATGATCTGAGAAGCTTTGGTGAAAGTGGACATAATCAGAAAGAAACAGAAGGAAGCAAAAGTAGACATAAGAATTACGTCGATCAAAGATGCAGAAATTTAAAATTCTTAATTGGAGACAAAGTATTTCCAAAGATCTCTCCGATGAGGGAAGTCGTGAGATTTGGAAGAACTAGCAAGCTGGCTCCTCGATATTTTTGACCATCTTCCATTCTAGACCGGATTGGCCTATCAAGTGGAACTATCAGAGAGGTTGTTGGGTGTACCAATGTGTTTCACATATCTCATTTATGTAAGTATGTGAATGATTTGGAACAAATCATAGAAACAACTACCCAGGAAGATTTAGAAGTGCAGCCCAATTTTACAGTCATCAAACAACCTGATAAAATCGTGGATCATGATGAGAAGAGATTAAGAAGAAAAGTTGTGCAAATGGTTAAATTCAATGGAGTGGTGATGCTAACGACTGTATATAGAAAATAGAGAATAGGAAAAAGAAGGCATATCTAGAGTTTAGGATGGATATATAAATTGTATATATTACATAGAGTTATACTCACCACCTGTGGTATAGTGACTTATCATAGCTTTGTATATATTTCATCATATATGATATGTTCCTTTTGAGTTGTCTTCTTCTCATCTTTAATTCCGAGGACAAAATTCTTTTAAGGAGGGAAGTCTATAATGACCCGCAAACCCATTACTTTAGAATTTTTGTAAACTAGATAATATTGGTAATCTTATTTTGAATAAATATTTACAAAAATATGTATATTTTGAAAGATATCAATAAAATAACAGAAAAACGTTAAATAACTCTTCGACCATCTGACATCATGCACGGAGCTGGACATATACACTCATTCATGAATATGAGTGAGAATATGTAATAAAATTACTTATATTATTTTCGAAAATGAAATCTGTTTACGACATCATCAATGATATCACTATTTTTGAATAAAGATTTTTTGAACTTAAATTGAGTTTAAATGATTTAATAATTATTTTAATACTAAATAAGCCCTTTTAAATTTTATATAATAGAAATATTATTTCAAACTTTGTTTACAAAAAAAAATTAAATAAAAAGTGAAAATATGACCGAAAATCAAAAACAGAATCCATAACGATTTGACGTACAAAAGTTGCGCAACGTTGTGAATCATTTGAGATATACATATGCACCCATACAACACATTCACATGCACATGAACACATATACAAATACATATATACATATACACATAGAAATATGCTTATACAATTATATATATATATGAAAATATATAAGATTTTTCCCAAAAACTTAACCGTTACGTAAACCCAATATCCACATATTACACATAAGCACATGGCCATGCACATGGGGAGAGGGATGGTCGATCAAACATGACGAGGGGAGAGGGTGGTTGTGGTGGTGATGAAGTAGTGACGTATTTATGTATAAATATCATGATATTTTCATTCTCATTTTTCCTTATTAATAGCACCCACCTCTCATCACTTCATTCACATTTTTCTTCATAAAATTCCAAAACTATTTCAACTGCTTCTTCTGTACATTAATGGCTTCCATAGCCTAAGAATGAAAATATTACAAAATCAAAAAAAGTTATGCTAAAATTGATCGAAATCTATACCACTTCAAACCAAAGTTCAAGCTAGTAGTCTCTTCCTTCCTCCACCAAGGCTATGTGCAACCAAGCCATCCACCACCATTTTCCAAGCAAGGCCGAGCCTTCTAAGCCTCTAAGACCAAGGCTGAACCCCAAGGAGCAATTGGGCTAGTAGTCGTGAGCTCCGATTCTGAGTTAGCAGAGCTATAGTCGTTTTATAGTTAGCTTGATCAAAAATCATGTGAGAAACAATATCTATTGTTATATGGTACCCCGGTCCAGCTATATTAGGCTAATCACACAAGGTATATTCGATCATTGATGAAAGGAACGACCGTGGGGCAATAGTCATAGGACCCATATATAGAGTCCGGATAGTTATACGAATCACGGCTTGAGCATAGTTGATAAATAGAGAGTGTTAGATGTCAAAGAGATGGATGTTAGCTTGGATAAAATAGGGGATGGTTTGGTCGTTTGCTAATATGGATGAAGCACTTGAGGGTCGGCTTAGTTGTGAGAAGGGCTAAGGATGGGCATAACATGTTTGGATCGGCATAACATGTTTGGATTGGCATAATGTGATGGGTCAGCATAGTGTGTTCAGGTCGGCATAGAATATTTGGAAGGATGGATGGACATCAGCCTAGTGGTGTGAGTCTTGGAGGGAACCGAAGGGCATGACTTGAGAAGGTTGAATCGGTAGAGCGCTCGCATGGAATATGGGTCGGTATTACCTTGACCAGGTTGAGGTTAGAACTAAAGCGTGATGATAGTCTACAATTACAAACACTATGATATTTGAAGCAACATCAATAAAACTATAAGAAAGCCACTATAAGGGTCGCTAGCCCAAACTCAACCCCATGGAGGAATCGGTAATGACCCCTATCTAGTGAGAGTTAGGCCTAGCCCTCCCTATGGTGGGCCCGTATAGTTGAGGGGGTTAAGATGCCAAAGTTTCAGTCAGGTTGAAGCATGCCTTCATCTATGAATATGGGCATATTAGGCCATTTTGTGAGACCCTCAAGTGTAACTCTACCGTTATTGTAACAATTTCATTTTGTTCTTTTCTAATCTCTTGCCATTTCTTGCTGATTGTAACTATATAGTGAATTGCGAACAATAAAGAGAGTATTCGAAGTGGATGTAGGCAATCAACGCTGAACTACTATAAATTATGTTGTTTTTGCTTTCTGTTGCATTTTTCTTAATATTCAGTACGATTCCTTTGTTTTCATTTAATTTCTTCATTTATTTTGCTACTTAAACCTATCCCTGGATGTTTATGGCCAATTTGGTTGCAAATATTTTAGTGCTTTCACTGAGAAAGTCGATTCTCAGGCTATTAGGATCACTTTTGTTGCTACCGAATTGAAGAAATCCCACGAAGGAGATCCAGGTTCATTTTTAGAGACTTGTAGATACTATTCAGATTTTTCAAGATCTAAGCACGGGAATCTAAGATGGTACGGCGCACCAGATCTACTTCCATAATGTTGATGCCAACGAAACTGCCAGTGTCCAACAAGCGACCCAAGCAACCAACCTGCTAATGTGAATGTGAAACCTACTGCAGTTGGAACCCTGATGATTCCATTACCCAAGCTGAATTTAATGACTTGATGAGGGAGTTGATGAAAAGTCGTAGGCAGTTAAACTAGCAAATCCAGGATAATGCCAACCTGATTAACAAGATTGCTCAACAGCAGCGCCAAAGCGCCGGAGGAGGTCTCACTTCATACTCGACGTCAGATAGTTCAACTTCTTTAGTGAAACATCATAGGTAAAGGCGCAACAGAGTCGAAGCAGCATGAGCAGGAACATCGGAGCAGCATTTAGCTGACCACCATGGCCTGCCAAGCCGGTTCAGTACCGATCCATCAACGAGGGGGATGGCTCCTCAACTACAACTGAAGGGCTGTACTCGAATCAGATTCAAGAACTTGGACACTAAAGCATGCTTGGGTGCTAATCAACAACCTCTCCAGAATGATAATGAATTGAATGCTCAAAATTTACATCAGGAAGATGGTAGGCCAAGGAGGTGTGACATGGCCCGAAGACACCAACCGAAACATTCACGTGAGGTGGAGCATGACCATCACTTGGCGCCACCTATCCAGACATCGGATTTATTTGCAATGGTCAGATAGCTAATGAAGGAAAACAAAGGCTTGACAAACGACGACTAGGGAATTTCTAGGAGCCACACCCTATTTACCGATAGTATTTTACATGCGGAGTATCCTAGAAAGTTTAACATGCCTCCAATGCTTACTTATGAAGGGAAAACTGACCCCATGCAGCATATCATAAGGTACGAATGGTTGATGGACTCGGAAATAGCGAGTGATGCTACCAAGTGTAGATGCTTCCCCATAACCTTTTTTGGGATTGCTATGATGTGGTTCACAAGACTGCCTCTACGATCAATCTCGAGATTTGATGAGTTGGCAAAAAGATTTGTGGAGTAGTTCAGGATCCACGCTACTCACCCCAAATATGTGATGTCATTGTCCAGTGTCATCCAGGCTCTAGGGGAATCACTGAAGGGCTACTTGCAGAGATTTCATGTTCCTACCACTAAAGTTAGTAACCCTAATGACCATGTGATACTTATGGCCATGACAAGAGAGGTTGACCCTGAATCTGAGTTTGGTGATTGGCTTGCTGGAAAACTGCCGACCATGTTGGAGCGCTTCTCCTCAAAGGCGGCCCGGTTCATTAGAAAAGAAGAGGCCAAATTATCTAGAAAACACAATGCTACAGGGCCAAGTGGAGAAGCAGTACAGAGCAACATTGCTGTAAAGCAATCTAGCGATACTTATGGGAAGATTCAGGTCAATGTCCAAAATAAGCCAAGACAACAAAAAAGGAGTGGAAAGGAAATGGCGAATGAAAAAGGGAGCCTAAAAAGTGGAGGTCTAAGTTTCCTTTATATAACGACTATATACCTTTGAATGCATCCCTGGAGAACATCTATCTGTCCACCTGTAATACTTTCCAATATAGGAAGCCACATCCAAAAGAATCGACTGAGGAACAAAAGTAAACCGAGAAGTACTATCAGTTTCATGAATTTTATGGACACAATACTGATGAGTGTAGGCGCTCCATGATGCCATTGAGAAATTGATTCGGTAGAAAAAGTTGTAGCAGTTTGTCAAGAATCTGCATGATGGCGGACATGGAACTTCTGATCCCAATCGAGGGCAAGCTCCACGCCGGGCTAAGGAGTCCACTCTGACCGGTGTGAAGTTGGTAATAAACACGATAGTTGGTAAACCACACCCTAGTTCAATGATACATGTGGACTTTGAATGTTGTTCGAATACGGATGGAACTCCGGCCAAGCCACAGCTTACAATAACGGATGATATAATACTCAGAAGCAGAGATGACGATAGAGTAGAGGCCTCTACTATTGATCCGATGGTTATCTCTGCCATGATTGGCCCCGCTCTAGTGAGAAGAATTTTGATTGATTGGGGAAGCTTCGTGAACATTATCTTTAAGAAGGCATATGATCAAATGAGGATGGAAGTTAAGGACTTGAAACCATCTAAAGCTTGTATACACGATTTTAATGGTGTGGCTACCGAGGCGATTGGTTATGTAGAATTATCGGTCGAATTAGGGGAAAGTGAACGTAGGAGTGTGTACATCCCACCTTTTATTGTTTTGGATGTTGATTCACCGTACAATGTTTTCTGAGGCGTCTGGCCTTGGCTGAATTTTGGGCAACTCTTTCCCTATGGTGTTTGGCATTGAAATTTACAACTAATAACGAAGTAGGAATTGTGTATGATGACCAAGCGATTGGGCATGCCTATTATGCAGCTGAGTTGAGAGAGGTTCAGTGGAAAGAGAATGGGAAGGGTATGGACAAGTCTGTTTGCATCTTAGTCACTGAAGATTGAAAAATAGCGCTTGAGACTTAGCTTGGGTACTACATTCAGTTCTACAGAGATATAGTTCCGAGGAATGATGAGAAGGAGACCAAGGCAATGCCGGCTGAGCTGACGAATGATATCACAGTCAGCTATGACAACCCATCGCGGGTGCTGAAGATTGGATCGCAACCCAGCCCATCAATGATGAGAGAACATACTGATTTCCGCCGGGGAATCTAGATGTATTCACTTGGACTCATTCTGACATGTGAGGGATCTCACCTATCATTGCAATACATGCATTAAACGTTGAACCAAAACATGTTCCGGTGAAACAAAAAAGACGAGACATGGATCCAGAGAGATCCGTGGCTCTTAAAGAGGAGGTAGATAAACTTAGAGCCAACAGGTTTATTCATGATGCCCTCTATCCTGAATGGATATCTAACCCTGTGCTGGTGAATAAGGAAAATGGAAATGGAGAACGTGTATTGACTATTCGGACCTGAATAAGGCATGCCATAAGGATAGTTTTCTCCTTTCTAGAATTGATCGGCTAGTTGATTCAACTGCAGGACATGAATCGTTATCTTTTATAGATGCATACTCGAGGTATAACCAAATCCCTATGCACGTCCCAGATCAGGAGCACACCAGTTTTATCATGGATGTTGGGTTATACTGTTATGTAGTAACGTCATTTGGATTAAAGAAAGTAGGAGCGACCTATCTACGTTTGGTTAACCAAATGCTTAAGGATCAGATTGAGAAGACAATGGAAGTCTATGTGGATGACATGCTCATGAAGTTACGGCGATCAAACAACACATTCAAGACTTACCGAAGGTGTTCAGTATCCCTCGATTTTATAGCATGAAAATCAACCCTTTGAAGTGCTCGTTTGGTGTCGCGTTAGGGAAGTTCATAGGCTTTATTTTCAATGCATGAGGAATTGAAGTGAATCGAGAAAAGATTCAAGCCATTCGGGATATCAAGCACCCAAAATTATTAAGCAAGTGTAGAGCCTAAATGGAAAGGTCGTTGCTTTGAGTTGGTTCATCTCTAGGGCGACCAATAAGTGCATTCCTTTCTTCGATTTGATAAGGAAAGGGAAGAGGAATTTCGAATGGATGCAAAATTGTGAAGGCACATTTCGAGCTTAGTGAGTCATTTGGAGGGACCCCCTGTTTTTTCAAAGTCGGTAGATCATAAGGAGTTGTGCATTTACTTAGCTGTATCGCCACATGCCATAAGTGCGCTTTGATTCGTAAGGAGAACCAGATGCAAATATCGGTGTACGTCAGTAAACAATTAACGAGGGCAGAAAGAAACTACCCGAAGATAAGCATACTGCTTAATGATCGCATTGCGTAAACTTTACACATACTTTTAGGCACATCCAATCAATGTCTACACCGATCATCATTTATGATAGGTCCTACAATGACCCGAGACATCTGGAAGGCTGCTTAAGTGGAACATCGAGCTCAGTCAGTTCAACATTACATATCTACCTCTAAGAGGTATCCAGGGACAAGCATTGACAGATTTCATAGCAGAGTTTACCATGTAGGACGAGCCCGTAGAGAGAGGTGTAATCCCTATTGCATGATGGAAGCTATATACTGGTGGAACATCCAATAATCGTTATTCTGGAGCAGGCATCATTTTGTAACTCTTGAGAACCGGTCAATTTGCTAGGCTTTGAAGCTTGAATTCCCTAATACGAACAACTAAGCTGAGTATGAGGCATTAATTGCTAGAGTTAAGCTTGCTAGAGAGCCCGGGGTGAAATCTATCGAAATCTTTTCCGACTCGCAATTGGTGGTGTACTAGGTTAGAGGTAACTACCATGCAAAGGGACAACGGCTTGCCCCAAATCTTACCCGAGTTCAAGAGTTGTTGGCAGATATCAAATACTATGACATTTCGCATAACCTACATGAAAAGAACAGAGAAGCTGACTTGTTGGCAAAGTTCGCGAGCACTGGTGATGCACAACAGATGGGATTGGTTCCAGTCGAGACACCACATATTCCAAGCATAAATGTTATGGAAGTAAATCAAGTATCGAAATGGAGCCTGAAAAGGAATCATGGATTACTCCATTTCAAGAATACCTATTGCATGGAATCTTTCCTGAGAAGAGAAACGAAAAGCGACAGGTCCTTCATAAAGCTTCACGGTATGTTGTGCAAGAAGGAATTATGTATAGAAAGGGGTTCTTTGTTCCCTTATTTCGATGTATCGCCTATGACGAGATAAAGCATGTATTTAAAGAAGTCCATGAGGGAGAATGTGGTGATCACACTAGGGGACATGCTAGCAGAAAGTTACTCCGTTATGCGCATTAGTGGCCACTGTGAACCGGGATGCCGCCGATTATGTGAGACGATGCGACAAATGCCAGATATATGCAAAAGCCCTAAGAGCACTACCGACAGAGATCATGCAAATGGTTATTCTATGGTCATTCACTGTATGGGGAATCTCTATCATTGGCTCTTTTCCACTTTCCAAAGGAGGCACGAATTATGCAATTTTCGCTATTGACTACTTCACCAAATGAGCTGAAGTGGAGCTGTTAGCTAGATTACAACTAAGAAACTGATCAACTTTGTTGTTTGGTACATTGTGTGTCATTTTGGTCTTCCATGAATTATCGTGACTAATAATGGGACTCAATTTGATAGTGATGAGTTTAAGGAGTTTTGCTGGAGATATCACATTGAAAAGAGATTTGCGACAGTTGCTCACCCTCAGACGAATGGACAATTTGAAGCTGTAAACAAGATTATAAAGTCTATCCTGAAAAAGAATTTGGAAAAGGCTAAAGGAAAATGGGTGGATGAACTTCCTACGGTGCTCTGGGCCTATAGGACCACTCATAAGTCTACAACTGGCCACACTCCGTTCGCTCTTGCATATGGAGCTGAAGCAGTCATTCATGTAGAACTCGAAGTCCCTTCCCATCTTGTGGCTTACTGTGATCCCAGAAAAAACCAAAATATCTTATTAGAGTCATTGGACTTTATCGACGAGAAGCATGAGGAGGCCCATTTGAGAGCAGTTTCACACCGACACTGAATCGCCCATTACGATAATAACAAAGTTCGATCGAGGACCTCTGAAGTTGGGGACCTTGTCTTGAAACAAATTTTTCTGGTTCCGTCGCACATGAACCCAACATGGGAAGGGCCATACGTCATTCAATAAAGGCTTGGAGAAGGAACTTTCAAGCTATTGACCGTTGATGGTGTGACGCTTCCAAGAGCGTGAAATAGTGAACATTTACAGCTGTTTCACCTAGACTATTTCTTTAACATTTTAGTAGTATTTGCCTTGGTATTTGACTTTTTAATGTGTAATAAGATAAGTTAGTCTGTTCCAATTCTTGTGATGAATAAAATCTTAAAGTTTCCTTTTCATAAATTATTATTATTGCATGTCATTCTAAGTGTGTATTGGAACTAATTGATATTAGCATCTGCGATGTATGAACAGATTCGTAGAGTCAAAAGTCGACCAGTCACACTGATCTCCAGTGAGATCGAACGAAAGGGGCTTTGTAAGTTTTCCCAACTGGTGATCCTTATAGATGAATCAAAAGGCAAAGTTTGCAATAAGGAGAAAAGTTCGCCGATGGTAGGATAATGATAAAAATCTCTAAGTCTCTGATGCGGACTAGAGCACTCTAAGCCCTTGATGCAGAATACAGTATAAATGATTTGACCAAAACCTCTAAGTCCCTGATGTAGACTAGAGTACTCTAAGTCCCTGACATAGACTAGAGTATAAACGATTTAACAAAAATCTCTAAGTACTTAATGCAGATTAAAGTACTCTAAGTCCCTGACGCGGACTAGATTATAAGTGATTTAACAAAAATCTCTAAGTCCCTGATGCGGACTAGAGTATAAACAAATTAACAAAAATCTCTAAGTCACTGATGCAGACTAGAGTACTCTAAGTCCCTGACGTGGACTACGGTATAAACGATTTGATAAAAATCTCTAAGTCCCTGATGCAGACTAAAGTACTCTAAGTCCCTGACGTGGACTAGAATATAAACGGTTTGACAAAAATCTCTATCCCTGATGCGGACCAGAGTATTCTTAGTCCCTGACGCGGGCTAGAGTATAAATGATTTAACAAAAATCTCTAAGTCTCTGATGCAGACTAAAGTACTCTAAGTCCTTGATGCGGACTAGAGTGTAAATGATTTGACAAAAATCTCCGAGTCCCTGATGCAGACTAGAGTACTTTAAGTCCCTGAGGTGGACTAGAGTATAAATGATTTGACAAAAAATATTTAAGTCCTTGATGCGGACTAGAGTACTTTAAGCCCCTGACAATGACAAGAGTATAAACGATTTGATAAAAATCTCTAAGTCCTTAATGTGGACTAAAGTATTCTAAGTCCCTGATGTGGACTAAAGTATAAATGATTTAACAAAAATCTCTAAGTCCCTGATGCGGACTAGAGTACTCTAAGTCTCTGACACGGACTAGAGTATAAATGACTTGACAAAAAATCTCTAAGTCCCTGATGCGGTCTAGAATACTCTAAGTCCCTAACGCGGACTAGAGTATAAACGATTTCAAAAAAATCTTTAAGTCTCTGATGCGGACTAGAGTACTCTAAATCCCTGACATGGACTAGAGTATAAACGATTTCACAAAAATCTCTAAGTCCTTGTTTCCGACTAGAGTACACTAAGTCCCTAATGCGGATTAGAGTATAAAAGATTTGACAAAAATCTCTAAGTCCCGAAGATGGACTAGAGTATTCTAAGTCCCTGACGTGGACTAGAGTATAAACCATTCATGATGAAGCTTGACTGGCCACAGCAAAAAATATCAAGTCCCTGACTACAAACTAAAAATTCTAAGTCCCCAGACCATAGGCTAGCTCGAAAACCCAATGGGTGGACAAACAAGCTTTCAATCATTCGTTATCCCATGAATTCTGATCTCAAATAAATGAAAGAAGCTTAGACTATTAGGGGCAAGATACAATCATTGGTTATAGTTCCGTCTTGGCATCGGTCACAACTTAAGTTGGCGCCTACGAAGAGGCTTCGAGATTGGGATAGTGAATTATTAACCAGACTTGTGAAAATTATTGCAAGTACATCGAATGGACAGAAACTACTTTATTGTTGAAGTAATAATTCACATGATGGTTAATCAGAAAACAAAAACTTTCATTCGCAATCTCAGAAATTCCTTACAAATTATTCAAAAGTTCGGGATCCACGCCCGTACGTCTGCTACTAAGAAAAGCAACACATATCTAACTTATCCAGACTATGTACAATGACACAATATGCTAACTATTGTTTGAATATCGATTTTACATCGTTATGATTATGACAGGTCATATAAATATTTTGTGTATACTAATCATTTTTGCAGGAGATTTGTTGCAGATTCATATTCAGATTCTTGAAGCTGATTATGCTGTGTCTAGTATTTTCATTTCATTTAGAATTTTATTAAAATCTCTCCTGAATTGATATATGAATTAATGTATACACACACATGTTCAAACATGAACAGCTGGCTGAATTCAAATGGCTAAATACGTTCTTTCAGCCGGCTGGATGCTGAAACAAAAATATTGTTTCACAATATTCAACCGTTTGAATGAATGTACTTAGACGTCTGAAGAAGGCCAGAAATAGCCTAAAACCTTACCGTTTGCATTTTAATCTAATTCAGACGGTTGAATTATTTTGATTCAGATAGCTGAATATTCTCCAACGGCTTTTTTATGAAAAGACGCTTCTCTTCATCGATGAGAAACGTTTACAAAATCAACGGTTGCACCTGATCTTTTCAATATATTTTTTCATCTATGGTTGCAACATTATAAACTCTATAAATAGATTGTAGGATTCAACAAACAATTCATCGAAAACTACTCTAATATTCTGGAATTTTTATCTATTCACTAGTTTTAAAATTGCACTCAAATTGCTTGCATTCTCTGATCATTGATCACTCTATCTTCCATAATTCTCAAGCACATTACACTATATATCTTAAAAGAGAATATTATAGAAACATTGTACTTAATTGACTTATCAATGCTATTCAAAGAGCACGTTACAGTCAGATACTTTTGTTATTTATAAAGAAGTCATGTCCGGTTGCTCAGGCGGTAGAAGTCCTATTCGGTTGCTTAGGCGGTAGAAGTCCTGTTCGGTTGCTTAAGCGGTGTAAACCTATTCCTCCGGGTTAAATGAGGGTTGCAAGTTTAAATCCAGAAGGAGTATGGGACTGGACGTAGAATGGGAGTTCGAACCAGTATAAAAATCTCTGGTGTCATTTACTTTACTGCTTTTACTATTTACTTACTTATTCCGCACAAGTAGTTTATCCATATTACACGATCCTATAGCATAGTAACTTCCATTTGATATCATAGCATAGTTACTTTCAACTATTTCTTCGATTTATTCCCCTTCTTTATTTTTTCAAGAGTTGAATCGGTCGAGCGCCTCTTTTGAGATCCTTTCCGCCCTTAGTGGAGGCACTTGAGGAAGAAGGAGGAACCTCGATAGGAGTTAACCCGCCAGGTGGGATGAATTGCAGAGGCCTAAGAAGAGGATTTTCAACCGCACCACATCGAGTTTGCCCTTGACTTCACGTTTCGACTTTTCCTCCTCTTCAATTTGATGTTAACTTTAGTGGTATGCTTCGAAGCATCCATGACCATAGCGTCATTAAGATCTTCAGCAAAAAAGGGTCTTTAGGCTTGTCCTCGTCGAGTGCCCCAATCATTTGGGCGTCGGGCCCCGGAGTATTTGTAGCAGCCGAAGCCTCAACCATTTTTCCTTGGTGCTCCGTGTTGACATCGCTCCTAGGAGTTAATTCAGAACCAGGATGACCTGCAAAAGTTCATCAAAACGCAGGCATTAGTCTATAGCTATTATGTGTCGGAAACAACAACTTTTTTAATTCGAAGGAGTTCAATACGGTACCAGCATCAAGTTGACTCTCAGTGGTCATTGGGGTGCTCCCTTCAACGATGCGAGACAGCATGTGTAGGCCAAGTCTGGACCTGTCTAGATCATAAACGACGTGTTTCTCCATGGGTTAGGAAGATGACGTTCCAACCGGCTAAATAGGAAGAGGATCCTAGGGTTCAATTCCTAAAGACCCTACGAGATCTTCTTTTTCCTTAGTCGGTACAGGAGCTTTGCAGAATTGAAGTTTTGCGATAGCCAAATTAGACGACTCCTTTCCTCGGAGCACTTCCAAATTAGACAACTCCTTTCCTCCGAGCACTTCCTGCACAAGTGCCTCTTCATCGAGCACTACCACTCCCAACTCTTCTTTTTTTGATTTTTGTGATGATATCCCATGCTTTGGAGAGCGATTCGAGATAGGCTTCGCCTAGAAAAGTCAAGTCGCGGTGAAGGAGAACTTTCACATTTTATTTGGCAATGAGCAGATCGAATAAGTTCTTGAGCTCTTCCCTACCGGACTTAGTCGTTGCCTCAACTTGGGAGTTAGCTTCTATGAGCACCTCTTTCCTGCCCTCTTCATGGATGGCTTCTTTCGAGACTTTGATTTGGGCGAGTTGTTCATCAAGTTTCGTCTTTAAGTTCCTTATTTCGACAATCTCTTTGTAGTTTTTCCAGCCTCTCAACACGATTTGCTAAGAAATCTTTCTCCTTTATAAGGACTCCTTCTCTAAAGCCAAGGTGCCACTACGTTGAAGCGTAGCATCCATTTCCTTCTTGTGCGAAGTCTCCAGGAGACTTACTACCTCAGTCGTTTCCTTTGCAATTTTATTTTCCTCGGTAAGCTGAGCCTTGCATTTGAGCAATTCAGCATCTTGAAGTTTGATGATATCTTTGTCATGAATGACCTCTAACTTAAAAGCGATCAATTTTGTGTTGGCGCTTGATGGAAACTTCAAAGACTTTCTCAGCTAAGTGAATGAACGCTTCATGCTGGACACACACATCATTCATGCATGCTAATGAGCTCTCTTTGGCACTTCCAGGAATGATGTGTATTAAGGAGAGGAATTTGAGCCCGTCAAAGAAGTTTTTCAAGAAAGTAGCTTTGAGTTTAGCTAGTTTCTCTGCTATGGCAGGATCTTGGGCAGAAACTAGGGATCTGTTTAGACGCAGCCAATGGATGTTTACGACGCACGCGATATTGCCTTGTGCTTGATGACCCAAAGTGTTGGTCGTGGGGAGCGACAGCTTGGGAACCCCAGTGTAAAGATTTATCTTCGCTATGAGCAGGAGGGTTAGATGGATCGTCTTGGCATGGAGCGTGTGCCCGAGGCTTCCTTGTGGATGAAGAAGAAGATTCTTGAGAATAATAGTCTTTATTACTTCCTTCACTTTGTCTTGGTGCCTTCCGGATTCAAAATCCTTACCTGGCGATAGTAAGTGGAAAAGCCGTGGAGACAATCGAAAGCATGTGAGTGAGACATTGCACCTGTAAAAGGGCCAAATAGGAGCATATTAGGAGTTTTTATGCGAAGAGTTAATCACAAATGGATGGTGGAGTGCAAATGCTTGTGTGTCCTAGTGTTTACCCCCGACGGACTAGTAACATTAGCTTTACATATTGAGTTTCTTCTCTTCTGTTAGAAGGTTGCATGCATTCACCGCTTCTCACAGGTAAGTCAAGCACTTCGACGTAAAGATTAGTGAAGTTGTAATTTAGTAGGTTGTTCGGGATTGGAATGTCGGACAGTCCCTTCAGCGAGCTTTTTGTCTATTGAGAAGATGTTTCTTTTAACTGGAGTTATGGACAAATTTAGGGGTTGCCTCGGCCTTTCTTTTTCATATCTTGTACGCTAAACTTTTTTCCTTCTTTGGGGGAGGTTGCAATTGGCTAGTATGTGGTGCATCAACTGCTAGTGATCTTCTAAAGCCTATGTATTTGTTTATCGACCCTACATCTTGCGATTCCTTTATCTCCCCCTCTTTGGTTTCTTCTTGGGTTCTCCTAACATGGGGCACCGTGGGGTCATTTATTTCTTCTCTTCTCTCAGCGACAGTCTTCGAAATCGCTTTACTTCCAGGAAGACCAATTTTGCGGTCGTCTTCTAACAACCCAAATAACGAGAGCAACTCATCGGTGACAAGGAGTTTGATGTCCCGATCCTCCACAGGATTAGCACGAATGGCCACAATAGCCATGGAGTACCCAACGCCATTGGGTCGAGCGTGGACATCTGAAAGAGTTAAAGATATCAGTATGATTAAGCAAGAAGCAACGACTTTAATCTTTGAACAAAAGACGAAGGCAATAATGGCCCTTACGTCCTTCCAACCATCTTCTCGCAAAGCCGGAAGGACACCGTACGTAGAACCCTTAATGTTTGTATAGGGAAAGCTTATTCCATGCATTCGTTAAGAATTGGCACTTGGACAGAGGTTTAAGAAAGACATATGGAGGACTATCAGTACGTCTTTTGAAATTGTAAATGTATCGGATGACTATAGGAGTTGGCGGATGAAATAGGACATTCATGAAGAGAAAAAAAGTGTCACAGATAACAACACAACTATTAAAGTGTAGTTGAGTAGGAGCGATCCCAAAATATCTCAATATTTCCTGAATGAAAAAATTGAAAGGAGGCACACATCCGGCCCAGCACATGAACTTGTTACATGTAGTATATCTGACTAAGAGGCAAGTGAGGTCTGTCTTGCCTTAACGGAACTAGAGCATCTTCGAAAGGAATCCCATGGATAGAACATAATCGATGAAGTGTGGCTTCACCGATTCCGGACGCTTATGAGTAAGCCAGATTGTTCATAATGATGGCATCCTTCGTGGCATCAAGAGTTGGGTCAATAACTTATGTAGAAAGAATTGGGATGTTGGAAAAACTATTTGTTTACGGGTCAATCTACTTGCTATATTTGTTAACTTGGTGTAGATTTATCAGATAAGGTGGCAGAGCTTGATCTCATGGCCGATTCTGAAGACATTATGGTTGAGCACTTTGTATGACTTGGGATCTATGTTTACTTACTCAATAGACAATCAATAATAGAAATAATAACATGTCTCTTCGTCTCATATGTGAACTAGTGCAGCGCAATATGAAATAAACATAAGATGTTTGAAATCATAAAAGGAAAAAGTGAAATGTCAAAACTTGGAGGTTTCGTCCAAAGAGACTGTTATTGCCGACCGTCTTAAACAAAGGTTAGTTCATGTTATTATTATGTCCATTGTTCAAGTATGTTCGGAATTATTATGTTCATTGTTCAAGTATGATAGGAAACCAAAGCTTTATGATCAGATCTTGACGTTCTGAATTATTATGTCCATTGTTCAAGTATGTTCGGCTGATTTTATACATAGTTCACGTTAAGTAGGTTGGAAATTTGTTCGTTCAATCTTAAATCCGTTGGTCCAAGTGTGCAAGTCGTGTAGTTCTCAATCATTTTATACTCGGGCAAGGCAGTGTGCATTAAATGTTTGAGCGACTTAAGGTGGGCAAGTTTTTATGGTCGACACCGATCCATACTGGGTATGCTGACCCTTGTGTTTCAGTCTCATAGCCGATCCCTATACTTCAACTTGTGTGAGAGCACCAATCCCTTCCTTCTGACCTATATGCCAACCCGTATACTTAAGCTTTTAGGATGAACCCTCTTTTTTAATTCCTAAACCGACCCCTATAGATAAGCCTCTATACCGATCCATATTAAGACACTTATTTACATCGATCCCTTAACTGAAGACCAACTGCCGATCCGTATCTGTAGACATTGCCGACCCCCATGCTAGACATTTCATACTGGTTCCTAAACCTACCAATGCTGACCCTTTACTTTTCTTATCCCTTCTCTAATCACTCTAATACCGATCTCTGTGGCACTAACCCCTTTTTGGCCCTAAGGCCTCAACTTTTTTCCATCCCTTCGAAGACGCCAACCGATCCCTCCTTCTTCTCTCTCCTTCTTCTTCCTCCTATTCCTTCGCCTTCTCTCCTCTCCCACATGACATAATCAATTCCATAGGTAGTACACCATACAAACACTCAAACATATCCAACTTGAGATTCATGACCCAACCACACAAATAAGGAAGAAATTATACCTATTCGATTTAGATTGCAAGGCCAAATCTTGGATTAGGAATGACTTGATGGTAATGGAGGTCGGAGATGTGATCTCACACTTGAATTTGGGTTTAAAAGAAAGGCTTGTCCTCTTTCAGAGCATTCGACTAAGTGATGAATGAGAAAATAAAAAAGAGCTTAAATGCTGGAAATATAAAGTAAAAGGGGAAGAGAAGAAGATGCGAGCTTTTATATGAGAAAGAGAGGGGGAAGAGGAGCCGATCACACCCAAGTGACTCGATCATAATATTAAAAAGGGATCGGCCTTAAGGTATGTCGATCCTTATCCATACGGATTCACCGAGGGATCGGCATACCAAATGCCGACCCCTCTTACATATAAAAAAATGAAATAATATAAATATATGTTAATTTAAAGAATAAAAAATATATAATGAAAGAAAAAGGAAGTTGTGCATGAATGATGAATATAAGTGAGATAAGAATGAGAGCAAAGGCAATACCAAATATTTGAAAACTCAAACAACCACTGATATCGTGAAGATTAGACTGTAAATGGAAACATACGAAATAAAACAACTTGGCAAAGACTAACGAACGTACGAACACATCCTAGAGCCAATAACATAAACGTGTATGTGAGTGTGCTTGGAGACGATTCAATTAATTGAAATTATGATCATGCTTGAAACAGTAAAGTTCAAGGACGAATCAGATGAAAGAAAATCCACGGACCCTGCATGATTAAGTTTGTGCATGCTAACAAAATATGACAGCAGTTTTGCGTTGTTGAAGGTCAATAAGAGGATAGAGATCGGGCAAAAAGTTGGATGGACTTCCTTCCGGCGACTCAGACTTCTCCAATTCAAAGCACGTCATGTTACTCAAAAGACATACTTTGGGGGGAGGGGCAAATGTTATCTGATGCCTTGCCCCAGCAACATTGGACTTATCACGTAAGGCAGGTTCGACCATTGATGAAAGGAATGACCGTGGGGCAACGGTTATAGGACCCAGATATACAGTCCGGATAGTTGTACGAAGCCCAAGTTGAGCATAGTTGATAAAGATATAGTGCCAAATGTCAAAAAGATGGATGTTAGCTTGGGTAAAATAGGGGTCGGTATGGTCATTTGCTAATGTGGATGAAGCACTTGGTGGTCGTCATAGCTATGAGATGGGCTAAGGATTGGCATAGTTATGAGAAGGGCTAAGGATCGGCATAACTTGTCTGGATCGGAAAAACATGTTTGGATCGGCATAACATGTTTGGATTGGCATAACATGTCAGGAACGACATAATGTGATGGGTCGGCATAGTGCATTCGGGACGGCATAGAATATTTGGAAGGATGGATTGGCATCAACCTAGTGGGGTGACTTATGGAGGGATCGACGGGGCATGACTTGAGAAGCTTGGATCGACAGAGCGCTCGCATGGAACATGGGTCAGTATTTCCTTGACTAGGTTGAGGTTAGAACTAAAACATGATGAGAACTAAAGATTTACAAGTCCAAACGCAATGATATTTGGAGCAACATCAATATAGACTATAAGAAATATGGGTCGCTAGCCCAAACTCAACCCATGGAGGGGTCAGTACCACCCCTATCCACTGAGAGTTGGGCCTAGCCCTCCCTATGCTGGACCCATATGGTTGAGGGAGTCCAGATGCCTAAATTTCAGTTAGATTGAAGGCTACCTTCATCTATAAATAGAGGCACAAGGGGCCATTTTGAGGGACCATTTCTTTTTGGCTCATAAATGAAACTCTACCATTATTGTAACCAGTTTCCTTTTGTTCTTTTCTGATCCCTTGCTATTTCTTGATCATTGTAATTAAAATCAAGTGAACTATGAAGCAACAAAGAGATTATTCAAAGTAGATGTAGGTAATCAACGCCGAACCACTATAATTTCTATTTTTTTGCTTTCTATTGCATTTTTCTTGATATTCAGTGTGACTTCTCTCTTTTCATTTAATTTCTTTATTCATTTCGCTACTTAAACCTATCCTTAGGTGTTTGTAGCCAATTTTGTTGCAAACATATATACAGACACACATATGATGATGATGTGATATGATTGCTACGGATGTTTACTATTACTTTGATCATCAAGCTTGATTGTTTTAATATAGTTGTTTAATTACGTAAACAGATTAAGTTAAATACACGTCGATATTACATAGGAAATCACTTTCAAAATCAAGTTATAAAAATGATATGGAATCATTAAACCCCTTTGAAATGATTTAAAATGTTTTATAAGCACTAAAATCCAATTTGGTAAAATTTTAAAAAGTTACAAAAATTGAGTCAAAAATAGACGCGTCGTTTAACGGCAGTTTGCATCATAAAAAGTTAAATCCATTTATATGACGGATTCGAAATCATAATTATTTGTAAAAATAATTTTCCGAACTCTTATGATCATAGTTTTCAAACAAAAGAAAACAATTGAAATTTCGTTTGGTAGATTTTGAAATATGAGCAAACCAAGGTTTCAAAATAGTCGTGCTTTTGTAATTCGGAAACCAAAGTGATGAATTCTTTAAAAATGATATTTTTATTTCTTCAAAAATATAGAATAAATTCTATAAATATATAGAAAAAATTAAAAAGATTAGAGTTAAAAAGGGATTTCCAAATGACAGAAAAGTTGTTTTGATCAAATAAGCTTAAAAGCGCTATTCACGACACTTTTAGCACCACTTTTAATAACTTTTGAAATATGGTTTTTAAACTTAAATATTCTTTCCCAAATCTTTTATAAATATTTTCAAATAAATAACCAAGTATTCTAAAGAAAATTTGGAGGTTTTATAATTTATTTTAAAGGAGTTAAATAAATGATTTAATTAAAAGCTGTTATAATTTTGTAATTTAATTTTGGCTCTAAAAGCCAATTAATAGACTGGATTTTTTTATTCATGAGATCTGGATGTGAGGTGCTTAAACTAAGGAGATGTTCAGAAGTAACCAATGCCCTGACTCACCTGGCCTTTTTTCTGGTCGAGAAGTAGATAAAATCGAAATGTCGATAACGAGGAAAGTATAAAAGATTTAACTTTTTCTAAATTTAATACAACTTGGATTGCATAGAAATAATCTACTTATACTTGGTACTAAATTCTGAGGAGGGAACTTGTACTATCTGTATGAATTTAAAAGGTGATTTCTTTGTTATTCGACGGGTAGTAAAAGGAATACGAAAACTAATATTGAGTAGAGTTAGTGTAATTCCTATCGACCCTTTTTAACTCAATAATGTTTTCAAATATGAATTACGAAAATGATTTGATATTTCCAAAGTTAAAGAGAGGTTTATGATTCTGTATATACTAGAAAGAAATGTTTTAAATATATATATATATATATATATATATAGAAGATAATTTTGATAAAATGAAAGTAATTAATCAAATGATAAGCACCTATTCAATTGACATCTTTTATCGATAATTGGTTTGAAGGAATCGGGGTCAGGTTTGGATAATTCTTAAAACCACATCGAACCAATTTATGAGTTCAAAAGTGAAAACATGTTAAATACAATGAAGTTGAAGGCGGGGACCTTCATAACGGAAGGACTACTTGTTGGTAATTTTAGAGTAGCTCTCGATACAAATAAATAGTAGCGGTCCCTTTGTTCTGAGATCTATCTTTGCAAGGACTACTCGCTACTAATCTTTGGGGTAATGCCTAACAGGATATGGTAGGAGTGTGCCTTCGATTCATCATGTTCCTACGCAACTTGTATGGATGAATGGCTGACATTGCATTTCTATGTTCATAGTGCATTAGTCACTACGAACTACATCTGTTTGGTGGTGTAGGAGGTAACCCCTCTTATATTTAACACCCTTCTTTAAGACGTACGAGCTCAAAGGTTGTACTTTTGTCGAAATCAATAATGCGCAAAATGGCAATGTGAGATTTTAAGTGAAAATGTTCTAAGAAGGATAAACGTTATCCCAAGCCTCATACCTGGGGAACTATGAAACAGGGGTTGCTTTAAGACTAAGTGGATCGCAACCATTAGGGTATGATATCACCTTTCTAGATATATTTATTAGTAGTTGTTATGACATCAGGTCTAAATTATGTGGTGTATGCTATGAGATCCCAGATAGGTCGGTAACGGCCGATGTGATATCATATTTGGTTCTATCCATCACCAGATGGGTTAGCGGGTATGTTGGTCTTAATTCATAAAGGTTTACCAGATGTCGATCCTTGATACATTCATCTAGAAATGTACTGTATGGAAGGTAGTCCCTTATCTCACTATTCATTGGAAATCCAGTTCTCCAATAAATAACTTCGGTTTTAGTTGTAAACCTATTATGCCATCAAATTTAATCAATGTAACAATTCGACTATATGAATATGTTTATTTGAAAAGAATGTCATTAAAAAATCACTGGATTTTACATAGAAATGATTTGGTTATCATAAGGTAAAAACACGTTCCGTGTTTATGTGTGGCGTGATCTTATGAGATACCCTTTTGTTTTCCAGATACTCGTATTTTGAGTTTCTCACACCAGTCTCATTGCTTACCCGGAGTCTATTTTCCTTCTCCCTTAAGCTCCAGGTGTCCTAATTTTTCAGGCAGCCGAGTAGTTAGGTAACTTGGAGCATTTTGGAAGGAGCAATAGAGCATGAAGACTGGAGGGTCCTTTTGTCAGCAGTGATCTATTTCAAATTTCTACGGTATCATGTAGTATGTATTTAGTACTTACTAACATCTGTAAGGATAGGCAATTATAACTATCCCTGGCTGGGTTAGTGCTTATGGTAACTCTGATGAATCACTTAAAGTGATTATATGTACTTTCCATATGTTAGTGCGAATGTGAGATTCTGTTGTTATTTTATTTTCTGTCTTTCTTTCTTTTAAAAATCCTGATTATCTACCTCTCCAGCACTAGATTTCGTTGCATATGAATACCCGAGGATGTATTAGTGTCAATCTTCGAGGGTCAAAAAGGCAGGTCGATACACTCATGTTGGACATCTAGGACATGAGGAAGTCATGCAAAGGTCGAAGGCAAGCTGATGGCTACTGGAGGCCAAGATCTGATCATGTAAGAGAAAGAAATGCGAAATTAGTGGGATAAGGAGCGGATAGAAACAAACGGGGAGGTTGAAATGTGGTTAGGTTATTGTGGTGAAGAAAATGGAGAATGGGGATTTTTCTAGGGGATTGAATCTGCGATTTGGGTACTGGGGTAAAGGAAGTGGAAAGAGGGACATTGATTTTGTTTTGGAATTTAGCAGTAGAACTTGGGGTTAACGTAAAAGGGTGAGCAAAAAATCAAATTTTACAAAAAAGTTTGTGCAGGAACAAGTAAAAGTCGCCAGTAACCTTAAGCATCGCAAAAAATGAAAGGAATAACAAACACTATAATATTTTAATTTTTAGAAAATTCTAAAATTTTATTTCCTAATTTATGAATTTTCTAATTTTAAATTTGGAAATTTTTAAATTTTTTGAAATATCAAACATAATTATTAATTATAATTATTAAATATCAAATACTAAATAATAAATATTATTTCTTAATTATTAAATATTATTTCTATAGAGTTAGTAATTATCATAAATTAATTAATATTTATTAATTATTCAATAAGAAATTATTAATTATTAATTTGTAAGGTTATTATTAAATATTAAATATTAATTATTCTCAAATATTAATATTATTAATAATTAATTATTAAATATTAATTATAAAATATGTAATAATTATTATTAATATTGTTGAAAAATTACTGTAATTGTTAGTTATTAATTATCAAAAAATAATTATTAAATATTAAATATTACTTCTTAATTATTAATGATGATTATTCCTTCTTTATTATTAGTGGAAAGTAAAATTAAGTCCGTTGAAATACTTAATTAATCCTCCTATGATGTCTAAAATAACCGAACATGACGATGATACGTTGGGAATTGTTGAAAATTGGCATCTATTATAAATGGTAAACTAAAAAGGTTGCATTTTGTATCTATTACAACTAGCAAAAAAAGTAGTTAAATTGACATCTATTACAACAGGTAAAAGAAAAAGGTTGTAATACGTATCTATTACAACAAGCAAATAGGAATGAATGATATCCATTAAAACGGGAAGGACATGGTTGTATTAGACATATATTACAATAGAAAATTAAAAACTTTGTAATATGTGTCTACTACAATGGGCAAAAGAAAAAAGTTGTCGAAAAGTGGTATTTATTACAACATGCTAGAAAAAAAGTTGCAATATGTTACTATTACAACGACATTTGAGGACCGTCGTAAAAACGACATTGTAATAGGGTATGCAACACGTGATCCTCCTTCTAGTTATGCCTTTGACCACTACTACACACCACTATCGCCCACCTTGAGCTGTTGCACTACCAGTGAAGGACCCCCTACAGCTAGCCGCGCCACCTCACCACTCCCGTCCACCCATGACTACCACCCGTCGCCACGAAAAACGTGTCTTTCAAGTGAAATTCCAACCAATTCGACGAGTAATTAAACCTCTAGCCATAAGCATTTGACTCATCTTATTGGGATCTACAATCCTGCATCTTCAATTTCACGAATCGATGCACAAATCAAAAACTCCTAACTCAAGCCTTAGGGTTTGCAATTTTGAACTTTGACTGCAATTTCTAATCGACTCGAGCATTTTTACAACAAACAGACACATGTCATTGGCTCGCCTCATCGAGAGCTTCAAAACGGCATGTAATTCGATATATTTTGGATACTTTAATTTTTAATCTCTTTTAATTAATTTGCTAACCACCATTAGAGAGAAATTAGGGTGATTTTAGGAATAGGGAAGAAAACTAAAGATAATGGTGATGGTTAGGTTTTGTAGCCTCATTTATATAGTCGTTGGGTTGGGTTATGGGTAGTGCATCAAGTTTGACTCTAAACAGTTACATACACTATTTAAACACTATATCGCCTCTATTTTGCAAATTATAATTCCAAACCCATCAAAATTATATATCACTCTGATTATCTCGAATAAATCTTCACAATGATTATAAATATGATATCCAATTCAGTTTCTAACTAAAAATCCATTTTTAATTAGTTTAATATTAACTGTGTTAAATCTTCAATTCATTACAACACTCAAGGTTCACAGTATTATCTAGTCAAAAGATTATCATGCATCGTTATGTGAGATCTTCTATTTGGCTTTTAACCAATAGAAGACTCTCAATGAGTCATTCCATAATTATTCCAAATAACTACACATATGTCAGCCATTGGTACCCCATTTGTCATAAGTTATTCATCGTCCATCATGAAGGGCATTATGTGCACTAGACTTAATGGATATACTGATATATTATTTTTGATACGTCTTCACGATGAACATTTAAGGACAAGTATTTATTTTATCGGTTCGATACTCATGGTTATAATACATTCTTAGTTGTAATCGATTAGATACCCAAAGGATATTCTACTTATATATATTTAATGTATTTAGAATATTTGTTAAGCCATAATATAACAATACATACAATAGGAAATAAAACCAAAAGCTCAGTGTCTAAGATTTGTTATAACAGTTAAGTAACATAACAGATGACATAATTGCCTCTAGGGAATTCCCTTAACTCTGGGCCAATTATGGTGATTCATAACCATATTCTCCATCGGTTTCCCCAAATAAAACTGAGAAAGTGCATTAGCGAGTGGATCTTTAATGTTATTATTTCATATCAATTTTTTTATCGTACTTCTCCATCGCTAATATTCTTTTTTATCATGTGTTAATTATGGAGAACATATGTCGATCTCTTATCAAGATATCGATTCCTACTGCAACCTATATTTCATCATTGATATCATAGTTTGTTATTGTGTTCTCAATGAAAATATCTTTTATTTAGTAGAAGAATTGAGGACTCCAAGTATTGACAAAATGGATATTGGTTACATATTGGAGATCAAGTAGAAGGACTGATGGATGAATTTGTTCAAGGAGTATTTGACCAAGGGAAATTTTCCAAAGAGTAAGAATAAGAAACATAAACTCTTGCATAAAGTACCGCTCTACATTTTGCAAGATGGGTTATTATTTCAAATGGGATACTTAGCCCCCTATTGAGGTGTAACAACAATTGTGAAGCAAGGAAAATCCTTGAGGAAGTTCATCATGGAAGTTGTGGAGACCGCTCTAAGTGGCATAATTTGGCAAAGAAGATACTTCATACATATATTTTTGGTCGATTTTCAACTAAGACATGGTTGAAATATCCAGGGAATATGACAAGTGTCGAATATTTGCAAAATACTAAGAATCCCATTCAACGAGCTTATGAAAACGATTACTCCATGATCATCTGCAGTTTAGAGAATTAATATAATAGGAGTACTGCCAATGGCATGCGGAGGAGTGAAATATGCAATTGTAGCATTAGAGTATTCCACAAAACGGGTTGACGCGGGGGCACTTACCATCATCACTTCGGTGAAAGTGATTAACTTTGTATTCAATAACATTTTGTACAAATTAAGAGTGCAACTGAAGATCACGAAACACAGTTTAATGGCATGGACTTCTACAAATTCTATGCTCGATATAAGATTGAAAAGAGTTTCTTGGTGATAGCATATCCATATGCAAACAAACAAGTAAAGGAGGTGAATGAAATAATCAAATCCATCATTAAAAAGTGGTTGTAATGAGCTAAAGGAAATTGGGCTATTAGTTACTACTTTCTTGTGGGCCTATTACACAACCTAAAAAAATCTACAACGGAACATACTCCATCCATGCTGGCTTATGGGACTAAAGCAACGATATTGTTTGAAGAAAAATTCCCTTCTTAACGACGCATGCATTATAATCCTAAGAAAATGAGCAGCTACTTCTAGAACTCCTCAACTCGGTGGAGGAAAAAATGAGAAGAAGCAAATTTCAGAGTGGTTGCTCACTAACAAAGAGTATCATGACAGTTCAATGCCAAGACCTAGGGCTATACTTTCGAGATTGGCAACCTTGTTTTTAAATGCATCTTTCCAAATATTAGGGCATTTGGTTCGAATGGGCCTGTGTAATAAGGCCAAAGCTTAAAGATAACACTTTCAATCTATCAACAACTGATGGTGATCCAATCCCTCAGGCATGAAATAATGAGCACTTGCACCGTTATTTCACTTATTTTTTTTATTTAGGTGTTTTTCTTTCATTTGGACATTTATTAGATCAGATTCAATGTAATAGAGTGACATTTTCTATAAAAATATTATCCTTTTGAATTAATGGAACCTATTCATTAGGTTAAACTTCACATTATGGGATTAGTAGCATAAATAAACATCACGTGTGTTTAGTTACCCGGATATAGGTATTAACGGACTCCACAAGGGTCAAAGACATGACTGGTTCCTTGGAGTATAATCAGATAAGGAGTAGGTTTGATAATCCATCCTTACACATTTGATCCTAGGAAAATACCCGATGATAGGCAATGTCAAGGATAGATGCTCGAAGATAGGCATCAATGAACATTGTTGCTCGAAGATAAGTACTTGTGCATAATCTATTTTGTGTAGGTATATTAAACAAGAATTACATTGATGTTTGTGAAGATATGAGTGGAAAGTCATTTAAAAATCATTATGACCTCGCGGTTTTATTTATAGTTGAACATATATGTTTAACTAGCAATAATTATGACTAAGTTAAGAAACAATGCTGCATAATTAAGAAAGTTTATTTATCATTATAGAGTCACTATAAGTAATACACATATTGACATACAGAGGTAGGCATAATGTGTGGGTAAAGCATTACTAACATTTATATATGTATGCACGCGCACACACCAGCAAGTATGGGAAAGAAAAGTGCAGAAAATTAAATGACACAGATCGAACAATTTTTTTTATTGTTTACTTCACTTTTATAATGCCAAACTCAAGGGTCAGGGTGCATGATAATGACTTGTGTGCAAGGAGAAAAAACAAAACAAAAAATGGAAGGCGAGTGCATTATTCCTTTGGTAGCTTGCACTTGATTGGATGCTTTGGCTTGTGTTGCTTCTTTGGAGTGTTGTCACCCTATGAAAGTGTGTCCTCTTCAAGTAGCAAGGGTTCGTCAATGGCTATCAATGCTTCTTAATGCTTTGATAATTGGGAGCCTCGACGACTGGATTGATAGTCGACAATGACGAAACCATGGCCTTAGAGGAAGCTATGGACGGAGTGATGCAATTTGAACTTAACACTTACTATCTTGGTTTTATAGGTTTCAAGAGTAGCAGCTATGGACGGAACGATGCTGGAAGTACGAAGGATGATAACATCCTTTTCCTCATCGAGATCGATAATAGGTTCATCACCTTCCGCTATGGCCCTAATCTTCTTGGTGTTAGGACCGGACTCGAACCTAGTAAAAGTTTTGATGATGACAGCCTTAATAGTGGTAACTTCAATTGAAGGGCCTAAAGCAATGATTCCAGACGGATGTGGGCAGGCATGGTTTGCCTTAAAATACTAAATATAAAGTCATATAGATTTATATTTACAGAGTTGGAGGGAGGAGCTGTTGTTTATGAAGGAGTAGGGATTTGGATGCATCGATGGCCTCAGATTTGATCGATGTAACGGATTTGTGTGTGTGTCTACACACACACATATACACACACATGCGCACATATTTAGGGTTTTAAATTGTGATTTAGGATTAATTTGATAATTTGGTTTTTAACTATTATTAAATTGCTAATGTAAATAATAATAGACCATCACTTTGACAACATAATTGATATGGATTGGCAAAGGGTTAATTTGATATATATAATTAACAATAGGTTTTGCAGAAAGGATTAATATAGTCTTTGTAATATTATTATATATGAATAAAAGTGAATTTTGTACATCTAACAAACATAACATAGTTTATATGATTAAATTGCTAATTTACAGTGGAAATGGATATAATTGTAATAAATGAATTAATAATCGTTAGAGCATCTACATGGATGAATATGAACAAGTAAAAAATGAACCTATAATCAATTGTTGTTCATGCTTGTATTTTGAAAGGAAAGTTGAACGAAGAAATAAGCAATATTGGATGAAACCGTGAAGCTTGGAGAGCTGAAACGTGAGCGATAGGCATGGAGTTAACCGGTAGAATGGAAAAAATATACCGGAGACGGAGTGGAGTTCGCGTCAACCAAAAATGACGTTTCTATCAACTGAAATGTAGACTGGTGCATTCTACATAATTGATGTCCGACCAAAATAAATGATGATATTATATTGTGAATATAAGCTGACCTTCTATCTGCATTTCTATCAGGAGCAAGTAAATTGATAGTAAACTACGATTGCTGCCTAGAATAAGGGTCGTAACAAAATTCAAAATTAATTTACAACATTAAATTTATAGAGTTCACTTGTATGCTTTGGTGAGGTTCATAAAAAAAGGCTGTTACTAAACACAATAAGAACACTCATCCAAGAATTAATCTACTTGTTAACATATAGGGTAAATAAAGTTGCTAATAGTTTTAATACTTAAAGGTACCACGATTTTCAATTTTCTCTTTCAAGTTAATATGCTAATAGTTGTAAATGGAAACAACATTGCAAATAAAATAAGTAGTAAGTTGATGCTTGTAATAAATTGTAAGTAAATTAAATTAAAGAAAAGCACTAAGCATATAACCATCACATACATTAACTACACAGTCAAATTTCTATTCCAAATTAATTTGATTTCAACATAAATCAAATAATCTTGTGGATGTTGTGTTTTTGAATAATCATGCTAAGATAGTACCATCAATAATAAATAAAGAGAAATAAGGGTATAAATCAAACATGAAAATAAATTTACATGAGTTTGCCAAATTAATTGTACAAGTCAATATATGCTTTCTACTTGAAATTTTGTACCACAAATGCAGGTAACTTTAAAATCTGACTACATTACTTGTAAAATATAAAACAATGTAAACCGGAATTATCTATGTTTTAAAGCATCATAATAATTTTGAACCAATGTATGGATCCAAGCAGTGAAATCAACATACTACTACTATGCTATGTAAAGACCGGAGTATACTTGTGTAGAATTTCTTAACTATCTATAATTTACCTTAATTCTAAATTGGATGTACCACAAATGCAGAATATACTTGTGCAAATACATAAATATATAGTTAACCACTTAGAATCCACAAGACAGTGAGTACAGTTTTTTTCTTCTCCACATAAGATGTCATGCACTTACTATTTGATTCACTGATTAATCTTTTAATTCCTATAGACTACATTGACATATATATGACAAACAAAAAGTGAGTTTAAAGCCACTACATAACTTCAGACGAGTGGTAAACATGGCAAATTGGCAAAGGATAAGGTAAAAACGCTTACTGTCCAAATTAATATGCTAATAGAAAGTTGCTCCAGTTTCTGAATAATGATCAATAAAAAACAATTACTGTCCAAAGAAAATTTCTCTTTGAAAATCCCCAAAGTAAATCACCTACCGAAAATTAGACATGTGTGACTATATTAATCAAAAAGAAGCTGCGGTTGGCAACTTGCAACGGAGGAGGAGGAGGAGTAGTGGCTTGCGACGACGCTAGCGACTTGAAGCGGAGGCACAGCTAAAGATGGAACTTGCAGCTTACGATTCACCAGATTTGAACTTGGTATCCTCCAGCCTCGATAATGCGAACCCTACCAATTCCAATATCAAATCAGAAACCCGCATCCAGTCGCAATCTTCCCTCAACACATCCATCCCCTCATCGCAACCTCACCCCATCGAAAACTTGCCTCCAGCTTCTACTCCATCGAAACCACATGCGCAAATATTCTTTTCATCCTATTTTTAGCTGATTAAAATACATGAAAAAAAAATGAAGGTAAAAAATAACGAAGAAGAAATGAAGAGGGGATTGGGTTGAATTATTTTGTGGCGGTTGTGGTTTTAAGTTAGGGTTAGGAGAAGAAAGGCTGTATGTATTATTAATTATAGGCAATTAATAGTAATTATAAGGCCTAGATTCGTAGCTTCACTTGCTTCTTCATCGCCTACAAGGTCTGGACTTCATTTCTCGTCCTCTGATGCGTTACCTAATCCAGCTGTGTCGAACTTTGTTGCCTAACCTTCGTCCTCGATACCGAGCGCTCAGCCTTTCGCATGTTCTTCAATGAATATGCTGCTGGTGTTGCTTTCTGTTCACCAGTACCTAATTCTCCTTGCGCGGGGACTGTTTTAAATGCTCCAAACCTGATTTTCCCACCCGAACTGTCCCCCTCTCAAATTGCTTGTGAATTCATGACTGATCCTTTAGCAAATTCGCTGGGTGCATTGTTATCAGATATTGATGGCGTTAACAGGGTTGTTGGTTTGGACAGATATGTTTTGGGTGAACATCCCTTAATCAATGTGCTTGGTTTGGCTGCCAATGGTTCATCGTGGTCTGGAAATGTAGTTGAACTGTCTTTAGGTGATGAGTCGAATGCCGATGATCATCTAGAACATAATATGCTGCCTACTGATCCGACTTCTAGTATGTGCACACCACTTGCTTTTGGAAATGCCCAATCGTTAACTGAAGCTTTTCAGTCATTTATACTCATTCATCCTCTACTACAGCTCATATAGGGGAAGTTTTGCTGAAATGGTCTTCTCTATTCGAAGCCTTACCCAGGAATGCAGGTTCTTTCTCACTTAGGATATTTGATTCAGTTAGTATTGATGGTGTCAATGTTTCGTCGATTGAGGTCGTCCAAGAAGGAGTTGATTATTGGTCTGGATATTTGGTTGCTTTTTCCTAGATTCTTCTACTCCATATAAGGAAGTTCATGACCACTGTAAACGGAAATGGAATTTGAAAGGTAGTCTTCATGTCCGGTTTTTCAACACTATGTTTTATTTCAAATTCTCCAACAGAAATGACAAGTTGAGAGCTCTTATGACCAGTCCACTTATCATAGAGGGAAAACCATATATTGTTACACCATGGTACATTACTATTGACAAAGCTAGGGAGCATGTGTTTACTATTCCTGTTTGGGCCACTTTTACACATATTTCGTCTGCCCTCCAGCCTCTCTTAGGTCTGAACAGGCTTACCAGTCTCATCGGTGACCTTGAACGCTTTGATTCTAATACTAAAGCCCACAAATCTCTACACTATGCAAAAGCTTTGATTGACACCAAGCCTTCTAAACCTTTGCCGTCGTCGCTAACGGTGAGACTTGCTGATGGCCATGATGTGATAGTGGGCGTGCAGTACAAGTGGAAACCTGAAACTTTCTCATCTTGTAAGTCTTTTTGTCATTCTCCTGACGTGTGTTCGATTGGGCCAATTCCCATCCCCCTCCGGCTGAGATTCCTCTTCCTCAGCCAATTTTGAAGTGGGTCCCTAAGGTTATCATTTTGTCCTCGCCTGTTCCTCCCACTATCCCTTCTACTGAAACTACTGCTGCGGCACATGCGTCCCTTGATAGTATATCTACTGCATCGGCATCTCCTGATTTGGATACCATTTTCTGGTTCCCGAAAGAACGCTTTTATGTTCATTATCATTCAGAAATGAGATATGATCCAGTTCTAAATAGCTATTATTTGCATATGGGCGAAGACGAGGAATCGAGGGTGTTATTTTATCGTGTGGATGGTGAAGGCTTGACACTACATACTCAAGGCGATTTTGTTTATGCAATTGGCTTTTATTTTTGGACTCATCTTACGATCAGTTGTATCTTTACCCTTCCATATCTCGGTCTTTTGTGCCTTCTCTTGCTACATTGTTTTGTCAAGTTCTTCATGTTCTTGGTCCTTCGACTGACGATGTGGTCAGTCCTGTTTCTACGAGATTGTTTGTCCTTCTTGCTATGTAGCTTAGACTTGTCTATCTAGTCCCAAATTTCTTTTTTGTTTTTGCCGATCTGGAGCCTGTTCCGATCACTTGTTCTTTTAAACGTCCAGGGTAATAAATGTGGATGCCACACATTGCCGGCTGGCTTTGCCAAAATAGTAATTATTAAAAATTCATTATTAATCATCAATTATTGAATATACTATTAAATAGAAAATTAATTATTACTTAATTATTAAATATTAAACTGTAATGAACTATTAAATATTAATTATTAAAATTGTAAATTAATTAAATATAAATGTTAAACATTAATTATTAAATATTAATTATTAAAATTTACTTACTAATTATTAAACGTTAATTATTAATTATTAGTTATCAAAATTTAATTATTAATTATTTAATATTAATTGTTTAATATTACTTATTTAATATTAATTATTAATTATGTTTATTAATTATTAAATCTAATTAATAAATATTACCTATAATTTACTAATTATTAATAATTAACTATGATAAATTATTAAATATAATTTTTTTTTTATTATCGATAATAATTGGTAATTATAGATTATTTATTGATGATCATCAATTATAATAAATTATTAATAATGACATATGTGATTTGACATTTATAACAATTAATTATAAATTAATATTTACAAATTATTAAGTAAGCATTAATTATTTGTTATTAATTAAAATATCCAGGCGGAAGCATTTGAGTTAACTTAGATTTTTGATTTTCAATTAACAATGTTTACTTAAAAGTTGTTACACAATCACTTAAAACTTATGAGTAAGAAAACGGTTAAAAATAAATATTTACCACGGTCAAATTAATTAGTTGTTATAGATATATGTTACAACTGACTAAAATAAATATTTTTTAAAAATACTTTTGTTAGCGTCAAAATTGGTCACTAACACCCAAATCCAAATGAAAGCACCAAATTACAATCACAGATAACATATATAATGTACGTAGAGAGTATGAATGTGAAAAACAATAAAAATTAAAAAGAAGCAATAGTAACACAGGGTTTATAGTGGTTCGGCTAATTCTGGCCTACCTCCACTCTAGAAATTTCCTTCCTATTGATATCCAAATCGACTATAGTTACAGTCTAGAGTTTTTAAAGCAACAATAGCAGAGTATCCTTAAAGGGAAGAAGAAGGAAAGCACAATGGAGATCCCTTTTTTGAAGCCCCATATGCTGTATTTATAGGCAAAACCCGAGTTACTGGGCTTTCTGAGTGGTTCAGGCCCAACAAGACCATAGTCGATCTAGAATCAACATAACGACCGACCTTGAGTTCAGAATATGCCGACCTGATATCCTAGGTGATGACCCGAAGTATGCTTACCTGCGACTTGAAGTAAATGAAGCTGGGAAGCGAAGTAGTAAACACGCCAATCCACTCCATCCTACCGAGCCACACCATCCTGCCGAGCCAATTCAACATGTTGGTCCACTCGAAAATGCCGACCCACTCATGATGTCGGACCACTCATGTTGCCGACCCAATCTTGTGACGATGTCGGCCCACTCCCTTCGACCGATCTAGAGATGCTGACCCACTCACAATGCCGAACCAGGGTGATCTGAAAAATGCCGAACCACCTTCGACCACCAATGCATACCACCTTACCGACATACTTCCCTGGACGAACCCTATACGACCGACCCATTCCATTGCCGATCCCATCGAGGTGGAACCACCAATGCTGATCCCATATAACCAATCCACCAAGGCCGATCCCATTGAGGCCGAATTGCCGGTGCCGAACCAATTCAAAGTCGAACCAGGCCCGACCGTCCTATCTTGGCCGATCCACCTAGGGCGAGCCATGCATTACCTTCCATCCTTGGCCGAACGACACCTTCCTAACCACCTAGGCCTAGCCATATACACCGAACCACCTAGTACTGACCGTATATCTATCCAGTTGACTCAAACCAACCACATTCCAGCCTCGACAAACTAGCGGTCGATTTAGTTAAATCCGCATGTCCACCGCCTTGCCAAAAGACGTGTTAACATTTTCCTCCCAAAACATGCCTTGCTATTAGAAGGTGTGTTTCGGATAGCCTTAAATCCGATATCCGAAGTCTATATGTTATCCATAGACATACTTTTCGATTCATAATCCAATCCATTTTATCCAAGTTCCATTGCCATATCCTTATCTGAATCTATGACTGCTTTGACTCGATATCCAATTCCTACCCAGTAACTAAATCCTCAACCAATTCCACATCCATCTGAACCCGACAGCCGAGTTCTAATCCATCCATATTCAATAACCAATAACCACATCCACGACCTCTCTGGATTGATAGCTAAATCCAAGACCGCTTCGGGTCTATGCTCAAATTCTTAGCTGTTAATAGCCAATATCCAAATTCATAGCCTCTCCAGATTCTTGCCAAGCGCAACCTGCACCTGATGACCTATGTCAAGTAATGACATAATGTTCTTAGTTCAGTGTCCTTGAATGTTGAGTAATGCCGTGGCTTAATTCCTAAGCTGAATCCGGGTAACTTCGGACCCTTGCCGAGCATAGTCCATACTCGACGACCTGTACTAATAACCGATAGATATTATGGGGCCTAAGTCCTAGACCGAATCCTGGTCTCTTCGGACCCTTACCGAGCATAGTCCATACTCGACGACCTTTTAACCAAAAACCAGATAGTAGCAATCAAAATTGAATTCGAGACCCAGATTTAAACCAGAAATCCATATCGAAAGTCCAAATCAAAATCCAAATCAAAAATCAAGCATCAAAGCCAAAATCCAGACCAAGAAACCAACAAAACCGAGAGTTCAAACCAAACTCCAAAACCAAAGCAGAAAAAACAAGTGTCCAAGCCAAAAAGAAAAATAGATTTCATAAACAGAGCATCATGGTTTACTATCATTTCAGAGCATGCCTAGGGTTGTCTCCATCCCCGTACATGAGTAAGTGACTTAGCCATCTGCTGAGAGTTTGCTACTTATTCCAAACCATCATGATTAGTTAGTGACCAACCGGTCACCATTCCTAGGCCTCGTGCCATCATCGTTCAAGGTAGGCGGTGGCTTCTCCTGTTCCACCCCCACACTCCAAGTTTTAACATATTGCCGCAACTGACCATTCCTTACATGCTCATATATTATATCATTTGGATGTCGGCAGCTGTTAGTATCGTGCCCGTCCAGGTCATGAAAGAGACAGTGCCTTCCTGATGCCCTTTCGCTTTCTGAGGGTTCCCTCCTTGCCAGCCTTCGATAAGGAAGGTGATTCCGAGCATCCAAGAATATCCATTCCAGTGTTGCATTCAACCCTGTGTAAGCGGAGAATTTTGATTCTCCAAAGCGCTTCCTTTTTCCCTTATCCTTGCCTTTACCCGAGCTTTCACCGGACGATCCTCCATCCTTAATCATGTTTACTTCCTTCGATTTTATGTCCAAACATGCATCCTCTTTTCAAAGAAACCTCTCATCTTTGTGAAAGAATTCCCCAAGATCCATTGGTGGATCCCGTATCAACGATACCTTGAAATCTGAATTATCCCTGACTCGTGACACCGCCGCCATCAGAACCATTGATGGATCCGGTTGATCCATCGAGGCAACTATTGCATTAAACTGAGTTAAGAAAGTCCTAAGCGATTCATCTGTCCTCTGCTTAATTGACGTCAGTGTCATCACATTCTTCGGCCTTTTTGTGTGAACTTGAAACTTTCTCAAGAACTTATATACCAGTTCTGTCCATGTCCCAATAGATCCATCCTCTATCTGTCTGAACACATAGCAGCTATATCAGTCAATTATAGGGGAACCACCGAGCCATAACCTTCTTTGATCCCCCAGCTTTTCCATATGCCTCGTGCACCTCATCGAGTGGTCAGTGAGGTCCGTCTTACCGTTGTATACTTCCAAAGTGGGTAGCTTGATATCGGGTGGATTCCTAGCCATCCTAATGTTACGGGTAATCGGACTTTTGTTTACTCCCTCTAAATCCTTGTTTGTCAGATCTCCATGAATAGTTCGCCTGATGATGTCGGCTAATCCAGTGTTATCTGCCAAGGGTTGTCCTCGATCTTCATTTCCTAAGTGCCCTCTAAGTCCTTGAGGGAATTCCAGTACATACTCCTCGTTACGCACTCCTACATCCCTATTGGCGTCGGGCTGTGCAGCATCATCTAGTATTCTTTCATAGGTTGGCCCTACATTACCTAGCGGCATGCCCCTGAGTCTAGGTCCACCCAGATTGATAGTTGTTTGGTGATTGGGGGCTGCCCCTTGCTAAACCACTCCATATACTTGCCGGTTGAGTCCTTCTGATCCAACTCCATGGATCTGAGCTCCTGAAGTTCCTACTTGTCCAAATTGTCTGAAATGTGTCTGCATCATTTTCTTCTACCTTTTCAACTGTTCCTGCATGGAATTCATCATGACCTGCATCTCGTCCTTAGTGCTGTAGACGGAGGCTTGATTAGCTCCAGAGGAAGCCTCCCGACTTCCCTCTTGCTGACTTCTTTCCGTCTTCTGTATCCTAGTCGATTGCTTTGCCACAGTCTCCAGAATCGAAGTTCCTAAGCCTTTAAACCTAAAATGCAAGCTTCATAATCCCTGAGTGCTAGTTGTCTCAATGAAAGCACCAAATGTTAGTGCCAAAATTGGTCACTAACACCCAAGTATTGATGAAAGCACCAAATCACAATCATAGATCACAGATATAATGTATTTAGAGAGTATGAATGTGTAAAACAATAAAAATTAAAAAAAACAGTAATAACAAAAGGTTTATAGTGGTTCGGCTAACTCCGGCCTACGTCCACTCTAGAAATTTCCTTTCTATTGATATCCAAATCAATTACAGTTACAATTCAGAGTTTTTAAAGCAACAATGGCAGAGTAGCCTTAATAGGGAAGAAGAAGGGAAGTAGAATGAAGATCCCTTTTTTGAAGCTCCACACGCTGTATTTATAGACAAAACCCAAGTTACTGGGCTTCCTGAGTGATTCAGGCCCACCAAGACCATAGCCGATCCAGACTCAGCACCATAACCAACCTGAGTTCAGAATATGCCAACCTGGTATTTCCTAGGTAATGACCTGAAGTATGCCCACCTACGACTCGAAGTAAATGAAGCTGGGACTCAAAGCAGTAAACACGCCAATCCACTTCATCCTACTGAGCCACACTATCCTACCGAGCCACTTCAACATGCCGGTCAACTTGAAATGTCAACCCACTCGCGATGCCGAACCACTCATGTTGCCGACCCAATCTTGTGACGATGCTGACCTACTTCCTTGGACCGATCCAGAGATGCCGACCCACTCACGACTTTGTACCATGGTGATCTGAAACATGCCGAACCACCTTCTACCACCGATCCACTTCAATCACCGATACACACCATCCTACTGATCCTACTTCCTTGGATGGACCCTATACGACCGACCCATTCCATTGCCGATCCCATCGAGGCCGAACCACCAATGCTGATCCCATATAACCAGTCCACCAAGGCCGATCCCATATAACCAGTCCACCAAGGCCGATCCCATTGAGGCCGAACCACTAGTGCCGAACCACTGCAAAGCCGAACCAAGCCCGACCGTCTTATCTTAGCCGGCCCACCTAGGCCGAGCCATGCATGACTTTCCATCCTTGGTCGAGCGGCACCCACCGAACCACCTAGGCCGAGCCATATACACCGAACCACCTAGGGCCGACCGTCTATCCATCTAGTTGACTCAAATCCACCGTATTCCAGCCTCAACAAATGAGCAGTCGATTTAATTAAATCCGCCTATCCACAGCCTCGCCAAAAGGTGGGTTAACAACTTTTATTACAAATAGTAGGAAAACTCAGTATTTAAAAATATATTTACTGCAACTGGTAGGAAAATTCGGTTGTTAAAAACTTGTTTATTACAACTGTTGGGAAAAACCATTTATTAAATTCGGTTGTTAAAAACATGTTTATTACAACTGTTGGGAAAAACCATTTATTAAAAATCTTTATTATAATTGCTAATAAATACTAGTTGTTAAAAGCCCTTTATTACAACTGTCATCTGGCGCCAGTTGTAAATAACTAGTTGTAATAGGGTCATTTTCTTGTAGTGCTTGCCTCTTCAACCTATCAAATGTGCTAATCTTCAATTTCAATTCTCTTGTTCTTAATCTGGATGTCCTCATATACTACATGCATTATAACCTTCAATTTTTAACAAAAAATAATAAATAATAAGTGCAAACTAAATGAACAGAACTTAGTAGGACCATTATGCACATAAAGAATGGAGAAAGAGTAAACGGTAGGCTAATTACCATAATTCTTCCTTTTCAAGGCATAAAAAGAAAACGGAATCATATTTATTTGTATACAAATTATGTACAATTCGTTAAATTTATTTTCAAACTATAGTAAAGGACAAAATTTCTAAATGGACTAATTTTCGATACTATTTTGCAATTGGAGCCCATTTAAAACTTAATACCAAACAAGGTTAGTTTGTATCCAGTTAGTAGCCATGTCATCAACCTTGCAACTGCCTTTGTATAATTGCAACTATGAGTTGCGCCTACATCAAAAACATAAAAAGTGCATCTCATAGTTGCGCCTATGCTGTTCTTTGAAAAAACAACAGAGCGCAACTATGAGTTAGGCCTTGTTGTTCACTCAATAGACGCAACTCATAGTTGCATCTGCACATATTTGTTGCTAACAAATAAAGGTAGCAGCAGCCCCCACCCTACACACTCTCCTCATTATCAACCTGCTCCCCATATTGCTGAAGCCCGAACCCAAAATCATTGATTTTTTTCATCAATTACACTCAAAATCTTCTAATTTCTTCGTCAATTTTCGATTAGAACAAAGCTACAACAATGTAAGTGGGATCTTCTTCAACATAATACAATTTTGGTATTCTCTAAACCCTAGAATTTTACTAATTGTTTATAATTTATGTTTTATTGTTTTCTATACATAATGAACAATGTCAAATAGCTTATTGTATGTGGTTACCTTTCAATCAATCATTGATTGTAGATGATGTCATTAATTTGCGTTTTTCTACATTAGCTTTCAAAACTGGAGAGCGGCCATGTAGATGGTAGTGTTTTATATTTGCAGGATAACCACCATACAAATTTTGAAGATTTAATAAGGACAACATTTTTTAATTCATTAAGTACAGTAAATAGTTTGAGAATTTTACCAATTTGAACTAACAGCACGTTATAAATTTATGTTTTGTAGAGTGTAAAAACTATTGACTGTTTGGGCCAGTCTCAAAGTTTTGAAGACATAATGGAGATGGTCGATGACCAACGATTTCATCATTTACTTCCTCAAGCGGGCTTTTGGTATTTCATGTAGATTAAGTATATCAGTTTTGATAGGTCCTTACTTACAGCCTTATGTGGTAAATGTAGATCTGAGACTAACATGTTTGATTTTTCCGTTGGAGAAATACCATTATGTCACAAGAAGTTGCTATTTTACTTGGCCTTCCTACAAGGCATTGTTGTTAATTATTTCAGTGATGTGGACGTAGATGATATTTGTCACCAATTACTTGGTTAATTGTTGAGATTCCACCCCTCGAAGAAGTGGTTAATAGAAGAGGATTGAAAGTCAAATGGATTAGTGACCTAATTAGCCGGACCATTACTCTTGATTCACCAATTGAGAAGCTAGAACGGTTTACACGGGTTGTGGTATTGCTTCTTATAACATCCAGGATTTTTTTCAAACCCAAGAGTCGAGCCAGTGTCAAATAGTTATACTGGCTACAGAACTTTGCCACTATATCTAGTTATTCGTGGGGTAGCGTGGTTTGTGTGCTTTGTATAAGGAGTTTGATAACATAGTACCGAGGAAGTCAAACGGCTTAGCCGATTGCCTAACCCTTTTGCAGGTATAACACTTTTTCTTAATATTTTCACTGATATTTTAAAGACCTTATTTAACACTGATGATATATAGGTTCGATCATGGATGTAGATTTCTATTGGCCATTCGAATGTTCGTGCTACCGTCACCGTTGGATTATCATATGAGGCCATGATTATTCTCTGGTTTTTCACCTTGGTTTACAGATGTTATCTCATTTTTGGTCAAAACTGGAATATCAATGTTGTGTGCGTTTCCACCACGACCGGAACAAGAAGAAGCAAGCAAGCGTATATAAGTCTGGGATTTCACTCATGATTCAAGTACAAAGGTTCATTCGGTAAAGCAAGGCAAGAGTTCGTTCGACACTACACTCCCCGAGTTCATCCGGTAATAAGCGTCATCTGGTACTTAAAACCCCTCGCTTTCGTCCGGTAGTTCAAGTGTATGAGTTCGTTCGGTATTCGAACTCCCCATGGCTCATTCGGCATTCTCAAATATGAAGGCTCATTCGACATTCCCAACACAAGGGATCATTCGGCATTCTCAGTATAGGATCCATTCGGTAGTACCGAGACCGAACCAACTCCACTTCCCTTCCCACTGAATCAACTACAACCGAAGCTCCATCTTTCACCACCCACTACCGGTCCAACATCTCCACTAAACCAATGCCGAACCGAGCCCCACAGTATCAAGCACCGGACCACCCTCACCGGATGGCTTCCCACCGAACCGAGCCCCACAGAATCAAGCACCGGACCACCCTCACCGGATGGCTTCCCACCGATCCAAGCCTCACAGAATCAAGCACCGGACCAACCATCACCGGATGTCTCCCCACCGAACCAGAGCATGCCGAACCAAAGTTGCCGGTCCAGATTGCATCAGCCCAGGCCCACCAGCAGCTACAAACATCCTAGACCCCTGCCCCCAACCTCACTCTATAAATAGAGGGGCAGGGGTACAACAATGACAGACAAGTTTGAGAGCTCAAGTACGGATAGAACTTTCAAACAACATTCATATATTTGTATACAAAGCTTTGTACTTGTAATCTGAAGAGAAAAAGGAGAATACCATATAAAGTGGACGTAGGCACGTTCTGGCCGAACCACTATAAATCTGTGTGTCTTTTACAGTTTAGTCCCTGCTTTTTACATATTTGCATAAATCACCCAAATCACTAAGAACAACATATAATCAACTAAATCGTACGACTTTGAGGTGTTTGCCCATTTTTTGCGCAAACATTTTGGTGCTTTCACTGAGAGGAACTAGCGCCCGCTATATCGGATAGAAGTTTGGATTTGGGAGACAATGGCTAGGCTAAATAGTAGAAGGCAAAGGGCTGAGAGAAGCCAACCGGAAGGAAGTCAGCAAGCATCCTCCGGAGCTGAGGAAGGACCGGCTTTGATCTACATAACCCGGGACGAAATGGAAGCCATAACAAATTCACTGCAAGAGAGGTTGTTGAAGAGTCAACAGGAGATGATGCGGACTTTCTTGGAGCAAATGAGAGCTGCAGGGACCCAGAACTTAGGAACAGCTACAGCGGCGGTGGATGCAGGACAAGGAGCTAGGGTTATGGAACCCAATGGAGGACAGGATGCAGAGCCAGAGGGCAATCGACAAGGGCTTGGGGGCAGGCCCGCAGGATCCAACACAGGAGGACCTTTGGAAGGAGTTCAACAGGCTAGAACCGACGTTGCTGCTAGCGAGCCACATGAAGAGTATGTACCAGAATTCCCTCGGGGGCAACCCCCGATAGACAACGCTGGATTGGCAGATATAATCAGGAAGACTGTGCGAGGTGGTTTGACCAGCGGGGACTTGGAAGGGGTAAACAAGAGTCCGTTCGCTCGGGAAATAAGGATGGCTCAGAATCCACCTAAGTTCAAGCTACCTAGCGTGGAGGTATACGATGGCAAGGCAGACCCTACGGATCACCTGATGAGGTACACCAGACACATGGAGGTGCTGGGGGCATCGGAGGAAGTGATGGCTCGATGCTTCCCTTTGTACTTAACGGACTTAGCTGCGATGTGGTTTAGGCAGCTGGGAGAAGGATCTATCAGGACTTGGAGGGAATTGGTGGAAAGGTTTTTGGGACAGTTTCGAGTTCATGTCAAGAGACCGAAGAACGTGATGACATTAACATCGGTGAAGCAAAGGATCGATGAATCGCTTAGAGCCTTTCTAACTCGATTCAGTGCCGCAGTTGCTTCGGTGGATCGGCCCGATCCATCGATGGTTTTAATGGCAGCAGTATTAGGAGTCAGGGAGAACTCGGATTTCAAGGTATCTCTGATACGAGATCCCCCACGGGATCTCGACGAATTCTTTCACGAGGCAGAAAGGTTCCTTCGGCAAGAAGATGCGAGTACGGATTTAAAGTTAAAAAAGGTTAATGCAATTGAGGTTGGAGGACCATCCAGCAAAGGTTTGGATAAAGACAAAGGAAAAAGGAAGTTGGACGATGACTCTAGAAATGCTAGGAAGCAATGGAAGGATCCAAAGTTTCCCACATACATAGGATTGAACGAGACGCTGGAGCGGATATACCTGGATACTCGGAATCGCCTTCCCTACCGGAGGCTGGCTAAGAGAGAACCAACAGAACGGGAAAGAACATCAGGAAGGCACTGTCTCTTCCATGATTTGGATGGACACGACACCAACAGCTGCAGGCACCTAAAGGACATAATTGAGGAGCATGTAAGGAATGGACAGCTGCCACAATATGTTGGACCTCGGAATGCAACGGCGGGGCAGCAGCAACCGCCGCCTACCTCAAGCTACGATGGCAGGAGGCTCAGGAATGATGGTCGGTTGATCATCCATTGACCAGGTTATTATGAAATAAGTAGCGAACTATTGGCAAGCAACCAAGTCATTTACACATGTACGGGGACGAAAATAGCCCCTAGGCATGCTCTGAATGATGATAAACTGCAGTGCTATGGTTTGTGAAACTTATCTTTTGCTTTTGGATTGGACACTGCTTTTGTTTTTGGTTTTCGGTTTTGGAGCTTGGATTGAGCTCCTGGTTTTTCTTACTTTTTGATTTGGATTTTCCTTTGAATGATTGTTTTCGGTTTTGGATGCTGGTTTGGATTTCTGGTTTTCTGGTTTTGATTTGGATTTTGAATGTGGATTTTGGATTGGATTTTGATTGGATTTTTATTCTGGTTTTCTGGCTTTGATTTGGATTTTGGATGTGGATTTTGGATTTGATTTCGATTGGATTTTTATCTGATTTTTGATAAACGGTCATCAGGTATGGATTATGCCTGGCAAGGGGTGAGTCGCTTCGCCCGAACATGGTAAATTGACTCATTCAGGTCGTCGAGTATGGACTATACTCGGCAAGGGTCCGGAGTGACCAGGATTCGGCCTAGGACTTAGGCCCTGTATTATCAATTGTTATTTTCAGGTCGTTGAGTATGGACTATGCTCCACAAGGGTCCGGAGAGACCAGGATTCGGCTTAGGACATAAGCCATGACATTACACAGCGTCCAGGGACACGCTTGGCAAGAACCCGGAGAGGTTAGCTCAACGTCCAAGGACACTGGACCAAGGCCGTCAGGTGTAGATTGCGCTTGGCAAGAGCCCGGAGAGGTTATGGATTTGGATATCGACCCGAAGAGGTTCTGGATTCGGTTATTGGCTATTGGATGAGGATGGTTTGGGACCCGGTTGTCGAGTTCGAATGGACATGGAATTGGCTCAAGCTTTGGTTATTTGATTTGGAACTGGATATCGACTCGGAGCAGTCAAGGATGATATTCTCTGGCAATATGGTTATGACTTTGGATAATGGATTCGGAACTATTCAAAACACGCCTTATTATCACAAGGCATGTTTTGGGGGGCAAAGTGTTATCCCATTTTTGGTCAAAACTGGAATATCAATGTTGTGTGCGTTTCCACCACGACCGGAACAAGAAGAAGCAAGCAAGCGTATATAAGTCTGGGATTTCACTCATGATTCAAATACAAAGGTTCATTCGGTAAAGCAAGGCAAGAGTTCGTTCGACACTACACTCCCCGAGTTCATCCGGTAATAAGCGTCATCTGGTACTTAAAACCCCTCGCTTTCGTCCGATAGTTCAAGTGTATGAGTTCGTTCGGTATTCGAACTCCCCATGGCTCATTCGGCATTCTCAAATATGAAGGCTCATTCGGCATTCCCAACACAAGGGATCATTCGGCATTCTCAGTATAGGATCCATTCGGTAGTACCGAGACCGAACCAACTCCACTTCCCTTCCCACTGAATCAACTACAACCGAAGCTCCATCTTTCACCACCCACTACCGGTCCAACATCTCCACTAAACCAATGCCGAACCGAGCCCCACAGAATCAAGCACCGGACCACCCTCACCGGATGGCTTCCCACCGAACCGAGCCCCACAGAATCAAGCACCGGACCACCCTCACCGGATGGCTTCCCACCGATCCAAGCCTCACAGAATCAAGCACCGGACCAACCATCACCGGATGTCTCCCCACCGAACCAGAGCATGCCGAACCAAAGTTGCCGGTCCAGATTGCATCAGCCCAGGCCCACCAGCAGCTACAAACATCCTAGACCCCTGCCCCCAACCTCACTCTATAAATAGAGGGGCAGGGGTACAACAATGGCAGATAAGTTTGAGAGCTCAAGCACGGATAGAACTTTCAAACAACATTCATATACTTGTATACAAAGCTTTGTACTTGTAATCTGAAGAGAAAAAGGAGAATACCATATAAAGTGGACGTAGGCACGTTCTGGCCGAACCACTATAAATCTGTGTGTCTTTTACAGTTTAGTCCCTGCTTTTTACATATTTGCATAAATCACCCAAATCACTAAGAACAACATATAATCAACTAAATCGTATGACTTTGAGGTGTTTGCCCATTTTTTGCGCAAACAACAGAAAAGAATTATAGACATGGTTATTCTCTGGTTTTTCATCATGTGCCCAACGGTAGAGATTGGGATGTACATGAAGGCGCCTTACCATACAACATCGCTTACACGTAGGAATATAAGAAGATCAAGGTCCACAAAAATTAAGGGGGTCATGTATGAAATGGAGGATAGATGACATGATAGATGCGTTTGGTAACTTGGATCACAAGAGAGGAGCGTGCAGGAAAAATAGATAACTTGTTTGTTTTACCACTTATATCATTTGAGTGCTATACTACTACTACTATTATTTTGTACGTAACTTTGGTATTAAAAGTTATGTTTTTTCGAGCATTAATGTTAGTTACTATGTTCTATGATTGTGATAGCAATTACGCAATATCCATTATATGAAAGTCGAAGGAAAACCAAGTAATACATCAACCATTACATAACCATTTTGATTAAAACTACCGAATACATAACTCTAATAAATCAGTCATATACACAACCATTATGTAACCATGACATTAACCATTTTACTAGATACCCATTACATAACCATTGGATAAGAACACATAAACATTACATGGTTCCATCATAACGCACTATGGACTGTAAATAGTAGGGCTGTCGATGGGTCAGGTCGAATCGAGTTCGTACTGTGTCAAGTTAAGTTTGAGTTGATTGTAATGGGTCGGGTCAACCAGTTTATTAAACGGATCAGAAATAGCTCAACCTGAATCCGACCCCATTATAAGCGGGTTGACTAAACCCGACTGTGTAACCCGATTATAAACGGGTCGGGTTGGGTCATAAACCGGGTTGGTTCCACCCGTATAAGGTATAAATGGGTTATAAACGGATCGTAAATGCGCTATAAATGGGTCAAATTTGGATTCATGGGTCAGGTTGGGTTATAATCGGATTGAGTCAACCATATAAGTATAAACAAGTCAAATTCGGGTTCATGGGTCAACCTCAAACCCATCCGTTTATATACGGATCAAATTCGGGTTAACCCGAAAATGACCCGCCTACTTAACCGGGTCGGGTTAACCTGCTAGTTTCTGTATAATTTTCGGGTCGTGTTGGAAATTGACAGCCCTATTAAATAGTTTATCTGGTACATTAGCCTACTATTTTCCCTTTCCACTTGACTAATTTCGTCTTGCATCTCTAAGGCATATTCAACTCTAATATGACACATCATAATATATATCCATGGAAGTAATTACTGCAATCAACATGGTTCGGTTAGATCAGATGGTCTTTAAACATTGCACATCCATAAAAGCAACATCCTACATTTTTCTTATGCCTACATACAACTACCTCATACATAACTCCACAATAACAAATTTCACATGACGGTTGCCTCACTCTGCCTTTGCGGCTAATTTGTTTCCCTGACTGTTGATTTGGTTCATCTAAGCAAACCCGACTCTCCAAACCGATTAAAAAATAGCACCAATACTTTGAGGAACTGTTTCAAACTGAGTTTTAGGAACAAATCCACATTCGGCATTCCATTGTTCATAATAATTCACTAATACATCGTCTTCGATCTCTCAATTATCCATATTGGTTTGGCTAGTCAAATATGAAATGTATAGAGCTAAAAATCAACACAAAAACTTAGAATTCAAAATAACATTAGATTCAAAACTAGGGCTTAATCAATTGCCTTGTAGAGATTGTTGTAGCTTTGTTCTAATCGAAAAATGATGTAGAAGTTTGATGATTTTGAGTGGATTTGATGAATAAATTAGAGATTTAGGGAGAATGGATTCAGAATTGGGGAAGTAGGAATAAGGGAAGAAGGGTAAGGTAAGAATGTAGATTGAAGAGTTGGATGTTGCTGTTTTTATCCAGCAAATATTCTTTAGCGCAACTATGAGTTGCGTCTATGCTAAACATATATACGGAACTCATAGTTGCACCTTTTCTGGTTATGTTATAAACCATTAAAGCGCAACTATGAGTTACGCCTGTTGTGTGAACAACAAGGCGCAACTCATAGTTGCGCTCTGTTGTTTTTTCAAAGAACAACATATGCACAATTTTGAGTTGCGCATTTTAGTTTTTGATATAGACGCAACTTATAATTGCGTCTTTTTTGGTTTTGCTCTAAACTATTAGAGCACAGTTATGAGTTGCGCATGTTGCGTGAACAACAAGGCGCAACTCATTGTTGCACTCTGTTATTTTTTCGAAAAATAGCATAAACGTAAAAATAAAAGGCGCAGCTTATAGTTGCGCATATACGAATGCAGTTATAAGGTTGATGACGTGGCTGCTGATTGGACACAAACCAATATTGTTTGATAATAAATTTGTAAATGGACCCCGAACACGAAATAGTTTCGAAAATTTGTCCTCCTAGTAGAATCATTATTTGCTGCTATGTTGGTGAAGTTTTTTTTTTTCTCCTTGTTTTGCATGTGTAACATGTTACCGCATGGTGCATAACTCTCAACGATTCATTTTGTCATTGTGTCCTCTTCTTTATGGTTTAAAAAAAAAAAATATTTAACCGTTTTGGTGGTAGATTAAGATTTGTTGAGGCATGGAGAAAGCTAATAAAGAATAAAGCTTCGTTGTTCTACGTGGCAAATATTTCTTCAAATTCCAAAACCATCAAGCTCATATCTGTCCATTTGTATTCCAATTTTACAAGACTATTATTACTCAACCTAATACAATAGTCCAATCCTGTTTATTCGAATCAAAACTATATTACATTTTAGAAAGACAATCTCATAAAGAAGCTCAAAATACACGGATAACATTTCTCTACAAGCTTTCTATATCGATCATACAATAAGTTTGAGATGTTATCGTCAATTTAACGTCGTTGCGAACAAAGTCGTAGTTTATACGCAACGTGGACTCAAGTGTGAATGAATCCCTCAAATTCTCAGACTTCATTTTTCCACCTACTTAATTGTCCTCTAAACTCGTATTATAAATACACCTCTCAATTCTGTTTCTTCCATTCTTTCACATTCCAACAAATCCCTATTATAATTTTACACAAGTATCATTCTTCAAAAATAATAAACCAGAATGGGTCTCCTCAAAGTGATATGTTTATTCATCTCACTAGCATTTCTAGGCTTTGCAACTGCTTGTTCAAATGGATCATGCCGGGTAACCACTGAAAAAAAAAAAATTTGATTTTATTTTTGTTCTTGTACATTTGAAGTATTTGAATTTTGGTGATTACTATGATGAATTTTGTTTTTTTGTTTTTTGTTTTTTTTTTTCAGCTTCTTGATGGATGTTCATCTGATGGAGATTGCGAGGCAGGACTGTTTTGTTCTTCTTGTCTAGCAGAGTTGACAGGCTCAAGGTGCATTCGATCTTCTATAACTGACCAATTCAAACTTTTGGTACCTTTTCCTACTTTTTCCATTATATTATGCAAGGATTTATGATTCATCCTCATTCATTTAATTGTGTTAGTTATCACAGCTCACTATGACCTATATAATAAGCGACAACTGTGACACATACACAACAATAAAAGTATGAATTCTTGGTTAATTTCAGAACAATTCACTGCCATTCAACAAATATGCATTCCTTACAACACATAATGCATTTGCAATTGAAGGCGAACCATCGCATACTGGGGTTCCTCGAGTTACATTCACCAACCAAGAGGACACTGTTACCCAGCAGTTAAATGTAAGTTAAAGCTAGCGTATGTTAATTATTCAGTACTTATGAATCTCTATGGTATATCTTATGTTGCTATTTACGTATATACAGAATGGAGTTCGAGCGTTAATGTTGGACACTTACGACTTCAAAAATGATGTGTGGTTGTGCCATTCAAGTGGAGGGAAATGCAATGATTTTACTGCATTTGTGAGTTTAGATTGTGATTCACTTGCACTCATGGTAGTTTAGATTGCGATTACTTCATAAAGACAAAGTATGCAAACACTTGCATACAAATCACGTGTAGTACATTTATAGGACACGACACTATGATCAATAATGTAGTAGACAAAGGCACAAATCAAATGACAATTAACTTATCATTTAAAACCGAACCACCTTCTAATTGAAAACTAAAACATATTTTTACTTGTTCATTTGGACCATTATAGTTTGAAGAATTTGCTCTTCAAATCAATCAGTGTATTTTAGCAACCTTTTATCCTAAAATGTACTGTGTACATTGATTTGGCTTAGATCAAATGCAATCTAGTAAGTTCATGTTAATTAGTTTAGTGGAACTTACAGAAATTTGTAGATTTTAAGAATGTTGCTTGCATACATTTGATATCTTACAAACTGTAATTATGTAATGATAGGAGCCAGCAATTGACACACTTAAGGAAATAGAGGCATTTCTAGCAGCAAACCCTTCAGAAATAGTGACTATAATATTAGAAGATTACGTTGAAGCGCCAAATGGATTGACCAATGTCTTCAAAGCATCAGGTTTGTCAGACTACTGGTTTCCTCTTTCCAGTATGCCTAAGAATGGGGAAGACTGGCCACTAGTGAGTGATATGGTTGCTAATAATCAAAGGCTCATTGTATTCACATCTAAAAGAGCCAAAGAACAAACAGAAGGAATTGCGTACCAATGGAATTACATGGTCGAAAACCAATGTGAGTATTATCTCAGATGTTTACATTAAATGTTTAAAAATATATCAGTTGTTCTAATGTTTTACTGAAAGGTGTAAAACAAAAATACACAAACTCATGTGCAAGCATGCACAGACATACACACGCACATATGTACAAACACAAACATGCTGTTGGAAAATTATCGATGATTCGAGTATTGTGATGAGGAGATTGCTGAACTACGGACTTTAAGGATCTACTATATAGATTCTTTTAAACAATAGTTCAACCCAACATGTACAAACGGATTATAGAACTATCGACCTCATGATTCAATGAAACGTTAAAACATCGTAACCAAATTCAAAGTTGGTACGACTTTGATCCGGCCAAAAATTTTACTTTGACAATTTATGATGATGCAATTTAGGGAAGAGAGTAAAGAATAAGAGGAGAAGATTCGCAACACCTTTCATTCGTTTATGGTCCGCAACACCTACCAGGCGATTTAGATTTCAGGATGCAGAAAACGCTCTGAAACAAATTTCAAAGAGACCAAAGTATTCTTGCAACAGTTTCTGGGTGTTGCTATTTATAGTTACAGAGAGGTGCCTTTTCATTGTGAGAAGACGCGTCCGTTCGTAAGCAATAGTCACGTCTCCGTTCCATGTCTATTCATTTGAATACAAATTTCCCGCCATTCTAATAGTGACATCTCTCATCAATTCTAACCATTTAAATTTGAATTTAAATCTAGCCCAAAAATAATTCTTCCTAAGACTACTACCTACACCCAAACCCGACCCGACCCAGTTCGGTCGGATGGGCGACGATGTGTATGTATGTGATGATTATGTATGACTTTCCTCCTCATAATAGAACAAATATTTGAGTGCTCAAAAGGTCCAACCTTCTTTTGAGGAACCTATATTAAACAAATATAGTTTTACATATCTCAAGATGTACGACTATACTTCCCTTCCTCTTCTTCTTCTTTGAAACAAACCCCAATGCCCAAAATCAATTTTGAAAATTTATAACAATTTCCTCCCACTTTCAAAATAAATAAAATAAATAAAGTAGACGGCTGCATCAATAAAGTGACTGCTTACGTATCCAAGTGGGATCAAGCCAACTTAGTTCCAAGATCAAAGTATTGCATCATCGTGGAAACCAATACATAAATGATATGTATCTTTTTGATTTGAACCTTCACTTAGTATAAACCTTTAAAGTTCTATCGAGGTTTAAAGTTCTGCAATACACCTTGTGATTTTAACTGGACTTTTAAGGATCTTCTTCCATCCTTTTTCATGCTGAATCCAACACTAATTATGGGGAATTATTTTTAGTATTCTATAATCATTCTCTTAACTTGTTGGTACCCATTGAACTTTGTCTATCCTTTTCAAGACACAAGTTGGGTTTCTTTAATATGATCAGCCTTCATTTATAGACCCGACCCCTATTTCTTTTGATTTTATAAAAACTGTAGCATTTGGAAGACTCTTAGTAAATAGGTTAGCCAAGTTTTTTTTGTTTCTATGTAATCGACATTGATTACTCTTCTTTTAAGTAATTGTCTTATCTTCTGATGTCTAAGACTCACATGTCTAGACTTTTCATTATATGTTTTATTGGAAATATTATATAACATAGCCTGATTGCCATAGTTAATCAAGGCTGCTGGTGATGGCTTCTTCTATAAAGGAATTTTTATTAACAAATTCCTAAGCCGTTCCGCCTCTTTGCTTGCATCTTCTAATGCAATCAATTATGACAACATAATTGAACCAGAAACACAGGTCTTCTTCTTGATACACCAAGATATAGCAACTCCTTCTAATGTAAATATCCCTCAGTTGTAGACTATGATTTAGATTCTACATTTTTCCAAGTAAGTCACTGTATCCTTCTAATACATCAGGATATTGTTTATAAGATAGACCATGGTCTATGGTACCTTTCAAATAAGCTAGAACCCTTGAAATTTCTTTTCAGTGCTTCGCACCCGAATTACTCGTAAAACGATATAATACGCTAATAGCATGTGCTATGTCAGGTCTTGTGCAATGCATAACATACATAAGGCTTCCGATAATACTTGGAATATTCTAATTGAGAAATAGTACACTCAGTATTCTTCTCTAATTTAATACTTGGATCTAAAGGAGTCGATGCTGGTTTATCTTTATAATGGCTATATTTATTGAGAAATTTCTCAATGTAGGGAAATTGGGCTAGTACCAAATCTTCCTCTTTTCTAAGGATTCCAATCTCTAAAATTAAATCAGCCTCTCCTACTTCTTTCATATCAAATTTAGAGGATAAAAACATCTTAGTTTTTTTTATACAAGATATATTAGTCCAAAAAAAAATTAGCATATCATCAACATATGTACTTATTATAATACAATCGGTTTCATCCAGTTTGCTATAAATATATTTATCAGCATCATTAATAATGAAGCCTTATGACAATGCTAATTTTTCAAACTTCTCATGCCATTGGATGAGTGTCTGCTTAAGAAAATAAAGAGATTTTATCAGTTTACAGACTTTCTTTTCTTGCCCTGTATTTATAAAACTCTCTGCTTGTTCCATGTATACCTCTTCTTTTAAATCACCGTTTTAAAAAGCAATTTTTACATCCATTTGATGTATTACAAGTCTACGTATGAATGCAAATTCTATCAAACAACGGATCGAAGATATGCAAGCAACAAGGGTGTATATTTCAAAATAATCCACTCTATATCTTTCCTTATAGCCCTTTTCTACAAATCTGGCTTTAAATTTATCAATGGATCCATCAATATTCAACTTTTTCCTGAATATCCATTTACATCCTATCAGTTTAGTACCAGGAGGTAAATCGGTCAAAATCCAAGTTTGGTTTACCAAAATTGAATTCATTTCATAATTTATAGCTTCTAGAAAATAACATCTTTGAAAGCCATAGCTTCAGAATAAGTTTTCGGTCATCATTAACATTCGTTGCGTACCTAGTGATGTTAAGAATTCCATTCTTACTTCCTTCTACAAGATATGCAATGAAGTTATGACCATAGTCCATTTCTATTCTTGCTTTTTTACCTTTTCTTCGTTCGGTATCCTCTTTAGGTACTGAAACATTAGCGTTGTTTTGAGAAGAGGTATAATCTTCATCGTTTTTATCATTAGTTTCAATATATTCTGAACTAGATGATGCCAATGGATTCTTGCTAGTTTGATGTTGGGCTATATACTTGTTTTCAAAAAATTCTACATCTACAGACTCAATTTCTTCAAAAGTGTCAAGGATAATAAAACGATAAGTTATACTATTAAGAGAATAACCTATGAAAGTATTGTTACATGTTCTATTTCCTAATTTTGGTCTTTTAGGATCTAGTTTTCTAACATACACTAAACATACCCAAATATTAAATCTTGATAAGTTAAATTTTCATTTAAACCATAGTTCATAACGGGATATATTCTTCTTTTTCATAGGAACTTTATTTAAAATATAACATGTAGATAAATTTCCCTATAAGATTTTAGGTAAATTTGAATTAATTAGCATACCATTAACCATTTCTATTAATGTCCTATTTTTTCCTTCAGCAACTCCATTTTTTTAAGGGGTATAAGGAGCAGTACACCGATGAATTAATCCTTGTTGTTTACAGAATAAAGTAAAATCGTTTGAACGGGAGTTCTACAGTGCCTTTGCAAATCACTTTGCAACAAACAATATTTGACTATGATCCTTGCATATACGAATGGTTGATCCAGTATCATGTGTTTCATTCTTAGGCTGCAATGAATTTGTTAGTTCAATACTATTTGCATTATAGTGTGGTGGTTATGCATAGCTTTCTTCCTTATAATAGAGCAAACATTTAGGTGCTCAGAGGGTCCAAATTTCTCCTAAGGAACCTATATTTAAACAAATATAGTTCCTTATATCCGAGGGACTATACTTTCCTTCCTCTTCTTCTTCTTTAAAACAAACTCCAATGCACAAAATCAATTCTGAAAATTTACAACACTCACTCATGCACACACACACATAAATATAACATTGATCTTATTGCATGTTTAGATGGTGATGGTGGAATGCATTCTGGACAGTGCTCAAATCGTGCCGAATCTTCACCTCTTGCTGACATGACCAAATCTTTGGTTTTAGTGAATTATTTTCATTCCGTGCCAGTTAAAGATTTGGCATGTAGACAGAACTCTGCAGATTTGATTAACATGCTTCACACTTGTTATGGTTCTTCAAGCAATCGATGGGCTAATTTTGTCGCTGTAGATTTCTACAAGGTAAAATTTCTGCTTCTTACCCTTTTTACATTTTTTGATAAAAATAACAATAAGTAACTTGAGAATTGGAACATTGAAAATTTGCAGAGGAGCACAGGAGGGGGTTCATTTCAAGCAACTGACATGCTTAACGGAAGATTGTTATGTGGATGTGATGATGTTCATGTTTGCGTTGTAAGATTTTACTTTGACAAATGTTCATACATATAGTTTTTCAAATTCAACAAGAAATAACCAGTATTTATTTATCTTCTTATTGACTATTTCATGGATTAACTGAAGTTTGTAACTATGTGCAGGCTGGTTCTACTTCTGGAGCATGCACTCCATCTTGATAAATCATTTGATCAGGATATTTTAGATTACAACATTATTAGAAATTCTCAACTGATACAATGTTCTAAATCTGTATTCTGCAAAGCCTTGTATTTTTGGAAAACTTGATGATAAATCTGTAGTTATAATTATTTTTTAGTACAGAAAAGATTAATCATATGTAAATCAAACCAAAATGTTATTGTATATATTTTCTTGGAATAATTTCAATTTGCTTTTGAAGCACCACATTGGCATTCTATATCTTGTATTGTATCACATATTTGCACAAAACAATAATGCAGCACTTAATGTTTTACATTTCTAAGATGTTGGAAATGAACATGATTTCGGGCTACATTAATAATCTTGATCTGTGTTCTCTAGAATTTTAATATAGAAAATGTTTAAGCTATTTTTTGAGAAAATTAATGGAATTTATATGCAAAATATTTTAAAGACATTTATTTAGAGAATTGTGAAAAATCCTATGAAGAATATTTTAGAGATACTATAAAATAGGAAAAATAGAAAGAAGGAAAAACTTAGGCCAGATTTTTACATGAAGGACACAATTTTAAAATTTATTTTGAAGGACACCGAATGTTATGTTAATATAATATCAAGTAAAGCAGATGCTATATGAACTATGAAGACTAATGCTATTAAACTTAATGTTACATGAACCTAGCATTATATATCTATAATGATATATTTATTTTTCATTTCTTTATTTGTGAAAATAAATGTTATTTTGGTTCATCTAATGCAATTCATTCAATGTTAGCATTCTGTTTATCTGATACTAGTTTAATATAGCATTATGTTTTATGTGATGCTAATTTAATATAGCATTCTATTGTACTTCAGACTAAATTTTAAAACATGTGTCTTTCAGACTAAAACTGGTCTTAGGTTTTTCCTTTAAATTAATTTCCTCAAAAGTAGTATTATCAACCATTGAATTAAATATATCTACCTCATCCATTATCATCCATTTTTGAGAGGGAGATAAATATGCTACACTCTCATATTTATAAGCAAACAAAAAATGTGAAAATACACATTGAAACAAAGTTTGGAATAAAGTATTGAGTTCCTCCTTATAAAACTTGCATCTCAAATTTCTCATACATATCAATTTTCTTCTTATATATTTATATAATTTGTAGCATTGGTGTCAAAGTTTGATATGATAAAATAATGATGGTAAACATGGATGAATTGTTGTAAATTTTCAAAATTGATTTTGGGCATTGGGGTTTGTTTTAAGAAGAAGAAGAGGAAAGAAAGTATAGTCCCATATCTTGAGATATAAGGAACTATATTTTTTTAAATATAGGTTCCTCAAGAGAAGGTTGAACCATTTAGGCATCCAAATGTTTCTTTTATTGTGAAGAGGGAAGGCATAGATAACCACCGCATGCTCGAGCCCCTGCCCATCTGACCGATTGAAGCAGGGCGGGTCGGGTAATAGTCTTAAGCAGTGGGCAAGAGACATGACTGTTGCATACGAATAGACGCGTCTTCTCAGAACAAAAAGACACCTCTCTGCAACTAGAAATAGAAGCACCCAGAAAATGTTGCAATAATGCTTATTCTCCTTTCTCATGAAATTTTGCAACGCCTGAAGTGTTTCAGAGAACTTTCTTCTTTCTAAAATCAGTAACATTTGATAGGTGTTGCGGATCACAAACGATTGAAAGGTGTTGCGATTCTTCTCTTCTTCTTCTTTATCTCATCTCTAACTTGCAGCATCAGAAATTATCAAAGTAATGTTCTAGGTTGGATCAAAGTCGTACAAACTTTGAATTCGATTATGCTATTTTAAGGCTTCATTGAATCCTAAAGTCGATAGTTTTACAACATGTTTGTACTTGTTGGGTTGAACTATTGTCTAAAAGAATTTATATGGTAGATTCATGAAGTCAGAAGTACAGCAATCTTGTCACCACAATACTAGAATCATCGATAATTTTCCAACATTTTTTAAACAATATTTTCAATCATGGATGGTTCGAGTTCAAGCAATATTAATGCCCTTGAAGTCATGAATCAAAACTTGACGCACTTAGACCGGTTTGACGGCGAAAAATTCACATGTTGGCAAGAAACTATGAAGTTCTTTTTTATCACCATCAAACTCTTCTACATTTTTGAAGATGATTTAGAGGCTATACCGAATGAAACTTCGACAGTTACAAATGAGTTGAAAGTGAAACGTGCAAAGCGCAAAGCAGATGATTTCGTATGTAGAGGACACATACTCAACGAACTATCTACTTTAGTATACAATGCACATAGAAGTCTGAAAATAGCAAAAGCACTCCGAACTGAACTGGAAAGTAAAAATCGAATATCCGAGGCAAGCGACAAGAAATTCCTAGCATGAAGTTTTATGGATTTTAAAATGAATGATAATAAGTCCATTATTGGACAAGTTATGAAATTATGTATATAGTAAATCAACATAAGGATACCAAAATTGAACTCCTTAAATCCTTTGTTGTTGGTGTTATAATTTCTAGACTCTGCACTCTTGGAATGATTATAAAAAGAAATTGAAACACGCAAAGACAGATTATGATTTAGAGAATTTACAGCCTCATCTTCGCATAGAAAAGGACTCTCATAAAAGAAAACTAATTGATAGTTAGCAAACCGAGTCTCACTCTAAGGCAAATAATATTGAATTGATAAATTCATTGAAGCCTAATAAAGAGACATAGTTTAAGAAGAAAAATCATTCTAAGAAAGATTAAAAGAAAGACGCTTGTTAATTTTGTAATAAGACCGACCATAATTCTCCTGACTGCCATTAACGAAAGAAAAAAATTGAAGGCAAATGTTATCATCAGAAATCACTTCAACTTTGTTGAAACCATAAAGAATATATAAGATGGATTAAAGAATGATACCAATAATAAAACCTTTCGAAAGAGTCGAAAGGATGCTTCAGCAAAATGTTGGATGAGTAATTGACTTTCGAAGAAGTTGAAAGGTGACGACGAGGCCGCCCTTCCAATTCAGTTAATTTTTTTCGAAACAGATGATTCCACATGTATAAATAGGGTTTTGTATGAGTTAAGAAGCATCTTTGGAAGGTATCAGATAACATGCTTCCATATATGTGTCAAAACTTTCAAAAAAGTGGGTTTCGCCATTATTTGCCTTCCGTAGAAGAACATTTGGCCAAAACTACCCATTCAAAAGCGTAGATCAACATTTCTAATCGGTTGAAACCATCCACAATTACAAAGGAAAGCTTACATGAGTCCAATAATTCTTCCTCGAACACCAGAAGATGCGGTTCCGCATTGATCAATGAGGATGCTTTCGAAAGCTACCTTTCACAGCTAAACCTTCTACTATGCATCAACTTATTCGAAGCCCCAGAGATACATCTTTCGACAATATCGAAAGCCCACATCCTTTCCTATTTGCAACAACACATCAATAACGGAGTGGAGGGCACATCCATACCTCTCGTTGAAGTCGAAAGCACTCAATTTCCACTCAGAAGCGAAGTTACAAGGGCGCCCTGAATTTAGCAGCAACAAAAGGATTTCAAGGCACCCTTTCGACTAATTCGCAAGGACTGATTTGAAAGGGTCCAACCTGCGCCAACAAATAAAACCCTAGAGGTACTATTTTGGAGCCGATTTCGTTCACTCAATACTTGTTCTTCCTTGAATTTGTAAACCGTAATTCTAAAATCAAGTTGAGGATTTTACTTCTTTGTAATACTTAAGCTTCTTGTATTCAAGAAAATTATAATTAAAGTAGGTATATGGCATTTCCGTATATATTGATTCATCTATTGCTTCTATGTGGTACTGGTTATGGATTACTTATATCAATGTCAATCGAAAGGTTACCTTTCGAAGGAGTAGATACCTATAGATTCAATTAAAACCCTAAGATCCATCAAGTCCCAACCTTTTTTCACCTCAACCACTTCGGAAGGAGGTTTTGAAAGGATATTAAGCCAATTCAACTAATTCGAAAGGTAATTTCGAAAGAATTCCAATTGTCTCGACCATTTTGAAAGGTTGTTTAGAAGGAATTCCAATTGCCTCGACCTTTTCGAAAGGTTGTTTCAACGGAGATCTAAATTACCTTAATTGATTCGAAAGAGGGATTTGAATGAGTATAAGCTACCTTAATTTGTTTGAAAGGTGGTTTCGAAAGGTTTACTTACATTTTGAACTTTGCCTTGGGATGTTTACTAGTTTTCTTGTTAACATATTTGACGCTAAAAGGAGGGCTTGAACCTCCATCCTTATTGAATTCCTAACTTTATTTTCCTCTAACCGTATACTATTCTAAGCTTACCTTAGACCTTACACCACCATTCTTAGCCAAATTAGAAAGTACGAGCAAGGATCCTTAAAGCCACACTCAATTGGATTCTCCCATAGGACTATTGAAGATTCTAAACTATATGAAGAGCGATGCTGAGTTTGGAGGCATTGAGAATCATGGAGAAAAAGAAAGCTGAATCTTATGATCCAGACAAGCGAAGCTTAAACCCCTTTCACATTGGCCCTACATGCATCTCTGCTTTAAAGGGAACAAAAGATAAGAGTGATAACACATTTTATCAAACGAAGAAGACAATTCAATTCTATACCTAGGGCACTATCTTGGAAGAATGGATGATGGTTGATTACTACACCTTTGCACAAAAATAGCATCAACCAAAAAGCAGAACATTACCCACATATGAGCTTCAAAAGGCTTTGAAAGGAAATTGTTCGTTGAGGGTGAAGCTCCTGAATGAAACAATAAAAATCTAGCAATCATCCTCAAAAGACAAGCTCAGATCAAGACTTCCTGAGGAATGCAATCTGACTACATCGATTGAGAACGGTTATTTACTAACCAGGAAGGAACTCAACATTAGACATCTAGAAAGAAAACGCCCAAATATGAGAGGAATGGAGGTGGATTCTACTGTCACTGTCACATGATGAATGGGCACAAAACAAATCAATGTAGAGAACTTGAAGGAACGACTATCAACTTTTTCAAACAAGAGAAGACCCACAAATTTGTTAAGCAACCCTAGAAGGATTCAACAAAGCGCCTTTAAAGAGAATCTATGTGGTTAAGGGTAAAAATTCTCCTTAACCTTGGAAATTACCTTAAACCGTTATAAGCTTTTGTCTACACCGAGTTGGCTAGGTCAATGTGCCTTTTGGAGGGTGGTTAAAGTAAACCTTCATCCGCACCACACTATGGCCAGGTTAAACTATGTATAAGCTCTTGATCATGCCACACTATAACCAGATCAAGGCGCCCCTTAGAGAGGGATGGAGTAAACCCTTGGTCCCGCCATGCTATGGCCTGGCCAGCCAAGGCACCGGTCAGCCTTTGGTCTCGCCTATACGGCCCGGCTGGAGCACCTCCTAGAGGGAGGACGGAGTAAGCACTTGGTCCCTACACGCTATGGCCTAGCCAAGTCATCGAACAAGCCTTTAGTCCCACCTATAAGGCCTGGCTGGAGCACCTCCTAGAGGGAGGTTGGGTAAGTCCTTGGGTCCTGCTTGTGGATAAGCTAACAAAGCTCACCAAACAAGAACGGACAAAGACGTCGAAGCCCAAGAAGCAGCGCACCAAACAATGACAACATACCAAGCCTAAAATTGGCATATCTGAAAAGAATAAAAATCCAAAGAGTGGTGCAAAACAAAAGGCTCAAATAAGAATCTACGGCCTTTGATCGGTTTCCAAAGGAGGATTTCTGGACTTCATTTACTAATACTCGAATTTGAGTTTCAGTCTCTTACTATTGATTCCTGGTTTTAACTTGTACCTGAATTGGTGTTTCAGGTCTCTTACCATTGATTTCTGGACTTCACTATTAATGCAAATCTGGGCTTCAGGACCTCTATTATTGAGACCTCTATTATGGATTTCTGGTCTTATACTAATTCCTGAATCTATCTTACTAATACCCGAGTCTGGGTTTTGGATCTTCTATTATTCCAAAAAAGGATTTCTAGACTCATATTATTTGTTCCTAATAGAGGATTCGTAGTCTTTTATAAATTATTTTCAGATAATGATCTCTGGATTTTTATCATTAACCGATTATTCTTGGTCTTCCATCAAAAATTTCCAAAAAAGGAATTCTAAACTTTTATTAATGCCAGATTTGGATTTCTGGCCCTCTATTTTTAATTCCATAATCATATTTTTGGTCCTCTATTGTCAAAATTTCTAGTCTTCACTCATCGTTATCAAAATTGGATTTTAGGACTTCCATTATTATCAGACAAGAATTTTCAATCTTTAATCATCCTCAACTATTAGTTCCTCATCACTTATAATCTTCACATGAGGATCTATGAAATCCCTATACTATCTCCAATAATATAGGCAAACTACTGAAATATATTTCTAACTAATGACAAAACATGTTGTCTACTTTTTACTTTATAGAAAAATAAGATTAAGCAAGACTGAATGACTCAACAAGTAGAAATGCCACAGTCAAAGCTATCAAGAAGTAGGTATAGAAACAACATTGCAAATACAGATAAGGCTACAAACCAGGTGATATTTACATGATTTACACAATTTGCAAAATTATTTACAAGTATATTATATAATACAGCTATATGTTTCAAAGATCCTAGACAACCTTATCGAAATTCTTATGTGACGACCCGAAATTTTTAACAATTTAAATTGGAATAGTTAATTGATTTTAAAATATTTAAAAGTTAATTTTAACTTGAATTCCAGATATCAATATTTACTTGTTAATTAAATTATTGAATTATATAGTTTAAATATTGAATCATATAATTTGAAATTGGGTAAAACGATGAATCTGGGATTTCTAAGCCTGTTTAAAATAATTTGAAGGCTTATAAAATTTATATTGATAGCACTAAAGGTAGTGAAAGTGTTGAAATTTAATTTAAAGGTAATTTGTTCAATTTTAATAATATATCGTTTAAATTGGAATTTAAAAATAGCCTTCCGAGCCACAGTCTCGGAATTCGACGAAACCAGTTCCATTGGATCCGTAATAGTTAGTTATTATCGGATTTCAATTTTCGTAGCAATCGGAGTTGTCGTTTGACCCTGGCAGCTCGAAACGCGTAGAACTATTTTAATCGATTTAATTTAAAATCGATCGTTTATTTCCGTAACTCGCGCATATGATCGAATTAGCCTTCGAAACCCATTCCATTGTGTTCGAAACGCGGGTAAAACCTTATAATCGCCTAGCGGCATTCGTTAAGAGAAGTTCAAAATTTTAATTTGGCGATTAACGAGACATTTTGAAGTTTTGTAATATAACAAATTTAAAAGTCAACTAGCAAGATATTTTCTTGTACCAAGCGTATTCAGGAAGCCAATCCCCTAAACTCTATAATTTATTCTCGTCCCTTCTCTATCTTGGAACAACAGATCGGAAAAAAAGAAGCCGAAGCCGTTAGTAGAAAAGGGTAAACAAAAGAAAAATTGAAATCGTTTTTTTTTTAAAAAAAGATGGCCGTAGCCTTCGGGACCAAGTCGAGGTGCATCCATGTCCAGTATTTCTCGAGTTGAGTTCAGAGCATCTCGAGAAACTAGGGTTTCGATTTTTTTTTGGGTGTTAGGAGGCGAGACTACGCGAGGTGAGGGTGCGAAGGTGGATTCGTGATCAGGGGACGTAGGCGCACGTGTGATCAAGATTTAGGGATGTGTGATGGCGTTTTGGAGTTCGCGACAATGGAAGGTCGAGGGGGAAATCGTGATGTCGCATTTTGATTGGGAGCCGCGGCCGTGTTGTGGTGGTGTGCGTTCGATTGAGGAGGAGGAGGGCGATGCAATGGTGGGTTTCGTTCGTGCACGTGTATGTGATGGTCGTGAAATTAGGTTTCAGGCGTGTAGAGGAAAAATAAGGAGGAAGAAGAAACAGGTCGAGGTCGGGTTAGTTTCTTTAGTGGGCTGTGGGCCAAAAACTCAAAGTAGAGAAAAAAAACAAAAGGATAGGATTTCAAAAAATCTGGAAGCGGGATTTGAATTTGGGAAAGATGGTGTTTGGCGGCCGGGTTTGTATTGGTAATGGGCTATAAAATCAATGCTAAAAATCGAGGAAACCAAGACAATTTTGAGGTGGATTGCAAATCAAAGCAAAGGTGAGTAAATCTCACCCTTTTGGATCTTTAATTAAATTTAAATGGTTAAATTTAAATATTTGTTTGCATGATTGAATTGGTTGATTCTTGTGTTAATTGTTGCTTGACTCGAGGTTTTCGGGTTAGGGGTTGTTTTAAACTTAAATCATAAATAAGAAAAATGCCTTATTTTTAAGTTAATAAGAGCTTAATGATTTGTGATTCATTAAATTAGTAGGGTGATTAAAATGGATAATTAACTAATTCAATTAATTAATGATTTGGGTTAATTAATTTAGTAATTATAAGCTTTGAATTAATTAGGTAAGGATTTATTTTATTAATGAAGTTTAATTAATTTAGAAATCAATGGATGGTTTGATAGATAAATACTAAATGTAATTAATTAAATATAATTACTTTGTGGAATTAATCAATAGAACAATTAAGGTAGTTAATTAAGGAATAATCAATTTATTTATTAAAGCAAATAAAAATATAGTTAATTATAGGTTGAGATAAATCAAGAATGATTAATATTTGCAGTTTATTTTAACCATTAATTATCTAATGTAATTAACTTAGATTAGGGTAAATTGAATATAATTGGAAATCATTATTTTATATAACCAACGATGTAATTAAAGATTGATTAATTAGGATGAATTAATCCATAAGTGACTTATGAGGAAGTAATTAATATAACTAGTTAAGGATTAATTGTAATTAATATAGTTAATTAATTTATGAAGTAATTAAGATTACTTATTGATTTGGTTAAGAATAATTAATATCGTGAAATTAAATAAAGATAATTACTTGAATGTAATTGGAAGATAAATTAATCCAGGATGGTTAATTAAAATGAAGAATGAAGGGTTGATTAATTAATCGATTTGGAATTGATTAACGAAGGAATCTAGGAGAGTGAGGTTCGGAATTCAATTAGAATCAATTGAATTGATTTATATGTGATTAAGCTTTGATTATGAGTGATTGAATGGTATTGGATGCTTTGAATAAGTTGATATCTCTGATAAGAAAAGTTTGTGATATGATATGTTGTATGGACAACGATAATGTGATTATCTATCAATTATGAATTGCTGTGTGAAAGTGTTATCCGGTAATTAGAATTTAATTTGATTTAATTGAATAACTTGGGTTTAGATGAGATAGGGTTCGAAGAGACCGGAGTCGGGTATTAGGAAATACCTGAAAACCACTTTGAATTTTATAGATTGATACGTGAATTCTATAGGCTGAAATGAAATGATTTAAGTGAGTTGGACTATTTAATCTAAGTCTGGTACTTAGAAAATTGATGTGTGAAATAAGCGATGTCTATAACAAATTGTGAATTTGTAAATTGATACAAGTTACCCCGGGTTTTATATAAGTTGTATGCCTTGTATTCCATGTTGAATAGGTTTTACTCACGCTGGTTTCCAGCCTGACCCGGGTGTTACTTTGGTGTAATGCTCGGGTCAGACCGAGTATTACAGATTTCCAAGTAGGTACGTTCTAGAGCTCAGGAGGCGAGCTGGATGGCAATAGCGTATAGCGTATTTCCGCTGTATTTATATTATTATTAATCGGTGACTTGATAATTGTATATATTCAGTGATTGAATGTATGTGAAACTCTGATGTATATTACATGTAATCGACAGAAATAGTATTCTTTTGTAAACAGTTATTATTTATTATTATATTTTATCTGCTACGAATGTGAAATGTTGTTGATTTTGTTCGTCTTCTTCTATCTCTTTCTTATTTTTCATAACTATCTGGAATTTTCGGGATCGAAATTTTCGGGTCGTTACATCTTAGCAATCAAATGATGAATAATCTGGTGAATGCTATACAAAGAATATCTTTAAGCTTCTTTTCCTTCTTTTTAATCTTATCAACCTAATCAATGGACTCAGTACGAGTCTTCAAAGCACGGTTGAAAGCTTTATTGGCACCTTTAAGGGTCTTGTTATGTCTTTCTAAATCGACGATGTGCTTCTGAAGAAGGTATTTTTCATGCTCAAGCCTTTGGATTTTAGCTACATACTCGTTGATGCATTGTGAATATCTCACTTTCTATTGATCATCAAAGTATTTCATCATTTCGAACTTAACCTTCCTACACCATTCACCCGTCAACTTCTCGTCCAAACTTGGGGAAGGGTTAGTCGTAGTAGGGAATTTTTTAATTGCTAAAGATGAAGACCTTGTCGATTTTGCAACAGACGAGACGATTAGAGAAGTTGATAAATTAATATTTGGGATGCCACCTCGATGCCAAGGATTTGCATTGGGATCGACTATTTTTAGTTTGATCTCCAAATCACTTGCCAGTTGGAAAAGCTTAGCATCTCGTGATCAAAGTCGATTGACTGGTTTAATTTAATTTGGCATTTCAATTGGGAAACTATTTCGTCTTTGTTCTTGATGTCCGCTTCAAGACTAGAAATTTGATCATTACGGTCTTTAATAATCGCGTTTTGGAGTAAAATTTCTTAGCGTTCCAACGTCTCAGTATTACCTTGAATTCGGGCGGATAGAGGATCTTTAAATAAGCTTCTCTTCTCAAGATCTGCCACCAACTTATCTCTAATAATCGTAAAACGAGATAACGGATCTAGTGGGAGAGGTGTGATGGCTAATTGCAATTACTATTTAGAAGGGTGCAGTATCGATGTTATAATCAAATACATGCTTTGCCCTATCACAATTAAAGTCTATAAACAACATTTTTAACTTTATTCAAAGAGTTAGCCAAAAGGGCAATAGTCAAGTCAAAAGTGGTATTAAATCCCTCTAGGGTAGTAATGATGGGACATTTTCTATAATCTCATTCTCTGCTAGAGGACTATCACGACCACAAATCAATTCTATATGATATGTATGAATTTCCATAAGGAGCTTCTCCTTTTCTTCGCCTAGGAAATCAAAGCGAAGACGGGGATGTTGCATATAAAGCTCCTTTAGATATCTAAAAAAGAAATATCTGGAAAACCTTGAGGTTTCAAGAGCGAGGCCTTTTCCATGTAATCTCTTCTTAATTTTACATATTTATCTAAGTAATCTCTAGAAACAGGGCTGCTTGAGAGAAATTTATTCTGTTATAATGTAATAATATACGACTAAGTATAAAAGGAAAGTAATATAAAAAATTCACTAATCAATATAATTACATGATTACAAATTTTCATTTGGTTCATACAAAAATGGTTTCTTGAATAACTTGAAAGTGAATTTATCCTTATAACATTTGAATTTTTCCGAAGGCAATTCACGAGGGATTGAATTAAACCATGGTAAATTCCAGCAAGCCCCCAAATGTGGATCATATCCAAATTCATCTAAATATCTCCTATGTAGATATCTAAGTAGACCTCCACTTAAATCACCCAAGTATGAAAAATAAACAATTGGATGTCTGCAATAAGATTTATATAGGGAACCTATATGGATATCTCTTTCCTCAATCAACATCCAAAAGAGTGTTAGCAATTCACTGTTCTCTTCTAGGAGCTTTTCATAATGAAGGCGCACCGAGGAGTCGTCTCCTGATCTTTAAAAGATGCTAACACTGCAGCGCTTTTATTAAGCTTATAATACTTGTCAGAGAGTGTGCTATGTTCTTTTAGTTGTTTATCTAACTCCATATTCAGGCTATTTATTTCCACCTGATTTCTTTCTAGCTTTGTTTATAAAGTTGAATGGATTTCTTCTTTATCTAAAAAAGAAAGATATCAGCTACTGTTATTTTGAAAGTGAAAGTCGTTTAGACAATGAATTCCATACCTACGAAACTTGAATTGAAGTTTATGGGTTCTGTTTTTCTCCTCTTATTCTCCAACATCAATATTGGCGTCTTTTTCATGGAGATTAGAAGTTTAGTTTGACTTGCTTCATGGGCACTTGGATAAGGGATGGCTTTCTCTAAAGTCTTGGGAGTATCATCGCCATCCCCTCCGTGAGATCCATTATGATCGCCTCTAACGCCGATAGAACCTTGACCTTTATCCTCATTGTCAGGGTTATCATCGTCATTGTCATCGTCATTGCCACCTTCCTCAACGGCTACTTCATCATCCTTGTTCCCTATAATCTTCCTCTTCATCACAATCATAATCTCCTCCATAGGAGGGACTTCGAAAGATAAGAGTTTTGCGACGTTAATTTCTTCTCTCTCAGGAATCTTGATCCCTTGCGCCATTTTCTTTGATTTTGTTCATGAATCTTTTGACTAGCGCAAGATTGAGTGAGGAGAAGTTTAAGTCTGGAAACTTCTCTATATTGTCGGAGTAAGCCAGCATGAGAGCGTCCTCATAAGAATTCATGATGATGTCATTAAGAGAAGTGCTCAAAAATTATGACACCGTTTGTTTAGCCTCATAAATGGTTTTGATCACCATAGTTGTAGAATTTTTCTTCTTTTACAACTACATCTTGAAAAGAGTGCATTTCTTTTTGAGAGAATATTGTTTAGCGATCATCCAAGCTTTTCTTCCTCTGATTCTTTTAGAGCCATTTTTAATACTAAAACCTCATTGGCCATGATTTTTTAGCCTTCCTCTCCTTCTTAAGTGTAGATTCCTCTTTAACAAGTGAAGCGCTCAATCTTTCTTATTCTCTCACCGCGCTATCTTTAGCAGCGATGAGGGAAATAATCTAATTACTTAGAGTTATGACTTCTTCTTTAAGCTTAGATGTCTTGGCAGAAGATTTTAAAAAGTTCTCATGGAGGGAGTACCAACTTTTATAAATATGAAAGAAAAAGTACAACATGAGTCAAAATTCAGTACGAAATAGTAATAAGAAGGTCAAGTAGTATGAAACATACCGAAAGTTATTGTCGATGAGGGATCGATAATGACTTGTCGGATCAGGTATAGAGGAAGGCAGTTGAATAGAGGTGAATGATGGAGAGTTCATATTTGATTGTACAATCTGCTTAAAGTCGTTAAGAGAAACCGAAGATTGGGGTTCAGAGGAGTTCAACTCGTGAGAGGGAGTTGAAATGCCTAAATCCTCTAGCATCTGCTCGATGATGCTAGGAGAATTAGACACAACAATATGGGACATAAAGTTATCCTTTGAAAGAGTTATTTTGAGCTGGTCGGTAGAAGCCTCAAGAGTAGGATCCTTTATAGATTTTCTTACATCAACAGATTCACTCTCTTTTGAAGGAAGAGAAGATTAGAAATCAGTAGTTTTAATTTTCTTGAGAGAAGGACCTACTGTAGTCATTTCGCTCAATTTTCTTTAGCAATCATCCACGACCTAGCAATGGCCTGGATCAGAGCTGAAGCACTATGTTTAGAAGTTGGAGGGAGTGGATCTCTGTAGTTAATTCAGCAGGAGTTGTAGCTACTACAGTCCAAAACGAATAGGCTAGCAAAGTAATCCAAAGAATGACATGACGACAAATTATAAACGATACATATAAGTTTACCAGACTGGTCAGGACAAATCGGAGACAATGGTGAAAAATTTATGGGGTCGCATAAAGATAGGAAGTGCTAGCCCTTAGAAGTGTGTTGGACAAGAGGTGGTTGTCCATGAATCCTCTAGCCTACTGGAAGTAGAGAATGTTTTTGAAGATTGTTTGGGGTCAATAATGTAAATCTATTCCCAACGCTACCAGAAACAACACTTAACAACTTCACGATTATCTTCCCTTCATCATCAAGATCTTTAAGAGCAGGGCCTAGTAAGAATACGTGATTTATCCAAAGAGAATAATTTAATGAAAAATAAAAATAACGATCAACTTACAAGAAGAAGAGAAAGCTCCACCAATATCTGGAAAACATTTGATATAAAAGAATTGTGTCTCCCAATCGTTAAACTTATTGACTTCCTTCTAAATTAACTTCTTGTGTGGATTAGCATTGATGAACTGGCTATTTAAGTTGCTGAGCTTGACAAGACATATCAAATAATTGATAACTTTAGCACTTAGCGTGGGCATGCCTAACTTTAAAGCCATGAGCTCTAAGGAGACAAGATATGTATATACATTCAGCGATTATTGAATAGGGGCTATACCCTGGCAACTTAAGAATCATGACAAGAAATCAGGGTATGGAATAAAAATACCATGCCAAATATGGATGACAGTGTAAGCAAAATATCCTTTAGGGGGATTCTGGATAGTATCATTATCACCGGGAGGAAAAGCTTCCACTGTTGTAATTTCGAAGTCGTTAAGAAATACGTCAACATCATCTTGAGAAGATATAAGGGAATGTCTTGAAATGACTTCGGTATTTTTTTAGCAAAGATTCTGGTTCTGAAGCTATAACCTTTTATGATTTCTTGGATGCTCTTTTTAAACCCATGATCCTACCAGGTGAAATTGTTTTATTAAAGTTATAATTTTTTCCATTATTAACACCTTTCAAAGATGTCGAAAGCCTATTGCAATGTTTTAAGTATCCACCAAGGCATACAGTTCCATACCTTCGAAAGGGTGTTAAAGATAATGAGAATCATGGGATTCATCGAGATTCTGACAATGATGAAAAGAAATATGGAATACATACCCCTAAACACACCCTTCGACAATGTTGAAAGCTCGGAATTTTTTTCACTATTAATAGGTGCAGCTATCCCTGTAACACTAATTTAAATATATACATTGTTGAAACTATTAACAACATCCCCCAATCAAGTCAAATAAACCTTTCGACAACATCGAAACCCATCAATTTTATTTTACTTAAAAAATTTGAATATTGCTGAAATGCTATACTCTTATTAAGTCGAAAGACTTGGAGCAAAGTTATTTTAATACAAATGAAAATGCCTTAGGATGTTTCGATAATGTTTATATTGAGTAAATGATAGTTATATTCCTATTGACTATAATAGGTCTCGAACAAGTCGAAAGGGCAAGGTGGAGTTTCAAAAGCATGCAAATCACTAGGCTTGTCTCAATTTTTGAGGTTTCAATCAAGTCGAAAGGCTAGATAAGGTTTTCGACTGGAACAAAAATGTATTATTCTCGATCTAATTTGTAACGACCTGTATTAAAATATTGAATTTAATAACATTTTGTAATATTAATATTGTAAGATATTAAAATTTATGATTGTAATGATAAAACAATTAGAACGTAATATAGTAATGTTGATTTAACGTAATTGATAAATATTTTAATCCAATTTCAATCAATGGATATAATTGTAAGGTTATTTGATTATAATTGTAAATAATGAAATAAATTAAATGATCCATTTAATGATGAGATTGTATGTAATTGGTTGTAATAGGTTAATATAGAATATAAAATCATTTTGTTATAACCCTTAGTTGTAATGATAAGATAATGGATAAGAACTATTATTATAAACGATGGTTGTAATTATCTTCTCATTAATTTGTCCGTTTGAATAGTAAATGGGTAATTAATGGAATTAAGGCAATTGAACGTTGGAATTATATGTTGTTAATTGAAATTGAATAGAATCAGTGATATGTAAGTAGTCATAACATTTGTTGTAGATAATAAACATATAAATGTGATTAAATTACTTAAAAGTAGCAATTGTTCATTTATCATCTCCCTTTTTTTGATATGTTTAGAATTAATTTGAAAATCAATGAAAATTTATGTAATTAATTATTGTAGTTAATATGGTAAAAGATGTTAACAGTAAAATAATGAATGTAATAAATGTAAATTTATGTTAATATAATTCATAGGGTATTGTTAATTGAATAATAACGATGATAACATAGTTTTGAATGAAATTGGATGAGAATTGGATACGTAGTTAATGGCATTTAACCTTTTAAATATGATAAGGAGAAACAAATTTTGCATTAACTGATATTACGTCTTAATTTAGCGTAACGATCCATAACTTTTAACAACTTTAAAATGGTAGTATTTAGAATTTAAACAAAAATTAAATAAAAAAATTTGAATTTGTGATGTGTAACAGCCTGGTATTTTCAACCATTCGCATCCGCACATGTCGAATTTGAATTTCTTAAAATATCATATTGTTAATTATATTTGGCAAAACTCAGCATATACGGTAAATAAATAAATCATAGAAGCACAGGCACAGAGTAATATAACAATATGTAGCGGCAAAAAAAAATGAATAGTAGTTCATGAAGCTACTATATATATAACAGAGTAAATAAGATACAACAGAAGTCACGAATACAATAGTCAGATAACAAAATAAGAATATCACAGGAGTCAACTGAATAACTGCAAACTAAATAGATAGCTGGATCTCCAAGCGAACCCTCCAACTCCAAAGGTGAGTCTCAAATGCTATGCCACTTAGTTTGACCCGAGCGTAAAGCAAAACACAAAACACTCGAGTTAGGATTAACAATCTTATATCAATAAATCCAACTCAAGTGAAATAACAACTAAAATACAAGTAACTCAAAGGATGTTTGAGATAATCATCCTCTAAGGATCTGATAAACTATCTACTATGTAGTAATATATGCTATTATAATAATGTCTATAGTAAAGTAAACTATTAAAATAGCATTAAGGTGTTACCCATATCCCCCTTAACACATTTTATATATTCCTCTAGTCTATACAGTACCGTAATCTCCCCCACACTGGGCGTCGTCAGAGGGCACTCCATAGGTATGGTACAAAAAAAACTCGTAGTGATCTCGATATGATAGGTGACACGACACAACTAGGCAATGCCAGGATAGATATACCAATTACGCACCTGGGATGGTGGTAACGCATAGCCGCAGCTACCGCCCACCTCGAGCCACACTCCCAAAATCAAAGGTGCGCACCAAATCAATCACAAAGTAATAGATAGCAATCGAAGAAGTGTGTCCGATCAGAGGAGCTACCTCACTTGGCTCGAGAATCGCTCCTATTTTAGCCACCTTATGCCAACTCACAGGAGTCGAATCCACATATATAACTCAATAGGACGTCGTCGCCATCCAACTTTATTCTGAAATCTCCATCGCATACATGGTTGTTAAAGTGGTTTTCGGCATTGGCAGAAAGCATGACAATAACCGATCCGGGTCTCTTTAACAACCAAATGTTACCATAACACCGCGGTCATTTCAAAATAGTTTATACTTCAAAACCAAAATATCATTGCCATTTCAAAACCATATCAATACGATATCATTTCCATTTAAAAACCAAATACAATATCATTTTCGTTTTAAATATATCCATTTCCAAAAATCATAGCACTTCAAAGTTATAACACTTGCGAAATTATAAAGCTTCTAAAACAATAACACTTTAGAAATCATAACTTAGAAATCAAAATACTTTGGAAATCATAATTTAGTAATCATAATACTTTGGAAGTCATAATACTTTGGAAATCAGAATTTAGAAATCATAATACTTTGGAATAACCACAACACTTCCCACTTAACCGGTTTGATATTAAAATGTTATATAAAATAAAATAGTTTCTATAAAATAGTTATAAGTTAAAATAGTTTATAATAAAATAGTTAGTATATTAAAATTGTTTATATTAAAAATACTTTATATTAAATTGATTAATATTAAAATAATTTATATGAAAATAATTTATAATGAAAAATATATAAATAGTTTTAAATATAATTTAAAAATACTTTATATAATAAAATAGCTTCCTCAAATTTCACAAATCGATTTCAAATCAACTCAAATTTCAAAATTCAAACTTAATCCATTCTCAAATCATCAATTTCAATTCAATTCAATTTCTTAATAAACCATTTCAAATTTTATCGATTTCAAATACAGATTGAACCACAAAATAAACCATTTCAATTTCAGTATATTTCAAAGCTTTAATATTCAATATTTCAAAAACTAAACTTGATAATTTCATGTATAACTTAATTTTACTTCATTATTATTTAGTTTGAAAATATCCACTTAATAAAATCCAATATCATTTAGATAAAATCTCAATTTACAAATAAACGAGATATTTCCTTCAATTCATTTAATCTTGAAATATTCATTTAAATTACTTTAAACCAAAATCAAGTAACAAAATCATATCCTTTGAAAATCTCAAATTCAATAAGTTTCGAATTGATTTAATTAAATAAAATTCTAATTTAATACCATTTCAAATCAATTTCAAATCTATCTTCCCAACCTTAATTTATTAAAAATTATTATAACTCTATATTTGAAAGTAAAATTTTAAATAAATACTTAAAGATATTATATATTAATTATATCAACTTTAATAAATCAAATCTTATTGTCAAACTTATTTTATATATATTTTAAAATGGTAAAATTGTATATAAAATCTTAAAATTTATAATTCCACAACTAACTTATAATTTTAAAATTTTCAAAACATATAATTTTAGAAATCAAAATTTAAAAACTTTATAAAAATAACATTTACACACACACACACACATATATATATATCTTAAAATCAATATTTATTAAACCAAATATTCATTTCAAAACCTTGGAAATTATTTCAAAATATATATATTGACCAACGGTGTCTGTATATAATTTTCTATCCTATGGTCAAGTGATTCAGATACTTATCATTTCAATCCGCAATTTAAACTATATACGGGTATATATCATTTCAACCCGCAATCCCAAATTTATTTCAATGAAAATCGCTTGGGTTTATCATTTCAACCCATTATAATTTTCTCCTATTTTACAAATCGTTCGAGTATGTATCATTTCAACCCATAGGGAATTTTATGCTAATGGAGTACTGCAGAGTGATAACACATATGATAATAATATCACATGCATATGTCATCGGTATAAATAACAGATAATGGTGTCAGATGTCACAGGTGAACAAATGCAGATAAAAACATATATATAGCAATGTAAATAACGAACAGCAGCATATTTCAATTATCATTTCAGTCGAAATCAAATTCAATAAATATAAGAACATTAATCATGAGTGATTACTCACCTTTCGAGGTTGGAGAAGATAGACAACACAACAGGCTATGAATTCTAAATCAAAGCTAGATTGGCACGAATTCGACGAACAAAGCTGATAGATAAGAAATCGATGAAACAATTTGAATCAGTTTGATAGAAACAACAAATATATATAAATATATATTATTATTATTTCCGTGAAATCAATATTTAATTAAAAAATATATTAAAATAACATATATAACTGTATATAAAAATCATATTCTAAATTCAACATATACTAAATTATGTAACTAAAGCGACTTTTCGACGCTCGAAAACCGATATTAATACGTCTACTGTATCAACTGCCGAGCAATCGAATGCCGGAAAAACCATACCGTTATGGTTAAAAAATAAGAGAAAGGTAGAAGAAGAGAGAAAAAAGAAGAAGAAACAGAAAACAATATCAGAATCTCACAATCGCAGCGGAACAACATATAATAGATAAATGAATAATCTTTAAACAAAGAACTATATTTGTTATTACATTACATCACATTACATTACATTACATCATTAGAGTGTACAACAACAAACAACAACAAACAGCGGAAAAGAAATACTATATACTAGTGAATACGCCATGTCATCCAGCTTGCCTCCAGCAACTCCTGAATTCCAGAATATCCTGATAACCTAACTCTACACTGCCCGTATAGAAATTGGTGGGCACCCAGAGTTTAGGAAGGAAAACAATAAACTTCAGGTCAGTCATGGGACTGGTGTGAGAACTTAAAGCATTTATTTATCTTTAAAACAAACAACAGGAATATTTTAAAATAGATTCGCAATGCTTTTTGGAAAACGAGACTACCATAAGGCCTCCCGCACACACACACAATGCAAACGCAGAATCGGAGGTGATTTCTCCTTATGATAGTCAAAGATGCTTGATACACATTAAAAAGAAACATTTGATATTATTACTAGTGCATAGTGTAGGAAAAATCATTTCGAAAGTAAAGATATAAATCTTAGCCAGCATAGGCATTCCGCACTTATGCCTACTATAGCTACCATCCAAACAGTGGGGTGCCACCATAAGTGAATGATAGGTTCTACAAATAAAACCGTACAAGATCGTATTGTTTCTTTGGATTTCCAATAAACGGTCAGGCCAAGGAACTTCCCATTGCCACATGGGTACGCCTCTGGAAAGACGACCCGAGAACCTAACGTTACGGTTAGATCTCTGCCAACACAAGGCCGGGTTACCCTTCAAACTGGGTAACTAGTGACACGAATATGTCATTCCCCGATCGTAACCGATCTATATCCGAGGATCCTCGATTCCAACGACCACAAAGTAATAAATTTGCAGCAACAACATAGGTTAAGTATCTGAGCTCCATACCATGATACCACCTCTATCCAGAAGGAATGACATACACTAAAGGGGCGCTACCCCCTAATAACCTTGCTGCATCCTTCCCGTTTTGACCATTTCCAGGGTGTGTGGTCCGACGAAGTATCGTCCACAAAGCTACGCTTTATACAAAAGCTGTGCTTTGATCATCAAATGCTCAACAGCACTTTGTATGCCACATTACCAATTTGGGAATGTACCACTAGTAACCATCAACTACATAACCTCTAAGGGTGTTAAGCTAAGAGAATAAATTCTGCGCCACCAACGGGAACATAATTGATAGAAACCAGATTTATATCTTGTTTGCGCCAAAATTGGTCACAAACACCCAATATCGTGAAAGTACCCGTTTATGAACGCAAATCAGCAACAATCAATATAGAACTCAGATATAAGCAATAACAATCACAATAATTCACAAATAACAATAAAAAACACAGGATTTATAGTGGTTCGGCGATCTTGCCTACGTCCACTCTGAAGCTTATGTCTTTATTGATTCACTTGATGATTTCAATCGATTACAGTGAACTACAATTGATGATAGCTTTTAAATCTGAATACAACAGCGATGATGAAGAGTAGAATTGAATCCGGTAGGGTCTGGACGTTGAATGGCGGAAGCTCCCCTTTTCTGAAGGCTTCAGGGTGCTATTTATAGACGTAGGAGGCCCAGATCTCGCTCAAACTTAGGGAGACTTTTCTGACACGTGAGTGGGCCCACGCGACCGACCCCACCAAGTTTCGGCTCGATCTGAGATCGATACGAAGTGATTTCGAATCCATCAAAAAATGATCCAATCGAGCTGAAACTTGGCAGGAACAAACTTTACCTTGTATGGAAACTTCTGTGAAAATTTCGTTGCATTTGGCCTTGTCGTTTGAGAGATATGATCGATTCGAGTTGATATGTTTCTGTTGGCTGCTTGGTTCGAATCCATCACTTCGAAACGATACCTTCGAATCGACCTTGTCACGTGGTTCTTTGATGACGTGTCGCGCACTCCTCGCATCGGTCCTATTTTTTCTCCGAGTTGACCGCTTCGCATCCATAAATTTCGCCTCATTCGTATCGTGGGCCACGACCCAGTTTGCATCAATGGATTCGAATCATGGATCGATACGAAGGGGATCGAGACGAGCCAAGTGGATTCGAACAGGGCAGAATTTATGGATACGAAGTAATGATCTGGTACTCTTGATGGATGCGAGGACGATCGATACAAAGTAGTGCTTGGGCACGAAACTGATCGATTCGAAGTAGGGTATACTGATGGTGATGGATTCGAAGTGCTCTGGACCCGATGGATACGAAACAGTGCTCTAGCATGGATACGAACGTGCCGAGGGGATGCCCATCTGATGGATTCGCACCGATCGATTCGAAGTGATCAATATCCTGCTGATGGATTCGAATGTGATCGGTTCGAAGTACATGAAGCCGGATGGATTCGAACTTGACAGACAGTGATGGATACGAATCCTATGGATTCGAAATGAGCATCTCCTCAACTTTTTGATGGGTTCGAACGACATACTTTGGCTAATTTGCATCGATCATATCTCGTTAATACGACCTCCGATTAACCTGAAATTTGAAACAATGGCTTTCATGGTCTCGCTTGTCATGTCTTATCACTTGTAGCCTGATCCGGGCTCGGACAAAATTCATCGATATCCATAGCGAAGTGAAGTGCAACCAATCTCTGAGACGAACTGTCTTTTGCTTTTGACCGATCTTTTGGTATCACGGCTTTGCCAAAAAGCAAGATAACATTTTCCCCCAAAACATGCCTTGCGGTAGGAAGCTGTGTTTTGTAATGCCATGAGCTGGATGTTCATATCCTGTTGATGTCCTGCAAAGGAATTTACAGTTTTATGCGACCTCAAATGACGATCACTCGGGATCGACATATTTGAGATGAAGTGCGACCGTTCATGGTCAAGCGCTTAACTTCAAATGACGACCGTTCGGGATCGAGCCATTTGAGGTGAAGTGCGACCGTGCGCGGTCAAGTGGCGGACCTCAAATGACGACCGTTCGTGATCGAGCCATTTGAGGTGAGGTGAGTTGTGCCGTTCTGGGCGAGTTGTGCCGTTCGAGGCGAGTTGTGCCGTTCGAGGCGAGTTGTGCCGTTCGAGGCAAATTGTGACCGTTCGAGGCGAATTGTGACCATTCGAGGCGAGTTGTGCCGTTCGAGGTGAGTTGTGCCGTTCGAGGCGAATTGTTGACCGTTCGCGGTCGGGTGCCGTTCGAGGCGAATTGTGACCGTTCGCGGTCGGGTGCCGTTCGAGGCGAATTGTGACCGTTCGCGGTCGGGTGCTGTTCGAGGCGAGAAAGTGTGCCCGGGAGGGCTTGGTGTTATCGATTCCAGGGTCGCGTTCGGGTGAGTTCCTGGATCGTTTGTATGCCTATTGGAGGCGAATAAGTGTGCCCGGGGGGGCTTGGTTTTGTTGATACGAGGTTCACGTTCGAGTGGGTCCCTGGATCGTTTGTCAGGGCGGCATATCGCCATCTCAGAGCATGCCTAAGGACCGTTCGCGACCCCGTACATGTGTAAGTAGCTTAGCCATTTTAGAATTATCCGAACCAAATATCCATTCAACTGATGAGTTTTAAAATATAAATTTCCAAACAAACAAACTCTAAATGTTCAAAACGAAACGAAACAAAAGCAAAGCAAGGATGTCAAAGTGTAAGTTCCTACTATGAAACGGTCAATGATCATTCAGAGCATGCGTGGGGATCGTTCGCGATCTCATACATGTGTAAATGATTTAATTGTGTTAGTAGGAAGCTTACGACTTGTCCATCGTTATTTCAATCAATTGATAATCATACGGTGTCCCGGTTCAGGGCCACCCCTGGCTGATGTAGACGGTGGTCGCTCCGGCTCCACCGCTGGAGCTCGCCTCCTCACGTATTGAAGCAGCATGCCATTCCTGATGTGCCCTTCTACCTCATCCTTCAGATGCCTACAGTCATTAATGTTGTGACCGTTCAATTCATGAAATACACAAAACTTATCTGATTTTCTTTTGTCAGAAGTTGGATCCCTTCGCATTGGTCTACGATATGGAATCTGCTCTTTGGTATCTTGATAAATTCGCTCCAAACTCTCATTCAGCTCTGAATAGATGGTGAATCGTGCCTCTCTCCGCAGTCGCTTTTACCTGTTACCACTATCCTCAGTCTTTCGTTTTCCTTTATCCTTTCCTGAGTCCTTTTCGAGAGGCTTTTTGTCTTTAAGCACATAAACCTCTATTCCCTCTCCTTCTTCTCTTTCTGCGTTCGCATCCTCTAATCATAAAAACTTTTCGGCCTCGTCGTAGAATTCCCCTAGATCCACGGGTGGATCTTTAGTTAATGAATTTTTGAACTCTGTGCCATCAGCTACTCCGGACACAGCTGCCATCACAACCATAGATGGATCTACTCGATCCACCAAAGCTGCTGCTGCATTGAATCGAGTCAGATAACTCCTCAAAGTCTCTCCGGTTTTCTGCTTTAGGGTCGCCAAAGTCATCACATTCTTGGATCTTGTAATGTGGACCCTGAATTGCCTCATAAATCTTTCAGTTAAATCATTCCATGTTCCGATAGATCCACTCTCTAGTTGTCTGAACCATAACGCTGCAATATCAGCTAAGTACAATGGAAAGCACCGGGCCATAACCTCTTCTGATGCTCCCAGCACTTCCATATGCCTCATATATTTCGGTAGATGAACAGTGGGGTCCGTTCTCCCGTTATACATGTCCAACGACGGTAACTTGAAATTCGGTGGGTTCCTAGCTCGTCTGATTGCTGGAGTAAAAGGACTCCTATTAACATCCTCCAAATCTTTGTTTACCAAACCGCCTCTCATAGCTCTTCTAACCATCTCTGCCAACCTGTCTCTATCTCCGAGACGCAATCTTCGTTCATCACTTTCGACCTGCCCCCCGAGTTCACGAGGGAACTCTGGGATCTGCCCCCTTGACTAAGCGTTCACTCCTCTGCTACTCCCAGGTTGCGTAGATGCTCATCTCTCTCTCTCCGAGACTGGATCAACATTCTCCATGTGCGTGCCACCTAGTTCAGGTGCTACGCTGGATGGTCCTGCTCCGTTTCGAACTCCATCTGCTTCTCTATTCTGTGCTCCAAGCTATCCTATCTGTTGAAATAAACTATGGATCAACTCCTCTTGTTTCTTCATCACTGTCTCCATCTCGTCTCTAGTGATGAAGATCGACGGTTTATTCGCTCCTGAAGAAGCCTCTTGACTTCCTTGGTGTTCACTTCTCTTTGGCCTTCGTTTCTTACTTGTTTGTCTCGTCATGGTTCTTAGATCTAAATTCTTAAGTCTTCAAATTCAAATTATCCTGAGTTCAACTCTCAGTGAAAGCACCAAAATGTTTGCGCCAAAATTGGTCACAAACACCCAATATCGTGAAAGCACCCGTTTATGAACGCAAATCAGCAACAATCAATATAGAACTCAGATCTAAGCAATAACAATCACAATAGTTCACAAATGACAATCACAAACAGAGGATTTATAGTGGTTCGGCGATCTTGCCTACGTCCACTCTGAAGCTTATGTCTTTATTGATTCACTTGATGATTTCAATCAATTACAGCGAACTACAATTGATGATAGCTTTTAAATCTGAATACAACAGCGATGATGAAGAGTAGAATTGAATCCGGCAGGGTCTGGACATTGAATGGCGGAAGCTCCCCTTTTCTGAAGGCTTCAGAGTGCTATTTATAGGCGTAGGAGGCCCAGATCTCGCTCAAACTTAGGGAGACTTTTTCTGACACGTGAGTGGGCCCATGCGACCGACCCCACCAAGTTTCGGCTCGATCTGAGATCGATACAAAGTGATTTCGAATCCATCAAAAAATGATCCAATCGAGTTTAAACTTGACAGGAACAAAATTTACCTTGTATGGAAGCTTCTGTGAAAATTTCGTTGCATTTGGCCTTGTGGTTTGAGAGATATGATCGATTCGAGTTGATATGTTTCGGTTGGCTGCTTGGTTCGAATCCATCACTTCGAACCGATACCTTCGAATCGACCTTGTCACGTGGTTCTTTGATGACGTGGCGCGCACTCCTCGCATCGGTCCTATTTTTTCTCCGAGTTGACCGCTTCGCATCCATAAATTTCGCCTCGTTCGTATCGTGCGCCACGACCCAGTTTGCATCAATGGATTCTAATCATAGATCGATACGAAGGGGATCGAGACGAGCCAAGTGGATTCGAACAGGGCAGAATTTATGGATACGAAGTAATGATCTGGTACTCTTGATGGATGCGAGGACGATCGATACGAAGTAGTTCTTGGGCATGAAACCGATCTATTCGAAGTAGGGTATACTGATGGTGATGGATTCGAAGTGCTCTGGGCCCGATGGATACGAAACAGTGCTCTAGCATGGATACGAACGTGCGGAAGGGATGCCCATCTGATGGATTCGAACCAATCGGTTCGAAGTGATCAATATCTTGCTGATGGATTCAAATGTGATCGGTTCGAAGTACATGAAGCCGGATGGAGTCGAACTTGACAGACAGTGATGGATACGAATCCTATGGATTCGAAATGAGCATCTCCTCAACTTTTTGATGGGTTCGAACGACATACTTTGACTAACTTGCATCAATCATATCTCGTTCATACGACTTCGATTAATCTAAAATTTGGAACAATGGCTTTCACGGTCTCGCTTGTCATGTTTTATCACTTTAGCCTGATCCGGGCTCGGACAAAATTCATCGATATCCATAGTGAAGTGAAGTACAACCAATCACTGAGACGAACTGTATTTTGCTTTTGACCGATCTTTTGGTATCACGGCTTTGCCAAAAAGCGGGATAACACATCTCAAATTGTAACGTCGGACACACATCCATACAAGTCCGTTCCAGGATCGAACGGAACCGAAGGCACTTCCAAAGAAGACCCTGCAGTCCGGATATTCACCAATCACGACCGGACTTCCCATCACAAAGGGTAATAAATTTCTATATCGGAGATCAGCCGATGCAGAAACATTCGACGGTAATCCTTCTGTTTTCAAAAATACCCGGTCTTCAACACTGGTCTTCAAATGCAATCCATAACGATGTATCACATATTCAGAATGGGTTATACGACCCAAAGGTCCTTTCCCGGCTAACCCGAATATTGAGCGCTTATTTTAAAAATAAGTGTAGCATTCAAATTTAAGCAAATCACAACAAATACCTATTTAAAGGTAAATATTGATAGTCGGTTATTTAGCTATCAATAGGTGTGCACAACATCACCAGATTCCAAATAATTTTCCAAATTATTTATTTTCCAAAATATCTTTACTAGATATATAATTTACACACTTCAACCATTTGAAAACAAATTTTCAAATCACTTTTCACCTTTACAACTTTTGAAAATAAATTTCAAATCGTTTTCCTTACGCGAAAATACTTTCATTTCAAAATGGTTCATTTACACCAATTAAATAAATCCTTACCGATTTACTTTATATTTAAGTTCCAAATCCGTAAATTTATTTTCACACTTCAAAAATAAATCAACGTTTATTTTTAAACAAATTCCCCTTTCTTTTATAAATTCCATAGTGAATTTACAATTCCAAAACATCTATGAATATACATTTCCAAATCGATTTCTAATATTCATTTTCAATTTATCTTTAAAAGATAAAATCTCAAAATATTCACTTCATATTGAAAAACATTTCCATACTTATTTAATAATAAGTAATTCACAAATCCATTTATTTTCAACACTTGGAAAATATTCAATATACTTAAATCAAAATTAAGTATATATTTCATTCTTTAAAGAAAACGTGCGCTTAAACACATTTATTTGAGTCAAAACGAATGTTGCGTAAAACATCGTTACGACGACCCAAAATCACTAGTATAGGGATTCGAACTTAAGGTAAATATATAAATCCCAATACTCTATAAAACATTTCGTTTCAGAAATCATTTACTATAACAACAGTGTTACAGTCCACTATTTCCTTCTATTTCTCGAAAACGTCTATTTCAACAATGAACATTGAAATCTAGGATTTCGATCCTTAACACATTTTACATATTCAATTTAAAAAATATCCACCGTCCAAAACCGTGAATATATCTCCTTTAAAAATCTAAAATAATTGACTTATCAAAATAAGTCGATTTCGGATTTATAAAACAATGTTTATAAATCCCATTTATATTTTATAACAACTTCAACTTATAACATCACTTTATTAACCAATTCTATTTATGTCCCAATTAAATGCCCAAAATCCAATTTATAAGTTAATTACTGATAAATCTTTTATTTTACAAAATCTATTCATTCTATAACTTCCCAAATTATAAATCTATGAATTTCATTTACTTATGAAATCCATTTATGCTTCATTTTAATACTTAATAAAACTCGTCTTATAATTCCTATATTTTTAATTTATAAATATCAATATTATAAATCTTTTATATAAATCGTTTGTAAAAATCCCAATTTAAACCATTTTATAAATTAATTGACTATTTATTTCAAAAATTACATTTCGGTTATATTTCTCAAAAATCATAACTTTTATAACTTTAAATATTATAACGTTTATTTATTTAAAATAAATAAATTCCAAATTTTAATAAAACATATATTTTCAAAAAATCACTTTAAAACCCTTTTTAAATTAAAAATCGTTACTTTAACATCTTTAAAACTTCAAAATAGGGCCAATGATGCAACAACACCAAATAATCAATCACTGCATACAAATATCATACATCATCATATGATAATCAACAAATATCACATCCGTAATCAAATAAATACTGGTGAGGAATCCAGTTGGATCCCTCCAACTTGTTTCCCTGCATCCACAGATGTTAGCACAATACCAATTCCGTTCCAATACGGAATATCGCGGTATATGGGATTTATAAAATATTATCCGCTATTATGCGGTGCAATAGGGTCTCATCCACTATATAATGCGGGAAATCAACTCCAAGTGCATATATATAATACCAAATCCAATCAAGATGGAATTATCGCGGTATATGTCATTAATAAATAACATCCGCTTAATATACGGCGTATAATGTCTATTTAACACAATAGATAACAATTTATCATCCAGGCATACAATCAAGAAATTTTAAATCTAACAATTTTAAATTTAAATCGAAACGCAATTCGATTGAGTGAGAAGTTCTCACCTTGCTTTCAATTCAGTTTTCGCGTTTTAATTCGAATAAAATTAAACGCGCGTTTAATTTTATCCGAAATACAAACTAGCTCCAAATGACCCCAAACAAGATCCATCGCGTAATGCTCGACAAAACGAACCCAACGCAATTCGTTTCGTGCATTTTCGACCTCGTATTAAAAAGTTATGTCATTTCAAAGTTTATACAAATTAATATACAAATCAATTTCAACTTTTTTTATACCCAATACATCAGGGCCGTGCATTTCAAAATTTGCAGATCCAAGCCATGACCGTCTCTTCTCCCCCACATTCTCTCTTCCAGGTATTTACGTTTACAATGTTGGGGGCGTCTCCACCCCCACCGAACCAAAGGAAAGGAATTCGACACCGGACCACTTCCCTGCCGCACCAAGCACCTACCGAACCTATCCACCTCCAACAACTACCCGACCAAAGCATAGCCGGACCATCTCCATCCACTCACCACCGGACAATGTCCCACCGAACCAACCTACCTCCACTCACCACCGGACCGTGTCCCACCGAACCAACCTACCTCCACACATCACCGGACCACTTCACCACAGAACCAGCCCATCTCCGAGTCCTAGCCGGACCAACCACCACCGAACCAAACTCACTCCCAACCTACCACCAGTCCAAACAACATACCACTCTCCATCGAACCAAGACATTCCGGATCAACTTAGTCAGGCCAGATTGTATCAGCCCAGGCCCACCAGAAGCTATATACATCCAAGACCCCTGCCCCCAGCCTCACTCTATAAATAGAGGGGCAGGGGTACAACAATGGAAGACAAGTTTGAGAGCTCAAGCACGGATAGAACTTTCAAACAACTTTCAGATACTTGTAATCAAAGCTTTGTACTTGTAATCTGAACAAAAAAGGAGAATAACAGGACGTAGGCACATTCTGGCCGAACCACTATAAATCTGTGTGTCTTTTACAGTTTAGTCCCTGCTTTTTATATATTTGCATGAATCACCCAAATCACTAAGAACAACTTAAAATCGACTAAATCATACGACTTGGAGGTGTTTGCCCATTTTTTGTGCAAACATTTTTGGTGCTTTCACTGAGAAAAAGAGCTCGGAGCTTCAGCTTCTCCCACTTAACCCTTTTCCTATCAGCATCGTTCATTGCTTGGAAAACATGCCTCCCAAACGGAAGAAAGATGCTAACAAAGGAAAGAACATCACAACTGGCAGTATCTCAGATCCAGTGATCAGAGACCAAGGCAATCGTCCGGTTCCAATAGAAAATGTGAATCAGGCGAATCCGACAGTCCCTGCTACGGAACAACCAATTACAAGGGCGGATCTGGACAGGGTTGTGGCTGAAGTAACTAACCACTTCGCATCTCAACAAGAAGCCTTGGTGGATCAACTCATGTCACGCTTAAGGGATGTTAAAGAAACCAACCGCAACACTGAATCATGGGGTGAGTCCCGGTCTGGAGGATCTGGGAGATGACAAAGGTCTTTCTTCTTTGAAGAGGCTAACAACAGAAACAACTATGGTAGGAGCCGAGTCCGGACTCAGCCCGAATTCCGACCCGAGGAAACACTTGGAACCTAACCTAACAGGGGAGGTACCAGGCAGGGGTCGGATATAGCTGAGCCCGTCATGCTACCTAACCACGGAAACACCAATGGACGGGGCCGAGATGGAGTCCCGCCCGAAGTTGGACCCGAGGAAGTGCTGAGAACAGAAGCCAACAGGGGAAGATCAAGGCAAGGGCCAACTGTGGCTGACCCCAGCGTGCCCCGGAAGACCAGAGGCAGCCATTGGAGTATGTTAGGAGTGATAGACGATACCATCCCTACAGGTCATCTGGACGGAATCAATCCCGCAGGGAAGAACCAAACTCATTTCTATCCACTCCAAGTTCTGATGAAATGATGGCACGATTGTTCAGAGAGTGCGTCCAACGAGAACAAAGGGATCGAGGGATAGACGCTAGGGTAACCAGCCCCTTCACCCGCAATATCGAAACTGCCATCACCCCTCGAAAATGGAAAATTCCAACAATGGAACCTTACAAAGGAACATCTGACCCCGTTGTACACTTGCAGAGATACACACAACATATGCTCATGAGCGGAGCAACAGAGGGAGTGTTGTGTAAATGCTTTCCACTATTCTTGGCAGATCTAGCTACCTCCGGGTTCTGCCATCTGCCCCAAGGATCCATCAGCTCATGGGAAATGTTGAAAGAAAAGTTCATCAGCCAGTTCCGCATTCATGTGGAACAACCCAAGGACGCTTATTCCCTATCTAATATCAAACAGAAACCCGGAGAGACAGTGCAGCAAAATCTAACCCGATTCAACGCCGCAGCGGCCGCAGTCCAAGATGCCAATGAGAAACTTATCCTAATGGCCCTCTGCAGTGGTGTACACCCGGATACTAAATTTGCTAAGAGACTAACGAAAGAAAAGCCAGCTACCTTACCCGATTTCTTCCACGAAGCCGGGAAATATATGAGACTTGAAGAAGCTGCCATTGAAAGGCAGACAGAGCAACAAACTAAGGCAGCTCATGGCAACACATGCGCAGTAGCAAAGGACGTTCGAAGAAATGACTCCAAAGATAGTGTTGGGGGCAAGAAGGGGGACAAGCGCTTATATAGGCCAGGACCGAGATTTGACTCTTACATTCCTCTAAATGAAACAATCGAAAGCATCTTCTTGGCCACCCAGGACGAAGTTAGATACAAGCGCCCCCCGCACAAGAAGGAATCAGATAATGCAATTAAGTCTGGAAAGTTCTGTCGATTCCACGAATCTCATGGGCATGACACCAATGAATGCCATCATCTCCGGGACTTGATTGAAGAACACATCAGAAGGAAGAGACTAAAGCGCTATGTGAAAGGTCAGAACAGGACTTCAACTCCTGTCAATGAAAACCCAGGGCTGCCCCTCCCGAAATCGCAACACCAACAGCTCCAGTCAAGAGAAGATAGTGGTCCTTACCATATCAGGAGGATCACACATCGCCGATGGAAGCTGGGCAGAGATGGAGAGATACGGTAAGTCACTTAGAAATAATGAAGGCTACGTTAATTCTGTTACAGAAGAACGCCACCCGAAACGAAAAGAGAATGATGACATCACATTCAGTAGGCGTGATCTAGAGGGAAGGCAGTACCCTCACATGGATCCTATGGTCATCTCTGCCTGGTTCGGTCCAGCCAAGGTTTTTCGAATTCTAGTAGACAGTGGAAGCTCAGTAAATATCCTATTCAAGCATGCTTTCGACAAAATGAAGCTGTCAATGAAGGATGTGTCTCCCTGCAGCAAACCGCTACATGGTTTCACTGGAGATGCGAAGATGCCCTTCGGGCAACTGGACCTCTTTGTCGAAATAGGAAGTCATCCCCGCTCCGTTATGCGAAAACAAACGTTTGTGCTAATAGAGAACCACTTGGCCTACAACGCCTTTTTGGGAAGACCAGCCTTGTCTGACTTCCAAATTGTCCTAGCACCATGGTGCCTGAAGATGAAATTCCCAACAGATAACGGAGTAGGAGAAATAGAGGGAGATCAAGACGCGGCTCGAGATTACTATGTAACTGAACTTCGCAATAACCGCAGGAAGGATAAAGGGAAGGATGCAGAGACTTCTCTCTGCAAGAAAAACTTGAAAGCATAGCAATTAAAGAAAGCCCCTCCTCTTCGATATACCAGCGATCCTTTCAACGAATTAGACCCCAGGGACAAAGAGGAGGAGGCCACCACCGAGCCTGCAGAGACTATGGAATTTGTATCTGTAGACAAACACAACCCAAGTAGACTGCTGAGAGTCGGGTCTCAGTTAAGAGCGGAGTTGAAGGATCAACTCGTCGATTTTCTTCGCCACAACATGGATGTATTTGCATGGACACACGCTGACATGACTGGAATCTCCCCAGACGTAGCATGCCACGTACTGAACATCGATCCCACCAAAGTGCCAGTAAAGCAAAAAAAGAGAAGCCTGGGGGCAGAACGATCTGCAGCCCTCGAGGAAGAAGTAAAGAACCTACTTGCCAATAACTTCATACGAGAAGCCATCTATCCAAAATGGATCGCCAACCCGGTACTGGTAAAGAAGGCTAATGGGAAGTGGCGAACATGCATCGACTTCTCCAACCTAAATGACGCTTGCCCGAAAGACTGCTTCCCACTCCCCTGAATCGATCAACTTGTGGACAGCACAGCCGGACACAAACTCTTATCCTTTATGGATGCATACTCAGGATATAACCAGATCCCTATGCACGCCCCCGATCAAGACCACACTAGTTTCATCACCGACTAGGGATTGTACTGCTATAGAGTAATGACTTTTGGACTTAAAAACGCCGGAGCTACTTATCATCGCCTCGTCAACAAGATGTTTGCGGAACTAATAGGACGAACTATGGAGGTTAATGTGGATGACCTGCTGGTAAAATCAAGGAAAGCCAACGGTCAGATAATCCACTTGGATGAGATGTTTCAAGTACTTCGCCAATATGGAATGAAGCTGAATCCTCTAAAGTGCTCCTTCGGAGTATCGTCAGGAAAGTTCTTGGGATTCATCGTCCATGCCGGGGGATTGAAGCAAACCCCGAACAAGTTCGGGCTCTGCAAGATATCATCCACTCGAAGAGAGATGCAAAGCCTAAACGGGAAAGTGGCCGCCCTAAGCAGGTTCATCTCTAAAGCAATCGACAAATGCATCCCTTTCTTTGAAGCTCTAAAGAAAGACAAAGGAAAGTTCGAATGGACTGACGAATGCTCGACAACCTTCCTTAACCTAATCGAACACCTCCAGAGACCACCAGTACTCTCAACTCCAAATGAAGGCGAGGAATTATACCTATACCTTGCTGTATCGTCCCATGCTTTAAGCGCCGCTTTGGTGAGAGAAGACAACCACGCGCAGCGGCCCGTATACTTTGTAAGCAAGAGATTTACAGGGGCAGAAGCCAGATACCCTAAACTTGAGAAGCTAGCATACTGTCTGCTAATCACGTCACGGAAGCTGCGACACTATTTCCAATCTCATTCCATCAGAGTTTTAACCGATCAACCGCTATGGCAGATACTCCATCGCCCCAACACTTCTAGACGACTACTTAAGTGGTGCATTGAACTGGGTCAATATGATATCACCTACCATCCTCGCACTGCCGTCAAAGGACTAGCCATAGCCGATTTTATTGCCGAATTCACTACTAATGAAGGTAAGGACCAATCTGAAATAGCAAAAGATATCAAGTGGAATCTCTTTGTAGATGGAGCATCAAACGAACAGGGCTCGGGGGCAGGCATTGTGATAATCACCCCCAGGGGAAGGAAGCTGCTCTATGCCCTAAGGTTGGAATTCGCTGCCACCAACAACGATGCAGAATATGAAGCAGTAATAGCAGGACTGGAACTTGCCTTAGAGATTAGAGTCAGTTCTTTATGTCTCCATAGCGATTCTCAACTTATTGTAAATCAAATACTGGGAGAATTCCAGGCTCGAGGAGAACGACTCACAACATATCTAAAGAATACCAAGCTGCTGCTAAATCAATTGGATCACTATTTAATCAAACACGTTCCTCGAGAGGAGAACCGAGAGGCCGACGAATTGGCAAAGCAAGCTAGCATGAAGAACAACACCATTTCTGGAACGGTAGCCATCTCAAAACAACTAGCCCCAAGTTTCGAACAAGAAGATCTGATAGCTGCAATCGAAGAAGAAACTTGGATGACTCCTATCCGGAAATACTTGGAAGATGGCACACTACCCAACGAGCGTAACGAGTCAGGAAAATCTTGAGGAATGCTTCCCGCTACACGATACAAGAAGGCATCCTCTATCGGTGCGGCTTCTCTAACCCCTTATTAAGATGTGTCGCTGGAAGGGAAGCCAAGGAAATCTTATCCAACATCCATCGAGGAAGTTGCGGAGACCACACTGGAGGGCAGACTCTGGCAAAGAAGATACTTCGATATGGATATTTCTGGCCCACCTTAAACAAAGACACCTTGGACTTCGTCAAAAAATGCGACAGATGTCAGAAATTTGCTAAAATCTCTCGACTACCAACCAATGAGATTACTCAGATGACCAGTCCTTGGCCCTTTGCTATATGGGGAATTGACCTGATTGGCGAACTGCCGATGGGCCGAGGCAGAGCCAAATATGCTATAGTGGCGGTCGACTATTTCACCAAATGGGTGGAAGCGAACCTTTAAATAAAATATCTTCGGCAAAAGTTATTAACTTCTTGATCAAAAATGTTTTATGCAGGTACGGGGTTCCACTCAAAATCATATCGGACAATGGACTTCAATTTGACAGCGAGGAATTCACCGACAGGTGCCGAGAGCACGTAATTCACAAAAGCTTCTCATCTGTAGCTTATCCCCAGGCAAACGGACAAGTCGAAGCTGTCAACAAAATTCTCAAAACTCTAATCAAGAAGAAACTTGAAAAGTCAAAAGGCTCTTGGGTGGATGAACTTCCTACGGCACATTGGGCCTACCGCACATCTTACAGGACATACTCCTTTCTCTTTGGCATACGGATCGGAGACCATGCTCCCAGTTGAAACTGTAGTGCCCTCCCACCGTAGGATCCACTACCACCCAGAAGAGAATGAAGAACTCCTACACATGTTTTTGGACCTAATTGAAGAAAGAAGAAATGATGCAGCATTTAAAGCGGCAGCTCACAAGCAAAAAGTGGAAGCATGATACAACTCCAAAGTCAAGCACCGCAGCTTACGAGAAGGAGATCTTATTCCCAAACGGATCTTCCCGCGCCGTGGAGCGCTAGATCCTATCTGGGACGGACCCTATGTAATTCATAAAGATCTCCACAATGGAGCTTATATTTTGTCAACAGTGGACGGAAAGGTGCTCCAGAGGGCATGGAACATTCAACACCTTCGTCGATACTTTTCTTAACTTGTACTGCCCATATGAAGTGAATTAACAAAGAGAATCAGTGGACGTAGGCATTTTCGTGCCGAACCACTTTAAAAATCTTGTCTCTTTTTAACTTGTTCCTTTATATCTTGGCTGCTTGTTAAGCTTTATCCTTTTCTGTTGAACAAAATCCTGTATAACGACATTTCCATTCTGGACACTTCGCGGCACAACCTCACCTGGACAAGACCTAACAGGTACTATAGGAATCTATGCCCTCGTCAATGAGACACTTTTGCTCCAGCATCCCTCTGCTGCGGGTTAACTCATTGCTCGCGACAGCCCTCAAAGCTAACTGTAATGAGCCGATCATAAGCCACCGAGAAGGCCGACTATAGCCGAGGCAGCTCATTACGACGTTCGGCTCGCCGGCGACTGTGAACCGATTATAAGCCCCAACATAAGGTATGGCCAGCCAGGGGCAGTTCACAGTTGACGATCGACACCCACGCTAGCCGGCCACGGTAAATCGAATAATACCCACGATTACGGGCCATAATGGCCCGGGTAGTTACTGTGCGCGATCTCGGCTCCGACGTGTCTTAAGTACGGCTGTGGTAAAAAAGAAAACTCCCCGCAGAGGCGTAAGATGGGTGACGAATGTCTACAAGACCCACAGCTAGGAAAAGTGACTACAAAATCCGTTTGCCACAAACTTAAGCACATCGAAGGCCTTCCGTGATTAGAAGTTTTACTATTTCTTATATTTTCATTTTATTTATAAAAACTTTCCTCCTATTCTCTATAACGATCACTAAAGTATAGGAAACAAAATAGGAGACACTCGCTAGTGGAAATGAGAACTCACAACTGGATAACAGGTCACTCAGCTGCATTCCTTCCTCAGTCACACAAGACATTCGAAGCTACCGTCTACAACTAAAACATGAAGGGCGGTACTTCCTTTTCTTGTACATAAACATGTAGCTATAGCCTATTCACTCATCACACTAACATTGCGAGGCATGAAATTATATTTCAAGCAAGAGCATAACATCAAACACGATTGAAGCACATGCATATACACAGCTATATTTCTTATGCAACACATCAAAATAAGGACAGCATTCAAATACGACAGAATCAGCTTATGTTATGAAATTATATAAGAATAAAATCATTCGCTACAACGACATAATTACATAATTATAGCTTGAAAGTACATTAATGTTTTGGACTAGTATATTCAGGAATGCCAAGTAAACCAAAAAAGTAGTCGGCTGCAGCAGGGCTCCGCCTCTATCCTGCTAGCCCTCCGGGATCTACTTGACCACAGGATCAGAACTCCCAGCATGCTGGCCAGAGGTCCCACCTGTCCGATTCAGGAGAAGAATCCATCAGATAAATAATACGCAATCAAGTTAAGAAAAGATTGAGAGGGAAGACTTACCAGCATATGCTCCCTGATCATCATCCCCCAACTGCACACCCACTTCCTTGGCGGTAAGCAGCCGCATGCCCTCCTTCACTGCCACTTTCTCCTCCTCAGTAAACTGGGCCGTTACCACATCCATCCTGAAAGCTACACCACCCTCCTCATCCACCTCAGCCTTGGCCTCCTCCAAAGTCCGGAGATATATCCTAGCCATGACCCGGGGATAATCGTCCATCCAGGATAGGTTTCCCGGCTTCCAAGTATGAAAGTACATGTCCTGGAGCATCTCATCCATCATCCCCTCGTTCTCCTCAAAGTCCCTCATCCGGGTCTCGGAAGCCGACAGCCTTGCGACGGCAGCATCTCTCTCCAATCGGTATCTCGAGCAGTCAGCCTGAAGGGATTTCCGCATCGCCTCCATCTCCTCCTTCAGCTTGGCTTGAGTAAGCTCTGCGGCCTCAAGCCTCCCAGATAACTCCTCTATCTGCTCAAGATCCGCTTTCCGAACCTCATCCACCGTGGCAATGGCCATATCAATTCGTTCCTTGCAGGTGGCCTCCATTTTTCGCAGCTCGGCTCTACTAGCCTCTTCCATTGTTTTCTTTAGCCGTCTGGAGGCCGCCTCATGCTGGAAGATCTGAATGGCCTGATCAGCGAGCTGTTTGGCCTGATCGAAAACCATTAGCTGCAACCGAATGTTAGCACTTCCGATTTCCTCTCCAGCCTTGACCAGTCGGGCATGATGCGCCATCAGCCTCCTGGTCTCCTCAGCCACCCGATCGATGTTTGCCTTGGCCTCATCCCCCATAGTCACAATCCGAGTGGTCAACAAGTCGAGATCCAAAGACTTAGCCTCATCAAGCACCCTTACCATAGGATTGTGGGGTAGGAGGTGCTCACCGGTAACCTCATCGAAGGAAATATCATGAAGGTTCGGGTCCAGATCTGGATGACCCGCAAATGGGTTACGAGCCAAGCCGGGACGATCAACATGAGTAACGGTAGGATTCTCTGATGAATGTGGAGATGGTATGGACTCAGTATCCTCCCCCGTAATATCATGAATAGGCTGGGTTGGGGGCTGAGGTCCAAGCGAAGGTTCGAACATGGAACGCCTCCTCTTTCTCTTTTGAATATCCTCTTTGATGACTCTGAGAAGAGGACGGTAGCCTACTACGCCCCCAGAACGGTCAGTCGAGGGCTTCGGTTTAGCAGAAGCTTTGAGGAGTTTGAACTTTTCAAGGCGGTGCCGAATGTCTGATGTCTTGGCCGTCTTACCCGTTCCTGAAATAAAAACCGAGTGTTACAAGCATGCACGAGACTATAATCCAAGAAACATGTGAAGTTAAAAGAGGAGTCAAGAATTCACCTTGAACCGCCGGAGTTGCCCTAGCTGAAATACTCTCAGAAGATGGACTGGCACCAGTCCCGGACTTATCAGATTTCTTCGGTTTCTCCACCAAGGCCGGCCCTTCCTCCAACCCCTCAAAGGCTTGGCGGAAAGCATCATCCGTCCACTCTTGAATCTCACCCGCTTGCCCAGAGGTCAAGGCACCAACGCCAATACCACTCTATCCTTCGCCACCGTTACCACCATCACCTTCTCCATCACCTCCTCTCTCCTCCTTGCCTCTTTCCTCCTCTCCACTTTCCTCCTCCGGAACATCTGGGCATGTGCTGGGAGAGGGTCCATCAGATTTCTTAAGCTTCTTCCCCCCGACGACTGGAGGTATCGAGAGGGGTTTCCTTTTGCTACTCTTTGTTGTGGCCCCTCCTTTGGCTTTGGCAGCTCTTTCCACAGCCGTATCCCTCTGCTTGACCACAGACTGATGTGGTAGAATCAAATTGTGTTCCAGAAGAGTGGCATTCCTGATTAGGTAAGAAGCTGACATATCCCTTCCCGAAATGGCCTCTATCTCCACGGCCATCTGAACCAGGTGATCATTCTCCACGACCACAAAGCCACATGTCGCTAGCAAGAAATAAAAACACATAAGAAGCATCTCAGTCAGAATGGAAATTATAAATAAGCTTCAACTTACAGCCAGAGTTGAAGCGGTGGATCGAAACGATGTTATCCTGGACGAAGAACCATTCCTTCTTAAACATGGTGAACTTTGAATACAAGTCCAGGAGCGGCTTGAAAGACGCGGCCGATTCCAAGCTGATGTATGGAGACCCCTTCTTGTAATCCCTCAAGTTATATAGATATCGAATTTCCCGGTTAGAAGGGGGCGCCCGTACTTTCTCTGGAAAATTACGAATAGGCACACCAAGATAGCGTAGGAGTTGGGCTGGAGCTGGAAGGGGGCCACCTTCAAATAAGTAACGATGCTAACTATCCAGGCATTGATTGGAGGAATGGCCCCACACATGCAGTGGTACCTACTATAAGCAAAGTATCCTTCAGGGGGATTATATGGCATGACCCCCTTCCCTGGCAGCAGCATGCTTGCTCTATCAATCCCAAAGGAGCGGGAGATAACATCAAGCTGCTCCTCTCTGAGAGAGCTCGGAAAGCAATCAGGAGGAGAGTTCAGAAGCTCTTGAGGACCATATCCGTCCACTAGTGATTTCAGGGTGGGTCCCTATCGTCCCGGTCCTGGCTGGGCTGGGGGCAACACAGGGGACTCTCTTCTATCCATAGATTTTCTCTTTTCTGATCGAGTTTCCACTTTGTGAGACATTATCTGTGATAACAGAAAAACATAACTGTTAAAACAAGGAATATAGAGAGTTAAGCAAGCGAGTACGTGAAGCCTGGAACTTCACCCATAATTCAAAACACCAGATTTCATTCGGTGGCACGAGTCCGAGACCCCATTCGGAACTCACATTCCCAAAATTCGTTCGGTGGTTCCAACTCAAAGGTCATTCGGCAACCATACTTCCCCATCCTCGTTCGGAAATTCAAGCACAAGTTCATTCGGTACTCGGAATCCACGAGTGCATCCGGTAATTCAAGAATATAAGATCATTCGGCAAAAAAAATGACTCACCTGGTTTGACGATCAGTTGATTCGGCACCTTAAATAGTTCGGCAAACGAGACTGATTCGGCACTATAATTGGTTCGGCACTATAATCAATTCGGCGGGTATGGAATGAGGAAGCCTAAGGCCAATACTTATAGGCAAAAATCAACAACCGGACCAACTGGCTCGGCATACAAGACCGGGCGAGAATCCCCCAAGCTAAAACAAAGCGTGACATATACTGACATATGCCCCACTTTGGGGGGCAAATGTTGGGGGCGTCTCCACCCCCACCGAACCAAAGGAAAGGAATTCGACACCGGACCACTTCCCTGTCGCACCAAGCACCTACCGAACCAATCCACCTCCAACACTACAGGACCAAAGCATAGCCGGACCATCTCCATCCACTCACCACCGGACCATGTCCCACCAAACCAACCTACCTCCGCTCACCACCGGACCGTGTCCCACCGAACCAACCTACCTCCACACATCACCGGACCACTTCACCACCGAACCAGCCCATCTCCGAGTCCTAGCCGAACCAACCACCACCGAACCAAACTCACTTCCAACCTACCACCGGTCCAAACAATATACCACTCTCCACCGAACCAAGACATTCCGGATCAACTTAGTCAGGCCAGATTGCATCAGTCCAGGCCCACCAGAAGATATATACATCCAAGACCCCTACCCCCAGCCTCACTCTATAAATAGAGAGGCAGGGGTACAACAATGGAAGACAAGTTTGAGAGCTCAAGCACGGATAGAACTTTCAAACAACTTTCAGATACTTGTAATCAAAGCTTTGTACTTGTAATCTGAACAGAAAAGGAGAATAACATATAAAGTGGACGTAGGCACATTCTGGCCGAACCACTATAAATCTGTGTGTCTTTTACAGTTTAGTCCCTGTTTTTATATATTTGCATGAATCACCCAAATCACTAAGAACAACTTAAAATCGACTAAATCATACGACTTGGAGGTGTTTGTCCATTTTTTGTGCAAACATACAACATGAACCCAAGGTCGCCACTTAGGGTTTGAAACCACCACCTCGACGAACGCCTAGGCAACGATCAGAGACTTGGGTTTTGAAGCTTGGCCACTCCTCCACCTTCGGCCAAGAGCAAGTGAAGCTTGTACTTCCCCCTTGCACGCAAGACGAGAGCAAACGTGCAACTTTGAATGCAGATTCCATCGATCCGGAGCTCTATTTTCGATCACAACCGTCGAAGTGGAAGATCTCATCGTTATCTACAACTTTGTAGTTGAAGAGTTTTGCTAATTGTCGATGGATTTGGAGAAAATAGAGGAAGATGTTTGGAAGTTTTCAGCCATTATAATTAGAGGTGGCGGCTAAAGCTTAAAACCCTAGGGTTTGTCTTTTGTTTGCAAATGAGAATATAACCGTCCTTATATAGAAAATTGCCCAAAACACTATTCATCCAAAATTTTCCGAACTCCAAACGAAGCATGCCGATTGGCGTTTCTAAGGTTTACCCCGCGTTCCGGACACAATGGAATGTGTTCCGGAGGCCAATTCGATCAACTGTGCGAGTTACGGAAATAAACGATCAAATTTAAATTAAATCGATTTAAACTAATTTCTATGCGTTTTGGTTTGCCCCGGACAAACCGTAAATCCGATTGACACGAAATTTGAAGCCTTACTATAATTTGACATTACGGATCCAATGAAACTAGTTTCGTCAAAATCCGAGACTGTTTGAAAAATGGCTATTTTAACTCGTCAATTAAATATTAAAATATTCAATTTTCACAAATTAACTTTTAATTCGATTTTAAAAGTTCTATAACATCATTCTAACTCCAATATGATATAATAAAATTTTACGAATCATTTTTAATCATATTAAACTCAATTTCCAATTATTTCTGGAATTTCAAATATTAAATTATCGATTTAATTATGCAATTAAATCCAGATATTCGAAATAAAATTTATTCGACTTATAAATTTCACTTATTAATATTTAAAATCAATTAAATATACATATTTTAATTGACAGAAATTCTGGGTCGTTACAAACTTCCCCTTTAAAAGAATTTTGTCCTAGAAATTACCAAGTAAGAAAAAGTTACAGAATCCATTAACTTTCCCAAAACAAACCATTCAAATTGGATTTTTCAAATCTCTTAAGTGTTTAACTTTCCCAAAATTCATAGTTAAACTTCTTACAAAATCTTTACTAAGTTTCCAAATCACACTTAGTTATCTTTTCAAAAAATTTCAATTTTTTCAAAAATATTCTAACGCCTTAAATTTTGGAAAAATTTCGCCAGAGTCTCCTTTGCGCAGCTCGATCCGAAAAAAAATGACGGTATATCTATCACAAATATACATCTCATCAAGTGATGAGGCATCCCGCAGGGAAAAAAGTGTAAAAGTACGGTATGTAATCCGAGATATGTACCTTATACATTATTATCGAGCATATACGACTACTATAGCTCGAAAGCGAGCTCCAAATGCGAAGCATAAGCCATCTGCACCTCCTAAACACTCAATCAAACAAATGAGAACATGTATATATGAAAATAATATCAATGTACGTCATATAGCAACATAACAACTACATGCGCCACATAGCAAGGCATTCAATCAACAAATGCAACCATCAAACAACTATCCAACCAATAAACATCCAACAAATCCATAACCAAATCAATATAAATTCACTTCTCATTAATATTCAATGAATTGGTTTTTCAATTTAAATCACATTCGATTCATTAACATTGGATTTACTAACATTCATTTATATTCAATTTCAATTAGTTTGCATTAACTAATTTACATTCAAGTTGGTTCACTTCCACATTCAAATCAAATTCAATTCTATTTAAGATTCACTTAACTTCCAATTTGATTTATAGCTTTCAATTTTCCTTAATTCAATTTCATTAACACTTAATGAATTATATAAAATCAACTAACAATCATATAACAAACAATATATATCCAACATTACCAAATTATTTACTTCGCTTACATTCATTCGATTTGGTTTAACACTTTTAATTCCAATTGGATGATATTAAATTGACCTCCATTCAATTATTCAATTTCTCAACTTCATTAGCTTCTAATGAATTTACACTTACATTCATTACCCCATATCAATTCTTTTACATTCGATTGATTAATATTTCATCCATTTATCAATTCAATTGCTAATTCCTTTAACAATATAAAGTTGAATTTCATTTATATGACTTCAAGTTCAAATTCTTAATGACTTCATTTCACTAATTCACTTATTAATTTACTTTAACACCAAAATCAACTTTATTCAACATCACTTAAGTTATTTTACCAAAGTCAAATTCAGATTTCATTTCTATTTAACTTTTACCAAAGTCAAATTTTCATCACTTATTCAAATTCAGATTTATTTTGCTTAACAAAATTGTTTAATCATTTTGACAATTTGTTTCACTTTCATTTTCTCATTTCATAAGTTATACAACTTATATTCAACAATTACAACTTGGATTTTATTGATTTACTTAAACTTACTTTAATTTAACTCCATCCTTTAAGTTAAATTTATTCTATCAAAATTCAAATTGTATAAGTTATCAACCCATTTATCATTCCCATAATATTTTAAATAGGATTTCATAGTCTTTTCAACCTTTCAAAACCATTTTTTTGAAATCAATTCAAATTATCTTCTGAATTTCCAAAATCAAATCCAAATTTTCCAAACAACTTTCATTTAAAATAATCTGGCAGCAATTCCTCTTTTAGAAACCCGAAAATTAACACCAATGATGTCGCGATCATCATCGGATTTATTTTCCAGTGACCGAAAAGAGTTTAGAGCTTTACTTTCTCCAAATTTTTTTTCCAAAATATCAAATTCTTTCAAAACATTTCTCTGGAATTTTATTTTCAGATTATAAATCACATTTATAAATCTTTTTCTTATATAATTTCACTTCTTATATATAAGATTATTTCACAATTGTAAATCACATAAATTATAATTCCAACTTATGATTCTTCGTTTATACAATTTATTCTTTTAATTAGATTATTCAAACATCCTTTAATTATCTTATATATATATTCTTACATTTCAACAACCAAACAATCAATTTTATATACACTTTAATATTTCTGAAAAATTATTCCTTTGTATATAAAATACAATCGAGGTAAAATTATTTCATTTACCCTATTTTAAAATGATACTATGTCGATTTATCTCGTTTAAGAGTTTAGAAACCCCTATCATAGTATGGCGTCCCATCTACCGACTAGAATTCGCAAACAGCTCAACGGATAAGCAAACACAATATAAAACATTTTTATATTCACTAACAAATACGCGCTCATAGCTATTATTAAACTCACACTCATTCTAGAGCACTACTGACTCTATCTCTAATGAGTAATACCCAACAGAGCCATGGTTGTCGCTTAACCATATGCTCTGATACCAAACGTAACGAATGCGACTTTTCGACGCTCGAAAACCGACATTAATACGTCTACTGTATCAACTGCCGAGCAATCGAATGCCGGAAAAACCATACCGTTATGGTTAAAAAAGAAGAGAAAGGTGAAAGAAGAGAGAAAAAAGAAGAAGAAACAGAAAACAATATCAGAATCTCACAATCGCAGCGGAACAACATATAATAGATAAATGAATAATCTTTAAACAAAGAACTATATCAGTTATTACATTACATCACATTACATTACATTACATCATCAGAGTGTACAACAACAAACAACAACAAACAGCGGAAAAGAAATACTATATACTAGTGAATACGCCATGCCATCCAGCTTGCCTCCAGCAACTCCTGAATTCCAGAATATCCTGATAACCTAACTCTACACTGCCCGTGTAGAAATTGGTAGGCACCCAGAGTTTAGGAAGGAAAAAAATAAACTCCAGGTCAGTCATGGGACTGATGTGAGAACTTAAAACAGTTATTTATCTTTAAAACAAACAACAGGAATATTTTAAAATAGATTCGCAATTCTTTTTGGAAAATGAGACTACCATAAGGCCTCCCGCACAGACACAAATGCAAACGCAGAATCAGAGGAGATTTCTCCTTATGATAGTCAAAGATGCTTGATACACATTAAAAAGAAACATTTGATATTGTTACTAGTGCATAGTGTAGGAAAAATCATTTCGAAAGTAAAGATATAAATCTTAGCCAGCATAGGCATTCCGCACTTATGCCTACTATGGCTACCATCCAAACAGTGGGGCGCCACCATAAGTGAATGATAGGTTCTACAACTAAAACCGTACAAGATCGTATTGTTTCTTTGGATTTCCAACAAACGGTCAGGCCAAGGACTTCACATTGCCACGTGGGTACGCCTCTGGAAAGACGACCCGAGAACCTAACGTTACGGTTAGATCTCTGCCAACACAAGGCCGGGTTACCCTTCAAACTGGGTAACTACTGACACGAATATGTCATTCCCTGATCGTAACCGATCTATATCGAAGGATCTTCGATTCCAACAACCACAAAGTAATAAATTTGCAGCAACAACATAGGTTAAGTATCTGGGCTCCATACCATGATACCACCTCTATCCAGAAGGAATGACATACGTTAAAGGGGTGCTACCCCTTAATAACCTTGCTGCATCCTTCCTGTTTTGACCATTTCCAGGGTGTGTGGTCCGACGAAGTATCGTCCACAAAGCCACGCTTTATGAAAAAGCTGTGCTTTGGTCATCAAATGCTCAACAGCACTTCGTATGCCACATTACCAATTTGGGAATGTACCACTAGTAACCATCAACTACATAACCTCTAAGGGTGTTAAGCTAAGAGAATAAATTCTCCGCCACCAACGGGAACATAATTGATAGAAACCAGCTTTACATCTCAAATTGTAATGTCATACACACATCCATACAAGTCCGTTCCGGGATCGAACGGAACCGAAGGCACTTCCAAAGAAGTCCTTGCAATCCGGATATTCACTAATCACGACCGGACTTCCTATCACAAAGGGTAATAAATTTCTATATCGGAGGTCAGCCGATGCAGAAACATTCGACGGTAATCCTTCCGTTTTCAAAAATACCCGGTCTTCAACACCGGTCTTCAAATGCAATCCATAACGACGTATCACATATTCGGAATGGGTTATACGACCCAAAGGTCCTTTCCCGGCTAACCCAAATAGTGAGCGCTTATTTTAAAAATAAGTGTAGCATTCAAATTTAAGCAAATCATAACAAATACCTATTTGAAGGTAAATATTGATAGTCGGTTATTTAACTATCAATAGGTATGCACAACATCACCAGATTCCAAATAATTTTCCAAATTATTTATTTTCCAAAATATCTTTACTAGATATATAATTTCCACACTTCAACCATTTGAAAACAAATTTTCAAATCACTTTTCACCTTTACCACTTTTGAAAACAAATTTCAAATCGTTTTCCTTACGCGGAAATACTTTCATTTCAAAATGGTTCATTTAAACCAATTAAATAAATCCTTAGCGATTTACTTTTTATTTACATTCCAAATCCGTAAATTTATTTCCACACTTCAAAATAAATCAACGTTTATTTTTAAACAAATTCCCCTTTCTTTTATAAATTCCATAGTGAATTTAAAATTCCAAAATATCTATGAATATATGATCTCCAAATCGATTTCTAATATACATTTTCAATTTATCTTTAAAAGATAAAATCTCAAAATATTCACTTCATATTGGAAAACATTTCCATACTTATTTAATAATAAGTAATTCACAAATCCATTTATTTTCAACACTTGGAAAATATTCAATATACTTAAATCGAAATTAAGTATATATTTCATTCTTTAAAGAAAACGTGCGCTTAAACACATTTATTTGAGTCAAAACGAATGTTCGTAAAACATTACGACGACCCAAAATCACTAGTATAGGGATTCGAACTTAAGATAAATATATAAATCCCAATACTCTATAAAACATTTCATTTCAGAAATCATTTACTATAATAACAGTGTTATAGTCCACTATTTCCTTCTATTTCTCGAAAACGTCTATTTCAACAATGAATGTTGAAATCTAGGATTTCGATCCTCAACACATTTTACATATTCAATTTAAAAAATATCCACCGTCCAAAACCGTGATCTCCTTTAAAAATCTAAAATAATTGAATTATCAAAACAAGTCGATTTCGGATCTATAAAACAATGTTTATAAATCCCATTTATATTTTAGAACAACTTCAACTTATAACGTCACTTTATTAACCAATTCTATTTATGTCCCAATTAAATGCCCAAAATCCAATTTATAAGTTAATTACTTATAAATCTTTTATTTTACAAAATCTATTCATTCTATAACTTCCCAAATTATAAATCTATGAATTTCATTTACTTATGAAATCCATTTATGCTTCATTTTAATACTTAATAAAACTCATTTTATAATTCCTATATTTTTAATTTATAAATATCAATATTATAAATCTTTTATATAAATCGTTTGTAATAATTCAAAAATCCTAATTAAACCATTTTATAAATTAAGTGACTATTTATTTCAAAAATTACATTTCGGTTATATTTCTCAAAAATCATAACTTTTATAACTTTAAATATTATAACGTTTATTTATTTAAAATAAATCAATTCCAAATTTTAATAAAACATATATTTTCAAAAAATCACTTTAAAACTCTTTTTAAATTAAAAATCGTTACTTTAACATCTTTTAAACTTCAAAATAGGGCCAATGATGCAACAGCACCAAATAATCAATCACGGCATACAAACATCATACATCATCATATGATAATCCACAAATATCACAATATCTGTAATCAAATAAATACTGGTGAGGAATCCAGTTGGATCCCTCCAACCTGTTTCCCTGCATCCACGGATGTTAGCACAATACCAATTCCGTTCCAATACGGAATATCGCAGTATATGGGATTTATGAATTATTATCCGCTATTATGCAGCGCAATAGGGTCTAATCCGCTATATAATGCGGGAAATCAACTCCAAGTTCATATATAATACCAATTCCAATCAAGATGGAACTATCACGGTACATGTTTTTAATAAATAACATCCGTTTAATATACGGCGTATAATGTCTATTTAACACAATAGATAACAATTTATCATCCAGGCATGCAATCAAGAAATTTTAAATCTAACAATTTAAATTTTAAATCGAAAGGCAATTCGATTGAGTGAGAAGTTCTCACCTTGCTTTCAATTCAGTTTTCACGTTGTATTTCGAATAAAATTAAACGCGTGTTTAATTTTACCCGAAATTCAAACTAGCTCCAAACCACTCCAAACCAGCTCCATCGCGTAGCGCTCGACAAAACGAACCCAACGCAATTCGTTTCGTGTGTTTTCGACCTCGTATGAAAAGGTTATGTCATTTCAAAGTTTATACAAATTATTATACAACTCAATTTCAACTTTTTTTTTATATACCCAATACATCAGGGCCGTGCATTTCAAAATTTGCAGATCCAAGCCGTGACCTTCTCTTCTCCCCCATGTTCTCTCTTCCAGGCATTTACGTTTACAACATGAACCCAAGGCCGCCACTTAGGGTTTGAAACCACCACCTCGACGAACGCCTAGGCAACGATCAGAGACTAGGGTTTTGAAGCTTGGCCACGCCTCCACCTTCGGCCAAGAGCAAGTGAGGCTCGGCCTCCGCCCTTGAACGCAAAACGAGAGCAAATGTGCAACTCTGAATGCAGATTCTCATCGATCCGGAGCTCCATTTTCGATCACAAACGTTGAAGTGGAAGATCTCATCGTTATCTACAACTTTGTAGTTGAAGAGTTTTGCTAATTGTCGATGGATTTGGAGAAAATAGAGGAAGAAGTTTGGAAGTTTCAGCCATTAAAATCGGCTGAAGCTTAAAACCCTAGGGTTTGTCTTTTGTTTGCAAATGAGAATATAACCGTCCTTATATAGAAAATTGCCCAAAACACTATTCATCCAAAACTTTCCGAACTCCAAACGAAGCATGCCGGTTGGCGTTTCTAAGGTTTACCCCACGTTCCGGACAGAATGGAACATTTTTCGGAGGCCAATTCGATCATCTGTGCGAGTTACGAAAATAAATGATCAAATTTAAATTAAATCGATTTAAACTAATTTCTATGCGTTTTGGTTTGCCTCATACAAACCGTAAATCCGATTGACACGAAATTTGAAGCCTTACTATAATTTGACATTGCGGATCCAATGAAACTTGTCTGGTCAAAATCCAAGACTGTTTGAAAAATGGCTATTTTAACTCGTCAATTAAATATTAAAATATTCAATTTTCACAAATTAACTTTTAGTTTGATTTTAAAAGTTCTATAACATCATTCTAACTCCAATATGATATAATAAAATTTTAAGAATCATTTTTAATCATATTAAAGCCAATTTTCAATTATTTCTGAGATTTCAAATATTAAATTATCGATTTAGTTATGCAATTAAATCCAGATATTCGAAATAAAATTTATTCGACTTATAAATTTCACTTATTAATATTTAAAATCAATTAAATATACAAATTTTAATTGACAGAAATTCTGGGTCGTTACAATTAAATATGTAAGTATTTCAAAATCATTGTTTACACAAAACATAAATATTAAAGTCAAACATATATATATAATAAATTTGAATCAACACGTTAAAACTTAACGGTTAAACATATAATATATACTGAGATAACAGTGATGAACAGTAAACTTATACAAACAGGTGACAATATATATGTTGCCATATAACCATCTTAAAACAATATGTAAACTTATTTTTATATTAAACAAATAACTTTTTAACTTGAAGATACCTACATGTATACAACAAATCTTATAACATAACATATATACATATACATATATATATATTAAAATAGTACTTAACCCAAAAAAAATCTTATAAGTATTTATATATGACCATAGACTAGTTGCCTATATACACAGCAAATAGGACACAGACTAGGCTTTAAAATAAAGTGTATATATATTACTGTATAATCCTTTATAACTTTGTAAACTTTATAAACTAACATGTAACTTTATAAAACTTTACAGTTTATAAAAAAATTGATATTTATATAAAGAGGATCAAGCAAAATCTGTATATTATAAATGTATATCCATACAAACAAATATATACGCAAGCTATATATATGTAAACAAATACATATACTAACCTATAAAGCTCTGCAGATAATATATTCAATTAAATAAACATATTTTACCTTATTATATATATACATGTAGAGGGCTTAAGAAACATAGCAGCAAGGTGGATATTGGCTTCGACTAAGGAGGATAAACGGCGGTGCAATGTTGGTCGACGTGTTTGAAGCTCGACCGATGATGGCTTCGGCCAGTCATAGGCAAGATGGAGGGTGTAAGCCGCGTGCTGGTGGTGAGCAAGATCAGTTTGGGTGGAGGAAGATTGCAAGCATATGAGAGAGGATGAGCACAGCAAGGTTTAAATGGAGAAGATGACTATTGCAGCCGAGGTCAGATGATGAAGTGGTGGGTTCGGCACTAGCAGACTACAGGGGAGACGCAGCCAAGGTGATGGGTTATGATGGAAGGAGAAGGAATGGATAAATCTTGCCTTGGCGGAAGAAAAGAAATAATGGTGACAATGTTGGAGAAATGTTGATGGATTTCAAATGATAACGAGCTTCAGTAAAACTATATAACTTTATACAAATGAATTTCTGTCTCGAGAAGCAAAGCACAAAATGCTTGGAAACCAATCAACGAATAAATTTTAAAAGTCAAAAATAGTAATAACCAACCCATAAATTCGGTAATAAAAAAGGCAATGGCTACTCGATTTACTATAGATAATGAATGGACACAAGGAATTCAAATGGGCTCAAAACGTACCGATACGATGAACCGTTTTACCGATTCCATTGTCCACCGATCATCAAAACAGACAAATGAATATACCATGGGGATCAGCACGACGAGATGATCAAAACGGTATGTAGATAGCAGTGGTATGATCATCCTGTCAAAAGTCAATAATCGATATCGAAATGCTGCTAAAATACCAGAAATTAGATGAACGGAGCAATAGTAATCAAAATTTGGAGAAATGAGATATGATGTCTCACTTAGAAGATGATTTACAAATTTATTGTATAAAAATATTTAGGTTTGGAAAATATTTTATTATCATCAAATATTAACTAATATAAATTTAAATAAAATTACACAGGAAAATAAACTTCAATATTATAATTATTTGATGAAAATTTACCATTTTCTATGTTTAAATAGACGAATTCCAAATATCAAATTTTATTTTTCAGATTCAAATGTTTAAAATTTCACAAAATTTCAATTAACTAAATAAATAAAACCTCTAAAATTTACGGGTCGTTACATGATGTTTAGTGTTTTATTTGACCAAATTTAGTACTATAAATTTTTGTGAAATTTCAAATTTTTGTCAAACATTGTCAAAATTTGACTTTTGGGTGAGAAAATTAAATTTGAATTTTAAAATTTTATTCTTTTTATATGATACAAGAAAAAATTCTAATCTTCCCTCCACTTTTCTTTTCATCAAAATCAAATTCTTGTTACTCAAAAAATTTGAATTACTATGAAAAATTAACATGAATTTGTAGTGTTTAGTCGTGTTTTATTTGGCTAAGGCATATTCGGTTTTTTTTGGTCTAATGAGCCTTGGTTAACCAAGAGGCTCTAGTCAGTCATGTGTGTGATATCCCAAAATTTTTAACAATATTTATTTAATAATCTGTATTGAAAATTAATTTTTTTTGAAATTTTTTTAATAAAATTTAAATTGATTTAGTAATCTTCCTTTAATAAATATTTAATTGGTAGATTTTATCTTTTAAAGCTAATAAATTAGTTTCTATTTATAATATAAATATGTGGTTTATATTGTAAATAGATTAGCTTTGTTTTAAATTTAATAAATAAAGCATATTTTTTAATTCTAATACTTTTAGTAATTTGAAAATTTGTTTTTATTTAATATAAAACTTTTCAAAGTTATTAAATAAATGATCTTGGTTTAAATTTAATAAATGAATCTTGATTTAAAATTCTAATATATATATTAATAATTTGGAAATTTTGATTTAATTGAATATTAAGTTTTTCAAAGCTATTTAATAATTAACTCTATGGTTTTAAATTGTTAAGATAGATGTTTAAATGTTTGAAATGATTTTTGCTTAAGTTTTAAATTTAAATGAATTAACAAAAAGGGTTGTTTTGTTTTCTTTTTAAAATATAGCTTAATAAATAAGTAATCTACAAGTAAAGAAATAATTTATTTTATAAATTGTTTAAAATTAGCAATTAATTATTTTCAAACAATAATAAATATGTGTATTTTTTATAAATAGATTTTAAAGAAAATTTGGTTGTTATTTTCAAATTTAATATATTGTTAATTTTAAATTGGGGTTTTGAGTTTAATTTGAATTTGGACTTGGATTTAAAATTTAAATTCAAAGGTTATATTTTAAAATATTTTGGATTTAAAAATATGTGTGTAATTTTTTTTATTTTATTTCTCTAAGGAAATTCATATACATATATAGATAAGCATTTATAAATAATAAGGTAAGTATAAAACTCTTTATTAACATTTCAAAATTAAATAAAATTACTTAAGGGACAAGTGTATGAATATTAAGACACATGACAACAAATTTTATTTAATAAACTAAGGGAATTGATAAATTTAAAATTTTATACAAGTGTAATTTTCAATTTTGTATTTTGTTTTATTCTTATTAAGGAATTTTTACCAATTTAGGCTAGTTTTAAAAACAAATAACAAAATTAGCCCAGTTTTAAAAATAATTACAGAAATAGACCATTTTTTTTCTGGTCTATGTAGTTGGCGAATTTTCAAAAATCGCCCAAAGGAAAACGCTATCCTACGTTGGCGATTTTCTAGAAGTCGCCAACTATGAAATATGCATTTTCTTTGGGCGATTTTTCAAAAATCGCCTGTTGGCGACTTTTGAAAAATCGCCAACTAAATAGACCAGAAAAAAAAATTGGTCTATTTCTGTAATTATTTTTAAAACTGGGCTAATTTTGTTATTTCTTTCTAAAACAAGCCTATAATTGTAAAATTTACTCTTATTAAATCATACTTTCATCTTATAAAAAAATGCCTCTTCTCTTCAATTTCTTTTTCCTTTAAAAATCAAAAGTTAAGAAATTTAAGGCATGAACTCAAAACAAATCTGAAAACGTACAAATCATTTTCAGATTCAAAATCAAACTAGAAATCAATTCCCTGAAAATTATTTTCAAAACAAAATCTGTAAGCAACTCTTCAAACCAAAAATCCAGAAATCATGTTCAAAACAAAATCAGTTCAAAATATCAAATCCTTGTAAACAAATCCTTAGTTTAAACATGCAATCCATTTCCCTGTAATTCACTTCAAAATGCAAACCTGCAATTTCAAATCTGTTTTTAAAGCCTGCATCTTCTGATCAATGCACCTGCCATTTTCAAACAAAAGCAAAAGCATTTTTCTTTTAAATCTGGAATTATCTTCAACATGCAAACCTGCATTTCCAAAGAAATTCAAGATCTTAGAGTTCAAAGTATCAGGAGCATTTCAGTTTAATGGAGTTCAAGTTTTCAAAGACTGTTTTAAAAAATCAAGAGTTTTTTTCAAAATCTGGAAGCTCTGTTCATTTTGAATCAGGTGAGTAACTTTTAAAAATTTGAAATATAGTTGGTTGCATGCTAGAATGGTTGAATATAAATATGTATTTCATGTGTAGATAGGTAAAATTTGATGTGAATATTGATTGTGTGCATACTGTATATATATTGTGCTCTGTCTTGTTCCCAGCTCAAAAAATTTATTAAAATCCTTACCTCTTGATCTAGTTCTGATAGGATCTGATTCACAAACAAATTTTGTTTGTTTTAACATAGGTTAAGTTTTAAAAATTTAAGTAAGTTAAAATATAAGCCTGTTTGTCTCTGTAAAACCAAAATAACTGTGCATGTTAAATTGAGTACAACTCAAACATTGTAATTTACAAATTCAGTATCATAAACAGAAAACATAATCAAAAATATGATTTTTAAAACAAGAATCATAGTTTTTAGGTTTGGGGTGAAGGTGAAATTAAGATATGAACTAAAATGGGAATTGGAATTTTCTGGTGATCTATGTGACTGGAAGGGTCGGGGTTCTTCCTGATGATGGAGGGGTGACCAGAGATGCTAGGAAAAATACTGGTTGGTGTTGAATTTCATGGTGGAAGTTGCGGTAGTGAAATTTCTTTTGGAACCCTAGTTTTGACTAGGCTTAGGAAATTGATCATCTCGGGTTCTTCAGTGGATTGAGTGCTTCAAGATTTTTGGTGATGAAAGTTTGGGAGTAGGCGATGGCTTGGGCGGAGTTTCAGCAACTCTGGTGATCGGTGATGTACTGGCGAGGCGATTTCAGGATTTGGGTTTGTGTAGTTCTATAGTTCCAGGTTTGGGTGAGTCATCTCGAATTCGAATTCGAGGTTAAGAGTTCGATCTGATGATCGAGTTGGGGTGATGGAGTGATTTTGAATGTGGAACGATCGTCATTGATGACCGGAGGTGACTGGGGGCGACGTGCATGTGCATGGCCCTGTATTTGATGAAGTTTGCTGTGGTTGATTTAGGCTCGAGTAATTTTGTGTTGGACTCGAAGTGGTAGGGTAGTTTGCTCGGGGAGGTTGATCATTGAACTAGAAGTAAAAAGGATGTGCCTCGGTTTAATTAATTATAACAGGTTTTAACAGAAACCTGTTGTTCGGTTTTTAAATTTTAAAATAAAATTTAAAAGCTGAGTTTAAAATGAAAAGTAAGTTTTAAATAAGTTTTAAATCTAGTTCTTCATTTGGAGTTTAAGTTTAAATCTCAGTTTTCAAATAAGGTAAAGTTTTTAAATTTGAATTGATTTAACTACTTTAAAATGGGTTAAGTAGTTTGTATTTTAAAAATGAAGTTCTAAATTGTAAATAGGCTTTTAAATCTAAAGATTTATCTGGAATCAAAATTTAATATGCATTCCAATTTTTTAATAAAAAGAAGTTCCAAATTTAAAATGTTTTAAATAAATTGAATATTAAAGTGTATTTTTAACTATGGTTTGAACTTAAGCATAAATTTGGTTTTAAATTTCTTTTAAACTACTTTATAAAATGAATATTTCTTTAACATGTGAATTAAAGATTTTTGAATTGTCTTTAAGCTTTGTTTAAAGCCAATTTGTATTCATTTTTAAATCTTAAATTTAAAATGAAATTTGAAAGGAAAGTTTAAAGTAAATTGTTTTTATATATATATACACTTTTGATGATGATAATTTGATCATTAATAAGAATGTTTTTATCTTTACGTAAATGATGATTAAATGATTTGAATTATTAAGTTAATTAAAATGGATAATTTATTTATTTAATTAATTATGATTTGGATTAATTAAATAAGTAACTAAAGGTTTAAATTAATTAAGGTTTAAGATTAATTAATTAATGAAAAATATATTTGTAATTAAGGATTATTAATTAGATTATTGATTAATGATTAAAGATTTATTAATTAAGCAATTAAGTTATAATCAACGTTAATTAATCAAGCAATTAAGGGTTAATTAAGTTACAGTTAACACTTAATTAATTAAATAATTAGAGATTAAATAATAGATAATTAAAGATAAATTAATTTGTAATTAACAATGGTTAATTTAAGATAATTACTTAACGGAAGTTATTAAAGAATGGTTAATGAAGGTCATTAACTCAAGATTATTTAATAATTAATTAATGTGATTAATTTTAAAAATTAATTAGATTAATTAATTTAATGATAATCATTTGCGAATTGTTTTCATTTAATGGAAGTAATTAAGGAATTAATTACTTAATGTAATTAATTTAGTTTAATGTAATTGTTTAAATTGATTGATTAAGTTTAATTAATTTTAAACAATGAATGACTTGATGATTATTACTTAATGTAATTAATGGATTGGAAATTACTTAGTGAAGTAATTAATTGGTAATTACAGGATGTAATTAATTAAAGATGATTTAAGAGTGGAAGTAATTTGGATTAAATTACTTTGTAATTAATCAAGGGATTAATTAATTAATTAAGGAGTAATTAATTTATTTTAATGAAGTAATTAAGGTTAGTTAATTACTGAATGTGGTTAATCAAGAGTGATTAATAATTGTGGTTTAATTAAAATTAATTACTTAAGGTAATTAATTTGAATAAAGTAATTAATTAAAATATATATTAGGTATCATTAATTAATTAATGATGTAATTAAGGTTGATTAATTAAGATATATTAATCAATGATAAGTAATTAAAGGTAATTAATTAATGTAATTAATTAAGGATTAATGCAATTAATTATAGTTAATTAATAATTGAAGTAATTAAAGGCTAATTACTATTTTTGGTTAAGGATAATTAATTTGTGAAATTAATTAAAGGATAATTATGAATGTAATTAAAGGATAATTAATCAAGGGTGATTAATTAAGGTGATTAATCTGAACGCTTAATTTATTGACTTGTAATTAGTTAATGGTTAGATAAGCAAGATTTATAATGATGAAGTAATTAATTTAATTTATTTTAAATTAATTAAAGATGAAGTAATTAATTTAATTCACTTTAAATTAATTAGAGATGGAGGTAATTAATTTAATTCATTTTAAATTAATTATAGATGACGTGATTAAGTAAATCCTTGCTTATGTATGGATGAATGATATTGATCGCCTTGAATGGTTTGTGATCTCAGAAATGAGATAAGTAATGCGGTGTGATATGAATGTTTTGGTTGCATTGTGATAATAATATGGATTGTCTATTTTGATGATAAGTATGGATTATCTGTTTATAATGATAATATGGATTATCTGTTTATGATGATAATGTTGATTTTCTATTATGATTTGTGAGTTATCTACTTGTGTGTATATAGATAATTGAATTGAATTGTTTTAAACTTTAAAACAACTTGGCCTTAAAAGACACGTTTTGGATTTCGATGAGACCGTGATCGGGTTTCCATATTTGGGTATCCGAAAACCACATCGATCCAAATTAACGATAGGTCGTGAATCTCAAGTGAAGATGAAGATTCAGAGTGCAAGGGTTATCGTCGTTAACTCTGAGGGTGATTCCAAAATGAGTGTAGCGAGATAATGCCTTTGGTGTCGTTCGAACCCGGAACGAACTTGTATGGATTGAATGCTTTCAGAACATCGTCAGGTGGACGATGAGCATTCTAAGTGATGTGTTCTATAAAGGTAATCGTAGTCTCAAGTCTCATCAACCGGGAATGGCAAAAACAGGGGAGGTGCAGCAAGGCTAAGTGGGTCATGCCCAAGTAAGACGAGATTTTCTCCTGTCTAGAGGTCCCTTTTATTTCGGCTGTGTGGACAGTTGTAAGCTCCAACTGTCGGGGTTGTCTTGTTCGGGAATGTCCAATAAGGGATGGTTCTGGCCTTATGTTGCAGGGGACTGGGAGTAATCCTCGGTACGTTGATCTAGGCCACGTACTGTGACGGGCGGTACCCCAGTATCCCTGCTATTGTATGGAATCCAAACTCCAATAAGTGTCGTACGTATTAGCTGTGCCCAACTATGTTGGAACGTGAGATGTAAGCATCCCAGTTATTTCTGTATTTTACTTGAAAACCTAGACCTATTATAATATCACTGGATTTCCTATTAAATGTTTTGGTTAACGTAAGGTAATTTTTTTTCCATGTTTATGTGTGGGAAGTCTTACGTGATACCTTTTATTTCAAAGGTTTTTGAAAGTTAAACAACCTTAACCTGTTACTCACACCAGACCCATGTCTGACCCAGAGTTTATCTTCTGTTTTCTTAAAATCTTGGGTACTCAAATTTTTACGAGTAGCCAAGGGATTCAGGTTAGCTTTGACGAATTGTGGAGGAGTAATGGAGCAGGTGGCTTCAGCGTGTAGATATATAGTATTTCGCTGTGTTGGTTTCTCTAAGTAGTTTCCTTGTATTGTATTGAGTTGTATAACTAGACAGGTGTTTATAACTGTCTGGTATGTGATGTGTAATCTGTGTAACTCTGATAATGGTTGTAAACTATATAATATTTATGTTATTAATATAATTTATTCGTTCCGCTGTTGAGATTCTGATGTTGTTTCTTCTTTCTCTTCTTTCTTTTCTCTTTTCTATCCCTTTCTTTCTTCAAGATGATGCGATTTTCTATGGTGGGAAAATTGGGTCGTCTCAATGTGACCATTCGTTTGCCTACGACCTTATGTTTCTTATTTGATAACATATACGTACACAATTTTTCTTCTAGGAAACTTTCTCTTCACACTTCTTCCTCCTTCTCAAAATCTACATAGAACTCTAGATCTAAAACTACAAAAACCTCACAAATCAAAAATTCTTTCCTCCTCTCCTTTAACCGTTCCTTCCTCCCTTATAGCCGTCCCCCTCTCCACCATCTCCACCTGCCTTTTCCTCTTCTTTCTCCTTTTCTCCCTTCTTTTCCTCTTCCTTGTTTTCCCTCTTTCTTTCCCTTATTTCCATGGACTTCTATATTCCACTAATCTACTTCAAATTAAATATTTTTTTTGAATATAATTTCAATGGCAACAACTTTGTTGTTGAACCCTTCTTTCCATTCCGAACATTTCTATAACAAAAACTCCATTTTTCAAGTCCTTTCTCGGGTCCAGTTTTGAACGAAAATATTCCGTATTGTATCAATCATACCTGCTTCAGGACTGAACTAGATTATGTGATTCTTTTCTTCAAACTATTTATTTTTCCAGTGGCTTCAACTTTCTTTTAGATCAATTCCTTAATTTGCTACGCCAAAAACTCAAATCTTTTCGAAGTGTTTTTGTACTCGGATTTTCAACTCAGAAAATACCTTTGTTTGTTTTAACTATAACTTCCTCTGGACAGAAGCTTTTGAGTGATTCTTTTTTTGAAAGTGAAGAGAGAAGAATTTTCAACAACTTTTTAGTTAGTCACTTTTACAGATTAAGTAATATTCTTGTTCGAATATTTTCTTAAATATGACATAATTTCAGGTTTGTCCGTAGTTTGGATTTTGGGTTGTCTGGAAGTTGGAAGTAGTTGGAACTTGTTTATTGATTCATGTTTGTGTCTAAGATTTATTGGATTTACATTGCATTTGGATCTATGCTAGGAATCTCCATTTTATCATCACCTTTGTAGCCACGAAAGGTGAGCAGACACTCACAACCACTAGATTTTCTTATTTTAATTAAATTGAATTTATGATGTGATTAGAAATTGATTTGTTGCTGTTTAGTATATTTTAAATTGTCATTCTAGTTAAATCGAAATTTTATTGAATTTAATTGCCGTTTAATTTAAGTTTGAAATTAAAATTGCCAGTTAAATACCTGTTAATGATAACTAGTAAATTGTTGGTAGTTATCGGTTGATTTCAGTGATGATTGTGCCGTATGTTCAATTGTTGATGTATGGGTGATTGGATGGATGATATTGGTTGACATTTTGGATGAATGGATGTCATTTATGTCTATATCTCTATTATCCCTATGGGTTGAAATGCTATATACCCAAATGATCTTATAGATTAGGGACACCGTTATGGGTTGAAATGATAAACCCCAGTGGTTTTCATTGATTTGGAAATGTTGATTTTTGATACTGGTTGAAATGACCTATACCCATATAATTTCTAAAATTTGGATTTTTATTTGGGATTGAATTATTTGATGGGCTTAAGTTAATTCAAACTTCGGTTTTTTATTAGATGAACAAGGTTGATATTTCGAATTATTTGAAACCTTTTAAATAATTATATTCACGTTGTACACTTGATAGGAGATGAAAATCCTGTAAAATCTGTGAAACCATTGCACTAATATTTCTATTTTCTTATTTTGATCTGACTTACGTACGATCTTTTAGTTTTGACTTGAGTGTTTTTTCATTTCATTATGCTCGGGTCAGTCTGAGCTTTTCAGTGCATCGAAGACTATTTTTTGAAGGATGAAGAGGAAGATTCATTATATTATTGGTATTTATTATTCCACTGGATTCTTTATTCCACTGCATTATTTGTTTATTTCGGATGTATGTATAACTATGATTTGAATTGTAAAGTGTAATCAAAAGTTATTGTAAAATAGCTTCATGAACTGTTTATTTGATTTTATATTTTGTCATTCCACTGCAAGATTCTATATTTTGTTTTCTATCTTTCTTTTATTCTCTTATTTACCCCCATTAACAATCCTCCCTTTTGAATGGTTTGAATTATAAATATGTGGTTTATTGTCGATTTAAACCGTCCAAAAAGGTGGGTCGTTACAGTTGATATCAGAGCCAGGTATAGACATACCTTAGCCTGTCGGGGTTAACTCATAAGAGATATGGTAGTAATATCCTAGAATGAGTTTGTCTAAGTGTATATATACGAGAGCGCATATTTATTAGTTTTATAAAAATGTTTTATATATGTTTTGAAATGAAATAATTTTCCTAATATTATATGTTATATATAAGGGAAATTTTTATAACTATTGTAGTTATTTGTAATGTGCTCGTTTTATAAAATGGTAGTATTCAATTTTTTATCATTTATTGTTGATTAGTTGAATTTTGTCAATTTATAAGCATTGGCTAATCATTGTTGATTGAATTTATGGACTAAACACTAGTTTGATAATGGTGTATTAAAGAGAATATAGTGAATAATTTGGATATTTGGTTATGAAATTGAAACGTTTGGTTGTGAATATTATTGTTTGTTGATTGATAGTTTCAACTATTGAAATAAAATGGAATATATGAATATTTTGGATAATCGAAACCTTCTAAATTAATATATGAGTTGAAATTTAGCAATTATGATGAATTATGAAGTTGAATTTGATAACCTTAATTTGAAAGCAAGTGAAACAAGGTTTAATTTGTTATGTCTATATTTAGTAAATGAATAGAATTGTTGCATACATTCTTGCTATGTAATGTAATAATATACAAATGTGAACTTTAATCCTTGGAATATTTAAAATTAAAATTGTGATTAAAGAAATGCTGTAATTGTGAACATAGCTAACAATTTATGACATGTGTTAGAAATAAATTTTGGAAGTAAACATGAATACTAATTGGCTAAACAAATATGAATTAAAATGAAATGAATATAAATAAAGTCATGGCTTGTAAAATTTTTTATGAAATAAATGGAAGTTGCAGTAAATAGTTAAAATTAAAGTTGTGATAATTTTAAGCTCGAATAATATTTTATAAAAGAAGTTAAGCTTTTATAAATTGGTTATGAACTGAAGGAAACTTCTTGTGAAATGATTTGCAAATAAATATAGTATTAAATGATAAATACTACATGTGAAATTTAATGTAATTTAAAATTGAAGAGAAATATAAGTAATGTATGAATATGTCACGACCAGTATTTTTGACCTCCGAAAATCGACACCAATACGTCTACTGTATTACATGCCCAACAATCGAATGTCGGAAATACCAGATCGTTAGGGGTAAAGAAGAAAGGGTAGAAAAAGAAAATAGAAACAAAGGATCTCACAATCGGAGCGGAACAATATATAATAGATAACAACCGGTCTTTATACAAAAAGAACTATAACAGTTTTTATACATTACATCATTAGGGTACAACACAAATCAATAGCACAAAACTGGACAGTCCTAATAACTTGTCCTCACAAATGCTGAACATACAACCCACAATACACAGAAGAATAATCTGATGTACGTGTGATACGTCTCATCATCAAGCTCATTTCCTGAGATCCATAGCATCCTATCTTATATCTATAATACTCGATTTGACCCGACCATTATAATGAAATAACACCCGAGTCAGTCTGGAGAAAACCAGTGTGCGAAAACACACTCAAATTGAATTATTAAAGTTATCAAATTCCTTTGAAAATCAAAGGTATCTTGTAAGACCACACCACAAATAAACCATGACAGGTTTTTTACCTTACTATAACCAAAACATTTCATATCAAATCCTCTGATATTATAATAGTGTCTAAGTAAAAATACTTATTCAAATAGCTGAAATTCTTGCATCTCACATTTCAGCATAGTTGGGCACAATCAAAACCGTATGACGCTTATTGCAGAATGGATTCCATACGAATGACTTGGTACTGGGGTATCACCTGTCACAGTACACGTCTAGAACAGTGTACCGAGGACCATGCCGGGATCCCCTGCTACACAAGATCGGACTATCCCTAACCTGGACAGACCGAATATGCTATCACCCCGGGTGTTCCCACCCCTTTTCGAGCTCCTTCTATAATCGTAGTAGTAATATCCGAGGGTATCTAGAAAGGTGATAAATATAACCTAATTGAATGCTACCACTTAGCCTTGCTGCATCTCCCATGCTTTTCAGTCATTCCCAATTGATGAGGCTAGAGGTTACGATTACCTATTAAGTAATTTTCACTTAGAATGCTCATTGTCCTCCAATGATAATGTACTGATAGCATTCATCCATACAAGTCCGTTCTGGGTTCGAACGGAACTGAAGGCACTCCTACTACATCTGTTTTGGAATCACCCTCAAAATTAGTAGCGATTAGCCCTTGCACTTCACTGCTCCATCTTCGACTCCATGCTCTTGTCTTCATTTCAAAAATGTACTTGTTGGATCGAAGTAGTTTTTGGATAACTTATCCGATCGCTGTCTCTTCGAAACAACATCGATATTTTTTGGTAAACCCAACCTCGGTTCTTTAGAAAATAAACATATGAAAATAAGATCAAAGATCACCTCCTAACTGTTAGTGGACGGGTTATCTTATAAACATTCTACAAGAATGAGACGAGTTTATACATACAGTATAGTACCTCAAATGGTAACTGTACCATATAATTCCAGTATTTTTCCTAGATATTCCCGTAGTTATATTTTGGGTCTAGATTTGGTAATCGGTTATTTTACTTCCAAACAAACAATCATTCAATAAAACTTGATTTTCACTGAAAAGCACCAAGCCTTATTTAATTTAAATTTAAATAAATTAAACCTCTTTGACAAAGGTCCTGTACTTATCTCATTGAATTTAGTATATTCACAAAGTGTCTTTTTTTTCTCAAAAATATTTGAAAACCCTTATAAAATAATGTAGAAAGTATCACTGCGGTATCAAACCATGGATTCATAGCTCAATGGTTATGTCTCTATCCCAGAGAAATCCAAGACTTAATTGTAGGCACTCATTGCCTCCGATTACGCCATGCGAGTATACCAATACTTCTCGAAAACTTTATTTAAAATTTTGCAAATAATGCTAATGAAATTTCTATAATAATTTTCCAAGTAAAACTTTAGGCAAATACTCTTTAAAGTAAAAGTTATTATATAGAATATTAGTATTGAATAATTTATCCTTTAAAACAAAAATACTGATTAATCATTAATTAACTTATTGTAAGCTAACTAAACTAATACTTAAATAATTTTAAAAAAACTAAATAATCAATTTTTCTAAAACATTCTTTAAACACTTTTAAGTTTTTTATTGGGGCTGGCTATTTGAATACAAAATTAAACACAAAATGGTGACACAAAAGATCTGGACCATTATATATTTATGGGGAAGGTGGAATTCAGGGGGCAATCCAATGGTGGAAATTCTTTGTCTCATCAATTATGTCTTTTTTTTATGTCTAAATAGACTTTCACTTTTCTTATTAATACTTAAAAATCCTTCCTTTTTCAAATAACTTAATTTCCCATAAAAATATATTTTTCCAACTTCCATATAGCAAGTTCAATATTAACAAATCGTTCTCCATTTATTTCCAATTTAATTTACGTCCCAATTTCATAAAATTCCCTTTCCACGTTTACTAAAAATAAATCTACCATTTATTCTAAACTGATTTACCCATCTTCTTATAAATCCTCCCCGTGAATTTATAACTTCAATTTATCCACTGATAATTACTTCACTTTATTTATAAACTACGTTTATAAATTCCATAGTCTCATTTCCCGTTTATAACTGTTTCACAATAATTAATCAATCTTAAATTGATTTTTTCAAAATTAAATTCCATTTTTAATTTTATTTCTTAACAGTCCAAATATATTCCAAAGCCACAAATTTTAGATTTCACCTCCTTTTTATGATTTAAAATCTTATTTAAATCTGAAACATCAATTTCATATTTTATTTTCAATTTTCCATTTATCCTTTCCCAAACTATTTTAAACCTCAATTTTAAAATAAATCCTTTTTATACTTAAACAAAATCCCTTAAGTCTTATTATTTAAATACTTTTATTCAAATATTCCAAAATCTATCTTTCCATATTTAGAAATTATCAGGTAAAATTTTAAAATCAAACCTTTTGTTTTACCAAAGTTCATTTCTTTAATTTATCCAAATTCCACTATAAATATTTGTACTTCAAATTTTCAATTTAAATTCCTTTCTAAAAAATTTAAACATCCATCATTGGTACTAAAAAAATAACAAAATCTAACCAGTAATTCCACAACCTCCAATAAATTCAAATCACGCTATAATCTATCACAGATTATCCAATATATCATATCATTGAATATGAAAATTAATTCAATAATGTTGAGGAATCCAGTTTGATCCCTTCAACCTATTTTTCCTGCATCCACAAATGTTAGCACAATATAAAAATACCAATCCCACTTCAAGGTGGATATCACAGTATATAGGGTCATCCGCTATTATGCGGGGTGCGTAGGGTCTTATCCGCTATATATACTACCATATATAACATCATCCAACTGATAAAAATTATCGACTTAATCAATCAATCAATAATTAATTTTAACTAAATTAGTTTCGATAATCCAAAATTGAGTGAGATTAAACTCACCTTTATTTTAAATTTTCTTTCGCATTCTGGTTCCGATTAAATTCAAACACGTTTGAATTTATCGAAAAATTCCAAAATCTCCAATCGACTCCAATTCAGTTCAATATAACTTCTCACATCCAAATGATCCTAATGCAAAAGTCCATGAATTAATTGGATTTCGTATGCAGGAGTTACAGATTTTACAAGTTATCGATATCTTTCGATCAAAATAATATAAACCAATAAAAAGTTCAACTAATTATTCTTATTCCATTTTCCCTCCACCCCATTCTAGCTACCTGTACATGAGATGAATATCATGGCTGTGCGTCATGCACCCTTTTTCGACCAGCTATCCTCCGAATCGATCCTGCCACTGAATTCCACTCGTCGATCTCCAACAACTCGACCCTTCATTTTCCCCTTCGAGCGACCCAACCAAAAAGCGACTATCAGACCACTTATACAACCGCGCAATGTCGCGATCATCCCTGCTCCGTCGCACGCCTCCAAACTACGGCCACATGTGTGCCTCGCCACCAGAAATTCGAATCCATCTCCCGTTGCTCGATTCGAAGGCCGAAACTCCAAAAATTGCCAACCCTACTTAGAGCGGCAAATTCGAACACCCTAAAACCATGGTCTCACTCTACTTCGATTAAACTAGGGGAAAGCTCAAGCCAAAACTTGAATTTTAAAACTGGTTTCAGGACTTTATATTGAGTATTAAATTCGGTATGAATTTTTATAGCAAACTGTTTTATTTAATTTTGTTTTTCTTTGAGAATTCTCGCCCGTTTAAAAAGATGAAGAGGAAGATGTGATTTTAAAAAAAGAAAATGTATATTACATTGCATGTGCAAATCATAGTGATTTGAGGGGAAGTGAAAAAGTTCTGATGTGAAGATGGTCAATCAATATAAATATATATACATTTATTTAAATTTAAAGCGTTTCGGTTTCGCAACTTAACATCTCGACCTCCTATCGAGATGTGCCGCTAGGCATTTGTAATGTTATACCCCTATTCCGAACGCAATGGAAAAGGTTTCGAGTCCTAATTCGGTCGTATGGAGAAGATAGCGTTTTGGACCCAATTATTATATTGAATTTTCAATGTAAAATTTAGCGCATTTATATCCCGTACGATCAAACGATAAGTCCAAACATTCCGAATTTTGAAATCCGATAATAATACACTATTATGGATCCAGTGGAACTAGTTTCGTCAAAATCCTAGATTGTGCCTCAGAAGGCTGTTTTTAAATGTCAATTTAAACGATATATTTTTAAAACTAATCAAATCACTTTCAAATTAAAATTAAAACTTTTATTATATTTAATATTATCAATATAAATTTTATGAGCCTTTAAATTATTTTTAACAAGCATAAAACTCGAGATTCAATATTTTACCCAATTTCCAATTATCAAATTCTAAAATTAAATTATCCATTAAATCTTTATATTTGAAATTCAAGTTAAAAATTTACTTTTAAATATTGAAAATCAATTAAATATTCCAATTTTAAATATCCGAAATTTTGGGTCATTACGTTACCCCCCCTTATAAGAATTTCATCCTCGAAAATGCTATGTAAGAAGAATGGTCCAAAATACGTCAACTAATTTTTTTCCAAAACCCATCAGTTTAAAAAACTTACCAAAAATCACTTTATTGAAACCACATTATCACTTTTACTAATTTGCAAATTCATCCATAGCTTACAACTAATATTATTCCCTCAATCATTTAATTTATAATTTAAAACCAAATTTTAAATTATCAAAATTTTCTTTAAAATTTCCTAACTCCGTAAATTTTCAAATTTTTTTACCAATGTCTCCTTTGCATGGCTAGACCAGAACAACTACAAAACGCCTCTATAGGTTTTAATCATCAAAAGAAAACAAAAGCCAAGTGGGTCAATCAAAAAATCATCAATTTCATACAACAATTTAAACACATACCTTTTGTCGGGGAATTGAAATTTATTTCTAGAATCAAAGACATCAATTTATCTTTTGCTTTTGATTACCTGCACCCTACTTACCAATAATATCCTATCATACAATTCAAAAATCATTTTACTTATTCCTTTCAAAATTTTCAATATTTACTTTACTTAAGCTCGTACGATGTACATATACCATCCATATGCAATATCAATTCTGATCGCTCACTCGATCACACAATTTCCCTTCCGAACTAGTACCGTTCACACGACTCTTTAGTGCGAACTCAAATCTAGTTTCTTGATTAGAAACCTTCATTCTCCTTTCATAGCCATATACTATGATATGGAATTTCAGGATCAATCAAAAATCCACATCCAGGGTTCGCGTTGAAAATTGAGTGAAAAATCCCGACTCGGATTGATATAACTATCTTGAAATTCTATGCTCGAATCTGGATCGAATCGTTATGCGAATAAGATAATATACGTACGACTTACGTGTTCATTCCCAATTGATTATTAGCTAAATAAATTACTTTTTATTCACATTTACTGCATAATCGTTATCCACTTTTATTTTACGCACTTACAATTTTCCACTTAATTTACTTACCTTTATTTGATCTGCATTCAAATATTTTCTTAGTATATTCCCAACATCAGTTTTACTTAAGAACTTCACAATCAACTTTCTTAAGTTTATTATAAATATTTTATATAACTTCTTATATTTATTTTCACTTCATTACCTAATTTTACATCCATTTTTATTTAAATTAAATCTTAATTCCATTTGAATTCAATTTACCTTCCATTTACTAATTTATTTCCAATCAATTTTTATTTCCAAATATTTATCTCATTTAGTCCACTCGAACTATTTTTTTTTCAATATCACTTTATTTAACATAATTCGATTAAATATCATTCCAATTTTATGTTTTGATTCCATTTACTTACTAATTAAATAATTTATTCCATTTTCTAATTTATTCCAACTTAATAAATCTTACTTTAATACTATTTCATTTAGCCTACTTAGGCTTAATTTCCAAATTTCTCTTGTTTAACTTAGTTTAAATTAATATCCATTCCAATTCAATTTTCAAATTTTATAAGTTTCAAACTAATTTATATTCATTCACTAATTTCTCCCAATTCACTTTATTAATTTATTTACTTTACTAATTTATTACATCATCAACTTGTTTCCATTTAACTCTTCTCAAGTTAAATTCCATTCTAAACAAATTTCAAATTCTTATAAGTTTTTAAACCAATTTATATTCCATATAATATTTTAGTTCAAACTCTAGAGTTTAAACAATTACTTAAGTATTTCAAAGTCATATATACCCCAAAATCCTTGTATATCAAATTATCCGTTGAACTTTAAAACCAAAACCAGCTCTACAAACAAACTCCAATTCAAATCATTGAGATAGCAATCCCTTCCTTGGAAACTCGAAAATGAGCGCCGATGATGTCGCGATTATCATCGGAATTATTTTCCAGCGACCAAAGTGAGTTCAGTGCTTTTATTCCTTTAAAACCATTTTTAAATATTTTATTCCAAATCTCAATAGATTTCATTTCCAATTTAAAAATATTTCCAAATAATATTGCTATTAGTTTCCCAGACTTGAAAACTTTTCAAAACCCAAGGGAAATTAGTTCCAAGTTTCCAACTTTCAAATCCTTTAAATCTATATTTGAATATTCCCCTGAAATTTCATTCCATTTCAAATTATAAATCACCTTGATAAATTCATATCTACAAGCTCCATTTTGTTATATGAATTAATTCCTTAACTTTTGGTTATAATATACACCTTTGTTAAATTTCCACAACAACAATGATAATAGTTTAATATTATCATTTCCTAACAACCAAACACACCATATATAATTATAATAATTTATGAAAATTATCTATTATATATATATATATATAAATAATTTGGGTAAAATTATCTCATTAGCCCCATTTCAAAATAATATTATGTCGAACTGCTCTGTTATTGTGTTTAGATATCCCTATCAATAAAGTTAATTACTCGTATTGATCGGAATCCACAAGCCTCTCAACAAATCAACCAACACAATATAAAACAATTTTATATTCACTAACAAATATGCACTCACATCTATTAACATGCTCAAACTCATTCTATGGTGCTATTAACCCTATCTCTAATGATTTATCCCCACCAGAGCCAAGGTTCTCGCTTGATCTTCAGCTTTGATACCAAATGTCATGACCGGTATTTCGACCTCCGAAAATCGACATCAATACGTCCACTATATTACATGCCAAACAATCGAATGCCGAAAATACCAGATCGTTAGGGTAAAGAAGAAAGGGTTAGAAGAAGAAAATAGAAACAATAACACATGATCTCACAATCACAGCGGAACAATATATAATAGATAACAACTAGTCTTTATACAAAAAGAACTGTAACCGTTTTTATACATTACATCATCATGGTATAACACAAAACAATAACACAAAATAATAGCACAAAACTGGAAAATTCTGATAACTTGTCCTCACAAATGCTAAATAAATAGCCTACAATACACAACAGAATAAATCCCAGGTACGTGTGACACACCTCGTCATCCAGCTCATCTCCCGAGCTCTGTAGCCTCCTATCTTGTAACTGTAACACTCGCTCTAACCCTAGCATTATAATAAAATAACACCGGAGTCAGTCTGAAAAAAACCAACATGAGAAAACACACTCAAATTGAATTATTAAAGTTATCAAAATCCTTTCGCAATCAAAGGTATCTAGTAAGACCACGCCACAAATAAACACAATGGTTTTTTACCTTACAATAACTAAAACATTTCATATCAAATCCTCTGATATTATAATAGTGTCTAAGTACAAATACTTATTCAAATAGCTTAAATGCTTGCATCTCACATTTCAACATAGTTGGGCACAATCAAAACCGTGCAGCGCTTATTGGAGAATGGATTCCATACGAACGAATAGGTACTGGGGTATCATCTGTCACAGTACATGTCTAGAACATCGTACCGAGGATCTCGTCGGGATCCACCATTACACAAGGCCGGACTATCACTAACCTGGATAGACCGAATATGCTATCACCCGGGGTGTTCCCACCCTTTTCCGAGCTCCTTCCATAATCGTAGTAATAATATCCGAGGGTATCTAGAAAGGTGATAAACGTACCCTAATTGGGTGCCACCCACTTTTTCTTGTGCATCTCTCCTGCTTTTTAGTCATTTCCGGTTGATGAGGCTAGAGGCTACGATTACTTTTTAAGGAATTTTTACTTAGAATGCTCATTGTCCTCCATTGACAATGTACAGATAACATTCATCCATACAAGTCCGTTCCGGGTTCGAATGGAACCGAAGGTACTACTCCTACTACATCCATTTTTGAATCACCATCATGATTAGTAGCGATTAGCCCTTGCATTTCACTGCTCCATCTTCGAATCCATGCTCTTGTCTTCATTTCAAAAACGTACTCCTTGGATCGAAGTGGTTTTCGGATAACTTATCTGATCCCTATCTCTTCGAAATAGCGTCGATATTTTTCGATAAACTCAGCCTAGTTGTTTAGGAAATAAATAGACGAAAATAGGATCGGAGATCACCTCTTAACCATTAGTGGACGGATTTCCTTATAAACGTTCTAGAAGAACGAAACGAGTTTATACATACAATATAGCACCTCAAACGATAACTGTACCATATAATTCATGTATTTCTTCTAGATATTCCTAAAGTTATATTTTGGGTCTAGATTTGATAGTCGGTTATTTAACTGTCAAACAAACAATCATTCAACCAAAACTTCATTTTCACTGAATAACACCAAGCCTTATTTAATTTAAATTTAAATAAATTAAATCTCTTTATCAAAGGTCGTGTACTTATCTTATCGAATTCAGTATATTCACAAAGTATCTTCTTCTTTTCTCAAAAATATTTGAAAACCCTTTAAAAATAATGTGGAAAGTACCACTGCGATATCGAACCATGGATTCATAGCTCAATGGTTACATCACTATCCCAGAGAAATCCAAGACTTAACTGCAAGCATTAACTGCCTTCGTTTACGCCATGCGAGCATACCAATACTTCCTAAAAACTTTATTTAAATTTTTTCAAAATAATGCTTAAAAAATTTCTACTATAATTTTCCATGTAAAACTTTAGGCAAATACACTTTAAATAAAATTTATTATATAGAATATTAATGTTGAATAATTTAAACATTAAAACAAAAATACCGGTTAATCCTTAATAATAATAATTCACTTGCTATAAAGTAACTGAACTAATACTTAAATATACTTTAAACTATTTTAAAAAAACTAAATAATTAACTTTTCTATAACATTCTTTAAACACTTTTATTTTTTCTAATTAATACTTAAAAATCCTTCTTTTTTAAAATAACTTAATTTCTCAGAAAATATATTTTTCCAACTTCCATATATTTAGTTGGATATTAATAGATCCTTCTCGATTTATTTTCGATTTAATTTACGTCCCAATTTCATAAAATTCCCTTTTCATATTTCCTAAAAATAAATCTACCATTTATTTCTAAATATTTTCCTATATTCCTATAAATCCTCCCCATGAATTTATAACTTCAATTTATCCACCGAAAATTACTTCACTTTATTTATAAACTTCGATTATAAATTCCATAGTCTCATTTCCCGTTTATAACTGTTTCACAATACTAATCAATCTTAAATTTATCTGTTTCTAAATTAAATTCCATTTTTAATTTAATTTCTTAAATAACCCAAATATATTCCAAAGCCAATAATTTTAGATCTCACCTCCTTTTTATGATTTAAAATTTTATTTAATTTTGGAACATCAATTTCATATTTTATTTTCAAATTTCCTTTTATCCTTCCCCATACTATTTTTAACCTCGATTTTAAAAATAAATCCTTTTTATACTTAAACAAAATCATTTAATTTCTATTATTTAAATACTTTTATTCAAATATTCCAAAATCTCTATCTTTCCATATTCAAAAATTATCAGGAAAAATTTTAAAATCAAACTATTTGTTTTACCCAAAGTTCATTTCTTTAATTTATCCGAATTCCACCATAAATATTTTTACTTCAAATTTTCCCTTTAAATTCCTTTCTAAAAATTTTTAAACATTCATCATTGGTATTAAAAAAATATACCAATATCTAAACAGTAATTCTATAGCCTCCATTAAATTCAAATCACGTTATAATCTATCATAGATTCTCCAATATATCATATTACTGAATATGAAAATAAAGTCAACTTTTTTGAGGAATACAGTTGATCACTTCAACCTATTTTTCTTGTATCCATATATGTTAGCGCAATATAAAAATATCAATCCAACTTCGAAAGGGATATCCCAGTATATAGGGTCATCCGTTATTATGCGGGGGCGTATAGGGTCTCATCCGTTATATATATGCGGGAATATTAATCACTCCAATATACATACACACACACACACACACTACCATACACAACATCATCCAACTAGTAAAAATTATCAAATCAATCAATCAATATTAATTTTAAATATTTAAAATTGGTTTCGGTAATCCAAAATTGAGTGAGATTAACCCACCTTGATTTTAAATTTGCTTTCGCGTTCTAGTTCCGATTGAATTCGAATGCGTTTGAATTTATCTAAAAATTCCAGGATCTCCAAGCGACTCCAATTCAATCCCATTTTATTTCCCACGTCCAAACGGTCCTAACGCAAAAATCCACGGGTTAATTGGATTTCGTGTGGAGGAGTTATTGATTTAACAAGTTACTAATATGTTTCAAATAAAATAATATAAACTAATAAAAGGTTCAACTAATTACTCTTATGCCATCTTCCCTCCTCCTATTCTAATTACCTGTACACGAGACCAATATCATGGCCGTGCATCGTGCACCCCCTTTCTGATCCGCTATCCTCCTTATCGACCCTGCCATTGAATTCCACTTATCGATCTCCACCAACTCGACCCTTTATTTTCGCCCCCAAGAAATCGCACCAAAAAATGACCACTATACCCCTTACACGAATGTTCAATGTCATGATCATCCCTACTCCGCCGCATGCCTCTAAACTATGGCCACACGTGCACCTTGCCACCAGAAATTCTAATCCACCACCAGTTTCTCGAATCGAAGGTCGAAACTCCCTAAATTGCCAACCCTAGTTCGAACGGAAAATTTGAACACCCTCAAACCATGACCGCACTCCACTCCGATTATACCAGGGGAAAGCTCATGCCAAAATGTAAAATTTAAAATTGGTTTTAGGATTTTACATTGAGTATTCAATTAGGTATGAATTTTTAAAGCAAACTGTTTTCTTTTATTTTTTCTTTGAGAACGCTCGGCTGTTTAAAAAGATGAAGAGGGAGATGTGATTTTAAAAAAAGGAAACGTATATTACACGATAGGTACAAAATGCAGTTAATTAAGGGGAGGTGAAAAAGTTCTGATGTGAAGATGGTCAATCAATATAAATATATATACTTTTATTCAAATTTAAATCGTCTTGGTTTCGCAACTCAAAATCTCGACCTCTTATCGATGCGTGCTGCTAGACATTTGTAATGTTATACCCCTATTTCGAATGCAATGGAAAAGGTATCGAGTCCTAATTCGGTCGTATTGAGAAGATAGCTTTTTGGACCAATTTATTATATTGAATTTTTGATATAAATTTCAGCGCGTTTATATCCCGTACGATTAACAATAGCTCCAAATGTTTCGAATTTTGAAATCAGAAAATAATACATTATTACGGATCCATGGAACTAGTTTCGTCGAAATCCGAGACTGTGCCCGGAAGGCTATTTTTAAATGTCAATTTAAACGATATAATTTTACAACTGGACAAATCACTTTCAAATTCAAATTTAAAACTTTTATTATATTTATTATTATCAATATAAATATTATAAGTTTGAATTATTTTTAACAAGCTTAAACTCCAGATTCAATATTTTACCTAATTTTCAATTATTGAATTCAAAAATTAAATTAGCCAATGAATCTTTATATTTGAAATTCAAGTTAAAAATTTAATTTTAAATATTTAAAATCAATTAAATATTCCAATTTTAAATATCCAATATTCTGGGTCGTAACAGAATATATATTAATGTTTTTTGTTAATTAGAGAAATTCTGTGAAACAAATATTAAAGTATGAAGTGATATTTGTGTTAACCAATAGGATTTATAATGAAGTTAAATTGAAAATGAAATTCTGATGAAACAAGTTGAAATAGACACGTAAGTTGTACATATATTGTTTTATTCGCATAACTAATTTAATCCAAATGTGAGTACATAAGTTTGAGGGGAATTACACCATTTCGTGTTAGGATTTTTCATTCGACTCTTGATGGCGAATATTTGATATGGATTTTTTGTTCGATTCTAGAATTCTCTATCAATGTATATGGCTATGCATAGAGAATGATGGTTCCTAGTCAAGAAACCATATCGAAATCCGCATTAGGGAAGTCGAACGGACAATACTAGTTCGAAAGCGAACTTGTGTGATCGAGCGAGTGATTAAATGTGATTTTGCGAAATGATGACATATGTACATCTTATGCTCTAATATTGTTAATATGCTTTGACGATTAAATTGAAAGTTGTTGGGTTGAATATCTTTGTAATTTAAATTGGAAACTATCTTTTATAAAAAACTATTATTAATTTAAAACCATTTTACAAAGCTATTTTCTTTTATTTTTCTTATACGAACTATTTTCTTTTATTTTTATTATACAAACAATTTTATTCTATTTTATATACAAAACTATTTACAAACTATTTTATTTACAAACTATTTTACAAAATTATTTTATGTACAAAACTATTTTACAAAACGATTTTATATATAAAACTATTCTAAATTTAAAACCTTTTATAAAGCAAAGATGTTCAATCCCATATGTCTCTTTATGTTGTTAATTGATTTTAAAAAAAATTGATTCTTGTAAAAGACGAACTTTATATGAGTATAAGATGATTATGAAAACTGTTGATTTTGGAAGGTTTTTGATCTAAAGAGATAATGATTTGATATATTCGAGACTATTGATTATGGAAAGTACTCTATCTGAAAATGAAATCTTATATATAATGGAATTTATATTAGTGCGATATTTGAAGCCATGATTCTGAAAGGGTACTATACATGGTATGATATAATTTGAAATGATATGGAAAGTACCTTCCATTGGACCTCTTTGGTGGGTCATTTATCGGATCCCTTTAGTGGATAAATCCCTATGGTGGGTCATTTAGGTCACTATTATATTCATTTAATATAATTGGATAGCGTAAATCAAGGGGTGGGATGCCTACAACTACAGGTGATTCCACTGGGATAGCGGTGCAACCATTGCGTAACTACGATCCATGGATGTTAGCACCAGAATTGGTCACTAACACCCTTGAGAAAGATCGTGTAGAGAGATCAATGAAGAAAGTAAATTAAAATAGAGAAGTGTATGCTAAATTAAATGCAAAGACAAGAACACCGGATTTATAGTGGTTCGGCGTAACTGCCTATGCCCACTTTAGGTTTGATCTTTATTGCTTTACTCAACAATTGATTACAGATACAATCCGTACGCCAACTCCTTGAATACAAATGCAAAATGAATTAGAATAAGTCTTGAATGCGTCAGAGTCTCCCCAGTATTCTCGAAAAAAGGTCCATTTCACTATGCCCCTGCCCTATTATTTATAGACGAAGATGGGTCGGACTTCCCTAATGGGCCTAGGAGCAAGATACCTCGGCCCGTTGTGAGTGAATTCTATGTGTCGTGCCATAAATGCCAAATGGAAATTGCCGAACCACATATCTAGGACAAACGACATTTGTATGCCGATGGAAGAAGGCTTGCCAAACGGTACCTTTATGCCCAACGAGGCAGTGCGCTGAGTGAAGAATGTAAGCCGAATGAGACCTGTGCCGACCGAGACTTGATTCCAATCGAGGGGATATGCCGAGCGAGGCTTCAAGCCGAACGAGGGAAGATGCCGAGCGATCTCTCTATGCCGAACGAGGCAAGATGCCGAGCAAACTATCTATGCCGAACGAGGCAAGACGCCAAGCGACATATCTATGCCAAATGAGGCCTTGTGCCGGCCGACCTCTCTATGTCGAGCGACCCTTCAATGCCGAATGACCTTTCCATACCGAACGAGGCCTTGTACCGAGCGACCTATTTATGCCGAACGAGGCCTTGTGTCGACCGGCACATCTATGTCGAACGATGCTCTATGCCGAGCAAGGGGAGGTGTGTCGAACGAGGTCTGTGCCGAGCCTCTTGTTACATGGTCAAACAATCGGGTAACACTTGCCCCCCAAAGTTTATCATGTGGATGAACGTGATGCGCTTTGAACCATGAGTACCCCACGTTTTTCTTTAAGCTCTTATTCTATCCTCTCCATGGTGGTCTCCTGAACGCCGAACGAGGCACTGAATGCCGAACGATATATGGATGTCGAACGACATTGGATGCCGAAGGACATATGGATGCCGAATGACATTGATGCCGAACGAGGGAGGTGCCTTGACTGGTTCTACCGGTTACTATACTTTCGACTTCCCTCGTTCCTATATAACTCAAAACTTCTTTTCTTTTCCCTTTTTTCTTTATTTTCTCTGCTCTAACATCCTCACGAACCTACCTTCGTCCAAACTTTTTCCAACACTTTAACCTCCTTTTTGACTCCCAAATCCTACACCTTACTTCTCGATTGCCCTTGACAACAAATCTGAGAGGATTCCACTTCTAAATTGAGCACCTCATTATACTTCTACCGCTCCTACTAGGTATGAATCTTTCACTTGCTCGACTTTCTCCAGTTAGGGATTTTGGACAAGACTTGAATTTACGACCTCCCCCTAACCCACGGATAATAGAAACCGTGTACGTAATGAAAGTGGATGTGAGGTTTGGATGAGCCTTAGGGTTAAATGGAGAGAAGGATGGAAGAGGATGCCGGCTCGGTAGGGATCGGTGAGGGTTGAGATGCTTGGTCGAAGGTGGCGCGTGAATTGGAGTAGTGGTCGACTGGCCACTTAGGCGGGTGTCTAGTTTGCTCGAAAAAATAAGTTGGAGTTGGACGTGTGGCTGTGGCTCGGCATAAATTCCACATGCTGAACGATGTGAGGGAGTGTACGAGTAAAGTGGGAGATGGGTAGAGTGCCGAACGACGCGGCTCGGCATGACTTGCTGGATTATTCGTCCATGCTAAGCGGTAGAGAGGAAGTGTAGGAAGGATGTTGGAGTTGAGGGTAATGTGCCGAGCGAGGCGGCTCAGTATGTGTGCGGTCCTGCATGATTGCAGTTCGGCATGTCTTTCCGCATGCCGAATGGTAGTGATGGATGGTAGGAGAGTGGTGTACAATAGCAACACTAGTCGAACATAATGCATAGTTGACTCAACCTATTTTTCATGCCTAAACATATGACAGTGAACAAGGGCAAGGACTTAAGCAATTAAGCATATCAGACAATCCAGACTGATAACTCTTCTATTGTGACAACTATAAACCTGAATTTATCTTGATTAAAATGGATAATAACCTTCAACGTATAGTGTCGATGTCGAGATCAAAATGTAAACCATCATACAAAAAGCCCTTGTAGACGGTCAGCGATGACGATCTTCGAAGATGATAACTCAGAGCCTAAATCAATCCTGTGACTTTTAATTCCTTGGCACTATATTTGAATGAAAGCACTAGTTCAAACACCGAAGGGGGAGTATTTTTGTTGTTATGTCTAATATCGATCGGTTTTTAAGTATAGTTTAAATGGGTATTTCATCAGAATCTACACACATTACAGATGTCTAGGAAATAAAGTTCTGCCACGATCTCAGACAGACCCGGGCCATCTTCTCAACAAGAAGTAGTTGGGACTTCAAATTCGTCGGCTACTCCTGTTCAAGACATGCCAAGCCCTACGATCGCATCAGTTGACTTGGCTCCTAATGCCCTGGATGCAGCGATCTTTTTAGACGATTAGATCACTTCTCAAGCCTCGAGAATTAACGAAAGCGCTTTTTATCGCATATGCTCGGTGCACGGGATTCCTTTCGATGATGTGTTGATTCCATCAAGGCAAGATCGTCCTCGCCTGCCCCCAGTTGGATACACAGCCTGCAACAGATTTATGTGCTGGGTTGGTAGCATGCCGCAATTCAACTCCTTCCTCTGCGATCTGTTGCAGTATATTGAGACCGCTCCATCGCAACTACATCCAAACAGTCATGCATTCATATACGGCACGTGCATTCTCTTTATCAGCGTCCTTTTCAGGCTTCCAACCCCTGGCGATATCCGCTATATCAATTATCTCAAGAGACGGTCAGAAAGCCCATCTTTTGTATTTCTCGAGTCGCATAGAAAATGTCAAATTTTGACCGGGGCGTGGAGCAAATTCGCTTAGTATAAGCAGGAGGGGTTCTACATGCGCTGTCCCCCAGCAACCCAAGGAGATGGGTAGAAGGAAATGAGTTTCTTTTTTGGATTAGTACTTGCATTTAGTGGTGATTGCTCCTTTTCTAACTCTTCCTTTACTTTTACAGGTACCGACACTCGTCCCGAAGGCTCCGGGTATTCAAAAGCTATTGAAGCTATCCAAGTTATCCCCGTAGGAGACAGGGACATTAGCTCTCATTTCAAACGAATCCCTCTTGAAGTTTGGGACGCTGGCGGAAGGTCGCTGAATAAGCCTTCCTCAAGGCATCACTATAATTAGGCCTGCTTTGGGCAAAGGAATGAAGCAGGCTGGGCCTTTAGCATGTAATGACCTGACACACCAAAGGAGGGGGAGATAGAAGCCAAAACCCCCGAACTACTGGATGAAAATGTTAGTCCCGCTCGGGACCCGATAGTCGAGGTTCACGATATCAAAATGACACCTTCCCCTTAGAAAGGAAAGAAGGAATTGACCTTCAAATTGAGGAAGAAAATAGTGGGTCGAACCTCTAAGCTCACCCTTATTCCAGTGGAGAGAGAGCCTTCCTCAAACACTTAGAAATCTCTTTGAAAGGCCTGTTGAACCTCACCATTCCTGATGCTCTGCTTAACTGTGGCTTGGACGATCCGGAAGCCCTTAAGCTTTATTCGCCCTCGAGAGGCGATACAAGTGCTCATGTCCAAAACCAGGGAGAAAAAACTCCTATTAGTAAAGATAAAGATACTGGTCCGTCGAGGGGAAACACTAGGACATACAGACACGTGCACTCCACCTTGCACTTAAATTTCTGCCATCACTCTACTCTTTTGCTAACCTGTCCTTATTCAAATTCTGTGCAGATGATATAGGACATACACATGGACTCGATCGTCTTCATGGGTCATCCATCTTTCACCATTTTGGACGGGATTTAGGCTTCGAAAGATGTTAGATAGAGATGATGACGGCGATAGGGATTATCACTCCCAGGATTCATCATCTCGAAAGAAAATTTATCATCAGCCTTCATATCATTATAATCCTCCTTCTCACTCGGAGCAAGGCAGGGAGAAATACGGCCACAAGGGGTCCCAATCTGATGCCCCCATGATCAACACTCTGGTTCATCCAGCACACGGCAATCCCGAGAACCCCACAAGAAAACTGAACTCTCAAAACCATCTCCCCTTGTTCCCGCAACAGATCCGACGATATCGGAGAGGCTAGCCAAGCTTAAGGCTAAGTTCTCCGAAATTTGCTTCGATGGTCTAAAGTTCCTCCCGATGATCCATCACATTCCGAGACGCATCATACAGAGCATCATTGCTTGCAACAACGATGTTTATGTTCAACATGACGCATGCGTCCATCTAGCTGAAAATGTCTCGAAAGTCTCTGTTGAGCGTAAACACAATATTGACTGCCTGAAGCTCGAATCCATTCACGATAAAGACATTAGCAGAGCTCAGGATGAAGAGCTCTCTTTGTACAAGTCTTAGCTCGAAGCCACCCAATAAAGTGCTAAAGATACTACGGAGGCCGTCAATCGTCTGGAGACAACTAATAAGAAAGAAATTGACGAAGCGGTCCAATGCTGCGGGGCCTTGGCTTTAGAGAAGGATTCTGTTCAAAAGGAAAGGGATTCATTCGCCCTGCAAATCAAAGAGTTGGAAGATCTACTCCGCAAAGAGAGAGAAGAAAAAACTGCTGCCTAGGAAGAGTTGCAACGGTATTGCGATGAGTTTATTGCTACACGACTCCTGAAGGCAAAGCTCGACGACGAGCTCTCTAAAATCGGGATGCTGAGGGATGAAGCCCGTGAAGAAGGCAAGAGAATAGCATCCACGGAGATTGACTCTCACATTGAGGCAGCTACAGAGGCTGGCAGGGAGGAGGTCAAGTGCTTGTTTGACACGCTTATAGCATAATACAATTCCCGTGTCTTCATGCATCGGGACTTAACTTTTCTTGGCGAGGGCTACCTCGAATCTATAGCCGAGGCATGGGAAACATTGATAAAATCAGAAAGGTCGAGTCAGGCACCGAGGAGGTTGATGAGGAGGCTTTAGTAAAAGAATTTCTCAGGGGGAACAAACCTTCAGACTTGTTTGTAACGAAGGCCCTCTACTGCAGAGGTTCCTCCTCATCAAAAGGAAAAGATGTCATTGTCGGTCCGTTTGGAATTGATTCTCCATCTCCTCCTCCTACTCAATCGGCTGATCGACCAGTACTAGATCCATTTGAGCAACATGCTGGTTATGACCCGAAAGACCCTAGCCTCGACATTCAAGTTCTATCTCCCATTCCAGAGAGTGAGACTCCTCGGATGGTTGAGAGCCAGCCAGAAGCCGGTATATAACTCTTCTTTTTAAAGTTCAAAAAGCCGTCATTTCCGGTGAGAGGTTATTGTATTCTAATGTTTGTTTCTTGCGATTTTTCACAGGCCGTTCTGATCCTGGACCAACTCCAAGGAGCGATGACACCAAGGAGGAGAAGGGGAAAGGGAGCGAGACTACTCATGCGAGAGAGACTCCCGGTCCAGATGCTCAAGTGATTGAGGCGCTTGACGAGGACAAGTCTGAGACTTCGTCCCCCATCGAAGAAAGTTATGCAATTGAGATCATAAGTGCCTCTGGACACACTTCAAAATTGAGCATGAAGGAGCAGCTTGTGGAGGAAAAGAAAAAAACAGCTGAAATCAAAGTTGAACCCCGAGTCGTGGACTTAGATGATCCTTTGAACAAGCCTTTGAAGGTCATCCTCCCTGGTGGGTCCAGGCCACTAGAGGTCCCTCGTTCTTCCTTAGTTTTTACCTCGCTATCAAGAAAACTTCCAAGCGAAAATGCGTGGGGGAGGAGTCGTCAGAGAAGACGAAGGAGGAAAAGAAACCGAAGAAATCAAAGAAGTAGTTGTTACACTCATTCAACGAGAGCTAGCTTAGATTATGTAATTATTTTTTATTTATTTTCATAGTCAATGTAGATAGACTTTTGACTCCAATTTTTGGTGGAGTTGTAGTAGAACCACATTTTGGAAGAATAAATAAAAATTAATTCTTTTGTCTTTCAAATGACTTTTACTGTTCAGCTTTATGTATTATTGTGGTCGAAACCCAAGCTCTTGCGAATTACGTAAACCCCAATTCATTTTCATATTACTCGGAGGTTCTTTGGAACTGCACATCCTCTATCTCTCGCTCCAAGTACATAGAATATTTTTCAGTCCGTACGCTGGGGACTTAATGACTTCAAGCCAGTTGCGCTCTAGTCTGCACTATGGGGACTTAGAGATTTTTAAGCCGTTTATACTCTAGTTCGCATTCAGGGGACTCAGAGTACTCCAATCTGCACTCTGGGGACTTAGAGATTTTGAGTCGTTTATAATCTAGTCTGCACTTAGGAGACTTAGAGTACTCTAGTCCGCACTCAGGGAACTTGTAGATTTTAAGTCGTTTATACTCTAGTCCACACTCAGGGGACTCAAAGTACTCCAGTCCGCACTCAGGGGACTTAGAGATTTTAAATATCCTAGTCTGCACTTAGGGGACTCAGAGTACTCCAGCCCGCACACAGGGGACATGGAGATTTTAAGTCATTTATACTCTGATCCGCACTTAGTGGGCTCAGAGTACTCCAGTCCGCACTCATGGGACTTAGAGATTTTAAAGTCATTTATACTCTAGTCCGCACTCAAAGGACTCAGAGTACTCTAGTCCACACTCAGGGGATTGGAGATTTTAAATCATTTATACTCTAGTCCGCACTCAGGGGACTCAAAGTACTCCAGTCCGCGCTCAGGAGACTTGGAGATTTTAAGTCGTTTATACTTTGGTCCACACTTAGGGGACTCAGAGTCCTCCAGTCCACACTCAAAGGACTTGGAGTTTTTAAAGTCATTTATACTCCAGTCTGCACTCAAGGGACTCGGAGTACTCTAGTCCGTACTCTGGGGACTTGGAGATTTTAAATCGTTTATACTCTAGTCCACACTCAGGGGACTCAGAGTACTACAGTCCGCACTCAGGGGACTTAGATATTTTAAGTCCTTTATACTCTGGCCCGCACTCAGGAGACTCAGAGTACTCCAGTCCGCACTCAAGGTAAATGGAAATTTTAAGTCGTTTATACCCTGGTCCGCAATCAGGGGACTCGGAGTACTCGAGTCCGCACTTAGGGGACTTGGAGATTATAAGTCGTTTACACTCTGGTCAGCACTCAGGGGACTCCGAATACTCCAGTATGCACTCAGGGGACTTGAAGATTTTAAGTCATTTATAATCTAGTCCAAACTCATGGGACTCAGAGTACTCCAATCCGAACTCAGGGGACTTGGAGATTTTAAAGTCCTTTATACTCCGGTCCGCACTCAGGGGACTCAGAGTAATCCAGTCCACACTCAGGGGACTTGAAGATTTTAAATCATTTATACTCTAGTATGCAATCAGGGGACTTAGAGTATCCAGTCCACACTTAGGGGACTTGGAGATTTTAAGTCGTTTATAATATGGTCCGCACACAGGGGACTCGGAGTACTCCGGTCTGCACTCAGGGGACTTGGAGATTTTAAAGTCATTTATACTACGGTCTGCATTCAGGGGACTCAAAGTACTCCAGTCTGCACTCAGGGGACTTGGAGATTTTAAATTGTTTATGCGCATTCGTATGTCAGACAGAATAATGTAACTCTAGTTTTCTGCCATAGAATTATTATACACAGAAACACGAATAATTCATGGGAAAAGATGGCTTCAAGCCTTTATTAATGAAGCAAGCTAAATTGTTTTATTACATTCTGAAAACTAATAATCAACAGAATGAAAACATACTGAAACTAATTGCAACAAAGATAGAAAATGAATAGACTAAATATAATAATTTCATAGATGCTCGCTATTCCATGCCTGGGGGAGTGTCGCGCCATTAACGGTCGCTAGCTTGAAAGTTCCTTCTCCAAGCCTCCGTTCGATGACGTATGGACCTTCCCATGTGGGATTCAGATGCGACGGGACCAGAAAACTCGTTTCAAAATGAGGTCCCCCACGTCGAAGACTCTTGGCCGGACTTTTTCTTTATAATATCAAGCGACTTGGTATCTATATCTGGCCGCTCTTAAATCATCTTCTTTACGTTTTTCATCAATGAAGTCCAATGATTCCAGCAAAAGATCCCGATTCATCTTTGGGTCGTAATGAGTTACCCGATGTGACTGAACTTCAAGTTCTACGAGAATAACAGCTTCCGTGCCATATGCCAATGCGAATGGAGTGTGGACAATCGCGGACTTGTGGGTGGTTCTATAAGCGCATAGTGTTGTTGGAAGTTCATCCACCCACTTGCCTCTAGCCTTTTCCAAATGCTTTTTCAATATGGACTTGATTATTTTGTTGACGGCTTCCACTTATCCATTGGCTTTCGGATGAGCAACTGCTACAAACCTTTTTTGAATGTCATACTTTTGACGAAATTCTTGGAACTCTTTGCTTTCGAATTAAGTTTTGTTGCTTATAATGATAGTCCGTGGGAGGCCAAAACTGCATATAATATTTCGTACAACAAAATTAATGACCTTCTTGGTGGTGATCATGGCTAAGGGCTCTGCTTCTGCCCTCTTAGTAGAATAATCGACCGCAACTATCGCGTATTTCGCACCACCTTTAGATATGGATAAGGAACTGAATATGTCGTTCCCCCACATTGCAAACGGCTAGGGACTAACCATTTGGGTGAGTTCCGTTGGAAGAGCTCCTAGGATTTTTGCATACTTCTGGCATTTTTCGCATCTCCTTATGTAGTCTACAGCGTCCCGATTTACAGTTGGCCAGTAGCATCCATAGTGGAGGATTTTCATTACTAATGTCTGCCCCTCAGTATGGTCACCACATTCTCCTTCATGGACTACCTTCTGGACTCGTTTTATCTCATCGTGGACAATGCACCGGAGTAAGGGGGTTGAGAATCCCTTCCGATACATTATACCATCCTGCATTACATATCGTGAAGCCTTACGAATGACTTGTCGTCTGTCACTCCTTCTTTCGGGCAAGATCCGTATAGCAAATACTGTTTGAATGGGGTCAACCATGACTCCTTCTTGATTTCTGTTTCTAACACGAAATCTATCTCTATTACATTTATACTTGGAGCATGTAAGGTTTCGACAGGAACCAATCCCATTTTTGCCGTGTATCTCCAGTGCTTGCAAATTTTGCCAATGAATCGGCTTCTTTGTTTTGATCATGCGGGACATGCAAAATATCATAATATTCTAGATTTGCTAGCAGCTCTTGAACACGTGCGAGGCATGGGGCAAGTCTCTGTCCCTTCACTTGATAGTCCCCCCGCACCTGATATACCACCAATTGTGAGTCATAAAAAATCTCGACCGATTTTACTTCCAGCTCTTTGATAAGTTTCAAGCCAGCGATCAATGCTTCATACTCAGCCTTGTTATTTAATGCAGGGAATTCGAGCTTCAAAGCATAAAAAATTGATCGGTTTTTAGGAGTCATAAGAACTATGCCAGCTCCTGAGCAATGGTCGTTAGATGCCCCATCCGTGTACATCTTCCATCGAATGGGAGGTATGACATTGTTACCGTCTAATTCGTTTGACACTTTGAATTCAACAATGAAGTCTGCTAACGCTTGCCCTTGTATGGCCCTTAGTGGCAGGTAGGGAATATCGAACTGACTCAACTCGATATTCCATTTTAACATCCTTTCAGAATTTTTCGGTCATTAGAGTACCTACCGCAAGGGTTGATCGGTATAAACATCGATTGAGTGTGCCTGAAAGTATGGCCGGAGCTTTTGTGGTGCAATCACCAAGCAATAGGCTAGTTTCTCAATCTTAGGATAATTTATTTCCGCCCTAGTTAAACATTTATTGACATAGTACATCGACTTTTGAACTCGGTCCTCCTCGCGAACCAGAGCCTTAATGATAACATGATGGGATACAGCCAAGTACACGTACAACATCTCATGGTCTACCAGTTTTGATAGTACCTGGGGACTTTCTAAATGCCTTACCAGAGCTTGGAATGCTTCTTCATAGTCGGATGTCCACTCAAAATTTCTCTTTCCTTTCTTTATCACATTGGAGAAAGGAATACACATATCTGTGGCTCTGGACATGAATCGACTCTGCGCGGCCACCTTCCCATTCAAGCTTTGTACCTGCTTTATAGTTTTAGGCACTTGTATGTCTCAAGGTTAGCTTCAATTCCCCATGCATTCACAATGAAACCCAAAAACTTCCCTTACGCAACTCCAAAGTAACACTTCAAAGGATTGATCTTCATTCCATAATGTCTGAGTATATCAAACATCTCCGCTAAGTCTCGAATGTGGTCGTTTGACTGTCGTGACTTCACGAGCATGTCATCCACATAGACTTCCATCGTTCTACCAATCTAGTCTTTAAACTTCGATTCACCCGATGCTGATTAGTCGCTCCTGCATTTTTTAATCCGAAGGGCATCACTACATAGCAATATAACCCAACGTCTGTGACAAAACTGGTGTGTTCTTAGTCTGGAATGTGCATCGGGATCTGATTATATCCCGAGTACGCATTCATAAATGACAGTAACTGGTGTCCAGCCTCGAGTCGACGAGCTAGTCCATTCTAGGTAAAGGGAAACTATCATTTAGGCATGCTTTGTTCAAATCAGAGAAATCAATGCAAGTTCTCCACATCCCATTCGCTTTCCTTACTAGCACAGGGTTGGACACCCATTTAGGGTAGAACGCGTTGTGGACGAACCCATTGGTTTTGAGTTTGTCCACCTCCTCTCTGAGAGCAGTGGACCTATCCAGGTCCATGCCTCTCCTTTCCTGTTTTATAGGAATGTACTTCAGGTCTATGTTCAATATATGACTCGCAATAGTAGGAGAAATCCCGCACACGTTAGAATGTGTCCAAGAAAAAACATCCAGATTCACTCGGAGGAAATCAGCGAGATACTCGGCCACAGACGGGTTGATTTGTGATCCGATCTTGAGTACACATGATGGGTCATCTCGGCTGACTGGAATGTCAATCGTCAGTTCAGCCAGTGCTGCTTTTGCTTCCCTAGTTTCACCATCATCATCTCTCGGATCTATGTCTCTATAGATCTAAGAATGTCGCCGAACCAGGGCTCGGGCACTACTTGTCAATTGTTAGTATTCCGGATGCGGATGGAGCTGTCCATAACCTTGCCTTTCTCTCTTCGTTGGGCCCCTCTTAGCTCATCCGCATAGCTTGCGCGACCGGTCGCCTGATCGCCATGCACCACACCAACTCCTTTGTCTATCGGGACCTTCAAATTCAAATACCATGGGGCCAAAGCTGCCCTAAACTCCGCCAGGGCCGACCGACCTAGAAACATATTATATGGAGAATCAACATCCAATACTCTAAAAGGTGGGATTCGAACCCTCCTACGCTTACCTTGTCCCAGTTCAACAGGCAACTCAACATACCCCACTGCATCAGTCGTTGCACCATTAAAGCCATGGATACAGGCTTTAGATGGCTTTAAATCTTTTCTCTCCATCTTCGTTTGGTCGTATGCCTTTTTGAAGATGATGTTAATGGAACTTCCACGATCAATTAAAATTCTCTTCACATATGCTGGCCCAATCGTCGTAGATATAACCATTGGGTCGACGGTAGGAGCCTCCACCTTGTTTGCATCTGGCTCCTAAATACTATATCGTCGGTCATCATGCGTTGCTGCTTAGTAGGGGTCCCATCTTCCACATTCGAACAACACTCATAATCCGCATGCTTCAAGGAGTTAGCATACCGCTCCATTTCCTTCAAGTTCTTGTCTGCAGGATGACGTCCATCTACGATAGTGTTTATGACCAGTCACCCTATAGTTCGGGCAGGTTCCTCTGGATGGCATGGGGCCGGCCTGCATCTGGGGTCCGACGTTCCGTGCCTTCCTTCCTGCGAGTTCTTGACAAACTCCTGCATTTTTTCATCTAATCAGCATTTCAATGGCATCGTGGAGGTGTCTACACTCCTCTGTATTGTGCCCGTAAGTCTCGTGGAAGCAACAACACTTCCCAGTCCGCTTCTGTTCCTCTGTTGACTCCTTTGGACGAGGCTTTCTGTATTGAAAAGTGTTACAAGTTGACAGGTAAATATTCTCAAGAGATGCATTTAGTGGGGTGTATTCCTTGTAGGTTGGAATTCTCGGCTTTCATTTCCCTGCTTCTCATTTCTTTTCGGGATTTCCTCCTCCGAACCCTTTAAATTGCCCAGGCTTGCTCTGCGCATTGACTTGAACCTTTCCCGTGTTGTCATCAGATTGTTCCATGGCGATGTTACTTTTTACAGTCTCCTGAACAGGCCCTTGTGCCTTATCTTGCCTCGCCTATCTAGCTTCCTCCCTCTTTATGAATTGATGAGCCTTTGAATAGAAACGCTCCAGCGTAGTTGGAGGCTTTCCTGCCAACCAATCTCCAAATTTGAATCCGGATAAACACCTCGCATTACCGCCTTTAGAATTGCGTGGTCGTTAGGGTTGCTAACTTCAGTAGCCTCAACATGAAATCTCTGTCAGTACTCTTTCAATGACTCCCCCCGATCTTTGATCACACTAGACAGGGACATCACATCCTTGGGACGAGTGGCATGTATCATGAACCGTTCCACAAATTTCGTCGCCAATTCTTCGAAGCTGGATATAGACCGTGGGGGAACTCGAGCGAACCTCATGGTGGCGATTCCGGATAAAGTAATTGGAAAGCATCTACACTTGGTCACGCCATTTTCTCTATCCGAAACCATCATCCATTCATACCTCATCACATGCTGTCTAGGATCAGTCTTCCCTTCGTAGTCCAGGATAGTTGGCATGCTAAACTTCCTACGGTACTGGGCCTGTAGAATAGTATCCGTGAATGGAGTATGACTCCTAGATATCCCCCAATCTTCATTGGTCTAACCTTGATTCTCTCATCAACTTTCTGACCATAACCGATAAGTCCGGGGTTTGTATGGCGGATGGGAGGTTGGTCTCCGTTCTTCGGGACCGCTCAGGTTGGTGCCTCCACTGTTGGTAGTCTGCCGAACGTGTATCTTGGGGACCATCTTCATTAGGGTCTTAGTGAGCCGGACGTCCAGTCTCTACACGTGCTACAGCTCCTAAGTTTCCCGTTCCAGCTTGGGTGTGGTCTCCAAGATGTAAGCGATCCCTAGTTGATTGATCAGCAGCACTTGCTTGTGTAGTTTCCGTTTTGCGACGCCTACGTCTAGGAGGTTCAACGGACGAGGTCGAACTATCAGATGAAGAATAAGGAATGGGGTAACCTCCAACATTCTGATGCTATTGCTGAGTAAGCTAAGTCATGAGGTTAACGTTAGCTTGAACTTGTTCAGCAAATTGTCTTCTGCTTTCCATGAATTCTCTCATCAGGTCGTTGAACTCCGTCCTAGTAACAACTTCCATCTGGTTATGAGCTCCAACAGTCCATACACCAGAATTAGCTTGATGATTGCTAGGCCCTATCTGTTGTACGCTAGCAGTCTCGTTGATGTCCGTGTTATGAGCGGCCGATCGGGTACGTGGTCTTTCCATAGTAGAGTTGTTGATCGAAACTCTGAGTAGATTCAACGGACGTCCTATGAATAAGTTGGATCTCTTTCGGAGGATTTACTCAATCCAGTAGCTACAAAGCAGATCCTAGTGGCCTGAGAATTCGATTCTCAGTGAAAGCACCAAAATGTTAGCACCAGAATTGGTCACTAACATCCTTGAGAAAGATTGTGTAAAGAGATTAATGAAGAAAGTAAACTAAAACAGAGAACTGTATGCTAAATTAAATGCGAAGACAAGAAAATCGGATTTATAGTGGTTCGGCGTAACTGCCTACGTCCACTTTAGGTTTAATCTTTATTGCTTTACTCAACAATTGATTACAGATACAATTCGCATACCAACTCCTTGGTTACAATTGCTAACTGAAATAGAACGAGTCTTGAATGCGTCAGAGTCTTCCCAGTGTTCTCAAAAAAGGTCCATTTCACTGTGCCCCTTCCCTGCTATTTATAGACGAAAATGGGTCGAACTTTCCTAATAGGCCTAGGAGCAAGATACCTCGCCCCATGGTGAGTGACTTCTACGCGCTGAGCCATAAATGTCGAACGGCAATTGCTGAACCACATAGCTAGGTCGAACTACATTCGTATGCCAATCGAGGAAGGCATGCCGCACGGTACCTGTATGCCGAACGAGGCAGTGCACTGAGTGAAGAATGTAAGCCGAACGAGACCTGTGCCGACCAAGACTTGAATCCAGTCGAAAGGATATGCCGAGCGAGGCTTCACGCCGAACAAGGGAAGACGCCGAGCGACCTCTCTATGCCGAACGAGGCAAGATACCGAGCGACCTATCTATGGCGAACGAGGCAAGATGCCAAGCGACCTATCTTTGCTGAACGAGGCCTTGTGCCAACCGACCTCTCTTTGTCGAGCGACCGTTCAATGTCGAACGACCTTTCCATGCCGAATGAGGCCTTGTGTCGAGCGACCTATTTATGTCGAACGAGGCCTTATGCCGACCGGCACATTTATGCCGAACGATGCTCTTTGCCGAGCGAAGGGAGGTGTGCCAAACAAGGCATGTGCCGAGCCTCTTGTTACATGGTCAAACAATCGAGTAATAATGGAGGATTGTAATTTCCATATCTATTTTAAATGTTTTATGTATTTTCACTAGGTGTTAAAACAGGTCTACTAAGTACTTGGAGAAGTCTAGCCATGCGCCTGATCAACACAAGGATAGAGTCTGCAAGAACAAGGATAAACTTGTTAAACCATCGAGTTATAAAAGAATTTTGATAAATTAAAGGATATTTTGGTCATTTTTTTCATTTTCTTTTCTAAATACTTCTAATTGCTCAAAATATTGTTTATTTACGTATAGCTTGGTTTAATAGTTAATTATCAATGTTATAAATATTATGAGAGGTTATTAATTCAATAAAACATATTTAAGTTAATGATTACTGATTTATAAATGATGTTTGAAAAGTATTTTAGATTTAAAACTAATAAAATTTGTAAATAATGGATTATTGTTTTCAATAACCCTTTTAAGTATAAGTAATGTTGCAAATAATTATTTTCAAATAGTTTACATATATCTATAAAGATGTCATTTAAGATTTTTAAAATTGGAATTTGTAAATGAAGCAAGGAATTTTTCTATAACAACCCAAATTTTTCGACGTTTGATTTAGAATATTTAAATGGGTTTAAATATTGAATTTGAATTATAGATTGATTTTGAATGTGAAAATTTAGGATTATTTATAATATAAATTCATAATTTAAATATAGCCATTTATTGAATAATTTAATTATTGAATAATAATTGAATATTGGTTAATTTATTGTATCTTGAGTTTCAAGCTTGATAAAAATAATTTAAAGGCTTGTGAAATATATATTGATAATAATGAAGATAATATAAGTTTTAAAATTGAATTTAAAAGTCATCTGTTTAATTTTAAAAATAGTTTGTTCAAATTGACATTTGAAAATAGCTTTCCGGGGCACAGTCTCGGATTTCGATGAAACTAGTTCCATTGGATTTGAAATAGTGTATTATTATCAGATTTCAAGTTTCGTAGTGTTTAGATTTACTGTTTGGTCGTACGATCTGAAAAAAAACCTAGAAATAATTGAATCTAACTAATTTAAATAGTCAATTCAAAATGCTATCTTCTCCATACGAGCGAATTAGGACCCGAAACCTTTTCCATTGCATTCGGAATATAGATATAACATTATGAACGTCTAGCGGCATGCCTCAATAGGGATTCGTGATTTCGTATTACGATATTCGAGATATTTTTGAAAATCGAATAATAATATATAAATCAAATGAAGGCAAATCCTCTCAGCTGACCTACCCTTCCCTTTTACGTGTGAATCACATCATTTTCTTAGAGCATGCAACATTCCTTTTGCAGTTTAAATCATGCCCTCCTTTCTTCTTCTTTCAGGAATGAAGAATAAATTCAAAAAAATCACTTGCTTCATTCATGTCATTCGCCTTTTCATTCCTTTCCCTTCACATTCTTCAATTCGAAATCAGAACGAATCCAAAAAAATGTGTGGGTCGAAATTGAAAATCAAATCACGATCGAGTTGGAGGAGCATCGCGACCATGTCATGAGGTCGTTCTCAAGCATGCAACCTCGAAGGCGGTAGGAAGAAGCACGCCGCACCATGCGTGGGCAAGGAAATTGATAGGAGGAAGCTAGGGCTTCGATTTTGTGGGATTCCAAGGAAAAAAGAAAGCTCGGCATGGTTTTGGGGATCGTGACCTTATAGGGTTCGCGTGGAGGATGCTGGTGTCATGAGGTGATTAGGGGAGGTTGGTGGTCATCGACCGCTTGTACGCGCGCATAGGTGGAGTCATATGGGAATTGCGATGGCGCGAGTGAGGCCAAAAACATGCCTGAGATTGATGTACACGATAAAAACAGTGAGGTATAACAGTTTTATTTCTAATTTAATTTAATTTAATACACACATATATATATATATTGATTAAATATATATATATATATGTATGTATGTATACATTTATTTTAACTTATTGGTTAATTTTAAAATAGGTATTATGGTAACTAGGATATATAAATCATATTATAAATCGAATATTTACAAATTTGTAAATTGTTAACGCTAGGTCGAAAATCATGAAAATCAAGTCGAGATTGAAGTGGATTGCAAACAAAAATAAAGCTGTGTAAATCTCACTCTTTTTTGGATTGCCAGTTTAATTTAAAATGTTGAAAATTTAAAATTTTGGTTGATTCAATGACTCGATAATTATTATTATCTGTTGAATGTTAAATATACATGGTGGTATATATATATATATATATGAGTATATATATATATATATATATATGAGTATTTGGAGTGATATTCCCACATATTATAGCGGACGAGACCCTATGCTCCCCGCATAATAGCGGATGACTCTATATACCGCGATATCCCCCTCGAAGTGGGATTGGTATTTATTTTATGTTGTATTAACATCTGTGTATGCAGGAAAAACAGGTTAGAGGGATCCAACTGGATTGCACAAATATATTGTTTATTTTTCATATATAGTGATATATGATTTGTATAGAATAATATATTATAGACTATTGTAGTGATTGGAATTATTGGATGCTATTATAGCACTGGCCTGAATTTTGATAATTTAAAAACACTATAAATGTATTTTTTTTTAAATTTATGGAATTAAAATGGAATTTGAAGTAAAAATATATATACTAGAATTGGAGTTATTTTAAAGAAATATATTAGAAAGAAATATATTTGAGTTGGTTATACTCTACTATTTTGAATTAGTAAATGGAGACTTTTAAAAACAAATTATATAAGAGAATTTATAAAGTTATATTAAAGAAGTATAAAAAGGGAGTTAAAGTAAATATCTAAAACAGATTTGAAGCATAAGTGGGACTTATAAGAAAACGGATTTATCAAAGTGAAGTTTTATAAATAAATTTTGTTTTTATAAGCACGTTGAACTTAAAGGAGTTATAAAACGTTAAAACGATGTTTACAAACGAAGAAAATTGATATCCAGATGATATATCGGGAATATAAATTCGTACTGTGAATTTATATTAGATTATGGAAATAGGAAGGGGAAATAAGGGGATTACTATTTTCGAAAGTGAAAATTGTTAAGGAAATCAGAATGGAAGTGATGTGATGGAAATCGAGAGGAATTTATAGGTTGAATTGGTTATTGAGGTTTTAAAAATATATTTTTAATTTCAAAAAGTAAGTTTTTTTTGAAAGGAAATTTTTTATTATTTAAACTATGAAATTTTAATCTTGTTTGAGTTAAATACTTTGGTAAGTAGATTTTCAAATAATTAGTATTTATTTTAGAAAATTCTAAATTTTAAAATTAGCTGTGAAAATTTATATGTTTATTTGAAAATGAATTATCAATATTATAAAAGTGTTTCGATATTTTAAATAATTACTTGAACATATTTAAAAAAATTATTAATCTTTTAAATACTTGTTATATATATATAGAGAGTTTTAAAGTAATAACAGTTTTTATTTTATAAATTTTCTCGAGATTCAAAAAAGGGCTTATAAAAGGATACGACTTTGAGGAGAGGAGATTTATTTGTGATTCTGGATATTTTAAGAATAAGTTACGGAATAATTTTCCGAAACATTAATATTGAAAGGATTTTGCAAAAATAAGACTCGTAATATTTTCCTAAGTATAGAAATATGGAAATATTTCTAAGTGTTGAGATGTGGAAGTGTCTTGTTACTGATTTAAGTATTTGAAAGATCATTTTCAAACGTTGAAAGAAATTGATATGTCTTTATAGGTATTTTGAAAGTAAATATTTTGGAATAAATTTTGGAAAATTCATAACAAGGCCTAATGGTTGTTTTTGGATGTGTTTTGATAGTTAAATAACCGACTATCAATTTTGGCTAATATCGTTAATCGTTTCGAAGAGACCGGGATCAGATTTAATTATCCAAAAACCACTTCGATCCGGTTTGAACGTAATGAATGAATACCGTGAAGAGGATGAAGGTGGTGATTTGGTCTGTCCAGACCTAGGATAACTTGAATGTACGAATGCTATCAGAACATCGTCATTGGAGGATGATGAGCATTCTAAGTAAAATTGTTCTTGAAAGGTAATGCTTAGTGTAGAACCTTATCAATCGGGAATGACTAAAACATGGAAAATGTAGCAAGGCTAAGTGGTCGCACCGAAGTAGGGTATGTTCTCACCTTTCTAGATGTCCTCGGAAAATCTATTCATTTTGGATATGGCTGTGCATGGAAGGAGCGCTCGGCGGTGAGGGTGGGAACACTCGGGGTGATAACATATTCGGCCTATTCAGGTTAGGGTTAGGCCAGTCTTGTGTAGCATGGGATCCCGACATGGTCCTCGGTATATTGTTCTAGATGTGTATTATGGTGTGCGGTACCCCAGTGTCCCAGTCATTCGATGGAATCCATTCTGCAATAAGCGTCGTACGCTTTTGATTATGCCTAACTATGTTAAAATGTGAGTTGCAAGCATTTTAGCTATTTTCTATTTACTTTCTATAGACAATATTATAATATTAGATGATTTTTATATAAACTGTTTTGGTTATCATAAGGTAAAGACCCGTCGTGTTTATTCGTGACATAGTCTTACGGGATACCTTTGATTTACAAAGGATTTTGAAAAGTTAATAATTCAAATTGAGTGTGTTTTCTCACGCTGGTTTTCTAAACTGACTCTGATGTTATTTTATTATATTGCTCGGGTCAGACCGAGTATTACAGATTCAGGTTAAATTCCATGAAGCTTAGGAGACTAGCTGGAGGAGTTTCAGACATATTTTCCATACTTGACTTATATCACGCTATGTAAGGACAAGATATATAACTGTCCAGTTTGATGTGGTTAAACCCTGATGATTGTAAGTGTATAAACTGTTACAGATTCTTTTGTATAAAATCTGTTATTACATATTATATTTCTTCCGCTGCGATTGTGAGATTTTGTGTTGTTGTTTCTATTTTTTTTCTACCTCTTTTTCTTCTTACCTAAAGGATTCATATTTTCGTCCAATTTGAGTTGAGGTGAGGTGAAATATTGTCGACTCAAAGGGGTACTGATTTGCGGGCCTTTATAGTTGGTATTAGAGCTGAAGGTTAAGCGAGAACCTTGGATCTTTTGGGGAATATTCATTAGAGATAGAGTCTGTAGTACTCTAGAATGAGTTTGAGTGTATTAATAGATACGAGCACGTATTTGTTAGTGAATTTAAGCTTTTTTATATTGTGTTGATTTATGGGTTGAGTGAGATATAAATTCTGTTCGAATAGTGGGACATCGCTAATTCGATAGGTGTAACGACCCATAGATCCGTGCCCCTTGACTCAACACTATTCTACATCAATCAACTCAAGTTGAACAGAAATACGAACCATTTGGGTTAAAGAAAAAGAGGTAGAAGAAGAGAAAACAGAAAAAAAAACAACAGAATCTTACCATCGCAGCGGAATAAAATATAATAGATATTCAATAATCTTTACACAAAGGAAAACTATATCTTTCTATACATACATTATCAGAGTACATCATCAGAGTTCCATCAATAGCATACAACTGGATACACAGTGGAATAATAATTAAATACGGAAGTACATATCGCCATCCAGCTCGTCTCCTGAGCTCCACGGCATCATATTCTGTATCCTATAATACTCGGTCTAACCCGAGCATTATAGTTAAATAACACCTGAGTCAGTCTGGAATACCAGCGTGAGAAATCACACTCAAATTGATTATTAAAGTTTCAAAATCTTTTGAAAACAAAAGCATCTCGTAAGACCATGCCACAAATAAACATGTCGGGTTTTTACCTTACGATAGCTAAACAGTTTTATACTAAAATCCTCTGATATTATAATAGGGTCTATATACAAATACTTATTAAAGTAGCCGAAATTGTTACATTCATTAAATTCCAGCTACTAGCCACAGAGTGGGTAATACAAACAAAACTCGTAAAAGGCGCGTAGGGAGAATGGATTTCCAACTAATGACGAGACACTGGGGTACCACCTGTCACGGTACGTGGCCTAGATCACAGTATCGAGGAGCCACCCTAACTCCCCCGCAACACTAGGCCTGGACTATCCCTTACTGAATAATCCCGAGTAAGATCACCCCACGGTTGTGATCAGCAACCGCACCACTAAGCCAAAATAAAAAGGACATCTAGACAGGGATGACCTCACCCTGAAGTGGGTGCTACCCACCTAGCCTTACTGCATAACCCCTGATTTTCAGTCATTCTTGGTTGATGAGGCTTGAGGCTAAGCATTACCTATTAGAACGTTTCACTCAGAATGCCCATCGTCCACCTGACGATGTTCCGAAAGCATCCGTCCATACAAGTCCGTCCTGGGTTCGAACGGAACCGAAGGCATTATTCCTACTACATCCATTTTTGGAAATATCATCAGGATTAGTAGCGACTAACCCTTGCACTTCACTGCTCCATCTTCGACTCCGAACTCGTTTTTCCACGAAAACGTACAAACCGGATCGAAGTGGTTTCGAGAAATTAATCCTGATCCCGGTCTCTTCGAAACGATCAGCGCATTTGGCCAATATTGATAGTCGGTTATTTAACTATCAATTAACATTCACAACAACCACCCAACATAAATAATTTCACCAAATTATTTATTATCCTCAAAATATCTTCGCAAGATATATTTCCATTTTCAATCCTTTTGAAAATAGTTTTCAACCCTCACTCTTCGTATGGAATAAATTCCCAAATATTTATTTCCACTGGAAACACCAAGCACAAAACTATAGATTTTTAAAATAACTTTAAAACACTTTATTATAAAATATACTTAAATCATTTAAATTAAAAACTACTTCAATACTTTATTAAAACATATACTATAGGAAATATTAAAATGAGGTTATTATTATTTTTCTATTATTATATATATAACTAGATTTTCTCTTTTAAAACAAATATCAAGTCACCTTTAAATAATTACTACTATAATAGATTAAAAGAAAATACTTACTTTAGAATTTAAATATTTTAGAAATAATAATTTTTCCAAAACATGTTTCTTTAAAACAACATTAAAAGTTTTAATTATATTTAAATAAAACGTACTTGTTCATCCAGGGAAAATTTCCAATTTCAAGATATATTATATACTACTATATATAATATTGCACACCAAACAATTCAATCATTCAATCAATTATTTAAATTTAAATAACCCAGATGAGTGGGATTAACTCACCTTTTCTTTTTAAATTTGCAGTCCGGTTCAACTCGACTTGATTCTCCATGATTATTGACCTTGTATAAATATTATATGATTTATTATCATTTCAACTTAATCGAACAATTTATTACCATTTATTGATTCAATTTGCTAAGAATTTTATTTAAACTAATTTTCCTTTAACAAGTTATTTCTAGTAAATAAAAAGTTAATTTGGTTAATAAAACAAGTTAATCACTATAAAACATTATGCTAAAATTAAGTGGTAGGTTTAGTATGTATATAAGTATATTTACCTTACTTTATTTTCTTTGTAACCATATATACTAGAAATCTATAAACAGATTTTTTTAAAAAAACATCTAATTCTATAACAAATTTTAAAATTCCTATTTTTTTTCAAACTTTATCAATATAAACTAACTTTCTCCAATTACTGTAAGTAATAGCAGTAATTTCTCTTTTAATATATATTTTATTTTTCTGCATGTATAAGCATATTCATGTAATTTTAAAAATAAATAATAAAAGAAAAACCCACGATACCAAAGCCAAGAACCTCACCAATGAATTGTCAGGTTGCCGCCTCGTGCTAGGCAAAAATCGCGAACCCTAAATTGCGAATCCCAGACCTCGACGAGCTCCACCCTGCAATCGCGATGAACGTCAGACACCACCTAAGAAAACTTGCCCGCCACCTTGCCCTGCCATGTGCCTGAATGCCGCCGTACTACCCTCATTCGTGCTCAGCTACTAATTTGTGAGCATTCTCCCTACTCTAGCTCAAGCGCGCAACAATCCCTAGCAGCCATTGACGAAACCGTCAGGCATCACGAGCCGTGCTTGTAAACCCACGACACGCGAACAATTTCCTCGCGTACGCGAAACCCCTCTGAGTTGAACGCGATTTGGTTACCGCAATTTGAATTTTGAATTACCATTTTTTTAGGGCCGACTCGAATTGATTTCTCGATCTTGAACACATAAAGGAAGGAAAGGGAAAAGATAGCTCGACACATTTTGTTTTCTGTGTGATGGCTTCGATTCTGGAATAAGTTAATGAGGGGAGCGGCCATGAATTTGTTTCGCGAAACCCCTTTTTCTTTTTCTTTTCTTTTTTTTAACTTGATCTGCGATTTATAAAAGGAAAACAGGGAAGATAAGATATTGACCGATGTAGAGAGAAGCGTGTTAAGGAAGATATGGACAGTAATGGTCGGCTACAGTGCTTTTAAGGTGAAAGAAAAACGATGATGTGAAATTATTTCGGCTGGTTGACCAGAATATTAATATATATTACTTTAAATTCAAATTTGATTACAAATTGTCTCGACTTACGTTGCCTACAATCACGAACTCCTATCGAGGCGTGCCGCTAGGTGTTTATAACGTTATACCCCTATTCTGAACGAAATGGAAAAGGTTTCGAGTCCTAATTCGATCGTATGGAGAAGATAGCTTTTGGATCAGTTATTATATTAAATTTTCAATATAGATTTCAGCATGTTTATGTGTCATACGCTCACACAACAACTCCAAATGCTACGAAAATTGAAATCCGATAATTAATATTCCGGATCCAATGGAACTGGTTTCGTCGAATTCCAAGACCGTGCCTCAGAAGGCTATTTTTAAATTCAATTTAAACGATGAAATTTCAAAACTGAACAAACCACTGTTAAATTCAATTTTAAAAATTCTATCATTCTCAGCACTATCAATATAAATTTTATGAGCCTCCAAAGTATTTTTAACCGGCTTAAAACTCTAGATTCAACATTTTACCCAACTTTAAATTATTAAATTCAATAGTTTAATTATCAAATAAATGGAGATTTTTGAATTCAAGTTAGAGTTAACTTTTAAAATATTTAAAATCAAATAAATATTCCAATTTCAAATGTTCAAAAATTCTGGGTCGTCATATTTCTCACCCTTTAAAAGAATTTCGTCCCCGAAATTGCTAGTTAAGAAGAATAATCCAGTACCCATTATTATTTTCCAAAACCAAACTGTTTTATCAACTTGCCCTAACATATCCTTTATTAAAGACCTACTATTACTTCAACCAACTTTCCAAACCTTCCATGGTTTCCAACAACATTATTTACTCCACTTATTCAAATTTAAATTTAAATCCAAATTTAAATTATCAAAAATTTCTCAAAAATTTTCTAACTCTCTAAATTTTCGAAATTTTTTGCCAGCGTCTCCTTTGCGCGGCTAGCTCGGTACGACTACAAAAGGCCTCTACGGGCTCCCAAATTCCAAAAGAAAACAATAAGCCAAGTGGCTTGATCAAAAACCCAATCAAGTTTCATACTGGAATTTAAACACATACCTTTTTGTCGAGCAATTCAAATTCATCTTCTGAAATCAAAACCAATTTTTCTCCTGCTTTTAAATACCTTAATATCCTACGTAGTAATAATATCCAATCACAACATTCAAAAATATTTTATTAACTTCCTCACAAAATTTCATTATTTATTCATTCAAGCCGAATGATGTACATATATTTTTATTACATCTTCACTCAAATGCTTATTCAATATATTTTCCCAACACCCATATTACTTAAGAATTTCACCATTTCTACTTAAATTCAATATAAGTATTTATATGCTTCTTATATTTATTTTCACTTCACCACTTTAGTTTACATCTACTTCTATTCAAATTGGTTTTCTCATTTCCATACGAATTCAATTTATCTTCAACCATTTTATCTTCCATTTATAACCGATTCATATTATTATTTTAAATTAGTTTCATTCACTAATTTATTTCAATTTCCAATTTGAAATCGTTTTGTCGCTAACAAAATTTTTCCCAAAAATTTTTCTAACTCCCAAAATTTTCGACAGAATCTCCTTTATACGGAGGAGCTTTTGCAATTTGACAAAAGATATAAATATATATACATCGTCCCACCTAGTCAAAAAAACAAAAACAGTTCATATTTCCTATTTTTATTGCGTAGGCGTACCTTTGTTTAGCATTTTAAGCAAGTGGCTTATTATTTAGCAATTAGCGCGTCCAAAATCCAGTCAAACGGCTTCCCGGTACCTGTACTTACTCAATTCAAATATATAAGTACTAAATATATGAAATTTATAACATTTCTCTTATTTAAACAACTACAACACATCAACTCTAAAAGAAATGCATTCTAGACCACTTCCACAAGCAATTTATATGATTTGCAAAACCAATTCAACTGCTTTCAACCATTTAATATGTCATTTCATTCAATTTTAAATGGTTTAATACGTTTAATTCATTTTTAATCCAAACAAGCTCATATTCAATTCAATTGATTTCAAAATCAATTTATTTAACTTCCATCAAGTCACAGAATTTTAATTTCTTCCGTTCACGTCAAATGACGATTTATTCTATACAATTTGACGATATCTATGTGAATAAATAAGTACTTAAGTTTTATAACCCATTTATATTGATTCCGACTCAATTTATACTTAATTCTATTTCATTTTTAAATTTATTCACATTCCATATATTCCCATTTTCATTGCATTTTAAATTTGAATCCATTCACTAGCATTTTATTTTACTAACCAAACTAGTTCATTCAAAACCATTAACAACTTAGGTTCATCTTCATTACCAATTAAATTTCCTTTTATTTTAATTCATTCACGACCATTTTATTTAGCTCGACACATTCCAAGCTTGCATATTACTAACCATTCGCGAATTAATTCAACCCAAGCTTTAATTTAATGGTCTTCCATTTTTACTTGTAGTCGAGCTTCTAATTATTCTTGACTTAAGTTAATTTACATCAATTTATTCGAACTTCAATCTTAAGTTCACTTCCATTTGATTCTCATCTAATCAAATTCCATTTAATTTTAATTCACCTTCTCAATTTATCAAAACAATATCCAAGCACATACTTAACTCAATTATACTCGAATTGGATTTTATTTGCAACTCAAATCATTTCTATTATAATCCAATCCAATTCCATTTCATTTCACCATATTTCCATCACATTCAATTCACTTAACACTTCCAGGTTGGATTTTATTTATAACTCAAGTTTAACTTCACAAAATCCATTTTTAACTCATAATTCAAATTTTTTTATATTCAACCAATCTAAATTCCATTAACATACTCACTTAACTAATTTATTCAAATTAGTTCATTTCCCCACTTTTAATTCGATATTTTATTTTCACCTGCAAAATCACTTTAATTAATTTTCTTGAGTTCAATCTTATTTTATATCCTAAGTTTGGATTTTTATTTCATTTCTAGAATAACATTACTTTATTCCGGCTTAATTATTCTCTTTTTCTAAAATTTTATAAGCTTCTCACTTATTAATATTCATACTTCTTCACCCATTTACAGTCAATCACATTTACATTTTACTTTTACTCAACTCCAGTTAAATCTAGCTACATACCATTCCTTTGAATTTTATTAAGCAAGGACTTAATTCCATTTAATACCGTCCCTTACAATTTACTTTCCAACTTACTTCAAAACCAATTTATTATTAATTTTGCTTAAGTTAATTTAATTCTAATTAATTCTATTTCTCAATCCAAATTTAATTTTTATTTAACTTAGCTTGTGCCAAATTCAATTTCCTTCCATTCTCTTTAATTCACTCAATTCATTTGAATTCTATTCAATTCACTTCTATTCCAATTTTTATTCAACTAGATTTTATTTTCGTTTAGTCCACTCTAACTCAATTTCATTTGGTATAAGGTAATCTCAATTCAATTCCAAGTTTTTTTTAATTTCCCATTCAATCACAGTCTATTTAAGTTTCAAAATTTTAATTCCTTCACTTTATTTCAACGTAAGTTTTATTTTTTTTCAAATCACTATCAATTAAATTTTTCCATAATTTAATTTCTCCAAATTAAATTTATTTAACCCTTTCACTTTAAATTTTAATTCCAACATTCAAAGCTCATATTTTCCTTCCTTATTTAAAAATCACCTCAACTTTACAAGTTTATAACTTATCCCATCAGGATTTTAAATTCAAATAAGGATTCAGTATTTTAAACACTCGACTTTTGGTTTTCAAATCATTTTGAAATCACCATTATCTCAAAATCACACTTCTCAAATTTTCAAACCAATCCCGGTTTTATCCCCAACAAATTCCCTTTGAAATTTCAAAAACAAATCAATTCGGCAGCAATCCGTCACTTAGAAACTCAAAAATGAATACTGATGATGCTGCGCAGTCATCACCGGTATTATTTTCCAGCGACTGAAGCTCAATGCTATATCCCTTTCCAAAATTTATTTGAAACAATTTCCTTTCGGAAATACTTCTAAAACAATAATGTTATTATTTGATTTCAAAACATTTCGAAAAACACTTCCAAGATCTCCGGGGTTTTAAATTTTCAAATTCTGGCTTAAATCAAATTTTAACTATAATTCATTTGTATAATTTATGCTCATACAAATTCCCATTTGATTATACAAGTCATTCTAATTTTTATAATCTTATTTGTATAAAATATTATTATCATCCAAACATCCAAGTTATATAACATTTTAAGGAAATATTTTTTTGTATCAAAATATATTTTGGGTAAAATTATTTCATTCACCCGCATTTAAAACAATACCGTGTCAATCTATCGTGTCAGGTGTTTATAAACTCTTCTTGAATAGCGGCCAACTTACTCGATTAGAATTCATATTCCACTCAACCAATAAGCCAACACAATATTAAAACAATTTATATTCACTAACAAATACGCGCTCATATCTATTAATACGCTCAAACTCATTCTAGAGTACTACGGACTCTATTTGAGTAATTCCCACCAGAGCCAAGGTTATCACCAACCTAAGCTCTGATACCAAGTGTAACGACCCATAAATCCGTACCCCTTGAGTCAACACTATTCTACATCAATCAACTCAAATTGAATAGAAATACGAACCATTTGGGTTAAAGAAGAAGAGGTAAAAGAAGAGAAAACAGAAAACAACAACAGAATCTTACCATCGCAGCGGAATAAAATATAATAGATATTCAATAATCTTTACACAAAGGAAAACTATATCTGTCTATACATACATTATCAGAGTACATCGTAAGAGTTCCACATCAATAACATAAAACTGGATACACAGCGGAATAATAATCAAACACGGAAGTACGTATCGCCATCCAGCTCGTCTCCTGAGCTCAGAACATCATATCTTGTATCCTATAATACTCGGTCTGACCCGAGCATTATAGTTAAATAATACCTGAGTTAGTCCAGAATACCAATGTGAGAAATCACGCTCAAATTGATTATTAAAGTTTCAAAAATCTTTTGAAAACAAAAGCATATCGTAAGACCACGCCACAAATAAACATGTCGGGGTTTTACCTTACGATAGCTAAAACAATTTTATATTAAAATCCTCCGATATTATAATAGGGTCTATATACAAATACTTATTAAAATAGCCGAAATGGTTACATTCATTAAATTCCAGCTACTAGCCACAGAGTGGGTAATACAAACAAAAATGGTAAAAAGCACGTAGGGAGAATGGATTTCCAACTAATGACTAGGCACTGGGGTACGACTTGTCATGGCACGTGACCTAGATCACAGTACCGAGGAGCCACCCTAACTCCCCTGCAACATAAGGCCGGGACTATCCCTTACTGGAAAATCCTGAGTAAGATCACCCCACGGTTGTGATCAGCAACCGTACCACTAAGCCGAAATAAAAGGGACATCTAAACAGGGATGACCTCACCCTGAAGTGGGTTCTACCCTCCTAGCCTTGCTGCATAACCTCTGATTTCCAGTCATTCCCGATTAATGAGGCTTGAGGCTAAGCGTTAACTTTTAGATCGTTTCACTTAGAATGCCCATCGTCCACCTAACGATGTTCCGAAAGCATCCGTCCATACAAGTCCGTCCCGGGTTCGAACGGAACCGAAGGCACTATTCCTACTACATCCATTTTTGGAAATATTAGTAGTGACTAGCCTTTGCACTTCACTGCTCCATCTTCGACTCCGAACTCGTTTTTCCATGAAAACGTACAAACTGGATCGAAGTGGTTTTCGAGAAATTAATTCCGATCCCGATCTCTTCGAAATGATCAGTGCATTTAGCCAATATTGATAGTCGGTTATTTAACTATCAATTAACATTCACAACAACCACCTAACATAAATAATTTCATCAAATTATTTATTATCCTCAAAATACCTTCGCAAGATATATTTCCATTTTCAAACCTTTTGAAAACTATTTTCAACTCTCACCCTTCTTATGGAATAAATTCCCAAATATTTATTTCCATTGGAAACACCAAGCATAAAACTTTAGATTTTTAAAATAACTTTAAAACACTTTATTGTAAAATATACTTAAATCATTTAAATTAAAAACTACTTCAATACTTTATTAAAACATATACTATAGGAATATTTAAAATGAGATTATTATTATATTTCTATTATTATATATATAACTAGATTTTCTCTTTTAAAACAAATATCAAGTGACCTTCAAATAATTACTACTATAATAGATTAAAAGAAAATATTTACTTTAGAATTTAAATATTTTAGAAATAATAAATTTTCTAAAACATGTTTTTTTTAAAACAACATTAAAACTTTTACTTATATTTAAAAGTTTACTTGAAAACGTACTTGGCCATCCAGGGAAAATTTCCAATTTCAACCACTTAAATCAATTTCCAATTGATTTCCAATTTACTCCATTTTGAACTAAATTTCTTTATTTGCTCAATTCATTTCAAAATCCATTAATTATAGACTTTATCATTATTACTTTTGTTCATTTTGATTTTAAATCTTTTAACTGAAACATATCAATTCCAGATTTTCCAAATTTCTTCTTTATTCCTTTCAATAATTTAAATCTTAAATTTAAAATAAACGCTTTATTTTTTTAAATAATAATACCGAGGTTTAAAATTCATTATCTTCCTGTTTATTCAAAATCCCCTTTTCATATACGAAATTTATTTATTAGAATTTTAAAACCACTATTATTCTTATCTAGTTCTTTCTTAATTTATTTAAATTCTCTATAATTGTTTCACTTACAAATTCTCTTCCTTTTATTTTATTTTTCAAAAATCCAATTCTATATATTTTGATAACTAAGTGAACCGAAATATATTCAAGTAAACCATAGCATTCAATATTTCAGTTATCACTAATATTCATCACAGAATATCGAATATGCATAACAGAGAATATTAAACAATATAAATAATTTTGAGGAATTCAGTTGGATCCCTCCAACCTGTTTTTCTGCATCCACAAATGTTAACACAATATAAAATACAAATTCAACCTCGAGGTGGAATATCGCGGTATATGGGTTTTAAATATAAATTCATCCGCTATTATGCGGCGCATATGGTCTCGTCCGCTATATAATGCGGGAGATCAATCATTCCAAGACATATTATATACTACTATATATAATATTGCACATCAAACAATTTAATTATTCAATCAATTATTTAAATTTAACTGTTTAAATTTAGATAACCCAGATGAGTGAGATGAACTCACCTTTGCTTTTTAAATTTGCAGTCCGGTTCATCTCGACTTTATTCTCCATGATTATTGACCTTGTATAAATATTATATGATTTATTATCATTTCAACTTAATCGAATAATTTATTACCATTTATTGATTCAATTTGCTAAGAAATTTATTTAAATTAATTTTCCTTTAACAAGTTATTTCTAGTAAATAAAAAGTTAATTTGGTTAATAAAACAAGTTAATCACTACAAAACATTATTCTAAAATTAAATGGTAGGTTTAATATGTATATAAGTATATTTACCTTACTTTATTTTCTTTGAAACCATATATATTAGAAATCTATAAACAGGTTTTTTTTTTTTAAAAAACATCTAATTCTATAACAAATTTTAAAATTCCTATTTTTTTCAAACTTTATCAATATAAACTAACTTTCTCCAATTACTGTAAGTAATAGCAGTAATTTCTCTTTTAATATATATTTTATTTTATTTTTTCTGCATGTATAAGCATATTCATGTAATTTTAAAAATAAACAATAAAAGAAAAACTCACGATACCAAAGCCAAGAACCTCACCAATGAATTGGCAGGTTGCCGCCTCGAGCTAGGCCAAAATCGCAAACCCTAAATTGCGAATTCCAGACCTCGACGAGCTCCACCCTGCAATCGCGATGAATGTCAGACACCACCCAAGAAAACTTACCCTTCACCTTGCCCTGCCATGTGCCTGAATGCCGTCGTACTACTCTCATTCGTGCTCGACTACTAATTTGTGAGCATTCTCCCTACTCTAGCTCAGGCGCGCAACAATCCCTAGCAGCCATTGACGAAACCATCGAGCATCACGAGCCGTGCTTGTAAACCCACGACACGCGCTCGATTTCCTCGCGTACGCGAAAACCCTCTGAGTTGAACGCGATTTGGTTATCGCAATTTGAATTTTGAATTACTATTTTTTAGGGCCGATTCGAATTGATTTCTCGATCTCGAACACATAAAGGAAGGAAAGGGAAAAGATAGCTCGACACATTTTGTTTTCTGTGTGATGGCTTCGATTCTGGAACAAGTTAATGAGGGGCGCGGCCATGAATTTGTTTCGCAAAACCCCTTTTTCCTTTTTTCCTTTTTTTTTAAACTTGATCTGCGATTTATAAAAAGGAAAATGGGGAAGATAAGATATTGACCGATGTAGAGAGAAGCGTGTTAGGGAAGATATGGACAGTAATGATCGGCTACAGTGCTTCTGAGGTGAAAGAAAAACGATGATGTGAAATTATTTTGGGTGGTTGACCAGAATATTAATATATATTACTTTAAATTCAATTTTGAATACAAATTGTCTCGACTTACGTAGCCTAAAATCACGAACCCCTATCGAGACGTGCCGCTAGGCTTTTATAACATTATACCCCTATTCTGAACGAAATGGAAAACGTTTTGAGTCCTAATTTGATCGTATGGAGAAGATAGCTTTTAGATCAGTTATTATATTAAATTTTCGGTATAGATTTCAGCACATTTATGTGTCGTACGCTCACACAACAACTCCAAATGCTACGAAAATTAAAATCTGATAATAATATAATATTCCGGATCCAATGGAACCGGCCTCGTCGAATTCCAAGGCCGTGCCTCGGAAGGCTATTTTTAAATTCAATTTAAACGGTGAAATTTCAAAACTGAACAAATCACTGTTAAATTCAATTTTAAAACTTCTATCATTCTCAGCACTATCAATATAAATTTTACGAGCCTCCAAAGTATTTTTAACCGGCTTTAAACTCTAGATTCAACATTTTACCCAACTTCAAATTATTAAATTCAATAGTTTAATTATCAAATAAATGGTGATTCTTGAATTCAAGTTAGAATTAACTTTTCAAATATTTAAAATCAACTACATATTCCAATTTCAGATGTTCAAAAATTCCGGATCGTCACAATAGGAGTTTCTAAACACTTGGATACGATAAACTGGCATAGTATGGTTTTGAAGGGGATAAATGAAATAATTTTACCCAAATAATATTTTTATATAAAGGAAATAATTTTCTAGAAATTATTATAGCATATTGGTGTGTTGGTGGATAATATTATATTCGAAATAGGATTGTAAGATTTGAAATAGTTATATATTTATAACCAAATAGAAATTGTATAAGTATGGATTATACAATTGAATTTAAAAAAAAAAATCGATTAAAACCAGAATTTGAAAATATTCAAATCCCGGGAGTTTTGAAAATATTTCCAAAGTGTATGAAAAGGATAATAATAATATTATTTTTGGAAGGGATTTTGGGAGAAAATGGTTTTATATGGATTTTGGAGATGTTATAGCACTGAAATCACTTTGGTCGTTGAAAAATAATTATGATGATGATTGCGACATCATTGGTGTTCATATTCGAGTTTCTAGGTGATGGGTTACTGCCATGGTCATCGTTTTTTGGATTGTTTTGAGGAAACAAGTTTAGTTTGAAAATTCCAAAGGGAATTTGTCTAAGATAAAAACCAGTTTTGGTTTAAAATTTTAAAAGAGTAATTTTGGGATATTTATGATTTCAAAAACGATTTGAAATAAAACCCGGGTGTTTAAAAACTCTGGAATCCTGATTTAATTAAGTTAGAGATAATCAGGAAATAAGTTATCAAGCTATAAATGGTGAATGATTTTGAAGAAAATATGGAATTGAAATTTTGGGAATAAAATTTTAACTTGAGAAAGTTAAAATGGATGAAACTTAACTTGAGCTAAGTTAAATAGGGTTGTCTTGGAATTTATTTTTATTTTTCCAAGTTCCTCAAACCCAAACCCACATTTCCTAAAATTTCCATTTTTAAACATTCCGATTTCAAAATCAAATTTCCTTCAAAACATTCAATTTTAAAATCCATTTAAACCCATAAATCGGACCACTTAAATCAAAACTTATTTCATGTTAAATCTTTAAACAATAAATTTCCCAATAAATTCCAAAAATTTGTTAAACAAATTAAATCGCCCTTTTTGGTTAAATACAAGTTTGTCCCCAAATAGATTTAACTTATACAAATCTCGTTATAAGAAAACAACTCAAAGTTAAACTTAAATTTTTAGCTTTAATGTCTTCATTTTCAAAATTATACAACTATAATTTAAATCGAATTTTTGTAGAATTACCCGAAATCAAATTTCTTTAAATAAAACATTCCAAACATTTATCCTTAAACTACCATCACTTATAAAATCATTTATTTCACCATAATTTTATTTAAATAATAAATACCAATTTTAAAACATATTTTAAATTTTCAAATCATTTATATGTATAATTTGTCAAACGATTTTCGTTTATAAAAATATTTTAATTTGACCAATCAATGTTTGAATTTAATTTTCTACGTAACCTAAGTGGAACAATTAAATTTTAAAATATGGGTATATATCATTTCAACCATTTCCAATATCATAATTGCAATATACAGTAATATTCAAATGTCAATGGGGAAATTTCAACAAATCAAAACATACTGAATGTCAATAATAGGGTGAAACATGACATGTCCAAATTTAAATTTTCTACATTTGTGTACATACATATGACGCTATTCGTGTTCACATGTGCACATATCATTCAATAGTTCATCCAACAACTATATATCAATCTAATTTAGCAACAACATATAAAATGACAAATTCAAATTTTATTAACTTGCATCACGATATTAGTTAGGTGTGAATGAACAAACACTCACCTTAACGATGATGCCTCGATACGATCCACGAATGGCCTACAACACACGACACGATTTGACTCAACGATGAATCTTCACTAGCACACGTGCTATACTTCAATCTGGACAGTAGCTTCTCCTTTTTTTTTATATATATAAAGCGCTCTTTATATATATATAAACTCACAGCCAAGCAATGGAAATAAGGGAGGAGGCAAGCAAGTCGGTTAGGGGATGCAAGGCTGGTGCTGCGACAATTAGTATGACTGGGCAGTGCCGATGGAGGGGGTGTAGGCGGTAGAATGATGGGTGGCGCGGCACAGCAGGGAGGAGGCAAGGCTAACAGTAGCAATAATAATTTTTTTTATAAACTCTGGCTGGAAGGGCGAGGGGAGGTGGTGATGCTGGCGTGGTGGCTGGATGTAAGGGGAAGCGGTACGGCGGTGGCGGCTTGGGTCGGCGTTACAGGATGGAGTTCGGTTCAAGGAGGAAGCGGCTTTGTTCGCCTGTGTTCTTTTTATTTTATTTCTAGGTGGTCGCAGTGGCTGTTGGAGGAGAGGTGAGAAGCTGGCACGGTAGTGTGCTGATAGGCGGGCGGTGGTGGTAAGGGAGGGGCAGGGTGGTGGAAGGAGGAGCTCGTTGGAAGGGTACGGTGGTTGGAGGAATGGGTTTCAAAAATTATTTGGTGCTTGGTTATTTTCGTATGCTACAGTGCTTTCCTTTATTTTTATTTTTTTGAAAATTGTTAAATGTGCCAAGCCCAGAAAGATTACAGAGTAGAATGAAATAGCGTATACCTGAGTGGGATAACGCGAAACCAAACAATACAAACTCAAACACTTTGGACTTCTTTCGGATGTGATACCACGTCAATCTGAACATTTCAATTTTATGTCCCCACACTTATACGTGTGCTGATTCAAATTTTATTTTCGTTTCTTTTATTACCAACGTGTATGATATTATATCTGTGTTATTATATTTTTTCTAAACAGTTACTTAATTATACACTTATATTCAAAATTTCAGTAGCACCATATCATATATAAAATAACAACCAATGCTAACTCGACCAAAACTCTGAACAGAAGAAACCGAACGTCCGAACATACGGAACAAACCACCGTTGTACTCAGAGTGTTGATCCGAACATGTTAGCACATAGAAAACTAGATATTTAACGCCCGGATAAAATTTCGTTATTTATGCAATATCGGTTGTCGCTACCGTATATCGATCATAAATATCAATTTAAACTAAGCTAGTGAAATCAGAATTCGACGAAACGAACGTTGAGGTTTTTATTATAAATATTCGTACAATATTTTCATGCTAAATATTTAAATTTCTAAAACTGAAATTTCATCGTTTTATTAATTATTGATTTCTACGTTAAATTTCAAATCGTTTAAAACTTCCATTTTATGTTTATATTTCATATTTTATCCATTTAACCAATCGTATGCAACAATAATTTAAATTCAAATTCTCACTTAAATCAAGGTCCATTTAATCGAATTACTTTTGTATAGAATGACAAATTTTGGAATCCTTACATTCACCCCACTCAAAAAATTTCGACCTCCTAAAGGCATTAAGTAAAGAATATATTTTATTCAAAATAATCAACTTATAAAACATAACCATCTTATTTGCATAAACTATTACTATTCTTCTTCTAAGCCACCCCGATATTGGTTTTACGGAAAAATATAATTTATATGCAAAAACAAGTTATCATTTTTCTTTCTAAAAGTTCAAAAAAAAAAAATCTTTAAACTCCCGGATTTACGGAAAATTTCGGCAAAGTCTCCTTTGCGCGGCCCGATCGAATTTTTTTTACAATATAATGTATAACACAAATATACCCAATATATATTAAATATACATCTCATCCCAATGATGAGACATCCTGAATGGAAAAATATAAAATCACGGTATGTATTCCGAGATACGTACCTTGTTAGTAATATACGAGCGAGTTCGCTTGTATTAAGCAAGCAAAAGCATATAAATCCGTGTATATATCCTAACAGTCTTCGTATGTACCTATCTCAACTCAATTTAGAATATTAGTTACTTATCATAAGACATTAAACATTTATGAGTTAAGTAGAATCATATGGCATGAGTTTGAATCCAAATCATACGCACAAACATAAACACAAACACACAACATACAACAATCATATGAAATCAAAACAGTTAAAAAAATGATTTGCAATAAAAGAAACCATTCAACCATTGGTATTCATCAAATTAATCCAAACTATCACTATTTACATTTCAATGTCAACATTTAATTTATACACTATAATTTCTCCTAACATCCAATTTTATTAACATTCAATTGACTCATTTCAATTTATTTATTTATAATTTATTGACATGCACTTAACTACATTAATGAATTCACATTTTATTAATTTACATTTGTTTATAGTCATATTCATTTTTCCCCTTCCATTATTTGACTTCAATAATTCACATGATTAATTATGTTTAAGAAATTTGATTCCATACCACATTCTATTTTTCTTTTTTCGTATCATTCATATATATCAAATCTATAAATTATAAACTTTAACTTTTATGTTTCGCAAAACATTTAAATTATAATGTTCATATTAGTTTTTCATATCAACATCATTTATGAACCATTTTGTAAAATCATACCATTTAACCTTGTTAAGTTAAATTTATTGCATTCTCACTTAGTATTTTGATACTAACATTATTTATAAACCATTTAAGTTTATTATAAACATTTTACAAAATTACAAATCATTTTTATTATTATTCCCTAACTTAAATTCATATTAATCCGTTGATTCACTTCATTAGTTTATATCATAAATTTAAACACATATTAATAATTTTACTTAAGTAAATATTATTTTAAAATTCCAATTTATATTAATAAATTTTATTTTCCCACAATCAATTTCATTCAATTTATTAAGTTAACTTCATGTTATAGTTTATTCCCTTAATTATTTCATATTCAGTTAGTGACCAGTAAATTCACTGAAACTCATTCTATTTGCATTCAATTTATTTACATCCAATTTAAATTAAATCCAATTACTCACATTAATTTTTCTTACGCTCGTTTATTTTTATACAATTTCTTTCACAATCCAAATTGCGTTTCAAATTATAATTCAAGTTGCATTCATTTCATTAATTCATTTTTTAGCTTAAGTGGAATTAATTCACTCCACAATTTATGAGTTATATTCAAATCCAATATAATTCATTTAATTTTTATTAAATCATACTTTATTTCATTTTATCCATTTTTCATTTTATTCAACTTTATTTAAGCTAAACTATTTTTTTCTTTCGTTATCTTTCATATTCAACAAACTTAAATTTTGCTTTAGCTTGATATGTATCAAATCTACAGGTAATACAAACCTATTCACTTAAAATTTCATTTTATCATTTTATTTTATTCATTTCAAATACAATTCACCTTTATCTAAGCTTCTTTAGTTCAGCTTCATTTTATTTTATTTTACTTATCAAATTCAAAGTTTCCTTCGTTTGCTTAACCAAAAATATACAATTGTTTTTAAATTTAAATTTTCTTTTCTACACTCTTTCAATAATAAGCTCAAAATTATTTTCATATATATATATCAAACCACACTTGGAATATTTTCTTTCCAGAATCAAAACTTGTTCTAATCAAAAATAAATTTCTTTTGATAGCAATTCTCACTTGGAAACTCGAAAATGAATACTGGCGATGCTGCAGTCATCTCCATAATTATTTCTCAACGACCAAAGCGAGTTTAATGTTTTTATTTTCTTCAAAAATATTTTCAAATATTATTCTAGTCAAAACTCTTTCAAATAGTATTAATATTAATTTTGAAGGCTTCAAAACAATTTTGAAAACAAAAGGATTTTAAATTCTCAAATTTTCAATTTTTTAATAAGCTCTCTCAAGAAAAATTCTACTCATTCTAGGGTAATTAATTACGCTATCTATAATGAGTTTACCCCCACAGGCTTAGGTGTTCACTCAACCATAAGCTTTAATACCAACTATAACGACCCACCATTTAAACTAGCACATTTGCTTAAATGATAAATAGTTATTTAGGGTAATAATAGAATCAATCACAGAACACAGACACATAAATAAATACAACTCAGAATCTCGCAACGAAAAATAGATAAGTACATAAATAAGTCATGAAAACTTTAAATAATTTGCATTATTATCACACTAAACAACTGGAAAGAAATAACTGGAAATGAAATGAGTCTAACTGACATAACGAACTAAACCGATGAAATAGCTGAAATGGACCAGAGTCTTCAACAACGCTTTCGTCCCCATAACATGCTCTCCAAATTGGAAATACTCGGGCTGACCCAAGCATAATGAAAACATAATACTCGAGTCAGAACTAATATCCACATGTAAATCAATGCAAATTAACTTAGGAGATATTACGGTTTTTTCCATCTCCTAAGGATCCGTCAAACTATCTAATGTCTATCAGTAAAATGATCCACCTTAACACATTTACACAGTACTAAACCAAAGTCGTAATGGGCTTGTATAGGGATGAATATAACAAGGCATGTGAGGCAATGCTCAAGGTAGGATTCTACCAGTTTACCCTTTCTGGCTGGTCGTAACACATCCGTCGCCGATCACGACTATTAATCCACACAGAAGGGTGTACCCATCGAGTTTAAATCACGACAGTAAAATATGAAAGATCAACGTCGCTAGAGGTAGCTACCCTCATTGGCCAGACATAGGCTCCTGTTTTAGTCATTTTAATCATGATATGAGTGTCAAGGCTATCCATCATCGTTCTCTAACTTCATTCCAGTAAACATTCGTCAATTCAACCATTACATTCTAGGTATCATCCACCGCATATACGGTTATCAAAGCAATTCCGCGATTAACAAAGAGTATGTCAATTTCCAGCACCGGTCTCTTTGACAACCGAAGGTATGTTTTACACACAATTTGGTCAATTATGGTTTTAAAACGATTCATATTAAATGAACGAGATTTCATTTTTATTTTTCCAAGTTCCTTAAACCCAAACCCACATTTCCCAAAATTTCCATTTTTAAACATTTCGATTTCAAAATCCAATTTCCTTCAAAACATTCAGTTTTAAAGTCCATTTAAACACATAAATCAAATCACTTAAATCAAAACTTATTTCAAGTTAAATCTAAAATTCCATTACAATTTAAACAATAAATTTCCCAATAAATTCCAAAAATTTGTCAAACAAATTAAATCACCCTTTTTGGTTAATATATAAGTTTGTCTTCAAATAGATTTAACTTATACAAATCTCATTATAAGAAAACAAGTTACTAATTTAAGTTTAAATCTAACTCAAAGTTTAACTAAAATTTTTAACTGTAATATCTTCATTTTAAAAATTATATAACTATAATTTAAATCGAATTTTTACGGAATTAAACCCAAAATCAAATTTCTTTAAATAAAACATCCCAAACATTTATCCTTAAAGTATCATCCACTTACAAAATACTTATTTCACTATAATTTTATTTAAATAATAAATACCAATATTAAAACATATTTTAAAATTTCAAATCATTTTTATATATAATTTTTCAAACGTCTCCGTTTATAAAAATATTTTAATTTGACCAAATGTTGTTTGAATTTAATGTTCTACCTAGGACAAGTAGAATAATTAAATATTTAATATACCGGTATATATCATTTCAACTCTTTCCAATATCACAATAGAAATATACAGTTATAATCAAATATCAATGGGGAAATTTCAAAAAATCATAACATACTGAATGTCAATAACAAGGTGAAACGTGACATGTCCAAATTTAAAATTTCCATACTTGTGTACATACATGTGACGTGTATATCGTGTTCACATGTGCACATATCATTCGATGATTCATCCAACAACTATACATCGATCTAATTTAGCAACAACGTATAAAATGACAAATTCAGATTTTATTAACTTGCATCACAATATTAGTTAGGCATGAATGTATAAACACGCACCTTAACGACCATAACTTGATACGATCCAAAAACAGCCTACGACACGCAACATGATCTAACTCAACGATGAATCTTCATTCATACACGTTCTATACTTCAATCCGGACAGCATCTTCTCCTTTTTTTTACATAAAGCGCTCTTATATATATATATATAAACTCACGGTCAAGCACTAGAAATAAGGAAGGTGGTAAGGAAGGAGGCAAGCAAGTCGGTTAGGGGATGCAAGGCTGGTGCGGCGACCTTCAGTATGACCGGGCGGTGTCGATGGAGGGGGTGCAGGCAGCATAATGATGGGTGGTGCGACACAGTAGGAAGGAGGTAAGGCTAACAGTAGCAATAATATTATTTTTTATAAATGGTGGCTGGAAGGGCGAGGGGAGGAGGTGATGCTGGTGTAGTGGATGGATGTAAAGGGAAGCGGTACGGCGGAGGTAGCTTGGGTCATTTGTGAAGGGTGGAGTTCGGTCTGAGGAGGAAGCGACTTTGTTCGGCCGTGTTCTTTTTTTTAGGTGGTGGCGGTGGCTGTTGGAGGAGTGGGGAGAAGCTGGCATGGTGGTGCGTTGATAGGAGGGCTGCGGTGGTAAGGGAAAGGCAGGGTGGTGGAGGAAGGAGCTCGGTGGAAGGGTACGGTGGTTGAAGGAGTGGGTTTCGAAAATTCTCTGGTGCTTGGTTATATTCGTATGCTATAGTGCTTGCCTTTATTTTATTTTATTTTATTTTTCTTTTCGAATCTTACTAGCAAAAGATAAATATTGTAATAGAAAGGCGGACGTGTCCACGTGAACACTTTGGAGCAATTCATTCAGCTATGATTACCACTTCAATCTAAACATTTCAAATTTATGTCCCCACACTTATACGTGTGCTAATTCAAATTTTATTTTCGTTTCTTTTATTACCAACAGTGTATGATATTATATTCGTGTTATTATATTTTTTCTAAGTAGTTATTTAATTATGAACTTATATTCAAAATTTTAGTAGCACCATACCCTATATAAAATAGCAACCAATGCTAACTCGGACCAAAACTCTGCACAGAACAAACCGAACGTCCGAACATGTGGACGTTTTTATTATAAATTTTTCTACAACATTTTCATGTAAAGTATTTAAATTTCTGAAACTTAAATTTCACCGTTTTATTAATGACTGATTTCTATGTTAAATTTCAAATCGTCTAAAATTTTCATTTTATATTTGTATTTCAGATTTTACTCACTTAATCAATTTTACGCAACATTAAATTAAATTCAAATTCTCACTTAAATCATGGTCCATTTAATCAAATTACTTTTCAAAAAAAGGGTAAATTTCTGAATCTTTACGATCATCACTATCTATAATTAGTATATCATCAACATATACCAATAGATAGACTGTTTGACCATGATTTGTTTTCATGTATAGAGAATTGTCTAACTTGGTTAACTAATATCCTAAGTTGATCAAAGTTGTATGAAATTTTTCATGTTGTCCTCTTGGGCTTGCTTGAGTCCATAGATAGACTTGTGAAGTTTACCCACCAGACTTGCATTGTTGGTTTGAATATAGCCTTTTGGTTGTTCTATGTAGACCTCCTCTTGTAGCTCACCATTAAGAAATGCATTGTTCACGTCTAGTTGTTTAATTTTCCACTAGTTGTGTAGTGCTATGGTCAAAATGATTCGTATAATGGTTGGCTTTACTATAGGGGAATATGTCTCATTAAAGTCGAACCCAAACTTCTGTGTATACCCCTTTGCAACAAGTCTTGCCTTGTATTTTGCTGTGTTACCATTAGGATTTCTCTTAATTTTATATGTCCACTTACTTCCAATTACATTTTTGTGACTGGGAGATGCACTAAGCTACATGTCTTGTTCTTTGTGAGGGCATTATACTCCTCATCCATGGCTAGTTTCTATTGATCGTACTTGACAGCTTCTTCATAAGTAGTAAAGGCTCCTTCTGGCATAAACGAGGTGCATATATTTTAGGTTTAAAGAATCGAATTTTAGCCCTTGTAATCATATGATGTTCTGTTCTGGCAAGAATGCTTGATTGATTATTATCACTAGCACTGGAGTGTTTTGAACATGGTGAATTGCTTTCAACATGTTCTAGACTTCCTTCATGGTTGGAATTGCTATGTGGTTAGATGTTGAGACGACCACGTGACTCACTTATACCATGACCTGGTCAGATGGAAGACAAAGTGTGTTGTGGTCCTAATGTCTCATCATCTTTCTGCCCACTGCACCAGTCAGTAACCTCAGGTATTGGTGGAATTGACACTCTTGTATTGTATATTTCTTTAGTGGTTTTAATTCCTTTGTCTGCAAAAGGAAAATTGTTTTCATTAAATACAACATGTTTTGAAATGTAAATTCTACCATTATTTCTCAGACATTTATACCCTTTTTGATTATTCGCATAGGCTATGAATATGCAAGGGACAGACCTTACACTTAACTTGTGGGTATTATATGGCTTGAAACATGGGAAACACAAGCAACCAAAGGTTTTCATGCTTGAATAATCTAGTTTTATATTAAATAACACTTCAGTTAGGCTTTTATACCCAAGAACCTTGGTTGGTATCTTGTTAGTTAAGTAAACTGATGTAGTAAATGCATCAGGCCAAAATTTCATTGGTAGAGATCCTCGAGCTAACAATTTTAGGCCATTTTCCACTATATGTCTGTGCTTTCTTTCTACTAGGCCATTTTCCACTATATGTCCATGCTTTTTTTCTACTAAGCCATTTTGTTCAGAATTGCGTAGGCAAGTAATTCTGTGATCAATTCCTTTATTTTGAAAATATTCCTTAAGAGGTTTAAATTCACTTCCCCCATTTGGCTGAATGATTTTAACCTCACTATTGCATTGCTTTTCAGCTTGAGTAATAAATTGAAAGAAAGTATATCCATGTATGTTTAAAATAAGCATCTACAAATGAAATGTAATACCTAAATCCGTAATCTGAATTTACTGGAGAAGGTCTCTAGAGATATGTAGCTATAAGTTCAAGTGGTTTATTATAAGCAGTAACAAAATCGGTAAAAGGTAATTTATGACTCTTGCCAAGTTGACAACTTGTGCATATATAAGGAACATAAATATTCTCAAAGGAAACATTATTATTTTTTAGAACATGTTTTACAACTTTAACACTGGGATGCCCCAGTTTATAATGTCATATGTCAAATACACTCTTACTGCTAGTACCACTAGTTTCTAAATTATTGCACAATGGCCTTTTATGTGTAAATTTTCTTGTATTTCCAAGACTGAATCTGTAAAGCCCCTTGTGCAACCTACCCTGTGACAATATATCTTGATTTAATAAGTCACTAATAATGCAAAATTTTGGGTGAAATTCAAAGTATACATTGTTGTCATCCGCAAATTGTGAAACACTGATAAGATTTTTTTTTTAATTTTAGGGACAATCAACAAATTATTCAAGTAAAGTTGTCTTTTACCTTTGATATTGTCGTTTCCAACATGAGCTATACTTATAATTTCACCATTATCCATATGAATAGTTTGTGTAGCAGAGTATTCCTTGTTGCCAAGATTCAAATTCTGAATGTTATTAGTCAAGTGATTGGTGACACCTGAATCTAGGTACCATTCTTCACAGTGTATACCTTCTGGTCTGGTAAGGGTGTCTGAATTCATTTGAGAATTTTGAGTGTCCTCACTATGATTTCTTGATGATTTCTTTAATTGAGAAATATCTGCATTTGGGTTGAAATTTCTTTGCATGCCTTGGCTTTGTTAACTATTACTGTTGTCTATATTATATCTAAAATAGTATTTGCTTCCAATATGGCCAAACTTTTTACATATTTGGCATTTAATAATGTTGTTGTTGTTCCACCTTCCACTTCTTCCTCTGCCTCTTTGATTAAAGCCACCTTTGTTGTTTTGAACTTTTTCTTGATTCTTAGTTCTTGAACTTGAAGCATAGTTAATTGAGTAATTGATGCACTTGATTTTCTTTGTTCAACTCTCCCTTCATAAGCAAGAAGAGAGGATTAAACAAACTGCATGCTTGGTTGTGTCTCTCTAATGAGATGACTGTTATAACAAACTCATATTCTTCTCCAAGACCATTCATTATGGTCAAGATTTTCTCGGTTTCAGAATTTTTTTGATCTGCAGTCTCCAAAAGATTAGAGAATGATTTAATCTTGATCAAGTACTCCCTCATTGGCATGTTTTCCTTTTCTAAATTCTGCAATTATCTTTTGTAATGCATAATTCATGCAATAGATTGTGAATTGAAGATCCGTACAACTATTGTCCAGATTTCATAGGATGATCCACATCTAACAATTTGATGCAGTATATTGACACTGATTGATGATATAAGCCGAGCTGATAATAAACTGTCTTGTCTCTTATATTTTATATAATCTTGATTACGTATCATTTTGCCTTCTCTATCTACAGTCATTATGGGTGGAATTACATTGGTTCCTTTGATGAAATCTTTAAGATTATAACCGTTTATGGCAGTTTCAACTTGATATTTCCAAAGAAAGAAGTTGTTTTTGTCAAGTTGAATATTGTTAAGGTGGCTCGTGGGTTTTATCAGAGGAAAGCTGTTGGTTTCAGTGACAGATGTGGCAGTTGAATCATTATCTCCTACTTCTAACATGGTGGTAAAGAATTAAAGAAAGGTTGCGGCTATTTTGGCAAGGCACACTAAAATTTGGTATACGCTGAGTTTCAATGTGCACTGAGAACAGAAAAGGCATAATCAATGATGAAAAGATGATACAAGTTTCTTCTCTGATGACAGAGATGCAGGCGAGGTTCAGTTGATCTCTGACTGGGCTCTCCAGGCAAGGCACTCTTCAAGAAACTGATTCTTGATCACTGCAGAGGGAAAAAGGTATGAATTCTCTGATGATGATATTTAATCTGAAGAGAACACCGATCTGAAAAACACTCCAAATGATGATATCTTTTTAATGGAGTTTAGTCAGTGAAAAGACGATCTACCTATGATGCTGTTGGGCGAAGGCTCGGATACCATAAAGGAGAATTTGGTCAAATGTAATTTTATTGAATGCTTTGATAACATTTGTACAGATTACGTACGGTTTGTATTATAGAGATACAATAGAGTAAATGGGCTGCTAGGCTGAGATGGGTAAATACAATACTATACCCAAACTCTATAAATATATGAAATAAAAGTATCTCCTTATACACAGCCACATAACTCTATTTAGATGAATAAACAAATGGAGTTAATAATTTAAATAGGATAACTTATTTTGTGAAAAATAATATGTAATGTTACTTTGAATAAGTCCTATATTTATATTGTTATCCATGTGAGAACGGATAAATATAAAAATCTCTAATGATATGAGTACGAAATCAGTTGAAGTAATAATTGGTCTTACCAAATATATTTTAAAACATATTTTAAAATAAATAGAATGGAGCATTATTAGAGATAGATGAATGAAGTTAAATAATTATTGAATTTAAGCATGTTTTTATCTTATTTGAAATATATTTTGTCTAATAAATAGCAAATCCTAATCAAAGAGTGATCCTCAAATTGAGAAAGCAGTTGATATTATTTATTATTATATAAATCAAAGGACTGCCAAAAATCTTGCTAGTTGGCGATCACATGCAGAAATATGCTAGATAACAAACTTACCAAATAGTGAAGCAGATAAGTGGATCATCGTAACAATCTTCACCTCAATAAAAAAAAGCAACCAAAAAAAGCTAATATTACAAAAATAGTATACTAGCATAAACCAAAGAGAAGACTATTAAATACAGAGACAGATAAAGCAGTGGTGAAATGGCTCTGTAGTGCGCAGAAATAGATGAGGTACTGTAGTGAATGGAGCCAATATGTCATGACTTAACTGAACACATACGTCTTAGAAAGATTTTATGATTATATGTTTTTGCATATAGGTTTGATCATATTGTTATTTGAGAAAGTTGAAGTAAAGAAAGATTTTATTGATGTAAAATGATATTCAAATATATTTTGAGTACATGACATTTCTATTTATATATAATAAAAGTTCATTTCATCGTGGGTCAAGATAAGGCCTGCTTATATATTGCTTGAACCGCTTTGCACTTGAAATGATATACTTGTATCAGTGGTATCCTTTCATACTTCATTTCTATCTCCCCATCTCAAACTGATGTTAGGGTTAGGGTTGCAAATACCCAATTTCATTGCTTCTCATTCAAACTTCAACCTAATACTGAAACTGATAAAGTTTCTTGCTTCAAAACATATAGATATGCTGATATTGTATAAATCTGGTTGTATTTAGTCGAATTGCAAATTCTTTCAACTAAAGCTTTGGCTTTGCTATATTTTTAGATCTGTTCTGAGTCTTGTGAAGTTTCTAGCTGACAACGCCTTAATAGGGACATCTGCTCTTTAGTAGGTTGCACATATATGGTTAATTTGTAAATTTATTTTAAGAATCTATTCTTGCACAAAATATAGATCAATCTCAATGTGCTTTATTATGAAGTGTAGTATAGGATTTGCATACATATACATTGTACCCTTATTATCACACCATAATATCGGTTTGGACTCAGATTTGATTTTTAGCTCAATTATTAACGATTGTATCCACATTATTTCTATTGTCGCATTTGCTATACTCTTGTATTCAACCTCAGTGCTAGATCTAGAAATAGTTGATTGCTTCTTTGAATACCATGATATTGGGTTATCTCTAATGTAAATGCAATATCCTATGACTGATTTTCTGTCATCTAGATCCGTAGCCAAATCTGCATCTGCATAGCCTATTATATTGAGATTTCTTGCGTAGTTTCAGTGATAGGACATAATCTATAGTTCCTTTAAGATATCTCAAGATTCTCTTTATTGCTTTCTAGTGCTCGTCAATGGTTTCTACATAAACTGAAATACTTTGTTAACACTAAATGAGATATCTGGTTTAGTTATGATTGTATATTATAATGCACCAATAATGCTTCTATATTTCTAATATTAAATATTGGTTGTCCCCAATTTTGGGAGTAGTGTTGGTTGTTTATCATTGACGTTGGTTAAGGATTTGCACCATCCATTTTTGAATTGATTAGCAGCTAATACATTTCTTTTGGCATAGTATCATTTTAGAATTTGATTTCTTTTTAACTTCTGTGCCTAGAAAATAATTTAAGCTTCCAAGATCCTTTATTGAAAATTGTTTATCCAGATATTGAATAAGATTGTTAATTTCAGCTTCATCATCACCTGTAATAATTAAATCAGCAACATATATTAGTATGTAGATAGATGATGTATTGCTGATTTTAGTAAACAATGAATTATCTATTTTGATGGACTGATAACCCATATTAGCTAATGTTGTTTTTAGGCTATCAAACCAAACTCTTGGTACTTGCTAAAGGTCATATATTGCCTTTTTTGGCTGCACACATAATTGTTGTTTTGCTTCTAACCCTGTAGTTGTTCCATATAAATCTCTTCCTATAAAATACCATTTAGAAAGGCATTATTAACATCTAATTTCCTATACTCCAATTTTTTCATAAAGCAATAGTAAGAACAAGTCTAATAGTAGTTGGTTTGACCACTGGAGAAAATTTTCATTGAAATCAAACTCATATTACTGACTGTATCCCTAAGCAACTAGTCTTACTTTGTATCTACTAACTGTTCCATCTGGAATTTTTTAGCCTGTAAGCGTATTTGCAACCTACCATAATTTTGTTATCTCATGGACACACTAGATCCCATGTTTTATTTCTTATGAGAGCATTATACTCCTCATCCATAGCAGCTTTTTATTTTTTATTCTTTGCAGCTTGTTCAAAGGTTTCAGGTTCTTCAGAAATCAAGATTGCTGTGTATGTCTTTGGTTTGAAATTCCACCCTTAGCCCTTGTGATCATGGCATGTATTGATCTCACTTGTGGCTCAGCATTGGATGATTTTTAAATATGGCTTGATCGGTATTATTTTCTTAATGACTTTCTTGAATGTCTAAGTTTTCTTCTTCAACCTTTTATGTTTGACTTGTTGAATGTGCAGGTGGTTGATTGAAATGATTGGAAAGTTATGATTCATGACTTGGTTTATTAGACATAGTGGTTGTGAATCTGGAACACCTACAATCCTTTCAGTCTTCTCTTCATTCCATGCGTCAAAATATATAGGTAATTCTAGAATTGGCATCTTTGGGTTTTATACCTTACCGGTAGTCTTTGTATCTGTTCTATTAAAAGGAAATACATGCTCATTAAACAAAACATGTATACTAATAAAAAATTTCCCATTATCATATAAACTCATATATTCTTTCTGCTTTATTCCATATTCTTGAAAGGTACATGGCTTAGACCTGAAATTTAATCTGTTAGTATTATATGGCCTTACACAAGAGAAACATAGACATCCAAAGGTCCTTAAACATTGATAATCTAATTTAATACCATATAACTTCTCTATTGGATTTATTCCTTTTAGCACCTTTGTTGGTAGCCTATTAATTAAGTACACTATAGTGTTAAATCAATTAAGCCAAAATTTAAATGACAGAGATGCCTGTGCATGTAAAGTAAGACCTAACTCAACTATATGTCTATGTTTCCTTTCAACTAAGGCATTTTTTTCAGATGTGTAAAGGCATGTAATTCTATGAACTATTCCCATCTCATGAAAGAAAATACTAAGTATCTATTACCCAGTGCCTCCATCTGTCTGCATAATCTTAACCTGTGAACCAATTTTCTTTTTAGTCATGGTTTTAAAGCGCATTACTACATTATATGCTTTTGATTTTGCTTTCAAAAAGTAAATCCAAGTATACCTAGAATATGCATCAACAAATGATATACATCATCCATAACCACAATTATAACATGTAAGTGCTGGACACCAAAGATCTGTAGCAACTAATTCTAATGGTTATGTGTATTTAGACAGTGAGTCGTTAAACGCTAACTTATGATTTTACCTATCTGGCAGTAAGGGCAAACATATGGTTGAGAAATATTATCAAAAGTAATTCTATTTTTAGTGCGTACTTGCTTTATGACTTTAGCACTCGGAGGACTAATTTTGTAGTGCCAAAAGTCAAATACATTTTTGTTTTCTTCTATTTGAGTTGCTTCAGATAGATACAACATTTTTGTCCTTTTACAGAATTGTTGCAGTTGATAAGGTTAAACTTGTATAACCCTTTGACTCATCATCCTGTAAATGAATGTCTCTAGTTATTATGTCTATAATCAAACAATACTTAGGATAAAATTCAATTAAACATTATTATCATAAATTGAGATCATAAGATTTTTTTTATCCTAGGCACTCTTACTAAATTATTTAGAAATAATTGTCTTGCACCTTTAATACTGCATTTCCTGTATGAGCGATCTTAATAAACTCAGCATTTCTCATGCATATTGACTGTTTACCTCTGTACTCTTTATTCCCAAGATTTAAGTTGTCAAGATTGTTCTTATGTGATTAGTTGCTCCCGAATCCGGATATCAACTTTCATCTTTAATATGTTTAGGTCTTGCAGTCTCATTTAGATTATGATTTTTGTTGTTGTTTGACTGAGCATTTGTGCTATGTTGTATTTGAGCCACATTAGCACAGGGGTTAGCACTTCTTTGATTGCTTATGTTCTGATTGGACACATAGTTTTAAATCTGAAATAGCACTTCACTGCAGTATGACCAACTTTCCCACATATCTGACACTCTTGTCTATTATTGTTATTCCATCTGCCTCTGCCACTTGAACTATCTTAATATCCACCTCTTTGAGATGACCGATCTATTTTTTTGCAGTTCTGACTTTTTTTATAAGTAGTAGTATAGTTAATTGATAGACCTGAACCTTGTGGTCTTTTGTGATCAATTCTTACTTCAAGTGCAAGCAAGATTGCACGAAAATATTGAATTGAAGGTATGGTTTTTTTAAAGATATAATTGATACTACCGCTTCATATTCCTCACTAAGTTCATTTAGAATAGTTAGGATTTTTTTAGTTTCAGAAACTTTACGACCTGCTATACATTTAACAGATCACATGTTGCTTTGATTTTAGATGGACATTCTCTCATGGTTTGATTATCTTTTCTGGTATTTTGTAATTGTCTTTTATAATGCATAGCTTTGACAGTGTGTATTGAATACTCTTTCAATTGTCATCTGGATTTCGTTTGTAGATTTGCTCCCAATCACTTGTGAAAACATATCAGTGCTTATGGATAATAGTAACCAAGAACTTAGAAGACTGTCCTGCCTCTGATGTTTTATGTATTATTGATTTCTTATCATTCTGTTTTCTTGATCAGTAATATACTTTGGTGGGATTGGGAAAGTGCCAAAAACAAAGTTCTCAAGGCCATATCCTCGAATTGCAGTTTCGATATGGAGTTTCCATAGAAGATAGTTATCTTCCTCAAGACGAGCAGTGATCAACTGACTTTGTGGGATGATCATTATTTTGATCAACTTTTCAGTTTTCTCTGTCAACTGTTGCTGGGAATTTTCTATGTTTTCAGAAGTTGCTGAGTTTCCATCTTCAGCCATGATGAATCAATATAAGGACAAGAAAGAAATTGAAGATTCAGATCAAACAGGTGCAAGATTGCTTCAATTAGCAGGATGATCAGGTCAGATGCAGCTAGACCCAAATGATGAAACTGATTTGATGGTTTCCTGTTGAAGCACATACCTCAAATCGAGATCGCCGCTACGCCTTGAGTCGCGCTACCCTAGGTCGCGACGAAGAGGCCCAAATCGCTCCAGTAGGTCAAAGCTCTACCCTATGTCGCTCCGCCTTGAGTCGCGCTGCCCTAGGACGTAAGTCGCTCCTCCTCCTCCTTAGGTCGCGATTCCTTAAGTCGCAGAGAAACCCAGTAGGTCGCGAACGACCTTACTATGTCGCGAAGTCCTTCCTGGATTTTAGGTTGCGAGCTTCCATTCCTCATTATGTCGCGAACGACCTAAGCCAAATTCTAGAAGAACGAGAATGACATTACCTTAAGTCGTTTCCAGATAAATCGCGAGTGACATTACTTAAGTCGCGGAATCGCCAGTAGGTCGCTGAAGTCTGAAGTTAGGTCGCTTTACCTATGTTTTTAAGTCGTTTGTTTGTTTTTTTAAGTCGTGTGAAGTGTTGTAACATGTGTTGAGTTGTAAGCTCCTATAAATAGGGGTGGATGGTCATTTGTAAGGGTTGCTGAATTTTGAATAAAATTTGGTTTGTGCTTTGTGCCTCCATTAAAATTGGTAGTTGAGTGTAATCTCATATCTCCACCTTCGGTATTCGAGTGCACTCGAATCAACGATCGTTGAAGCCAATTCACGGTATCAAGTGCGCTTGATCAACGTTTGAAGAATTGTAGATCTTCTCTCACGGTATCGTGCGCGATCAACGTGTCGAAGATAGCTTAAATTCGATATCTTTTGGAGATCTATGACTTTGGGCATTTGGTATCTTTCAATCCATCGATTTATATTGCTTCATCTAATCGTTCTTCGATTAGTTTGACACGAAATCTTCATTTCGTCGTCAATCGTTTATTTCCGCTTCGTCATTTCCTTATGAGGCAATTGATTTCTTACTGCTTTTGATTGCTTGTTTCGCTTCTGGTTTTGATTTTCTGAATTTTATTGTCGAGAATTTGCTTATTTCAAGAAAAAGAAAACCTGTTATAGCTAAGAATTCGAATGTATTCTTTGGTAGGGTGTCGTTTTCTAGGGCAGATTCACTAATAAGCTTAAACGACGAGGATAATTCTGATGGGTTATCTGAGTATCAAGTATTGACACTTTATTTAATGATATCTTATATTCGAATTTCCTAATGCAATAAAATGTTTTGATTTCCTTCAATGAAATATTTGATTTTCTATTAAGCTTTATGAGGCTCCAATACCAAAAAAGATTTTATGATTATATGCTTTCACGTATAGGTTTAATCAAATTGTTATTTAAGAAAACTGAAGCAAAGAAAGATTATATTGATGTAAAATGACATTCAAATACATTCTGATTACATGAGATTGCTATTTATATACAATGCAAGTTTATTTCATTTTGGGCCGAGATAAGGCCTGCTTATATATTGCTTGACCCGCTTTGCACTTGAGACGATATACTTGTACGTATCACCCGCATCCTTTCATACTTTATTTCTATCTGTCTTGAATAGGCAGTTCTGGAGGTAAGTTCACATTCTCCAACAATAAGAGATCTTCATTTGTCGGGACATCATATGAAGAGTGCGAATATACTATAACATGCTAAACACAATATAAGTAGATAGTCGTGCGATGGAACACAAAACCTGTTGAAAACTCAATGTGCACTAACATGGAGTGGTGAGGCAAAGATAAATCTAAAGCTAAAGTTGGAGAATAGAGATTGCTAAACCACATGCAATGTCAAGGCTAAGTAGAATGATCGAACAAAGTCTCTCTGGAGAATGGTGCTCGAAAAAGTCTCCCTGGAAATGGTTGAATATTAATATAAGCAAGCTGCGTGAAACATTCTTGACTCCACTGAACTAGAGCGGGACTATGAATTGAAGAGTGGCTGAAACTAATGATCCATGCAGATTGCATCTGAACTGAACTGAATGGGTAAAGTGCGTTAGTTGTAACTGCATCTGAACTGAATGGATGAAGCTTGATTTGAAATGAATGTGAACCAAGTTGAGTTGAACTAAATGGGACTACATTGTTGTAGTAAAGCAAATGGAACTGAACTTTACGTCGACTTTTGTGGCTCCTTGGCCTAGTACCCATGCTATCGAAGAGAGTCAATTGTCCGATAACATGGAATAAAGGACTCCCTTGGTATAAGTATAACATGGATATTTTTTAACTTTAATTATACTTGCCAATGGGCAGTTTTCGGCTCGGGTATCTTAAAACTCAAATCCAAGCCCGGTAAAAATAATCAACATCTAAGTCCGGCCAGAGCACGTTGGGTATTTCAAACTAGTACCCAAGCCAGAACCATCAGGCTTTTCAAATCTGTCAGGTAATACCCGTATACCTAGCCTAAAATATTTATGTTAAAACATACCCTAAAATTACAATTCGTATAAAATTTATAAACAAATTATTATTAACATACAAATTGGGAGGTGACATATTCAAATTTACAATTATATTATGCAAAAACATCTATATGCAAACAAACAAAATGGTAAAAAAAATAACATATATACTCGTGTTTAGAAACTACAGAAAACAAATAATCGAATTGGACCCAAATCGTCCCGGTTTTTGACTAAACTGAAACCAAACATAGTAGTAACCCGGTCGAGCCTGGGCCATGCCTAGGTAGTTGGAGTCAAAATCCCACACCCACATTTTTAGGACAGATTCAGACCAAACCCCATCAAGTTTTAATACAATAATACGTCTCAATATATAATATGTATCTCGTTTTGGCACAAAATAGCGTACATAATAATTTCAAAGACTTGATAATTCAAAATTAGTAACATATATAGAAACATCCCAAAAATATACATCAACAAAAGTGATCAAAATATAATATATGCGTGTCTACATACATACCACACACACATTTGTGTGCGTGTCAATGTACCTGGACATCTCAAAAATATATAAACATATGACCGTCAGCCCAAAATTGACACACGCACATACATATACGGTGTACCACCATCGTCCTCTACTCCATCCTCAAAACGTATCTTAATGTAGTCACATGGAAAAAGCAATATACTCCGTAAACAATCTTAGTCTAACCTGAGGTTTTAAACAAATAACACACCCCATGTCAAACAAAAAACAAGCTGTGAGTGTAACAGTGCACAATAATATAAAAGTGTCAATGTTAGGTGTACGTTATATATATATATATATATGTGTGTGTGTGTGTGTGTGTGTGTATGTATGTATGTATGTATCACAAACTCTCCATAATATAACATAGTGATTTGTTACATCTCGTAATTCTAACTTAATAATAAATTGCAATTAATCATTTAATTAAAGATGAACGCATTAGGACCCAAGACTATTTCATTGGCTTCGTAATGACATTTATATATGAAATACATATTAAGTTTGTTAAAATGAGATAATATTTGTAAAATCGAAGAAAAGAGAAGTAGAGGCAAACATGTCTTTTGACCAGAATTGTGTTACACAAACCTGAAATGAACTCCTCTCCCCTTCATCTCTTCATTCTTCTTCCTCTTCATTTTTTAATCAAAAAGAAATCAAGGGTTTCAAAATATAAATCATTTTAACCTTTGATTTCTTTAACAAAAAATTCCAAATAAAACATCTAAATTCAAGTTAGAAGGTTCTCTACAAATCCATACCGACGCATTTGAATTTTTATGAAGATTAGAGCAGGGTCTCGGCAATCATAAAGGAGCTTCATCTTAGGTTTCTTGAAGCTTATATTTCGTTGCTATCTTGTGGTCATTTAATATGAAAAAATCTTGATTTAATGCTAGTATTGATTAGGGTTGCATTAATGAACTTGACTAGGGATTTTATAGATGAGAATCTCATTTAAATGACTGTTTTAACGTATAAACTCTATAAATTGATGTGTTAAGAATTGGTCAAAATTGAACGGTAGTTGATACAAATGTCTAGTTTAATTGTTGATTGAATTGTTGGAAGCAATAACAAGATTGTATTAAATGGTAGTTGAAGTTATCATTGAATGATAGAAAATGGAGTTAGAATGGTAGTTCGAGTTGTTAAACTCATGTGTTTTATATAACGTTTGAGTTCTAGAACGAAATTTTGAATTATATCTAGTCGTGTTTGTAGTGCAAAATGTAGGCAAGGATTTATCATCAATATGCAGAAATGTTTAGCCAGAATATAGTTTTGTCCTTTTGAATACTAATGGAATTTCTAAATCAATTTTGTTATCATACAAGATCAAACAACAAAAAGAAAATAAGATAGAAGATTTAACGTGGTTCATATTTGAATTCTACGTCCATGGAGACTCAATATTCATTTCATTTCAGTCAGAGATTACAAGCCAAATCAATTATTAGAGAGTTACAACATATGGAGACTCTCTCTAATCAATAACCCAATTGAAGAATTATAATTTAGAGCACTCAAAATAGATGATAAGTTCAGGAAATTTTTGGTGAAAGATAATCCCGCATTTTCATTCAAACTCCTAGAATATATAACCTAATATACAATCAGTCATTCCAGGAAATATATCCTTATCAATCTCCTAAAATATATAACCAAATATACAATTAGTCATTCCAAGAAATATATCCTTATCAATCTCCTAAAATATATAACCAGATATACAACCAGTCATTCCGGGAAATATATCCTAATATAACCCACCATATCAAATATATCCTATTGCTCCCCCTCAATTTGGAGCATGCAAATCACAAATGCCCAAATTGCGTAATAAATAACCAAACCGCTGATGACCAAGGGCTTTAGTCAAAACATTAGCTAATTAATGACCAGTAGGTACATATGAAGCAGTAATATTTCCACCCTGCAACTCATCACGAACAAAGTGACAATCAACTTCAGTATGCTTGGTGTGGTCATGAAACACCAGGTTCTTTGCAATATGCATAGCAGATTGACTATCACAAAACAGCCACATGGGCTAGGAATGAATGACACCAAGAGAACGCAACAATGATTTTATCCACTTAAGTTCACAAGTCGCAATGGCCATAAAACGGTATTCTACCTCCGCAATGAGAAATAATCGGTTGCTTCTTAATTTTTCAGGAAACACGAGAGCGACCAAGAAGCACAAAATAACTAGACACCGAACGACGTATCAAAGGACAAGCTACCTAATCACTATTAAAATAAGCTGTCAACTGCATATCACTAGGACGAAGGCAAATACCTTGATCAGGTTGAATTTTAATATATTGCAAGACGCGGATGGTAGCATCCCAATGTGCGACCTGAGGATTACTCAAAAACTGAGCAAGAGTATGAATGGAATAACTCAACTCAGGTGGAGTAACAGAAAGATACACCAAGTGTCCCGCCAAACACCTATATTGCTCCAGATGCTCATAAGGACATTGGTCGCATAAGCCAACTGATGATTCTGTTCCATTGGTGTATCAACAGGTTTACAACCAAACATACCTGTCTCCGTCAATATATCCAAAGCATACTCCCGTTGAGAAAGAAACAAACCCTCATCACCACAGGCTACTTCAATCTGAAGAAAATATTTCAACACACCAAGATACTTCATATGAAAACACTTACTCAAGTATTGCTTGAACCTCAAGATCACATCATATGAGTATCCTGCAATAATCAAATCATCCACATAAACTAGTACATGTAGAGAAACCTCGTACTACTGCTAACTAAATAATGAATAATCAGCATAGGGTTGTGTAAAACCAAATTTCTGCAAAGCACTAGATAACTTAGCAAACCACTGCCGAGGACCTTGACATAAATCATACAATGACTTGCGTAACCGACACACTTTCCCAAGAGTAGGAATGCTATAACCTGGGGGAAGCTGCATATAGACCTCTTCCTCCAAACCACCAAGAAGAAAAGCATTACATACATCCATTTGATGCAATACCCAATTACGAGCAATAGCAACAGTAAGAAAAATACGAACAGTGCCCATCTTAGCAACTTGAGCGAAAGTTTTATTATAATCAATACCAGCAATCTGCCAGTTTCCATACACAACCAAACGTCCCTTAAGACGCTCAACATCACCATTAGCACGTCACTTTATTTTATACACCCAACCACTACCAATAGCCTTCTTACCAGGTGGCAAATCATCTAATGTCCACATGCCATTCCGTTCAAGTGCATCAATCTCCTCTTTCATTGCCTGACACCAACTTGCATCCTGAACAGCCTCTTTAAAGGAAGTAAGCTCTTTTTGAGATGTAATTGCTGAAAAAAAAGCTTATGTCTCATAGAAAATTTATCATAATTCACATAACAAGCTATACTAAGAGGTTTACTTGAGGAACGAGATGGAGTATGTGACGCCCCACCTCTATACTCACGCTAGCCAAGGACACTATGGGGTAATGCCGTCAACTAGAACGAAGAATAAGGCTGTTGAGGAGCGACCATCCATGTAATTGCTTTGTGTGAGTACCGATATGTCAGATAGTATAACATGCATTTAATTTCAAGAGGAAATCCGACACATCGATACAAACTCAAAGCTACTTCACAGTGGCTATGTCGTCTTCGGAAACAAATATAGAAACAAACATAACATAAATCAGTCACAGATGTATCTCCAAGCGGAAACAGATATGATATGACACATAGAAGCGTTTATCAGAGTAGTGGTCAGACAAGATCCACAATATCACAAAAGAATAGATATAAGTGCTAGAAGAAAGAATAAGTATACTTCAAGGGGTCTCTATCTCGAATGTATAAAACAAAAACTACTAATCTAAAGTAGTTAGCCAAAAATCAGGCGACATCCCTTGAAAAGAATAGAAGCACCTGTAATAACTCGGTCTGACCCGAGTACTATTTAATTAGAAAATAATAAACGGACCAGTCTAGCTATAAATATCAGATAAAAATGAGATAGAATGAGGGATATGGCAGAAACGTATGATAACAGTAATGCCATACTACGACAAGTATACATTAAATAACAACAAAAATCATACAATATCTCAAGAAATCTAAAACGGTTTTATAAATGAGTTTGATATTGAAAATAGAGTTGTAATCATCTTTGTAAAGGAGTTTGAAATCTCAAGAAATCTCGAAGCACTAAAAAGAATGTCATATTCTTTATTTTATTCACCAAACCACAAATATTGACAAACATTTCAATGTCAATCGTAAAAATTGGTGAAATACAAATTCGACAATGCACAAATATTAATAAAACTTAACAATGTAAATCACTAAAATTGGTGAAACACAAATTCAAGAAATCTCAATTAGAAATCCAAAAATCACAAAAAGGGGAGGCCTATCACAAAACGGGAGCATGAAACCAACACGTGCATCACAAAACGGAACGCTATTCCATGGTCGCTAACCATCAATTTTGAGCCCAAGCTCCACAAAATGGCCAGAAGACCTTTGAGCCGTAGCTCCATAAAACGGTACGAAGACCTTTGAGTCGAAGCTCCACAAAACGGTTCGAAGACCATGGGTCGCTACCCCATAAAATTGAGCGAAGCTCCACAGAAATGGGGTTTAGTCTCCCTCGTAGACAAAGGGACATCGCACATTGCTAGTCTAAATCACAAAATGATCATCATCGATCATCAAGAAGGGTCAATTGTACTAAGCTAGTAAATAGATGAGTTTAGCTTCATTGCCCATAACCACTGGCTTAACTTGAATATTTATGAACAAACTGTAAATCACCACTCAAAAGTTGTCACAAGAGTTCCAATCGAACGAGTCTAAGAACTAATCGAAAAAGTAAATGCAAACGTTTCATTCCACTTGTTTTGCTAAGTCTTTTAATTGGATTTCTCGAACAAATGAGGTAAAGGTTTGTATATACTAATAGGTTGGAAAATGGTTTTATAAACGAGCTTTATATTAAATATAGTGTTGAAATCATTTTGATGAAAGAGTTTTAATATTTACTACTAGTATAGAAACCTTTGTATTTAGAAGTGACAAATCATAAAAATGATTACAGAAATAATCAATCACCAAAGATTCACATTCGAAGGCGTGAATCAAAGCCATTAAAATCGATATCGAATCCATCAAATGGATATTCTAAAAAATTCTGAAAAGAAGCCATCAAAGTCAATAATAAATGATAACAAGCAATCGGATAATCACGAATCGATAAAAATTGGAATCTCAAGCAAAATAGGCTAAATAGGCAAAATAGACTGAATACAAGCAGGTCAGTCGACTGGCACTCTGAGAACAGTCGACTAGCCAATGCCTGGAAAAACTCTCGGGTTCCAGGTCAGTCGACTGGACTCAGAGGGTTAGTCGACTGGTGCTTGTTTTCCAGCATTTCCAGCCTATTTAAATGAAGAACTCATCGACTGGAAAAAGATTTGAAAAATTTTAAATTGCTTTTTTACATCCATAATCAATAAATTCAAAGAAGAACTCATCGAGATATTGGCTGAATACTCGATTCATAAGATGGATGAAATAAGCTCGATGGTTCGTCAACCAAATGGAATAACAAGCCATTCATAAGAATTATAATGAGTGCGGAATGTGGTTAGTGGAATGCTATCGTCCGCAACTCATAGCTAATGAAAATTGGTGGCAAAGTCGAACTGAAAAGGCCTTAACACCACTCAAAAGATTTTCTTAGGTGATAATCCTAAGACAAACTCAAAAATACCGAAAAATTCACAAACTACTTGAATGAGAGAAATAACATTTTCTTCAACAAGTGGATCTAGAAAATAAAATGATGCCACCAAATTGGAATCAAAATCATTTAGAAAAAATAGAAATCTGCTTAACACATTAAAAATGTCGAAGATGGATAGTCCACACGGGACATAGGATATGGTTTCATAATGATTAAGCCAATCCTTTCACAAAAATCGATTCTTAAGCCTAAATTACGCATAACATGCAAATCGGCCCGGAAAGAATAATCACATAAAATAATTTCGACATCTTTTCGAAGCAAACTGAGCATTGCGGATCCACTATTCGGATAGCAATTCTCAGCGAAGCCATCAAGCCCAAAAATATTTAAAGAAAAGAAATCAACAAGTTCTTTTGATATAAAAATAATGAGATGAACCCAAATCAATAAGAACTCGAATCGGATAATCACACAACAAATGTCATCAAGGACTGAATGAGAAATACCTTGACCAGAAGAAGTGCTACTAGGCATTTGCACAACCTTAAGCCTTCCCTCCCTCTTGCTTGAAAGTTTGGGACATGAAGATAAAACATGGCCCGCACTCTTGCAATAACGACAAAAGAGAGGTTTCAGACACTTATTAGCATAATGGTCCGTGGAAGCACAATTGTAGCATTCTCCACGACTAGGGATTAGAGTCTTTGCTACCGAAGTTTCCTGTCTCCCTTTCTTGTAGGGATTAGAGATTTTGAACTTAATATTCCTCTTCTTGTTGTTATTAAGACCTTCGTTGGAACCTCCAACACCACTATCACTTCCTTTATCGGACTCTTCAAGTCGAAGAGTGATACCTACAAGCTGATCGAAAGGAACTTACAGTTTCAGAGGTAAAACCTTTGTGGGGTTCTTACTCAAAGCAGAGGTAAACCTTTGATTCTTTACTAGATCCAAAAGTTGCTGGGCAGACATAAATACTCCATCCTAGGGAGAAGCACTAGATTGACCAATGGTAGGAATGCCGGAACTAACCATCTTTTCTTCTTTAAGAAAGAAAGAAAGAAGAGGAAAAAGGTTATTCACAAAATGAATGTCAAACAATCATGATTGATAAAACAAGGCATCACAAAGAAAATAGGATAGAACGGGTCCAATGACTCGAATAAATCCCTAAGGCACGACTCCTAAGATGGACTTAGGATGATGATCCTTGTTAGATTATTCTACATTGTTTCAAAGTTTGGCTATGATACCAAGCTGTAACGCTCCACCTCTATACTCACGCTAGCCAAGGACACTACGGGGTAATGCGGTCAACTAACACGAAGAATAAGGCTGTTGAGGTGCGACCATATGTGTAATTGCTTTGTATTAGCACCGATATGTCAGATAGTATAACATGCATTTAATTTCAAGAGGAAATCCGACACATCGATACAAACTTAAAGATACTTCACAGTGGCTATGTGGTCTTCGGAAATAAATATAGAAATAAACATAACATAAATAAGTCACAGATGTTATATCTCAAAGGCGGAAACAGATATGAATATGACACATAGAAGTGTTCATCAGAGTAGTGGTCAGACAAGATCCACAATATCACAAAAGAATAGATATAAGTGCTAGACAAAAGAATAAGTATACATCAAGGGGTCTCTATCTCGAATGTATAAAACAAAAACTACTAATCTAAAGTAGTTGGCCAAAAATCAGGCGACAGCCTTGATAAGAAGTCATGTAGAAGCACCTGTAATAACTCGGTCTGACCCAAGTATTATTTAATAAGAAAATAATAAAGGGATCAGTCTAGCTATAAATATCAGATAAAAATGAGATAGAATGAGGGATATGACAGAAACGTATGATAACAGTAATGCCATACTGCAACAAGTATATATTAAATAACAACAAAAATCATACAATATCTCAAGAAATCTAAAACGGTTTTATAAATGAGTTTGATATTGAAAATAGAGTTGTAACCATCTTTGTAAAGGAGTTTGAAATCTCAAGAAATCTCGAAGCACTAAAAAGAATGTCATATTCTTTATTTTATTCAGCAAACCACAAATATTGACAAACATATCAATGTCAATCGTAAAAGTTGATGAAATACAAATTCGCCAATGCACAAATATTGATAAAACTTAACAATGTAAATCACTAAAATTGACGAAACACAAATTCTAGAAATCATCAATTAGAAATCCAGAAATCACAAAAGGGGGAGGCCTATCACAAAACGGGAGCATGAAAACTCACCAACACGTGTATCACAAAACAGAACGCTACTCCATGGTCGCTAACCATCAATTTTGAGCCGAAGCACCACAAAATGGCCTGAAGACCTTTGAGCCGAAGCTCCATAAAATGGTCCAAAGACCTTTGAGCTGAAGCTCCACAAAATGGTCCGAAGGCCATGGGTCGCTACCCCACAAAATTGAGCCGAAGCTCCACAGAAACGGGGTTTAATCTCCCTCGCAAACAAAGAGACATCGCACAATGCTAGTCTAAATCACAAAATGATCATCATCGGTCATCAATAAGTGTCAATTACACTAAGCTAGTAAATAGTTGATTTTAGCTTCATGTCCCATAACCACTGGCTTAACTTAAATATTTACGAACAAAATCTAAATCTCACTCAAAAGTTGTCACAAGAGTTTCAATCGAATGAGTCTAAGAATTAACCGACAAAGTAAACGCAAGCGTTTCATTCCACTTGTTTTGCTAAGTCGTTTAATTGGATTTCTCGAACAAATGAGGTAAAGGTTTGTATATACCAATAGGTTGGAAAACAGTTTTATATACGAGATTTATATTGAAAATAGTGTTGAAATCGTTTTGATGAAAGAGTTTTAATATTTACTACTAGTATAGAAACCTTTGTATTTAGAAGTGACAAATCACAAAAATGATTGTAGAAACAATCAGTCAACAAAGATTCACATTCGAAGGCGTGAATCAAAGCCATAAAAACCGATATCGAATCCATCAAATGGATATTCCCAAAAATTCTGAAAAGAAGTCATCAAAGTCAATAATAAATGATAAAAAGGAATCGGATAATCACGAATCGATAAAAATTGGAATCTCAAGCAAAATAGGCTAAATCGGAAAATTTGACTGAATACAAGCAGGTCAATCGACTGGCACTCTAAGAACAGTCGACTGGCCAATGCCTGGAAAAACTCTCGGGTTCCAGGTCAGTCGACTGGACTCAGAGGGTCAGTCGACTGGTGCATGTTTTCCAGCATTTCCAGCCTATCTACATGAAGATCAAACATTAGACAATTCGCGACCAGACTTACAATGGGAGTTAGGGGTTTATGCCAATCGACAACCCAGCACTATAAGCTCTTTGATGCGTCACCAAAAACATGTTCAAACAATGAAGCTAGGATTTTTAAAGATTTGACTTCAAAACACCAAAAATTGGAACATTCATAAAACCAATTCAATCCAAAGCAAATGAACACGAAATAGAAGTTAGAAATTCATACCTAACAACAAAGATAGATATAGACATAGATGTGAGATAAAAATCTCACCTTTTACTCAAAAATAAGGTAGGGGAAGCTTGAAAATAAAGGAAGATCAACCACTCTTCAATCTCAACTCTAAAACCTTTCAATCTATGCTCATAAGAAAATATTTCCTAAGTTAAGGTTTAGAAATTTCTGAAAATGGAAGAGGGATTGAGATGGAGAAGATAGAGAAGATGCTTACCTAAGCTTCTCTTTGAATTTGGAGCTAAAACTTGGATTTGCAAATGAAGCTAGGGCTTAGGAATTTCCATTTCCAATCCCTTCCCCTATTATTCTAAAGCTTGAAGTGTTAGGAATTAATAAGAAGGAATGAAGAGGAGTGGAGTTGGGTTGATAAGTTGGGGTCAATGGGCTGAAACCCAGCCCTTAATAAAAATGCCGAAATTCCAGCTAACTCCAAACATATCGATGCTTATACTCAAAAAGGTTGCAAACAACATTTTGGTCTCAATAGAAGTGGTCTCAAGTCCTAATTCGACTGTTTGCAAAAGTAGCTTTTCGGACCTAAATCCGAGTAACGATGCTACATTTAAATAAAATATTTAAAGATACAATTGTAATTGTGGGTTGTTACAGAGTATGAGAAGCAGTACGGGGGTCTATCTTGCATATAATCGTGTTAGTAACATATCCTCGAAGAGGAGACGAGGGAAGCTTGATGCGGTGCTCACGACCAAGATTATCACCATTTGAATCAATGCTTGAATTCTCCCAGGACTCTACACCATCTAAATTAACTCTCTTACTCCCCCTCGACTCCACACCATCACACTCGTGCGTACATGGCTGTTGGGCGGCGTGCTCCACGGCTACCCCAGCGGACTGGGTTGCAGCCTGTTGCTCACTCATGCCACCTCTATCTTCAACTATCACATCCTCTATGATCTTGACATCTCGTGCATTACCCAAATCAAACATAACACCCAACTCATCATAACCATCAAACACACCATTCGTGGAATTCTTGGATAGAAACCGATTCAAACGCTCATTGTTGGAAGGTGGAAAAAGAATCATGGGTAGAAAAAGGAAAGACATGCCTAATAAATTTTACATCACGACTAATAAAATACACATGAGCATCTAAATCATACAAACGCCACCCTTTTTGATCCAAAGGATAACCGAAAAAGATACATCTCCTAGAAGGAGGGCCAAATTTATCCTTAACACGAGGCTGATTCGCAGCATAGAAAAAACACCCAAATACCTTTAAAGCAGATATACTAGGTAGACTCCCAAAAAACATTTCATAGGGAGTTTTACCATCCAAAACAGGAGTGGCAATCCAATTAATAAGGTGACAGACAGTTAAGACACACTCCCTTCAAAAATCAAAAGGTAAGTAAGCTTGAAAGCGCAGGGCACGAGCAACATTTAGAACATGTTTATGTTTTACTCTACCTTTTTGTTGGGGAGTATCGACATAAGAGGTTTGATGTAAGGTTCCTTGTTGAGCAAAAAAATCCTTTAAACATTTAAATTATTGTCCGTTATCACTACGCAAACCCTTCATTGGCCTATTAAACTGCGTTTTGACCATAGCAATGAAATTTTGCCAACCTCATATTTACCGACCATCAAATATATCCATGTAGCATGAGAAAAATCATCAACTATGGTCAAAAAATAATGAGCTCCACAACTAGAAGCAACACGATAAGGATCCCAAATATCACAATGTATTAAATCAAACAAATTAGTTGCTTTATTTGTACTTAATGGAAAAGAGTCACGAGGCTGTTTAGCGATAAAACAAACATCACATTGTCATCATAAAATTTATTCATACTACTACCACTTCCAATAGGTAATAAAGAACGGACCACTTTCATGGAAGGATGACCCAACCGTCTACGCCATAACTGAGCGGAGTCTGCAACCGTGGAGTTATTTGCTTGAATACTATGAGTTGGTCGGAAGAGATAGACCCCATTACACTGCTCCCCTGTGCCAATCAGGTTTCTCAAACTCCAGTCCTGAATAGTGCATAGCTTGTTAGTGAAAAATACAATAAATTTTTCTTTTTCAAGCAATTGAGACACAGACAACAAATTACAATTAAGGGTATGTACATATAAAACATTATCAAGAATTAAGTCATGGCTTAATTTAACACGGCCTTCTTTAGTGGCAGTGTTATGTTTTCCATTTGGAAAACCAACGGGTTCTGAAGAATTTTCTTTGATATCAACAAACAAGTCAAGATTACCCGACATATGGTTTGAAGCTCCTGCATCAATAATCCATTGGTCCGAAAATTTCTTACCATGCAACTTTAGAGTAGAAGACACGGCTGAGGAAGTCTTGAGAGCTGCGATGAGCTGCTGCACTTGCGCATCAGTGAGAGTGGGTAACGAAGCACGATCCACCGCACTGGTATAGCTCGAAGGGAATTGACCAGAGCTATCCATGGCAGCAGTAAGTGTGCCTCACCCTCGCCCACCTGGTCGACCACCACGGCTCCCTCCCCTGCCACCAGGTCCGTTGCCACCACGGCCACCAGAACCAGCCCACTCAGGCCACCCAATAAGCTTGAAACACTTCTCCTTCTCATGACCCTTTCGACCATAATGAGAGCACATACGTACATCTACGCCTTGCTGTCCCCTACTTTGTGCCACAACATCAACAACAAACCCAACCACATCACCACGTGACTCTTAGGCATCCGTGACAAATTGGTGCCGCTCCGCCGCAAGTACATTACCATGCGCATAAGCAAGAGTAGGCAAAGGATCAAGCTTCAGCAAACCCAACGCAACATCACCGTACTTTTTAGAATCAAGACCCATGAGAAATTGATGCAATTTTTCGTTCTCTAACAAAGTAATATACTCACTAGCAGCGGAACATGTACATGTAGGTAATTTAGTAGCACTAGCCAATTCTTCCCACAAGGTATGCAACTCACCATAATACTCAGCAATAGAATAACCACGTTGCTTACAGTCAGCAATTAAACTCTTCAATTCATAATACGAGGGCCATTACTAAGAGAGTATCTATCATGAAGATCATCCCATAAGGTCTTAGCTTTATCGGGCAAAGAAACAGTCTTACGAATGGAGACATCAATGGTATTATATATTCAAGCAACAAGCATTGAGTTAACTATTTCCCATTGATTATAATCGGGAGAAGTAGCAGTTGGTTGGGTGATACTACTATCAACAAACCCTAACTTATTTTAATCACGTAAATTATTTCTAAGAGAACACACCCACTCATCATAGTTATTCCCTTTCAACAAAATAGGCTAATTGTAGAACCAGTACCTTCGGAGGGATGTAAGTAATAAGGGGTAAATGGTTCATATCAAGATGACGATGATGGAGGTTTCTTGTCTTCACTCATCGCAAAATCAAATCTTGTCTATATCGTGAAAAAGAAAAAGAAAACCCGCTTGAAACACAAGCACACACCACAAATTCACAGCACACAAAACTAATTTTCTGGTATACGAACCATAAACCAGAAAAAGAGAAAGAAAAATATTTTTTTGTGCCTTTACTTAGAAGGCTCTGATACCATGATAAGTTTAGGAAATTTTTGAAGAAAGATAACCCAACATTTTCATACAAACTCCTAGAATATATAACCCAATATACAATCGGTCATTTCAGAAAATATATCCTGATCAATCTCCTAAAATATATAACCAAATATACAATTAGTCATTCCAGAAAATATATCATTATCAATCTCCTAAAATATATAATCAGATATACAACTAGTCATTTCAGGAAATATAATCTAATATAACCCGCCATATCAAATATATCATATTAATAGAAAACCTCCAAATTAAATGAGCTATGGTTTCCATTAATTACAATGATTGAAAACAAAATTCTCATATGATCTCTAACTAGAATAAAAGAGTTGTTGGGTCTCCGTGAACATATGATTCAAATTCGAACCACATTAAATCTTCGTGTCTTTTTCCTTTCTATTGTTTAATCTTGTATGATAACATAATTGATTTTGAAATTTCATTGATGTTCAAATAGACAAAACTAGATTATGGTTAATCGCTTCCGCATATTGGTGATAAATCCTTCCCTACATTTTTCAATACAGTTTGGCATCAGAGTGGATGGTTCGAGAGACCATTAAATGATACGAAAGTGACCGAAGCAAGGACTACTTACTACTTGAGGCTTGATCAAGAGAATGACTCGTCAAGGTGGAGATGTATGATTAAGCAGCCTTTCCCACTGTATAGAAGAGGACTCATGGGTATGTAGCTCGCTTCTCCTATGTTGAGGACTCATGATCTCCAAGATGACTTAAGTGGAAGTACTCGTTTTATGGTGGAGATTTGGTAACGCAGATAACTATGTAAAGAAGTGGAAGCAGACTGACTCAACTGCAAATCTTCTTCAATATGCTCCAAATGAAGGTTAGAGGAAATGCTCGCCAATGTGAAGGTTTGTTAGGTGTGGTTCTCATTGTGAGTGCATGGGTTGAACGATAAGTCCTACATCGCAAAAATATGGCGTATAACGTCGTATATATGTGGGATTGATCGTAAGTAACACTGAAAATTTCTTTTGTTACAAGTAAATGTTGCAAGACCATGTATCAGTCAGCTAGTCGTAGGGGAAAGACAAAGTTTTGTGGTCGAGATACGATATCTTACGCATTTGAAGTTTTGATATGCTTTGGATATGTGGTTCTTATTGCTTAATGAAAACAAGCACTTTTTTAGTCATTATTCATGAATAAATGGTCCTTGTTTTAAACAAAAGATATCTTACTCCCTCATATTATTAAATATGTAAAACCATTTCAGATTTTGTAATAACCCAGCATACAAAATCTCAAATCTTTGTCACTAAAGACTCAAGAAATAGGAAGGGATTGGCTTTCGTAGTGTGATTGAAGTCAATTATACACACACACACACACATATATATAGATATATATATATACATATATATGCATATGTATATATACATATATATACATACATATATATATATACCTATGCAGTTAAAGCGTTCGGCGGATTCAAAGCGGTGTAGGTGCAAAAAGTCATAGCGGGAATATGGCAAGGATATAGCGGGATATAGCGGATGACTCTAAAATAACATATAAAACTAGTACTTAATGTTTTTACAAATATATAAATGGTAGTTAAATGAAAAATTATCATTCAATTGAATTATAATAAATACATAAATAATTTTAAACAAAAAACATGTATGAATATGCTTTAAATAAATGTAAAACTGTTATATAACATAATTGATTTTAGTAGAATATTAGAGTATTTTCATTTCTGAAAATATATTAAAAATTAAATCAAATAAATTAGTTTCATAATTTTTATAATGTACAAATGCAATTTTTTAATTCATTTTATTAAAGAAGATATAACGGAAATAGAAAAATATAGCGGGAATAACGGAATATAGCGGAAATAGCGGGGATTAAAACAGAAAGACTATATTTTGGAGCTATATGAAAAAATCGTAGCGGTAGAAATCCGCTATGGGATATAGCGGGGTTATAACGGGGTAATAGCGGGGTATTAACTACACAAATACATACATACATATACATACATACATACATACATACATACATATATATACACACACACACAATCTCGAGCTATATTGTATCTTGGCGGTGAGTTCACACACCGATGCATGCATTCAATTGAACAGTAGGTAATGTTAAATATTGTCTTACGAAAGGACGACTCTATGATGTGAGCTATATTGTATCTTGGTGGTGAGTTCACACACCGATGCATGCATTCAATTGAACAGTAGGTAATGTTAAATATTGTCTTACGAAACGACGACTCTGTGATGTGAGCTATATTGTATCTTGGTGGTGAGTTCACACACCGATGCATGCATTCAATTGAACAGTAGGTAATGTTAAATATTGTAAATATTGTCTTACGAAACGACGACTCTGTGATGTGAGCTATATTGTATCTTGGTGGTGAGTTCACACACCGATGCATGCATTCAATTGAACAGTAGGTAATGTTAAATATTGTCTTACGAAACGACGACCCTGTGATGTGCTTTGGAGCAAACTACTTCTTTATCTCCGTCATTGTTGTCAATGTTTAAATTGTCAAAAGCTCATTGGATACTGAAAGGGATCTCCAACAAATAGGAACTATAAGGCTTATTATTTTTATTTTTCTCAAAATTTAAGAAATAGCGTTGAATAGGACAAACTATTCAGATTTGAATAGTACAAACTATTCAGATTATTTTAATACAGGTTCAGTCAAAAAACTAATGAATTGTTAGTAGTATATTTTGGTTCATGAATGAACTCCTGATATCTTGAAAGGAATATTTTTTATGGAAAAAGGATTAACTTTGTTGCAAAATTAGTAGAATAACAAATACTTGCTTGTTATATTTGGGATCATGGATAAGCTTTTGATATTTAATCTCATCAGGCAATAAATTAGCAAATTAGCTGATATTATGTGTGTGTGTATATAATTATAGGGCGACTCACATTTCTAAACAGCCTTTTCTATTTCTGCAAGTACTGTTCTCATTTTTTCAGTAGAATGGGACTTCTTAAATTGATATTTTTAACTATGTCACTAGCATTTCTTTGCTACACTACTGCCAGTTCTAATGGAGACCACAAGGTACCAAATAAGTCATCAGTGTCTTCTATTTATACATGCATTGGTTTATGACTGAATTAATTCTAATGAGATATGTATATTGATCTCGATTTTAGCTTACCGATAAGTGTTCCTCCACTGAAGACTGCGAGGCTGGATTAATCTGTTCTTCATGTTTGGCATCGTTATCAGGTTCCAAATGTGTAAGATCCACCGCAACTAACCTCTTCAAACTAACGGTAATTTTCCTGATTCTAAGGTTAAATTAGTACAAATATAAAGACATATATCTGATCTTGATATCATTTTCCAGAACGACTCATTACCTTACAACAAATACGCCTACCTGACTACTCATAATTCTTATGCAATTGAAGGCAAAACTTTGCATCCTGATGGAGAAAAACTACGCCTTACTTTCACCAACCAAGAGGATTCTGTTACAAGCCAGTTAAATGTAAGTTAAAGGCATATGATATGTTCTCTTTATATTCGATCAATGATTAAATTGGAAATTTGCAGAATGGAGTAAGAGCGTTAATGTTAGACACTTATGACTACAAAAATGATGTGTGGCTGTGCCATTCAATAGGAGGGGTATGCCGCAATGTAACTGCATTTGTGAGTTTTCAGTCTTGTACTTCAAAATATACATAAAATGCCTACATAAATGCAATCTTACTACTTACCTGTAAAAAAGCAGACACCGGCTATAAACACATTTAAGGAAATAGAGACATTTCTAGCAGCAAACCCTTCAGAAATAGTGACTATAATATTAGAAGATTATGTTCAAGCTCCAAACGGATTGACAAAGGTCTTTCATGCATCAGGCTTGTCAAAATACTGGTTTCCACTCTTAAGAATGCCTAAAAATGGAGAAGACTGGCCACCTGTAAGTGACATGATTGCTAAAAACCAACGCCTTGTTGTGTTCACATCTATGGAATCTAAAGAAGCAACTGAAGGAATTGCATATCAGTGGAACTACATGCTTGAAAACAAATGTAAGCACATGTAATGATCTATTTATCGAGGGTGGACTATTTAGTATTTAATTACACCAACTTATCCATTTACCAATGCCACTTAACATTTGATAAAATAAAACTTAATTCATAAACTCAAATTAAACTTAAAAAAGATTTAGAAGTGAACACGATCATTTATGCATAACCAAGCAACGTAGAAACAAAATGAAGTCTAACTCTAAAAATAATTGTTTTCAGTCCTATCAATCATTAATGGAAAACAAAATGAGTTGAACACAAATGAAAATATTTTATTAGTCTTAGAATATGAGTTGATAAAATAAGATAGCTAGATGGATTTAGAATATGCATATATATATAAATCAAAAATTTTATAATTCTGTTGATTTTCTAGGAAAATGATAATTATAATATATTATATTTGACTATATCATACTATTTTCAAATATGAAACAATGTCAAAAGTAGTAAAGAATGGATATTAATCAAAGTAGTACTGAAGATTTCTTCGTATGTTATGTCATTGCACCAAATTTGAGCTAGTACTTATTTTTTCTATATAAATTAGTCTTAGATAAGGTTACACAATTTAGAAAAAATAAAATAAAATGAAATGAAGACCTATATATAATTGAAGTCATAGTTGCAACCAAATTAGCATGGTTCATACGTACCAATGAAACATTAGATGGAAAAAAAAAATCGGTTGCGAAGAAATTGAACGGAGAAATTTTGATTTTGTTGTTTGATTAGAGCAAGATGAAGTCGAGTTATGATATTGAGAAAATAATAAAATTAAAAAAAAGTTGAGGCTGAGTGAATGAGTTAAATATTTGATTAGGGGAGAGGATAAATGAGCAAAAGCAAGTGTTTATGTTAGTCTAAATAGTATTACCTTTGTTAAACATACACACACATGCACGTACGTGCATGTGCATATGTATTGGTGCATGTTTACATGATTATTACAAGAGGGTTTATAAATATGCAGACGGAAATGATGGAATGATAAATGGAGTGTGCTCCCATCGCAGAGAATCTGCACCTCTTAATGCCAAGAGTAATTATTTGGTTTTAGTGAATTATTTTCCTACTGTACCGATTAAAGCGATGGCTTGTAAGCATAATTCGCAGCCATTACTCGACATGCTTCTTACTTGTTATCATGCTGCAAACAAACGATGGGCTAATTTTGTGGCAGTAGACTATTACAAGGTGATTTTTTTATTTTTTTTTCTTTTATTAAAGTTAATGCAAGTAACTATTTAAATAATATAATTATAAAGCAAGACTTGCATTGCAGAGGAGCTATGGAGGCGGTTCATTTAGGGCGACAGACATGTGTAATGGGAGATTATTATGTGGATGTGATGATGTTCATGTTTGCGGTGTAAGATTTTACTTCCTTTAAGCACTGTTTCATTTCATCCACCTTAAAACTTATCAAAGTTTTGGTTTGCAAATTGGTAGAAGTAAATGAAATTAACATAGTCAAGTTAATTTTCAAATTAAATTCTTAAAGTATATTTAGGTTTATATACAGCATCAGATCAAGGTTAAAACAAGAGCATGTCTATCTAAATTAGGTCAACAATGAATTCCAGTTTGCAATATTCAGGGCTGAGATTTTGTTAGTTATGTTGCTTAGTTTACTCTCTTTTTAAGTGATATGATTTGCTAAACAGATGCTTTTACTGTTGAGCATTCATAATTTTTTTCATGAAACGATATAACTATTTGACTGTGTGCAGGCTGGTGCTTCTAGAGCATGCACTCCACCATAAGAAATCAATTAATCGCACGTCGGTGGAAGACCTGATGTAATGATATCTTCAAAAGTTCTGTTGAAATCAGGAGAAGAACTTTTTGATAAACTTGTTGTATCGTATATGCATTTGTTTCCATAGAATATGAAAATAAATAATATGGCTATAATTTTGTACAGAACACAGCATATCCACTACAAATCATACAAAATTTACTGTTCAACATTTTGTGGTTTTTGATCAATTTGAAGAATTTTAGAGGTATTATACTGATATTCAGGTGTCCTTTGCCGTTGTATCACATAGAGTTTAAAAAAACAGTGCAAGAGTAAATGTGTATATACAGTGTCATACATATGTATGTATGTAGGCAGTATTCTACGTTGGTAGAGTCACGATTGGGGCAAAATTTGGGATTTCAAGAGTGACAACTCTCAATATTTTTACCAATACAAATGTTTACAAAAAACTCATCAGAAAAATAATTTTAATATCAAACAGTTTTAACATATTTGCAAAGGGATTTATTGAAGGGAACTTGGTTTTAGAAGTGGGGGCACCATTGGAAATGTGTTCCGTTGGAAAATGATCTTTACTGAGAGTGATGATTAGGGCTGCCAATTAGAACGAGAACTACAAAATAACCGAACCGATCCGAAAAGACCCGAACCCGAACCAAATGCGATAAATCTCGGGTCGGGTTCAGGTGATGAAAAATATAGTAAAGACGCAATCAAATCCGATCTGAATCGACCCGACCTGAAAAACCAGATCAAAAAATATTGAAATATATGCACTTTTAGTGCTATTATCTCACTAGACCCGATCCGAAGTCGGATCTTGATTTTTAAAATATATAGTTTGAACCCGACAAATCCCGACCCGCTTAAAACCAAGACCCTTCGTTTCGGATCCGGGTCTAATTGTCAGTCCTATGAATAATGTACTTGTTCCCTTTGGTAAAAACTATAAATATCGCTTCTCGGGATTGGACATCTTAGTCCATTGTTGATATGTCTCTTCTTGGGCTTGGACGTCTTAATCCATTATTTGATGAGACCGCTTCTTGGGCATGGACGTCCTAGTCTATTGTTTGATGAGTCACTTCTTGAGCTTGGACGTCTCAGTCCATTGTTGTCTGGTGTTTTTGGTTAGCCCATTCTCAAACTGGAACTAAGGACTTACTCAACCTCCCTGAAGGAGGTGCCTTAACCTGATCAGAGGCGTTGCCAAGAGCTTGTTGATGCTTTAACCTGGCCATAGTATGACGCAGATAAAGTCTTACACTCCTCCCTCCAGGAGGTGCCCTGCATGGCCATAGCGTAGCATGGACAGGGGCTTGCGGATGCTTTAATATGGCTATAACTTGGTACGGATAAGGCTTACACTCCTCCCTACAGAAGGTGCCCGGCTCTGTCCATAGCGTGGCATGGACAGAGGCTTGTCGATGCTTTATCCTGGCCATAGCGTAGCATGAATAAAGGCTTACACTCCTCCCTCTAGGAGATGCTCTGCCCTGCCCAATTCGGCGTGGACAAAGGCTTTGACCATTTTAGATAATGTAAAAATAAATGGAGCATTTCACTCCTATGTATATTCTCTTTAGTAAAGTAACTATTTATTGAACTCATTCAGTGCTTCTTTACAAACTCATTGATTTTGCATTGACCGAAAAAATTGATTATTATCTCTTCCAAGGCTCCGTACTGATTAGTTTTATGAGCATTCATCATGTGGTAATAGTAGTAGGATCCTTTTAGATTCCTTTCATATTTTGGTTTCTTCTTTTATGATGGCCAACAGTTGAGCTCATTTTTTGTTAGCAAATAGACATTTTCAATAAATGTTGTTAGATTGTATTCTTGAGGAAGTCTTGATTTGAAGATTTTTTTTCTTGAGAATGGCATTAGGTCTTTTGTTACTTGACTTTATAGCTTCACCTTCGTCGGTTGTTTTTCTTTTTAACACCCTTGGGAGTTCATGTGCTAGAAGTGTTTCAGTTGTAGCTTGTTGTCATTTGTAAGCAAAGGCGTTGTAATCTGCCATTATACGTTTTTCGAAGATTGTGTCCTTGGTATAGTGTTGAATCTTTTTATCGTTTGGTCAAATAGGTTGCCACTTCCATTTGTCTTTTCTCCTTAGGCAAAGATTGGGGTATGACCAATATGGAAAGGGTTTAAGCTCCATTTTTCTGGATCATATGATTCTTCTCTTTTCTTCTTCATAATCCTTAGAGCTTCCAATTTTAGCATTTTCTCTTCATATAGTTTGGAACCTTGAGTTGTTTTTGGAGAGAATCCCATTAAGTGTGGTTCTGAGAATCCTTGATCGGATCTTTTGATTCCGCTCGCCATGATGAATTAAGGACTTTAGTATTTTAACTTGAAATAACATTAGATTAGAGACAGTTGGTGTTGGATGTTTAATAGAGACGGAGGTTTGAGCCCTCCTTCTAGCGCCAAAATATTAATAAGAAAACTTATCGACACCCCAAAGTAGAGTTTAAGAAAAGGTCAATCCCTTTTTACCTCTCTTGATTAAGATGAGGAAGATAGGATGTAGGTATTCCGTTTGATTCAACCTTTCGAATAGGTCTCTTTGGTGAAAACTTTTCTTATTGACCATTCGACCCAGTCGAAACACTTAAATTCCATTTCTTTTAGACTTTCGAATCAATTGAAGTAGTTTGGTTGTTCCTTTGAAATAGTTGTGTAATGTTAGAGGAATGGCCTTAAGGATCACAACACCAAAAAGACCATTTTGTAACACTTACTTGTTTCTAATTTGTAACGGTTATTAGTGTGATAAACTTCTAATGCATATTTTCATTAGGCATTATTTAAAACGGTTATTACCGTGATAACATCTGGTAATGTTGTAAATAGATGGAATTAAAATGGATAGGATTGTGATTTATCATTTATTTCACTTTATCTCACTCCTCATGCTTCATCGTTATTCTATTTCGCTATTTTCTGCCCTCTTTCAATCTAGGGTTACCGCCTCCTCCACCTTGTCCTACTACCACCTCGGCCTTATGCAGGTAATTTTTTTTCGTTCTTTTATTATCTTAAATAATTGATTTTCAGATTGCTGTTCAAATTTTGATTCGATAAATTTTATTTACGTACATTTCATTTCATTTAGTTGTTCTCTTGTAGTGCTATGAAATTGAACCCATTGGTTTGTTGACTACTCTCATATTGTTCTCAATTGGGTTATCTACAATATCACTTGTAGTTTCAACTAAATCCTCATTGATTATCCTAAGATAATAGGTATTATTCTCAGTTTTGTCTTTTTTGCCTGTTGAAATTGTATACTTAAGACATATGTTGGTATTACTTCGCAAATTGAAAGCAAAACTATAAAATACGTGAATCAAAAGGAATTTTTTTATAAGTAGCGGTTTTTTAGCTTTATATTTTGGGGATATAATGTTTTGCTTTATTTGAAAATAAATACATTGATTTGCATTGCTTTTCAGCGGTTGTTAAATTTGAAATAATTTCGAGTAACCTCTTACTAGTTTATTAGTGGATTTGAAACTAAAGAAAAATAAATTAAGTTTGAAACTGACAGAAAAAATAAATAAAGTTGAATTTCCCGGTTTGATTGTTTTAGCTCTATATTTCCAGGCTATAATTATCTGATTCATTTGCAGATCGACGTATTGATTTTCAAGTTTGATTGCAACCATTCCAATGCATATTTTATTTCCGTTTGACCATTTTCAAAATCTATGCATTATAAACAGTTTCAAATTGGTTTTCATAGATTTACAGTTAATGATGCAACCATATATAATTTGCTTTTTTCTTCAGTTTCAAATTTGATTAAGCAGTTAATGATTTGAAATCAATGCACATGAATGCATGGTTGTAATGTATGCAATTTCAAATCAAACTTATTAGCTATTTCTTCGGTTACAAACTTTTTATCCATGTATTTTCAAGTTTGAACCTCTATCTTTTTGTTGTCTACTAATAGTTAGCTTTTTCTTCGGTTTCAAACTTTGCAAAGTATTTGTTGCAGTTTAGGATGGCTATGGTAGTGGCTATAATGATGCAAAATAATTGGTGCAAAATATAGTTTAAGATGCAAAATATAGCATATGCTTATTACTATTTGAAATTGGTAAAACCACAATTTGGAAATTATTTAACAAAATGATATAAAAACGGTAAATTAATAACCAGCTCTTTTCTTTTTTACATTGAATGACTAATTAACCTTCATTAATATTGGGTTAAGGTTTTGACTCCATCAAGGTAAGTGTTTAGAGAATAGTGAGTTGTAATCAAGGACTTGAATTACTTAGAAATTTTGGTGTTTCGACTCGCTCGAAAGAGCCTTTCATTGAACACAAAACCTGGAAAATGCAGTTAAAGTCAGTAAAAGACCTTCCAACAATTATACAATCAGAAGTATTGAATCTTCCCTTTTATTAATCCAATAAAGGTTGTGCTAACCAATTATCCCCAATATGTTTTATAAATTAAGTTTTACAACTTTGCAAATTTAAAAAAAATACAAGTTTGGAATAAGCAAATTTGCATCCCTCAAAACAGACCCCTTTGATCTTATTATAGATGCAGGTTCGTACTTTTCGACTCAGTGCTTTCGACTTGGTCGAGAAATGGCTTCTGATACCTTCTGACTCCTCCGACACTTTCGCATCCCTCTGCAATGCTTTCGAATGGGTTCAAATTCCTTCGTCTTCGTCGAAAAGGATGGTTGCGTATTTTCTTCTTTATGTTGCTTTGTTGTCACAACGCACGAAAGTGGTAGCTTTTGACTCTGCCGATAGGCAGTTTCCAAGTGTTCCGAAGGTGTTGAAATGTTGATGGTTTCGACGCCGTTAGTACCTTCCGAACTTATGCTTGTGAATTGATGCGGAACCTTCATTGAATATTAGAGTTTCAACCGGTTCAAAAGGCTTGCTTTTGCTTTCGAAAGGATTGTTCCATCCAACGAATGTTTTTGGGTTGTTTGAGTGAAGACAAAACCTTTGGTTTCGAAAGGTTTGCACAAAGGGTTGTCATTCCTTGAGTTCGAAAAGTGTTGCTTTAACACAATCAAAAGGCCTTGATGCATGTGGAAGCACCTGCTACGAATGGGGATCTCTTGAAGCGAAAGGTTGCTCTCGACCTTTTCTACCCCTTCGAAAGGCTGTGATAATTCAAGTCTTTGGCTGTGCATCTCTTCAACTCTTTCGAAAGGTCCGTTGGAGCCTTTTCCTCTTGTTTTCTTTGTCTTTCACTCTATCAAGTTTCTACAAGATCAAAAGGATATTTGATAGTAAGAGATGTCATATAAGAATATGCATATCCTTGCATAGCTCTTGTCCTTTTTTACTACAAGTTATACTGTTACCAAAGTCCCTTGTCATGGTACCAAGTCTAGCTTGTATTTATCCAAAAACTATGTGACTACTTTATTCATTTCTCTCTACACTAAAGTTGTTACTATTTTCCCATACAGACAAAAAGCCAATAATATATTTATTAATAGTTGCCTTGAAAGCGCAAAATTCTGATCCGACCGTAAACTTCTGAAAATGCCCTTTACTCATATATAATTTAACGCTCATCTATATATGTTACCAAGTCCCTTAAAAATTTAATCTAACAAATAAACTCACTTCACAAAATCAGCACGTTCCTTCACAAATATTAATAAACAATAATATAACTTGAAAATAGGACCTTATAAAGAAAGTTTTTGGCAAATTCAAAACACTCAAATATTATCTAACCTTAATATTGCTTTAAAATAGGATACAACAAATGAAATTTCTTTATAAATTCTTTCTCTATTAACTAATAATAGAAATTTAAATTCAAATTACAAAAAAAATTAGATATTGGAACTTAGAAATAAAAATTCAAACAAATTAGGCGTAATTTCAACGCACAATACGACTAAATATTTCTTGAAATTATTTTTTGAAAGTTTTAAAACATATACAATTTGTAAAATAACTCACGCGCGAAGCGCGTGCCGTAACACTCGTTAATATTAAAAATCCTTGGTTTCACCATTGAACCATTGGTTTGAATATGCTTAACACCACTCTTATGCTAATAAACAAACAAATAATAAAGAGAGACGCCATTGACCAAGTTTCTATAGGCCTTGATATGTATGGATTTTAATGCAGATGACATCATTAATAGTCTTCCAGTTCTAAATGCATACGACATCAAGGTTACTAATGGATGATACGGGTTCAAGTATTATGAGATTGTTTTGTGGAAGCATCAGCTTTGATTGGATATACGTTTTATTTGACATTAGTTTTTATGATACTAATTATAATTATAATGCAAAGGATGGATCGTGGAATCAAATGTATCCAAACAAGTTAGATGATTAAAAATGTTACATGTGGGAAAGTGGAAATTTTTTAGTTTCAATGAAAGCAAGAGGAGTTTGTTTGAGTTGAAGTCCAAACTGTAGCTTTACCTTCAAGTAGCAGAGTTAGTACGTACGACATCCAAATTTGTTGTGGTTGTCAGACCCAGATGGTATCGGATTCGGTGGTGGAAGTTTATTACTGGTTTAGATTAGGGCTATTGCGGTTGAATCGTCCAATCGCTCAACCATACCAATCGTTCATGCGGTTACCATATACAATGGTAATTTTTACGGTACCTGTTGAAGAATTTGAAAACTATGGTTAACATACCAACCATACAAGACCGTTTTATCTAATATTTAACATTAAATTATAAAAATTAGTAATTTAAGTTAATGGAATGACTTTTACATTAATAATACGTTCCTTAATGAACCAATAACATGTTCATGCATATTGATTATTCTATAAGAAATAATTAAATTTGCAAAAAACAATTAGAATTATATTAAATTATCATCAACAATGCATATAATTGAAATATATGTACGACAAGCTTGAAAATTGAAAATACGACGGTTAACCATCATAGATGGTTGCGGTTATAGTTATAAAAATTTATAACAGTCAACAACGGTTATGGTTGGTGGTAATAATGATGGTTAACGCAACCGTAACACCTCAATTTTAGACACAAGTAGTTTCTCTAAAGCTGTGGCTATTTTGGAGAGAACGTTATTAGTCTTTGTGGCAGAGAATTATTTTTTAAGAGCACTGTGTTTCAAAGCATGGATAGACTTTTATTTAGAGTACAATAGCTTTTCATCACGTGAAGACAAACGAAGGGAGTTTTAATTTACAGTCCAACCTTTTATGGGTGCTAATTTTGGAGAGGAGAACTTTTTCTAGGAAGATGAGAATGTGAGTTGAAGGAGAAGAAAATTTTCTACTTTGATCCTTAGTTTCAAAATTTTACATTTGGGTTATTATTTTACACTGGAATATTAACATTACGTTGACTCTTCTATCATTCATCGATTTTACTATCGATGAAGAGTTGTTTCTATGAAAGCAAGAAGCACTATAGTTTCTGCTCCATCTGCTAAAGAATTGATGAGGAAGTTGGAGGTATATTTACATTTTAACTACAGTATCACTTTCATTTCTGAAAGATTATAACTTACATGTAAATTGTCTTTACAGAGCACTAAAGTACAGTGTTATTGATAAAATTCTGACTTAAAATCTTAAATATTTGCATACAAATATTTGTAGGAGTATGGGCCAAATCCTGACATGCTTGTAAGGAAATTGGTATGGGACATGGAGCCTGAAGTGAAGCTTATAACCGAAGTTGATTTTGGCATAGCTTATGTATCTTAAATTATATGATCAGGTTTTAACATTTTGCTAAGATATGCCTAATTACTTAGCATAGTATAATATATAATACTGTATTGGGATCTTATGTTATATGCTCTTTAGCTACTAGTAATGATATAGTTAGGAGACTGTACATTTTAGGGTTTTAGGTATGGAAAATTATGATTTGAATTAATTTAAGCAATTGTAACCATGTTTCAATGAAATAATCTATGATGATTATTGTATTCTCGTTTGATTTGCTGATGATGATTATGCAAGTTTGAATATGATCTGTATACATGCTGCACCAGTGGTTTAATTCTTTTAGATTTTGCATCTTTTTTAACAATGGTCAAAAATAGTTGTAATAGATATATATTATAATGGTAAATGAATGTTGTAGCTAGGGCATATTGCAACGGCCTATACCTGTTGTAAAAGACTTTATTTTAACGGATTTGGACTGTTGTAAAAATGTTCACTGCAATGGTTTTAAACTGCTGTAAAATCTTTTAGGTTTATTACAACATCGCATAATAAGATGGACGCTGAATCATTGCGAGATCCCTATTACAACGGATATTTCCCATTGTAAAAATGGTATTTTATCGTAATGTCAAAAGGCGGATAAAATCCAATATCCAGTAAAATAGATACAAATGCGGATATGAAGGCAATCGCATTTAAGAAATTTCCATCAACCTTTTATCAAGATTATAGTTTATATTACGTGTATGTATTTTAGTAATGAATGATATATATTTTTGTTTCATTAAGCTAGCAATTTATATTATACACATTTAATTTATATTAACTCCTCAAAACTATTATTTTCTTCATATTAGTTTATTTTTCAAACTTTCATAATCAGTGGCATTGAAAAAAATTATGTTTCTAATTTATCAATCATCGGTAGATATGATAACTGCCAATTAATCATTTATATATGCAGATATGGATGTTCGATATTCGAAAATGTTTTTGGATGAGGATACGGGAGTAGATATGGAACTATCTCATCTGAAAGTACACATTAGTAGGCTTAGTTGAAATATCAATAAATTATTACAAAATTTTCTTGTGGTAATCCTAAAAGGTGGTGCATTTGGTTAGCACATATGACACTCACATTTAATGTTGATAGTTCCAACTCTCAGTAGCTACATATACAAATTGATTTTTTTCAAACTACTTTAAAAATATTTTTGGAAGTTCTTTTAAAGTTTTCCCCAAATTTGAACCAAAATAAAATATTAATTTTACTTAGAAAATACTTTCATTTCAATCTATAACCATTTTAGTTTAATCAATTTTTTTATAGTCCAGTTCCACTTTAAAATAATTTCATTTTAAAATGATGATTTCATTTCAATTTAATTTGAACTTAACTTAGAGCAATAGTCAAACAATTTAATTTTTTAAATTGGCTAGGAATACTTACTCATGGTTGATGTTCCAATAGCAGTAGGGTTTGTTGGCTAAGGTGTTTTACATAGAAGACATTTATGATAAACTAAAAGAAAAAATTCCTTAATTTATTTTAACAAAAGATCATTTTATGTGTTGTTATCAATAATTATTTTATATGAAAACATATTTAATACATTAGCTTACATACTTTTAATCGTAGGGAAAATTTGTTTTATTACTATGAATAAGTAAAAATCGAAATTTACTAACAAATATAAATCTTATTATTTTGTTCAAAATTTGAACATTAATTGGTCTAACTAAAACACATGGTTTGTAAAGAATTTTTTTTCATGTAGATACTTACATGCATATATGATTTATACTTACATTCAAATAGTTGTAATACGTATATTAGTTAAGGGATTTAAGGCTCAAAGAAAAAGTTAAAGAAAAATTTAGTTTTAGGGACAAGAAGTTTGGTTTTTAAGCCGCATGACACTTTTTAGTGTAAATCATAGAATGATAGTTGTAACTATCATTTTCTGTTTACACTAAAAAATGTCCTTTACACTGACAAATAAACTTGCTATCCTTGATACTAATTTTTTTCGCAACTTCTTCCCTGCGTCTATTTTACTGTATTTATTAGTTAATACCTTTTCTTTGGTTTTTAAAGTTTGCTTAGTAATATTAACATATTATACAAGAATAATTATATTAAATTAATTTTTAATTTAATATTGCATGTTCTTTTTGTAGAATCTAAAATAAATTGTATGTTAAAATTTCAGGCTCGACAAATCAATACACCAATAAATTAATTTAATAATACGTTCATCAATTTAATTCATAAACTCATTAAAAAAATATTTAGAAAAATGATATAGTTTTTTCTAGATGTATATTGATAATAATATTATTAATGATATATGAAGAAGGACTTATGTAACAACTTGGAATTTCATTGCTTTGATTTATGATATTTAATTAATTTTAAGTATTATAATAATATTTTTTGTACTTAAAATAAAACTCTTTTAAATAAAAAATAATGATGGTGAAATCATTTTCAAAATTAGTTTACAATATATATATATATATATATATATATATATATATATATATATGTCGATGGAAAACAAAAAATGTGATCGGAATTCGTTTTTTGGATTTTCGACTTTTCGTCAGCTAAAAGTTATCGGAAACGTTGTGGACTATTTAGTGTATGTATGAAAATTTGTAAATTTATTAATGTATATATATGTATGTATGTATTAGCTAAAGTATTTGTATGTGTATATATACTTCAAAAAAATGTGTATATCACCTCGTATGCATACATAAGTATAAATAAGTACCATAACATGTTTGAAACATGTTTTCTTTTGGAAACGAGGGGGGAGACAAGAAGGTGGAATTTTTTTCATGAAGAGAAGGTAGGCTAAGTAAGGTGGCAAAAGGATAGTGGAGGGTATAAGACAAGGTTAGTTTTGTAATTTTGTTTTTTTCATTTTATATAAAATAATTTTCCTTATTTTTCTTTCCATTCATTTTCATTCTTCCTTATTTTTATAAAACTCTTCCTCTTTGCTAAACTTTCAAAGTGTTCCATGACTTTTAATTTAAAATCCTAAGTTTTAAACAATCAAATTTTTACTTTAAAACTTTTAAAAACTTAGTTTTAAAACACTCGTATTCATCTCCAAGTTCTTCATTTTTATTCCCACTTCATTAGGCCTTAACTTACTCTATACTACTCAAAATCAAGATTTTCATTTTTTCAAACCATATATAATTCCAATGGGTACAACTTTTATCTGCACCACCTTTTCAAATCTTGAATATTTTTCGCTCAAAATTGCGTTTCTTTCTGACTCATTTTTGGACCCATATTATCCGGGCCGAAAATCATATCTCCCTCAAAAAAAATCTAAAACAAGCGATTCATTTTCTAAAATTATAGAGAAAAGAATTTTCTAAAAATTCGCTTTTTTCCACTTGTTCAAATTCCTAGAGTAACATGGTCAAACATCAAGGGGAATATGACCCTTTTTGGGTGATTTTTGTGTGGTTTTCCAAGCTTTATAAGGATTAAAGCATTTCAAGTTTTCAAAGATTTTTAGTGAGTAAAATTCTAATTTTTGAAAAGATGTTTCCTTTGCTTATATGATGGTATTTATATATGATGTTAATGTTTCAATTATGATATGGTTTCGATGTATATGTATATGATAGTTTGTGTCTAAACATTAGACTTGAACCAATGGATTAAAGTGATGTGTTTGGTTTTAAAGTTGTGATCTTGTTTATTTGGTAGTTGTAAAAATGGTATGTGCTATCAACATGTTTATATAGTATATGCTAGATAGCATCTTGTTTGTAAAAGTGATATGAAATTTCTTACGGAAACTATAGTGAATAATTTGAAATCAAAAGCCAGTGTTTTCAAACTTTGTATTTTTTATGTTTAGAAAAAAGGAAAAAAAGTGAACTTTGAGGTGAAGTTTCAAATGGAAAGATAAAACAAGTAGAAATTATGGGTATCCATGGTAATAGTACCTATAGATGTTGTTTCGCTTAAAAATCCGACTTTTGCAAAATTTGGTTTATTAACATAAATTTTTTTGAAAATGTTTTATAAACTTAATAATGATGTTTTATGAAGTAAATTAAGTTTTTAACGATTAAACTTTTACTAATAAGTTTAAAAATAAATTAAGAATAAATAGGGTTTATTAATTATAATTAAGTAAAGATTAATTATTAATTAATTATCTTTTAAAGATAAAATTAATTTTAATTAATTATTAATTAAGTAAGATTAATTTAATTATATATAATTCAAGTATATGATTTATTTTTAATTAATTATTAATAATTTATAAGGTTAATTATTTATAAAAAAAGATGCTTTGCCAAAATTATTTATAAAAAATCAATTGTTTATTAATTTTTAGTTGTTAATTAATTAAGGCTTTAATTTAAATAAGTAATTTATTTAAGGTTTAATTTATTAATTAAATTTAATCAAAGTTTATTTATTAATTAAATGTGATAAATTAATATTTAATTATCAATAAAGGTTTAAATTATTATTAGTAGTAAATAAAGGATAAATTAGGGTTAAATTATCTATATAATCGTTAATTATTGTTTAATTAGTTACTGAATGTTTAATTATTTTTTAATTTATAGTTAAATTAAGTTAAGACTTGATTAAGATTGATTATGATTCAAATATGGGTTTAACCTATAAATAATTATTTTAAAAAGGAGTTTTAAGTTTTTGTAGCACACCTAATTTTATTTACATTATTCATGAGATTTAATTAGAATAAATTAAATGAATAATGTACATAAGGAGATTGAGGTTGATTAATAAATTAGGTGGTCGTGCTTACTTAATATCTAATGAAATTGTACAAATGGTTAGGAAATTAAATACAAAGGCATCACGGTAATAACTATACTTCCTACCCTTATACTATTCCCATTAGATCATACACGTTTATTTCACTAAAAAAATTATAATGTAAGAAGTGAAAGCAAGGCTGGCCATTAGAAAGAGGAGAAGAGAAATCAATTAAAAGCTAGGATTCAAGTTAGAAGGAATCATTCTCAATCATACTTCAATTTCCTTGTCCAATGTAAGGTGAACAATAATTTCTGCATCTCTATTTTGATTTTTACATCATATGGTTTTGTATTTAAGGACAAATCTGTTTTATGATATATTTACTGATGATAGGTTTGTTTACGATTTATATTTGTTTAAACAAGGTTGTTAAATAAGGGATATACATGGTTTTAGGGCGAAACCAAGATGAAATGATTTTTAAATGCCATGAAAAAAATTTATGTTATAGAAAACATGATTTTGGAGATGGGTTTCAATTCTCATAATTTTTTGAGTTGTTATGGATTTTATATAAAGTTTCTAGTAAAGAAAATGATTTATTGGGTTATAAATTAATTACAGCTGAAATAATGATTATTTGGGTCTAAAATTTTTCTATGTTATAAAATATAATAAAATATATTTTTAGGAATTTTCTAATATTTTTCTTAAGTGTTTTGATGAATATATAAAATTATTTAAGGTATGAGACTTAAATGTTTTATATATTTAATTAAGGAGAATGAGCATTGTATAAAATAGAATTATTATTTAATTTTGAAATTAGTGGCAGCACTTTCCTCAAAAGTATTTGTTAACCAATATGAATTTGATAAACCAAAGCATTTTAGTTGAAAAGTTGTCTCTTTTTAGTTAAAAACAAGAAAATCAAGCTTTTTTCATGTTTTGGCCATTTTAGGCATAAACCTTCCGACCCAGACCTTCCGACAACGACGAAAGGTTATACCTTTCGACAAGGACAAAGTCTAATGCATAGGTTATCAAGTTCCTTGGTACGTAATGAATCTAACAATGTCGATGGGTTCTTAGTCGAAAATTTTGGATGCCAAAGAGGTTGAAGTATGTTTGTATAAACCAAAAACTAACGCATGCTTGTTTCCGAAAAGGATCTTTCGACTTGGTTACTTTCGACCAGGTCAATTATTTGAATAAATTTTTTAAACCTTCCAAAGCAGTCGAAAGGTTAGCTTTGAACCTTCCGACATAGTCAAAAGGTTACTGCCACTTTGCCTTGTTTTGAACCTTCCGACATAGTCGAATGGTTGTAGCCGCTTTTCCAGCCTTTCGAAGTCGTTTGTCTTGACATAGACAAAAGGTTTACTTGTTTTAAAAAGCAAGCAGCTTCTCCCATTACTTCTGAAAGGTTTCAAAGCGTTCAAAGCTTTTGACTCAGATGATTTACTCTTGTTTTATAACCGAAGTATAAATCAAAGCTTCCGTAGAAGTTGTTTTGAAAGGCGAAGTTCTATTATTTTAAATGAAATATTTTAAACCTTTCGAAGTAGACCTTTCTACTAGGTCGAAAGGTTGCCTCCATTGTAGTCGAAAGGTTTTAAAAGATGACATTTCCTACTTTAACTTAAACCCAGTAAGTCTTCGAAAGGTTTATATTTTAAGAGTTGAATGTTTTCGAAAGTTTTAAATTGCTGAATGGTTTTAAAAGGTTCAAGAGATTTGGATTTGAAAGGTTGTTTGGAAGACCTTTCGATAAGGTCGAAAGATTTGGTTTTAAAGGATTTGAAAACCTATAGTCTAAATTTTAAAGGAAGTACGAATATAATTTTCAAGAAGTATTGCCTTGACAAAAATATAAGTTAAAGGTGTTAACTATGTTATGATATATATTTCAAGGACTTTAAACCCACAGGAGTGGTATTGTTAAATTGTTGTTTTCCTCTTCAAATATGAGTATATTCACATGTTAACCCATAATCGTATTCTTGGGGAAAAAAGGTAGAAGAATCAGTAGGTTAACTCAAGTAGTGAATATAAATTACTTAAACTTCTGAATGAGTAGAATTGCATCTGTGGAGTCAGTGTGACCAAAAATGTAGGATGCCTAAACTGGGTAGTTATTGTTGCATACCATAAGGTTCATAGTAAACCCATAAAAACTATGATAAGGTGGTTATTGGTGCATACCAAAAGGTTCATAATAAACCTATGAAAACAATGATATGGTAGTTGGCAGGGGCTAATCGCTTTGTAATCAACCCTTGAAAACTATATCCGAACTAAAAATTGACATCAGTCAATAGTATCCTAGTAAACCCATAAAAACTAGGATACGAATGTGGTTAATGGAAATATCAGTAGCTTTCTAGTCAATCCATGAAAACTAGGATGTGGTGTGAGTTACTGGATAAATCCATAGGTTCCTAGTAAACCCATGAAAACTAGAATAAGGTATTTAGTTATTGGAAAGACCAATAGTGTAATGACTTGAATTTTTCGTCTTATGATTTTGAATGTTTAAATGGTTGTAAATGTCGAGTTTGAAATATAAACTTATTTTGAATATGGAGTTATTGGTTGAATTCAAGAAACAATATTTAAATTTCAAATACAGCGGTTTATCGTAATACATAAATGGGGATAATTGAAATTCGAACTGAATTTGAAACGGAATGGTCTTTAATGTTGATTTAAATTCTACTGATTAGTCGGAGAGGGAGAGCGATAAGAGGTGCAACGGAATCGACAACATCGAATATAGTTAGTCGGAGCTCCATATCACGGTGGTGAAGGACAACCGTGCATAGATATTCCGTGCAGGCTTTTCTTTTGGAAGAAAAATATTTGGTTAATAAAGGTAATTTTAAATTTTAAAACAATTAAATTTTAGCTAATTATCAACTAATTTATTTCGAAGTGCGTTGATTCATGTCAAATTCATACAAGGTCCAAAACCATGGAATAATTCACGATGAATAGTTGCAAATTCCACGCGATGGGATTTAAAATTGGAGCGGATTGCAAATAAATTCAAGGTGAGAGATTCTCACTCATTGGATTTTCGAATTTAATTTTAAGCAGTTAAAATTAATTTTAGATGCTTGGTTGAATTTGTAAATTCATTATCTGTTGAATGTTATATACTATATATATAGATATATATATATAGTATTGATTATTCCAACAGTTGGAGCGGATGAGACCCTATTCGTCTTGCAGAATAGTGGATGACCCTATAATACTGCAATATCCCGCCTCGAAGCGGGATTGGTATTTTTGTACTATCTAACATCTGTGGATACAATGAAAACAAGTTGGAGGGATCCAACTGGATTCCTCAAATATATTGTTATTTTTCATATAAGGTGATATATGTAGTGCTAGAATAATCTGTTATAGATTATTGTTATGATTTGAATATTTGGACGCTATAGTAGCACTGACCTGAATTTTTGGTATTTTAAATACCATAAATATTACTTTTGAATTCTAAGGGATATAAAAGAAGTTTTGAATGTAAAATTATTTAATTGAAATTTAGATTATTTTAAGGATATTACTTTAGATAAAATGAAACTTTATTTTTAATTTGTGCTTGGCTATTTGTAAAAAAAATGTTTTTAAGTAGAAATTCTAAAATAGATTATACAAAGGATTTTAATTGTAGATTCTTAAGTAATATTTCTGGATTATGAAGAAGAAGTTGAAATCAATATTTAAGATAGATTTGAAAATAAGTGGAAATTATTAAGAAATAGATTATTAAAATTTATAACGATGTTTATAAATAAGGGAAAATGATTATTAGTGGATAAATTGGAAATATAAATTTACAATGTAGATTTATATCGAGTTATGGAAATTGTTTGGTCAAAAATAGTGGAATTTATTTTTGAATTGAAGAATGGTTATGTATGATATGAATCGAGAAGGACTTATAAATTTAAAATGGAATATTTGATTTTAAAAATTAACTATTATTGGGAATTTAAATTTTTCTATATATACAGAGTTTTGTAATGATTTTAAAATTATTTATAAATCCCTTTAAGATGGTAAACGGAGCTATCGAACGGAGATGATTTCTATAAGGGAATCTTATAGTCGAATTCTTAAACTTGTAGGAAATTTCCAAAGTATTTAAACATGGAAACTTCATAAATGAATTTAAGTTCACAAAAAGGTAGTTAGAACGGGTAGTTGGAATTTTGGACGAGTATAAATCGATTTTGGGAAATTTTAAAGGAAATGGATTAGTGAATTCCAGGAATTTATAGGATACGCTATAAATGAATTAAAGGATTTACAACTCAATTGTCAAGTATTTGGAGAGACAGGAAACTAATAGGATTATTGTCCAAAGTATTGGGAATAGAATGCTTTTAGAGGAAAAATAAAATTTTGCAATATTTTCCCAAGTGTTGATGTCACGACCCAAAATCCAATGTTCGAAAATCGACATCAAATACCTCACTTGTATTCGACTGCCAGAGATTCAAATGTCAAACTCCAGTTCGTATGGAGCTTATAACAACATTAGATGAATATAAATAGCGGAAACAAAATGAACTGTCATAAATCAACATCATAGATACAACATTATCATAATATGCATTACAACATTATCACCAACATCAGAGCATTTTATACATATAATACAAATTCAAAATAGAAACATCACAGCGGAATAACAAGTTATCACACTTCAAGAAAGGCTTCAAAGAGAAGAGAGAGATAGCAAGCTTCCAAACTAAGCACCTTAGATCCAAAAAGCTTCCAAAATATCTCCAAGAAAAAAGCTTCAAAATCCGATAGCTTCCAAACAAAAAGACTTCAAAAGATTCCAAGCTAGCTCCAAAACGTGGAAAACCTGCTTCTAGTCTGCCCGTGTGGAAATTATGGGCACCCGGAATTTATTGTTTCCTTCATAAACTCTGGGTACCCATAATTTCCATACGGGCAGCCTAGAAGTAGGTTTTCCATGTTTTGGTGCTAGCTTGGAATCTTTTGAAGTCTTTTTGTTTGGAAGCTATCGGATTTTGAAGCTTTTGTCTTGGAGATATTTTGAAAGCTTTTTGGATCTAAGGTGCTTAGTTTGGAAGCTCGCTATCGCTCTCTTCTCTTTGAAGCCTTTCTTGAAGTGCGATAACTTGTTATTCCACTGTGATGTTTCTATTTTGAAGTTGTGTTATATGTATAAAATGCTCTGATGTTGGCTATAATGTTGTAATGGATATTATGATGATGTTGTATTTGTGATGTTGATTATGGCAGTTCATTATGTTTCTGCTGTTTATATTCATCTAATGTTGTAATAAGCTCCATCCGAACTGGAGTTCGACGTTTGAATCTCCGGCAGTCGAATACAAGTGAATATTTGATGTCGATTTTCGAACATTGGATTTCGGGTCGTGACAAGTGGTATCAAAGCTAAAGGTTGAGTAAGAACTTTAGCTACGGAATATAACACATTAGGTGGCTCATTAGAGATAGGGTGAAGTATACCCTAGAGTGAGTATAATCCGAGACCAAAATCCTAAATTTTCTTGGTCTATTTCCTTTAACTACTGATGTTCCTTAAGATATCTCGTCCTTATATCTAAATCAAGTTTTATTACTAATTACAGATAGTAAGAATGTGCAGGCGAAGAGGAAGAGCTAGGGGTTAAGGAAATGCCAGAACCGCTGGTCAAGTTCCTCCAACAGCAGAAGCAGCAATCATACTCAACATCAGCCGAATCTAGCTGATCCATATAAAAGCTTTTCAAGACTTGATGGTAAGCCGTTCACTGGCAAAGAATATATTATAGAGGCTCAAGTTTGGATTAGATTGAGTGAAAGAATTTTTAAAGGGCTAAAGTTAGAAGACGATCAAATGCGACTCATAGCTTCTTGGCAACTCCAAAGAGAAGCCTTAGCTTGGTGGGAGACAGTTACAGTAGATGAGTCGGAAGAAGAATTTACTTGGAGTCAATATAAAGAAGTATTTGAGAAACGGTGTATGCCGTCGGCTGGCATTTCTCGAATGTACCAGGAATTTATGGAATTAAAGCAATGGAGTTTGCCATTTGAGAAATACTTAAAAAATTTAACAAATTATCCCATTTCGGTCCGGAATTGGTGAACACACCTCGAAAGAAAAATGAAAGGTTCATTCGTGGGATGAACAAGAAGTACCACGAAAGGATGATAGCACACATCAAAGAATCTTTTTCTGATCTTATCGACATGGGGTATAGGTATGCTACCTTGGATATGCAGGAAGTCCCAAGGGAGGGAGGAAATTCGAGCAATCAAAATTGAAAAAAGAAAGAAAGTTCGGGGGAAAGAAACCATATCAAGGCAAGGATAAAAAGAACAATCAAGGAAATCCGGCTAGAGATATAACTTGTTACAATTGCCAAGAAAAGGGCCATTATTCAAACAGCTGTAAAAATCCAAGAATCAAGATAAGAAAGAATAACCTGTGAAGATTGTTCAGTGAGTTAGAGAATGCTATAATTGTCACAAGCCTGGACATGTAGTTAAGAATTACCCGGCAATGAAGCAAGTACAACTAGCAACCCCTCAACCTCAAGGGAAGATAAAGGAAAATGTATTCTAGAATGTAACCTTACTATTATGATTAAGTTGTTAGAGGTCTATTTGACACGGGAGCTTCGCATAGCTTTATCTCCCAACAAACCGTAAATGAATTAGAACTTAAACCTGAATTTGTTAACGACCCCATTTGCGTGAAAAATCCGGTTGGTGGTCCCGCAAATCTTTATTTGTATTGTAGGAAAGTTCCTATTTCATATTCTTGCTATCAATTTCCTATCAACCTTTATGTTCTCGACTTTAACGAATTTGAAATCTTACTCGGAATGAACTGGTTATCGAGATACGAAGCTAAATTGGACTGTAATAGTCGGACAATTTTGGTCAAAAAAAAGTTTGGGAATTTTATTGAAATCTCTTGTGAGGATCCGAGTCCTAAGCGAGATAAATTGATGTACACTTTAGGACATTCTGAAGCTAGTCTGGAGACCATACCTGTTGTTCGGGAATTTCCAGACGCGTTTGAAGAAGTAAAATCCTTACCTCCACATAGAGAAATAGAATTCAGAATTGACTTAGTACCCAATGCTCGTCCTGTCGTTCATGCAAGTCGCAGGATGGCACCTAAGGAAAGAATTAAATTAGTCAATCAAACTTGAGATTTGCTAGGGAAAGGATTAATACGCCCTAGTGTTTCCGAATGGGGTTTAGCTGTGGTATTCGTAACCAAATCGGACAAACCTTTGAGATTGTGTGTAGACTACCGCGATCTTAATAAACAAACTCTCAAGAACAAATTCCCTTTACCTAGAATCAACGATCTATTCGATCAACTTCATGACGCTCGATTCTTTTCTAAGATGGATCTAGCTCAAGGATCCCATCAGCTACGAATGGTCGAAGACTATGTTCATTTGACTGCTTTCAAGGGTCCAGACATTTTCTAGGAATGGTCAGTCATGCCTTTCGGATTAACCAATGCTCCCGCATACTTCATAGATTTAGTGATCCGTTTATTTTGGGAAGTGCTGAATAAATTTGTACTTGTGTTTATTTATGATATCCTAATCTACTCCAAAATTGAAGAGGAGCATGCTGAGCATCTTAGAATTGTTTTGAAGATATTAAGGATGAACATTCTGTTTGCAAAGTCTTCTAAATGCCATTTTTGGGTTAAAGAAGTCAGATTTATCGGCCATATTGTTAATAAAGAAGGAATCTCTGTTGATCCGGGAAAAATTTCTGCTATTCTAGACTGGAAGCGACCCACTACCCCAAAAGAAGTTCGAAGTTTTCTAGGTTTAGTAGGATATTATAGAAATTTTGTCCAAGATTTTTTCAAGTTGGCCAGTCCATTGACTAAGCTAATAATGAAGAATGCTAAATTCGATTGGACTCCAAAATGTGATGAAAATTTTCAGGAGTTGAAAAGGAGATTAACTACCGCACCCGTTCTCGCTATCATTAACGAAAACCAAGGTTTATCTGTCTACACTGACGCTTGTGGAGATGGTTTGGGTGCGGTACTAATGCAGAATTGGAAGGTAATTGCCTACGCGAGTAGACAATTACGTCCGCATGAGAAAAATTACCCAACTCACGATTTCGAGCTTCTAGCTATTATTTTTTTTCTTTGAAAATTTGATGATACTATCTTCTGGGTAAGAGTTTCTTTCAGCTTTACTAAAATTTAAAAGTTTAACTTAACTTAAAATATATACTTAATAAATCCTTCTTGTTTTAGGAGAAAAATTTGAATTATTCACCGACCACAAATCTTTGAAATATCTCTTCACCTAGAAATATTTAAATCCGAGGCAACAACGATGGTTAGAATTTCTAGCGTCCTATGACCTAGATATTATGTATACACCTGGAAAAGCCAATGTAGTTGTTGATGATTTAAGCAAGAAGCATGCTATTCTTGCTCATCTTGTTGTCACTCCTACTCTTATTGAGAAAATCGCCAACAAGCAAAATGAATAAAAGTTTCTTCTAGAAATTTATAGAAGAATTCAACGTGGCGAAAATTCCAGATTTGAGGTCGATAAGAATAGAATAGTAAGACTGAAAGGCAGGTTATGTGTGCCAGATATCCTAAAATTAAAGCGTGAAGTTTTAGATGAATGCCACAAGTCTCAACTCAGTATCCATCCAGGAGTTAATAAGATATATAGAGATATCAAAAGAACTTTCTAGTGGAGACAATGAAAATGGATATATCTATATATGTGAGTCGCTGTGCTACTTGTCAATAAATTAAAAGTGATCAAAAGAAAGTAGCGGGTTTACTCCAGCCTTTGGAGGTACCCAAGTGGAAATGGGATCAAGTATCAATGGATTTCATCGACGGGTGTCCCCGCATTCGAAAGGGGAATGAAGCAATTTGGGTTATTGTGGACCGTTTGACTAAAACAGCCCATTTCATTTCAGTGAAATCCACCCGAACAACGGCAAGTTTGGCAGAAATATATGTCAAAGAAATTGTCCGTCTCCACGGTATTCCCAACAGTATAGTGAGTGATCATGATCCGCTCTTCACTAGTAGATTTTAGGAGGCATTCACTACGCTATATATTGCATACTGCAACACCCAAGAAGTGATGCAAGAAGTACCAAAAATTGTTGCTGTAGGCTAAAAAAGGGAAAAGGCAACACTTTCTCAGTGATGCATTTTGCCTCGTTGCCCTAGAGTCAAAGGCAACATCTTTGCGGCCCTAAGACAACATCGGTTCTGTTGTTGCCACATGTACCAAATTTACTAAAAAGTGGGCCCCACAATCTGGGCCCCAACATGTGGGCCCACATTATGGGGCCCACTAATTCTTTGGCCCACCTTTACGGAACCCTGTTGTGGGGCCCATATTCATTAATCTATGGTAACACTTTTACCATCCAATGACAACACTTTGCTAGTTTATTACCACATTTAACATCACATACTGCAACATCATATCATATCTATGGCAACATTATACTGCAACATTATATCATATCTAATGGCAACATTACACTGCAACAAAGAACTTTTCATTTCAGAATAAACAGCAACACAAGTTTTACTTAGTCAAGTACAAAATAACAAACATACTTAAAAACATAACCAGTGTATTCATAGCTACAACCAGTACATACTAAATTCTACTTATTGCGACTTTCCATCAGAAATCATTTCTTGAAAACCTCCATCACTTCCTCCTTCACCTGTTGCTTTTTCAATCTTATCCTGCAGAATAAGCAGTTTCAAAATGTGATATTAAATAAAATTAACAATTCTAAAACAAGTTTCTTAAACAAGAATTGTTTTGCAATATTTTTCAACAGTTTTAAAATGGACTCAGAAAATATCCTTCTACAGGTTTCAACAAAACAGGATCTAATTTCTACAAAAATGTCTATGCACAAAACGAAGCATTTTTTTGACATCAGATTGAAGAGAAAATAAATTTCTTACAATTCTGTACTTCATTACTGAAGTATCGGTCTTGTACACCTTTCCTTCTTTCCGCTTGCGAGTTTTAACAAAAAGTTCTCCATCTGATTCGTTGGATTGATACAAATTAAATGAAAAAAGTTAGACAACAAAAGGATATCAGACCAATTTTTCCAACACCAAGCACAATCCTCCTCACAAATGCTACCCGATCACCATTCCAGCAGCCATCTGCATATACCACCTATAACTGCACACAAAGAAAAGCAACAACATAATTCTAGTCCTACACAAGGTTCTGATAATTTACAAGAAGCGCAACCTGAAAAAGAACTACAACCTGAAAAAGTTACTGAAGTGCAGTCAACCAGTTATCAACATATACAACCTGCATACACAAAGAAAAGAAACAAAGTAGTACTGGTCCTACGCATGTCTGATGATTTACAAGAAGTGAAACTTGAAGAAGTGCGAGTAACCGAAATGCACTTTGATTCTGGAAATCAGTCACTTGCTAGTGACATTAATGATGTCCAATAGCAGTTTATTGAGGAAATTGTACGAAGTATTGAAGAAACAGAAATACAAGAGAAAACAAAAAACATGTCCCCCAAATGCTTGAGGCAAATTTGAAATACGAGCAGAAGCATGAAAATTCGAAAACCCCAACAGCTTCTCCTAAAAGATCTCCCAAGGCATAAGTAAGATTAAATGAATGTCATGACATGGAATGTGAGAGGATTAAATATTGATAATAAGATGCTATCAGTAATGTCTTATAGTCTCATGGGCTATCCATTATATCCTTATTAGAGACTAAGATTAGTGATGCAGGCAGTCATAAATTTATGGCAAGGTTTCCTAAAAACTAGACTTATTTTCATAATAATGACATAGGATTTAAAAGGAGAATATCGATCATCATTGGTACATATAAATGGAGTACATGTATCTCAAACAAAAGCACTCAGCATGTTACTGCTGTTATGTCTAATGCAGGTGGTTTTCGATGCATTATTAGCTTTGCATATGCAAGTAATTCTTTTTCTGATAGAGAGAAGCTGTGGGGGTGAATTCATTTTCAATGTATCTAATATTCAATTGCCTTGGATAGCTTTTGGGGATTTCAATAATGCTTTGAACCCTAAAGATAAGAGGGGAGGATTGCCTATTCCTTTTTCTTATTTTAGAAGTTTTAATAATTGTATTTTACAATGTGGCCTTGCTGAATGTACTTTGTAGGGTTGTAAATATACATGGAGAAAAGGAGGCATGTTCACAAACATCGATAAAGTTCTAGTGAATCAAGAATTCATGCAAATTCCCCTGATTTAACTTCTATTGCTCTTCCTACAATTCTTAATGAGCAGACTCCTATATTTAAGGAAAGCATTATTAACTGTAAGCACAGAGATAAAAAACATCCCATGATTCATCTTAGATTCTAATGCAAAAATAAGATTACCCCGTGATTAACCCATGAGCCATGAACATATATGTAATACTAAAACGATTTAAGCTTAGCAAGGCAGTAAAGCCATCAACATACAGGAGACAAAAGACAGGCATCAACTTGACATCCATATGCTTAAGAGTTAAGAGTGTATCCAATAGTTACAAATTACTTAATTTCCATAGAGATGTATTGGACTCATATTTAATGTTTAATATGCATCTAACTTGCAGACGTATATTGACCAAATGCGTACAAATGCATGAGCATGACGGACACTGGTTTGGAAAAGAAGAGTTGAGTTTTATACGCCAAAAGGGGCAAAGAAAGGCTCATTTATATTTTTATAGATTTTATGTACTTTTTTAGCAAATGTTATTAATAGCTATTGAGTCGTAAATTAATGTGAAAATGCAAAAATAATAAACAGATACAATGAAAATTAATACATTAAAATTGAAATAAAAGCATTTGCTGGATGATTAACGTGACAGATCAGATTATATAGCCTACTTGTTATTCTTTTAGTCACAAACTTCTATATCATAAACAGAACATATATCACTAATATTTATTTTGCTTATTTTTTTGAGCGAGGTGATATTTTATTTTGGAACATATATGTAGTTATTTTAATTTTAATTTCGGAACATACATCGCTTTGCTAAATAAGGAGAGCAATTTCAGATAAAATAAAATGCATACCTCCAGCCAACCATAAAAATAAGCAGAATACATACCATCTTATGCCGAATTTGGGAAAAATGTTTTGGACCAGCAGTGTGTGTGTCTGTATATGATTTCCGACTTGACCACTCCATCCCCCAATCAAAAAGAATCGCTTGACCGAACTTCCCACTGCACCACTGTATATTTCTGCAACCCGACTACAACAAACCAAAACCAGTCACCAACCCTATGCACAGCCATCACAGTACTTACCAAACATAAATTCCATTCACTGCCACTCGAAACTGAACCATATCCCATTCAGCTTGTCCTACCGCCATCAAACCATCCACTTCACAACGTTGTTGTTCCACGCAAATGCCTACACCTCTGTTCTAAACTTCACTATTCCCACTGACTTCACTGTCAAACTCACCTATTTCACATTACTAACAAATACTACATAACCAACCCGACCCTTATTCATCAACCTCTCATCGCTGTCTTCCACTGTTTCACTTCAAACCGCCCTGCAAATACCATACTCCCCAAAACCATCCATCACAGCAATACATAACATCTTCATACCATCAGCAACTTTAGACATCAACTCAAATATCTCCCACCCTTCCACAACCACAGCCCAACCACCATTGGCCACCACAGAACTGTTGCTCCAGTCAACAAACCTACCCTGCTCCAGTGACACTGGTTCCACTGTCATACAACACTTCCATCCACCATTTCCACCTGACAGCATCATTCGCCTTCTAGCCACAGCATAATCACAAAAAGGCACCAAACAAATACATCTCCAAACCTCCTCTTCATCCACTTCCCCAACACCAATTATATTCACAGACCATTACAACTATATACCCCTGTCAAAAAAAGTCATCACCATCACCAAAACAGTCCAAATCGTTACACCAACTCCACCAGTGAACAAACTCCAACCTACTCCAGCTATCAACCCAGTTGAACCAATCGACTTCGCCTCCTTCTCTCTGCCTTAAACCGCAACCAACATCAAGAACCACTCGCGACCCCAAGCCTCCGCCCTCAACTACATCGCGGTGAACGACGAACAGAAAATCCCTAAAAGTGACTCGCAACTCAATCGCCTCGACAACCAAACTCCCCCATGAATTCAACACCATAAATTGCCCAGAGCAGAAAATCGAACCCAAAATTGACATCGCAATCGTGAATTTGGGGAGCTCCGCAAAGTTTACTTATTTTATTTGAGCGAGATTTTGGAAAACTATTTTCAAACGAGATATTTCTTTAGAGTGAAACCCTTCAATATTTTGTTAACTTTTTCCACCTTGTTTTTGCTTCCCGTGTTAAAAATTATTTCAGCCCGCTTTTCTTTCAGCCCGCACTCATTTTTTATAATATTTTTATAAGTCTATAGCTACTGCAACATAGTGTTGATACCTATGCTAACATCCTGAAGCTAATGTTGTAATAGACAAAAATCAGCATAGCTATCGTTACATTGTAGCTAGCAACATCTTTTATTTTCGTTGCAATAGGCCATCTATGGCGTAGTAATTCCAAGCTACATTAGGAACAAAACTAAACTTCAGCATTGCTTTTCACCCACAGTCTGATGGGCAGACTAAAAGGATAAATTGAATATTATAAGTCCTTTTGCGAGCTTGTATTCTAGACTTTGGTGGTTCATAGGAAGACTATTTACATCTGGTTGAGTTCTCATATAATAATAGCTATCAAGCCAGTATCGAAATGGCTCCTTTCGAAGCTTTATATGGTCGTCTGTGTCGATCACCGGCATGCTGGATTGAATCTGGTGATAGACTCATTCTTGGACCAAATATGATTAAAGAAGCCACCAAAAAAGATGATTTTATTCGAAATAAGTTAATAACTACACAAAGTCGTCAGAAGAGTTATTACAACCGCCGAAGAAGAGCTTTAGAATTTCAAGTTGCAGATTCCATTTTCTTAAAAGTATCTCCAATGCGTGGTGTGTTAAGATTCGGGAAGACTGGTAAGCCGGCACCACGATATATTGGTCCTTTTCCTATACTGGAAAGGATCGGTCCTATGGCATATCGAGTGCAGCTACCTAGCTGGTTATCTGGTGTACACGATGTGTTTCACATTTTACATCTTCGAAAGTATGTGCACAATTTAGACAGTGTTATCGAAAAGGCAGCTCGGTAGGATCTTGAAATCACACCCAACTCAACAGTTAAAAGAGAGCCATTAAAAATAATCGATCATGATGAAAAACTATCGAGGAACAAAGTTGTGAAGCAGGTTAAAGTGCAATGGAGTGGTGATCCAAAGGACTGTACTTGGAAGGCAGAGGACAGTATGCAAAAGTCTTATCTGAATTGCAGAGTGGATATTTTGGCTTAATTTGGTAAGCCATTTCTCAATCGTTTTTCTGAATTCGTATATTCTTTGTTTGTCTTTCTCTTTCTTTCAAATTGCGAGGATGAAATTTTCTTAAGGGGGGAAATCTGTAACAGCCCAAATTTTATCAATTTAAATTGGTCATTTATTTGAATTTTTAGGATTTAATTTGAAATTAATTTGAAAATTTTCAAAACGAATATAATATGTGTTAATTTATATAAATAATATCTCAATTTATTTTGAGTTTAAAATTTGAAATAATAAATGTTTTTAAAATCACTTGAATTTAAATTATATATATATATATATATATATATATATTTGTGTGTATTTATGACTATATTTGAATTTGACTTCAAATTTGAATTTAAATTTTAAATAAAAGCCTTAGTAAAATAATTTGGATTTACAAATATATATATATATATATATATGTAATTTATTTAATTTGTATTTGATTTCAAAATTCTCTTTTAAATAGTATTTATTAAAACAAAGCAAATGTCTTTAGAAAACGGAAAATGTAAATTTAAATACAATTTAAATAATGTAAAAAAATATTATTCTAATAAAAAAATCACAAATGTAAAGTAAGTAATAACTATAGAGAGAAGTGTTTAACATGTAGAAAGAAATTAACAAGCGTCGTTACATCATTTTCATTTTTTTAAAAATTCATAAAAAAAGAAATATAATTATATAAGCCATTTTTTCTCCTCCCTCTTACCTCTTTTATTCATCTCCAAGCCTATAAAAAACTTTAAAACCAGAGAAAAAATCATCATTCATAAGTAATTAAAACAACTTCCTCAACTTTGAAATTAAGACCAAAATTTCAGTAAAAAAAAAATTCTGTAACTTTTTTTTCAAAATCTCAAGCCAGAAAAGGAATTTTAAAAAAACTCCAGCTCTCAAACAAGCAGTTCCACATCAAAACAAGTTCAAGTATCTCACTTTTTCAAAAAATCAAGCCTGTAAGATTCGACATCAACAACATAACCAAAATCATCTCAGATCTCCAGATTCTAGTTTTTAGTTGCAGACCAGAGTTCCTTCTTTTCTATTTTTATAAAAGGAAAAAAAACAGTAAGTAATTTTTTTTAAAAAAAAAAAATTGAATTTGAGTTTGTGTTAAGGAATTAAGCAAGTCATTCCATCAGAAAACTAAGCAAGCTTATATAAATTAGGTGCAGATAAAAAGGTTCAAGATCAAATTTAAAAACAGTTCCAAACTTTCAACTTTTAAAACCAGGAAGCTCTCTGTTTAAACTTCATAGGTGAGTAAACTCCTTGATTTGAACTAGAACTTGTTGCTGCGAACAATATTGAAGTTTGAATGATAAATGTGTGTTTGCATGTATACATTTATGCATGAAAATAAAGATGCATGTCTGTACACATCAATATGAACTCTGTTCTATGCCTACAGGTTCAAAAACCTGTCTCAAAATTCAAAAGCTCTATCTTAGATTGTTTTTAGGCTTTGAAATAAAAAAGAAACATGTTTGTATGATTATGCTCTAAGTTTTAAAAATAAATTTAAGTAAATTAAACAACAACCTTGTCTGGAAATATAAGAATGCAGGCAAACCTAATATAAACAAAAATTTCAACGATCATGATTTCAGATTTTGAATATATCAATTGAAACGATTTCGAAGTTGATTTTTAAAAGTGAAATTAGATTTTTTTTATCAAGTATTCTATGAGAAAGAGGGGGATGAAACAGAATCGCCATTTTCTCTAAGTTCTAGCGATCGATAAGGCGATGGACTTCACGTTCGTAACCAGAGCAAGATGGAAGGTCGTAGAGTTAGGCAAAAATGCTTGGTTAAATTCTAGATCAATGATGATGATGATATTGATCGAGTTAGGGTTTAAGGTCTAAAATGAGTCGAGGTTAGAAACGTGATCAATGCGTCGTCTTTAGGCCATCGGAGATCATTAGACCAGGGCCATCAGAAGCATGAGAGGCTGGCGGAGTTAGGATGGAGTATCGCGATTTCTGATGATCAGAGGAGGAAGAACGAGGCGATCAATTGGGGCTCAAGTTTGTTCCTGATTTGGGTCTGGTAGCTCGATTACAGAATCACCATTGTTTTGGAATTCAGAGTGTTTATGTGGTTCAGGAACATCGTCGTAGACGTATCGACGACCAGAGATTCAACTTAAGGTGGCCGGAGTGATTGTGCATGTGTACACGGCTGGAGTTGTGTCAGGAGGCAGCAGTTTGGGAAGAAAGGGAAAGCTCGAAGTAACCTTCAGAAGTAGGAGTTCGAGCTTGGTTATGGACTCGAAGCAAATTCTGGGTTGCACGGGTTTGTACTTAGAAAAATTTAAGAAAAAAATATAAGGCACACGAGTAGGTTTTGTTAACAACTTGAAGCAAATAGCAAAATTGTCCGGGGGAGACTCGAAGTGGTCTCAGGAGTTAACATACAAAACAGTTTTGCTTTAAAAAAATGTAAAATTCAAACTTTAAAAAAAATTTAAAATCATGTTTTTAAATGATAATTTTGATCTGAGTTTAAAACTAATTAAAGTTTTTAAGTAAGGGCATTTTTAAAGTAATTTAATTTAATTTTGTCACATTATTTTATAAAATTATTTATATAAATTAAATAATGTAATTAAGAATGATAGTTAAGATAAAATGCTATGAAAACTAATTTTGATCTCTTAAGATAGTTTATGTGATAAGGATGATTTATTTAACAAGGTTTACAAGATAACCAAAATGATTAAAAAAGGTAAGAAGATTTATCTTTTAAATTTACTAAGTTATTAATTAAGTAATAAATGATTTACGTAAAGGATAACTATTTAATTAATTACTTAATATTAAAGATTAATTAAGTCAATATTTAAGGTTAATTGGTTTATGATTAAAAATTAATTAATTATGGAATAATTAATTAATAAAGGTAATTAAGATTCAATTAATTAACAAATAAGAATTAATTAATTAAGGTAATTAATTAAGGATTGATTAATTAATGAAGGCGATTTAGATTTAATTAATAATTAAGGATAACAAATCATTGATTAAAGATAATTAATGAAAGTAATTATATGATTAATTAATTTAAATCACACAATTAATTCATCTTAATTGTAGATGATTAATTATTATTGAATGCTGTGTATTGGATTGATATCTCTGATATGTGATGCCATGTGATATGATTTACCCAGTGTTGAGCTGTAATATCTGTGATTTGTTTCTATGTGAATGTGAAAACCCATTGGCCCGCAAAACGGCGTTGAACTTCGATGTGATAGGGAGTCGGATTCCAGTTGATTATCCGAAACCCACATTGAACCTGTGAATCTTTGTGAATAACATATCCACATGTTTTTAAATTGATGCTCTCTATTCGGTTTAGCTGGGAGAGGACCTTTGTGTCATATAACCCATTCCGAATAGTGATATGACGAAATGGATAGCATTTGAAGACGGTGGTGAAGACCGGGTATCTTCGAGAATGATAGGATAACCTGTCGAACGACTCTGCACTGAGTTGCTCCGGTATGGAGATCTGCATATGTGATGGGGAGTCCGATCGGGATTGGGGATGCCCAGATTGTAAGGGCTTCTTCGGAAGTGCCTTCGGTTCTGCTCAAACCCAGAACAGACTTGTATGGTTGTATGTCTGACATTACATTTTGAGATATAAAGCAGATTTCTTTCAAATACATTTCTCTTAGTGGCGGATAACTTATTCTCTTAGCTTAACACTCTTCTCTGAGACGTACGAGCTCAAAGGTTATGTAGTTGAAGGTTATTAGTGACATACTCCCAACTTGGTAATGTGGCATGCTGAGTGTTGCTGATCATTTGTTGATCGAAGCATGGCTTTTTTGAAAAGCGTAGCTTTGTGGACGAGACTTCGTCGAACCTCACAACTTGGTAATGGTCAAAACAGGAAAGATGTGGCAAGGTTATTGGGGGTAGTGCCCCGTAGGTATGTGCATTTCCTTCTGGATAGAAGTGATATCATGATATGGAGCCTAGATACTTAACTTATGTTGATATCGCAATTATGTTGCTTTGTGATTATGTTGTTGGGGCCTCGGATAAAGGTTGGTTACGATCGGTGGATGGCATACTCGTGTCAGTAGTTACCTAGATACAGAGGTAACCCGACCTTGTGTTGGCAGAGATCCGGTTAGGTTATCGGGACGTCCCTCCAGAGGCGTACCATGTGGCCCAGGAAGTTCCTTAGCCTGACCATTTGTTGGAAATCCAATTACCAATACGAACCCAGTACAATTTCAATTGTATAACCTGCTATTCTTAAATGGTAGCCATAGTAGGCATAGTATAATGGTACCTATGCTGGCTAAGATTAATATTATATTTTCAAAAAAAATTTCACACTATGCACTAATAATAATAATATCAGAAGAGTTTTTCTCATATAAAACATATTTGACTATCATAAGGAGAAATCTCCCCAAGTGTGCGATTGCATTGTGTGTGTGCCTGGAGGCCTTATGGTAGTTTCATTTTAAAAAAGCATGAACTGTTTTCATTTAAAAATTTGTTTTATTCAACACAACTATTTTCATTTACTCATACCAGTCCCATGACTGACCCGAAGTTTATTGTTTCATTCTTAAACTCTGGGTGCCCATAATTTCCACACGGGCAGCCTAGAAGCAGGTTTTCCGTGTTTTCGTCCTAGCTTGGAATCATTTGAAGCCTTTTGGTTTGGAAGCTATCGGATTTTGAAGCTTTTGTCTTGGAGATATTATGGAAGCTTTTTGGATCTAAGGTGCTTCGTTCGGAAGCTCGCTATCGCTCTCTTCTCTTTGAAGCCTTTCTTGAAGTGTGATTACTTGTTGTTCTGCTGTGATGTTTCTATTTTGAACTTGTATTATACATACAAAATGCTCTGATGTTGGTGATAATGTTGTAATGGATATTATGATGATTTTGTATCTGTGATGTTCATTTATGGCAGTTCATTTTGTTTCTGCTGTTTATATCCATCTAATGTTGTTATAAGCTCCATCTGAACTGGAGTTCGACGTTTGAATCTCCAACAGTCGAATACAAGTGGGGTATTTGATGTCGATTTTCGAACGTTTCGGGTCATGACAGTTAGATGATTTTGGAAATATTTTAACAACGAGGTGAGTTGTATAGGAATACTTTTCTAAGTAATGAATTAAAAGGGAACTTTGAAATATTTCTAAGCATTGCATGATTTGAAAATATCCCGCTATGGATAAGTAATTGAGTGTTTCCAAATATTGAAATATTGGAAGAAATTGGGATATATATCTTTGTAAGGATATTTTGAAATAAATATTTTGAGAAGAATAAGTAAATAAAGCCCAGTGACTGCTTATGGATGTTTTATTGATAGTTAAATAACCGACTATCAATTTTGGCCAAATTCGCCGATCGTTTCGAATAGACTAGGATCGGATTTAATTATCTGAAAACCACTTCAATCTGGTTTGGATGTTATGAATGGATATCGTGAAGACAGTGAAGATGGTGGTTCGGTTTGTCCAGACCAAGGACAACTTGCATGGATGAATGCTATTATAACATCTTCCTAGAGGTTGATGAGCATTCTAAGTGAAATTTTTCTTGAAAGGTGAACAATAGCCTCAAGCCTTATTAACCGAAAATGACTAAAACATGGGAGATGCAACAAGCCTAAGTGGGTCGCACCGAATTAGGGTACGTTATCACCTTTCTAGATACCCTCGGAAATATATTATAAATTATGGATATGGTTGTTCATGGAAAAGAGAGCGCTCGATAAGATAAGGGTGGAACACCCAGGGCGATAACATATTCGGTACTATCCAAGTTACGGTAAAACGGGTCTTGTGTTGTAGGAGATTCCAGCGAGGTCCTTGGTACATTTTTCTAGAGGTGTATTGTGATGGATGGTACCCCAATAGCCCAATCATTGTATAGAATCCAATTTCCAATAAGCACCGTACGGTTTTGATTATGCCTAACTATGTTGAAACGCAAGACACAAGCATTTCAGCTATTTTCTATTTACTTTCTATAGACGCTATTATAATATCAGATGATTTTGATATCAAATGTTTTGGTTATCGTAAGGTAAAAATCCATCTTGTTATGTGTGACGTGATCTTACAAGATACCTTTGTTTTCAAAGGATTTTGACAACTTTAATAATTCAAATTGGGTGGGTTTTCTCGTGCTGGTTTTCCAGACTGACTTGGGTAATATTTTATTATAATGTTTGAGTTAGACCGAGCATTACGGATTTAGGATATGATGCTATGGAGCTCAGGAGACGAGCTGGATGATGGAGACGTATTCCCATACTTAGGTTATATAGCCGCTGTTTAAGGACAAGTTATAATAACTATCCATATTGATGTATTGATTGTTTTACTATGATGATTGTATACATACACTAACAACTATAAATTCTTTGTATAAAAATCTGTTATTATATATTATATTTTATCCCACTGTGATTGTGAGATTCTGATGTTCTTGTTTCTAGTTTCTTCTACCTTTTCTTCTTCACCCCTAACAATTCGCCTATTGTACAATCTGAGTTGACTTGTGCGGTTAAATTGTCAGCTTAGGCTGTACGGAAAAGTGGGTCGTTACTTTGTGGCATCGGTGCTGAAGGTTAAGTGAGAACCTTTGCTTTGGTGGGGATTACTCATTAGAGATAGGGTCAGTAGAACTCTTGAATGAGTTTGAGCATATTAATAGATACGAGCGCGTATGTGTTAGTGAATATTAATTGTTTTATATTTTGTCGATTTATCTATTGAGTAGCTTATAAATTCTTGTCGAGTAGTGGGACGCCACTAAATTGATAGGAGTTTCTAAACATTCGAACATGGTAAACTGACATAGTGTGGTTTTGAAGCGAGTAGTAGAAATAATTTTATCCAAATTAAATTTTGATATAAAGGAAATAATTTTTTGGAAATTATTATAGTGTATTGATGTATTTGGATGATTTTATTATAATCGAAACAAGATTATAAAATTGAAAATGGTTATATAAAACTAAATGGAAATTTGTATAAATATGCATTGTATAAGTGAATTATAATTAAAATGAATTCAAACCCAAATTTAGGAAACTAAAAATCCCAAAAGGTCTAGAAAATATTTTCAGAGTGTTATGGAAATGAAATTGGTGTTATTTTGAAAATATTTTCTAAACAAAAATGGTCTAAAATGGATTTGAAATTGATATAGCACTGAACTTATTACAGTCGTTGGAAAATAATTTCGATGACGATCACGACATCATCGGTGTTCAATTTTGAGTTTCTAAGTGATGGGATGCCACCATAGTAAATTGATATGGAAATTTTTGGTGAAAACGAGTGTTGTTTTGGATATTCCGAAGGGAATTGTTTTGGAGAAATCAGGTGGATTTTGTAAATCCAAGGAAGTGGTTTGTTAAACTAAAGAGTGTTTGTGTGTGTATATGTATATATATTTGATTTCAAAGTGGTTTGAAATAAATTCCGAGTATTTGAGTTTTGAAAATCCTTATTGAATGTTCTAAAAATATCAAAACATAATTTATGAACTTACAAATGGTAAATGATTTTAAATAAAATATGGAAATTGAATTTTGGAAATAAATTTTAACTTGATTAAGTTAAAATGAATAAAATTCAACTTGAGCTAAGTTAAATAAAATTGGATTGGAAATGGTATCGATTTGGATTGAGATATAAAATTAAATGGAAATCAACTAAAGTTAAGTTGAATGAATAAAATTTTAGAAATTAAATTGATGGCGATTTGCATGGAATTAAATGGAATTAAAATTTAGGTTGAAATTATTGAAATTGTAAGTAAATAAGTTTGTATGGTTGGAGTTAATGGAAATATTGAATCAAACAGTATATATGAACTTGAGTTTTAAAGTTGAAGATATGAACTTAAGAATTGGTATATAATTTTTATAATAATGTCTTAAGAAATAATTTTGAGGGAATGGTTTTTGAAATGGACTTAACTCAATTAAAGGAATTTAAAGTGAATTCAAGATGTGTTAAATAGAATTTGATTTGAGTTTGTAGATGAATATAGACTTGAATATGGAAAAAAAATTGAAGACAATTAGAATGAATTAAGGTCAAGAAAACTTAGGTGAAGGAGATAAAATCCAAACTTGAATTATAAAAAATTGAACTCAAGAAAATTAAAGTGATTTTTGAAGTAAAATCAGATATGGAGTTATATAATGGAAGTGAATTAATTAGATAATTAAATAGTTAATTGAATACAAAATGGAACTTAGCTGGGTTGTATAAAATTAGGGTATGGATTAAAAGTGAATATTGGAATTTTAACTTGAGTTATAAATAAAATTCGACTTAATTATAAGCTATAAATATATTTTTAAATGTTTTCGAATGAAATAGAAGTGGATTGAAATGCTAGTGACTTAAGTTATAAATAAATTCAACTTAAGTGTTAATAAATTGAACATGGCCTTGGATATCATTTAAATGAATTGGAGAATGAATTCGAGTATGGAATTAAAATTTGAAGTTGATTAAGTTAATGAACTAATTAAATAAATTAGTACATGGAATGAAATTTGATTGACCAAGAATCAATCAAAATTGAAATGGAAATTAGTTGCAAGGTTAATAAACTTAAATTATATAGTTGAATGAATTTAAAATAATCAAGTTTACTTAAGTTAATAATTTTGGATGGGAGCTTGGCTCAAATAAATTTGTGAAATAACTATTTAATAAATTATCATGGAACGATTCTGAGCTAAATAAAATGTATCTGAATATAATGAATATGAATATGAATAGAATGCAACCAAATTGATTGAGATTAAATTTGAAATGGAGTAAAATTTAATATAAATTGACTTGGAATCAATTTTATAAAGCTAAAATTGAAATGATTGTTCTATTAAATGAATATCACCGAATTTGCATAGGAAATATTATCGTTTGACGTAAAAGGAAGTAAATAAAATTCTGTGAATTGATAAAAAGTGAATAAATTGATCTTTAAATCAATTTCGAACGGGTATGGGTTTTTTTTGTATAAATATGAATTTAATGCAAATAATTGGATTATAAGTCATTTCAAACTGAATGGAATGGTATATGGATCGACTGAAAGTAATTAAATTAGTATTGAAGCTTTAAAATTGCTTATAAATATATGACATGTTTGGTTATGAAACATTGTGTTTAACCAGTGAAATAAGTGAAATATTATTGAATTTTCATGTTTTGTTACTTACGTGTTAAAGTTGAGTAAATATAGGTATAAGATGACCATTTGACTAGATTTTGGTCATGCAAATTGCATATAAAATAAACCGCTCACTTAGAAGTGCTGAAATAAGGAACGTTTTCAGATTAAATATCAGAAAATATATAATGTTGATATATATTGTATTTTTCGACCGTGTGGGTCGATGTATATATATTTATCTCTCTTGTCATATTGCAAGGGGTCCTCTGTACAACAGAGACTCTACCAAAAATTTCCAAAAATTTAAGCTGTTAGAATTTTTTTTAATTTTTTTTGGAAATTATTGTTAACTAGAAGGTCGATGTATATATATTTATCTCTCTTGTCATATTGCAAGGGGTCCTCTGTACAACAGAGACTCTACCAAAAATTTCCAAAAATTTAAGGTGTTAGAAATTTTTTTAATTTTTTTTGGAAATTATTGTTAACTAGAAATTGATTTTTGAATTTATCTGGAAAATAAAGGATTTTGGACGAATGTTGAAACTAATTAGGGAAGGTGGGTTTTGGAATGTATAAAAGTGAAATGTAGAGTTTTAGCTAAGTGGGATTTCCAAGGTTAATGGGTTTGGATCGTTTGTCCTATCTTAGCAATTTCGGGGACGAAATTCTTTTAAGGAGGGAGGAATGTAACGATCCAAAATTTTTGCTGTTTGGTTTTGAATGTTTAAATAGTTTTAAATGTTGAGTTTGAAATGTAAATTTATTTTGAATAGGGAGTTGTTGGTTGAATTCAAGAAACAACATTTAAATTTCAAATGTAGCAGTTTATCGTAATATAGAAATGGGGAATAATTGAAATTTGTACTAAATTTGAATCGGAAAGGTTTTTAATGTTGATATAAATTCTATTTGAATTAGAAATTAGATAATAAGATTTTAAAACTGGAATTTCAAGTGAGTTCGTTATTTTTTGGAAATCGTTGATTTGATCGACGTGTTAAAATAGCAATCCGAGACAAGGTTTCAGAATTCGACAAAACCAGTTCTATTGGACCGTAATAGTGTACTATAATCAGATTTCAAATTTCGTAACGTTTGGATTTACCGTTTGATTGCAGGATCGTAAAACGCCTAGGATAATGTAATCGAAATTATTTTAAATAGTCGATTTAAAAGCTATCTTCTCCGTAAATGATCGAATTAGGCTACGGAACTTATTCCATTAGGTTCGAAATAGGGGTATAACATTAGGAATGATAGGTGGTATGCCTCGATCACGGTTCGGAATCAATATCTAGATATTATATTTTTAAATTATATATATATATATATATATTGAATTAACTACACACTCACATCAACCGTTTTACTTCACATCAGCCAGGCTATTCCCTAAAACAACCAACCTATTATCTATTGACGCCGTCCCTTCCAATTTAAAAATCGCGAGCTTTCTTCCTTCCGCGCCAGTTCGATGCACGATATAAAAAAATCAAAATTAAAATCGCGTAACACTTCCTTTTCTTTCATACGAAATCGTGAACCTCTCCTTCATCTTCTTTTAGAAAATCGAATTCGATTTATAAAAAAATGCGAAACAAATTTTTTGTTTAATCAAGGATTTCGAACGAGGATGATTTGGTGTCGTTTGATCATTATAGGAAGTGACGAACGTTGCTAGTCGAACTAGGCTTAGGCCTAAAGGAAGCTTGAGACGTCAAATTTGAAATCGAGGAGTGCTGTTGTGTTCAACGCATCGAAGAGCACTTGGGGTTGGCATACAGCAAGGTGCGATGGTTGGAGGTCGTACGCGACCTGGTGGAATTCGTGCGTAGGTGCTTGTAGTCGCAGTTTTTTAGGATAGTCAAGCTTGAATTTTTGGGATGGTCAAAGGGGGAGAGCGATAAGTGTGAGAAATGTGGATTAAGGATCTTAAGGCTAGGATAAACACTAGAGGGAGGGGGATGAATAGTGTTTTAGAGAATTAGTGGATCTTTTTGAGTTTTTGTTAATTTAAACACAAATGTATGCAATACTCAGACACAGATATGATCACAGAAACAAACACAGATGTAGAAATAAAGTAAAATCAGTAAAGGAAAGAACACGCCGGATTTTATACTGGTTCAGAGTTACCCTACATCCAGTCCCGCACACAAGTACGGATTTCCTTTCAAAAGCAATTGTACAATTACACCCTCGATTTCAAGGCAACGAGGTACACCCTCCAGAATCCCAATCCTCTGGGTAGAGATACTTGATTTCCTGGGCAACCAGTTCACCTAATTGATTTCCCAAGGCTACAATCACACCTTATCTCGCTTGATTGATTTTTAAGGCTACAATCACACCTTTGCTCGCTAAGTTGATTACAAAAAGGCTACAACTCTGAATAGCACTGAGGATCTTGTTGAGATTGTGATAGAGAATCAAATCAGAAATGATCTTGTTAGATTCAATGTTGATTTTGGCAGAGTAATGGTAAGAAAATGCATATAGAAATGTGGAAGAAGAAGAGTAGTGAAAAACTAGAAAATCTGAATTAAAATTCGTTGAAACTAACCCCTGTTTATAGAAGAACAACAGCCTTGTCAATTCATGAAGATTTATGGCGAATAGACACTTCTTTTGAAATTTGAATTTTGAAACCAACTAACACCATGTCGACATGGGGTACTTGAGCATGTCGACATCCCAAAGGGTTTTTTGGTGTTTTGATTTTCTTTGAAAATAACCTTTATCTTATATTAAAACTATTTTAAACATTATAAATATACTTGACTATAATTGAAATACATAATTAAATATAGAGAATAATATACATAGAATTTTATATTTAAATCTAAGTATAAATATATAAAAGTTAAATATATTATATTTAAAAGATCGTTTAAAATCAAGGGTAATTTGACTTTGAAATTTAAGATTATTAAGGCTAAAAGTATTTGAAATCGGGATAGATGTTTTTGATTCTTTTAAAAGGAAGGTTTTGAAATCATTTTGAAAACATGATATAATTTGAAAAATTATTTTGAATAAAAAGTTAGCGGATACAAAACAATATTCCACTAGATTTTTCCTAGGTTCCATCCTACTTAGGGTTCCATCCCTTTAACAGGCTCGAAGTGGATTCCATTCCACGAATAAATTGGATTTTAAGATGCCAGTGCTTTTCTAGGGGTTTTAACAAAATTTCTAATTAAAAAGTAAATTACTTGAAATCTTGAATGCTTGATAATCTTGATACTCATGAGTCTTCAATCTTGATATCTTGAACCTTTATACTGTACAGTCTTCATTCTTGGTACCTGCATGGTTAAATCCTGCATATACATATATATCTAAACTTGTACTATTAGTATTTATATTTTATAATCTATTCTAAGGTTGTTTTCATCAAAACCATCATCTCACAGACTAACAATCTCCCCCGTTTTGATGATGAAAACCTTTGTTTATAAAATATTACTTCTATCCTAATAACTCTCCCTTAATCTATGCCTAACTACCCTATTTTATATTTCTCCCCCTTTTTCCTCAACAAAAACCATCCTAAAAACATAAAACTATAAAAATCCCCCTTAAACTAATATAGAACAAAGAATAGTAAACGGGATGTGAAAGACATTAACATAATTATTTTATAATTATTCAATACATAAATATGTATAAGTATATTTCAACACACTCATCACAACCGATCATTTTAGACAAGTCAAACAAATCAATCAAGTCAAACACGTCAAACACGTCAAACAAGTCAATCAAGTCAAACAAGTCAAACAAGTCAATCAAGTCAAATAAAACATACCAAACAAATCAAAAACTAATAATCCTATATTATAAGACGACACTACAAACTCCCCCTAAATAAAATACACTCGTTATGTATATATGTATGCAATATGTAGTTTGTTTTGCAGTATGAAATGTATGGCATATGCAATATAGCATGAGATAATATGCAAAATGAAGTGCAACTTGTGATGCAAATGATTATGTTATTTCATGCATTGTAATTTATGACGCAATATGCAATGAAATGTGATATGAAATAGGATGCATAATAATATGTAATATGCAATAAAATGATAACTAAGTAAAAATAATAATATGCAGAATGATATGATGATATATATCATGGTAAGAGATATTCAGATTATAAGATAAACATAAGTGATAAGAAATATTTAATTGACAAGCATATATATGTCAAACTATTTAACATTCAACCAAACAACAGAAGTACACACCAATTACTAGACTTAGGTTAAGGAAACTAATGAATGGGACGGAAAGAGTAGTAAAGACGAGAGTTTAAAGGTAATAAATGGTATTAAAACTATAATATATTCATGAAAGGTAGTAACCAATTAATATCAAAAATCAAATCTAAGAAATATGGACTTAAACTATATATGGTAGAATATGGGTTTTATAAAAATTAATACCCTAATTATTTAATCAATTTAAAATAATAATTTTTTAACTTGATTGATTTTTTTAAGAATCCAAACTTCCGCGTTTATAAAAAACTTAACTTACTAAATAAAACCTTTATATCAAATTATTATCAATTCAAATATTTAAAAACATGTTTGAACAATTTTTTTTTAAATATCATAAAGAAATATTAAAAATAACAAAAACTGAAAAACTAAAATAAACATGTGTTATGTTAAGGCCTCTTTCATTTAAAATTTTAATTAATTACTGAAAAAAATATCTAAACATTAATTTTAAAATATTCTAATATAAGTTAGAAAATAAGTTTTAAAAAAATAGAGAAAAATTCTTAATTTAAATATTATTTTTACATATTTTAAAGTTTCAAGTAGAAAACACATTTTTAAAAAACTTTAAAAAAAATTTAGACTGGTATATCGAAATTTATACTATGGTGTGTTGATATATGGACCTAAATATCAAAACTTATAAAAGAGATAAATTTCAATACCTAACTAAATGCATAAATATATATATTCCTAAATGCAATAGTAAAGATGAAATAATAGCAAAGCGTTCCATTTTTGCACTCCATCTTTCTAACTTTGTTGTTCTTCCATTGTCGTAAACCACACATTTATATCTCTCAGAATTTAACGACGAGATCTATTCTATTATGACGGGCTCGTTTTCCTGATTAGCGTATTACATTCATTTGCTGAATTTGAAGACCATATGAGAAAGATGCAGATGATTTAGTAGATTGACTAACTTGGCGCCAAAACTTTGAATTTGAATTTTGAATGAATGGACACTTCAACCACTATAAATAGGCCCAACAGTCACCACTTTGCATAAAAGTTTCTCTTCTTCTTCTTCCTGTTTTTCTACTTACTATCAAACTTCTAGAAGGCATATCTCCTTCATTTCTTAACGGAATTGGATTTAAAGTAGTGGCAAATCGAAGAGGACGGTGAGGACTACGATCTGGTAATAGTTTGGTGTCAAATTTGGATGTCATCATGATGCAACAGGCCCAAAAGTAGAAGAAATGTAGAAAATCCCATCCACAGTTTTTTAATTTTGGATAGCCAACTTCAAAGTATCATATCTCACTCAATTTTGACCGAAGTTTGATGATCCACCCATCAAAACGACTGCTTTGACAGTTTTGCCTTCCTTTTCTCATTGTTCACCCAAACTTCATTTGACCATAACTTGGTCATCTCTTGACGGGTTCGCATGAAACCAGTGGCATTGCGAAGTAGATGGAGAGAAGTACAATATAAGTGAAGTTGTAGATGAGAATCAAAAGCTTTGTATTGATCTGGTACCCATTTCATTGTCGATTTCCATTAGATATCCATTAGCTCTTGTAACAGCCCTAGTTTTTAGCTATTTATTTCTTTTAATTTTTTTTGTTTTTAGAAATATAATTTATATAAATTGTGTTTACCAATATTGTTTAAATATTTAATTTAGAGAATTAAACTCGTTAATTTAATATGATTTTTGTAACTGAATTTAAGAAGAAAAAAAAAGAGGAAATTTTTATAATGTATAATGAAGTGAGTGGTAACTAAATGTTTTGGATATTATCATAATATCTGTTGTTATACCCATTCCCTAAAAATAATGAAAAGGAGAAAATTTGTAACATATTAAAGTAGTTAATTAATTATGTTAATTTGGTAGGTTATGACATGCAAATCATGTTGGTGGAATATTCTCAATTTTGACATATTAATTATGTTAGCAGTGAACATTGTTAAGCAATTTAAAACAATGAAACTTACAATCAATTTATTTGATAAATCTACCTTATTCCTAGTTAGCAATTCAAAATTTGAATAAAGGCACATACGGATATTTTAAAATGGAGTTAATGACAATTAATAGATATTTCAAAAAGAAATTTATGACAATTAATAGAGAAATTAATTGTAAAATTTCAGTAGTTGACCAGAATTAATTTATTGAATAATTAATGCAAATTAATAAAATTGATGAAAGATAAATAAGTTAATTCTTTTGGTTAATGGCATGAGGACACGAGGTTAATCCCCATTTTGTAGGAGAAATCTGCCCGTGTAACCAGTCCGGCTACCAGTGCCTACAAAGCGGACGGATTAATGTGAGACGTCGCAGGATTGATAATTAACAAAAAGGGTTAATTAACTAATTAAGTTAGTAACCAAATTTGAGTATGTAATTAAAGGAGGATAATTAATTGGTAATATGGTAATTAATTGAAATCAATTAAGGAGGGTAATTAAAAGGGATAAGGTAATCAATTGAAATCAATTAAAGGCAATTAAAGGGGAATTAATTGATTAGAAGAATATGGAAATCAAATTTGCCTTCCTTTGCGCGTGACACAAAATTTTATTCTTTTAACATTTTGACATTTGCCTCTTACCATTTGTTTCTTGAGCATGTCACTGTATTCATTTATTCACGCAGCCTTATCCACAAAAATATCAACTCTTCCAATTGCCATTTTTCCTCTCACCTAAATTAAATGCATTCAAAATTTAATCTTGCCTATCTTTGCAAATTTTCGCATACCCATTATATCTCTCTGTTTCCACTGCGTTTGTTTTGCAATAAATAAATTTTTCGAACCATTGATCAAGTAAATATTTATGTAAGCATTTATTACTTTTGCCTTTTCAGTTAAAAGCTTTTTCATTGCTTACCATAAATCACGCAAGAGCTCAAGTTTTGCTTCCTCAATCAAATCTGTTCAAATTTGCAGTAACGCATGCTTTAAATTTAGATTATAACTGGTATAAATCACGCAAGCTATCTAAAAAAAAAAAATCCAAAAGAGTGATATCGTTCAAACATAAAACTGGAAAGAGAAATCAACGCATGCATTTATCACAATTTTCGTGTAGCGTTCAAACAAGAAGAACTGGAAATAAATCTCTTGCCTAAACGCATGCACTCAAAAATCAACGCTTGCATTTATTTCTTACGTTTTCAAACCTGCCTATTTATCTCCCCTTTTTATTTCGCAAGTTTATCTATAAATACTTTGCCTCATTCACATAAGTTTTCATATCTCCTTGTTTGTCCCTCTCTGGTACAAGCTTCTATCAGGTAAATAATTTGCATTGTTTATTTCTTTGCTTCTTCCAATTTTCCTTCCTCCTTCTTGTGTTCTCTGATTTCCTTGCTCGGCTACTTCCCCATCATGCCGTGCCATTTATAAATACATATAGAACTTTGTTAGTAGTAGGCTGGAAGAAATGATATAAATTGATTGTAGGAAGCTAGACTATGGAATTAGTGTAGTTATGATGTAGTTAGTGGTATTGTGGATTTGGATAAGTGCAGTTTGAAGAGGAAGGCATAGAAAAAAAAAAGAATTACAATTTAATAATGGAGAAGATAAATTGATAAGGAGAAAATGATATGAAATGTTGTTTAATTCAAATAAACAATATTGTATGAATAAATCTTGGGTGAATATAATAAAATGACATTTATTTCAATTTTTAATGGTTGAAATAAATTTAAGATGGTTAAAAATAAATTTAACTACTTATTTGAGAATTTGGGTGGATAAATATCAATGGATTGTATTTATTATGGTTAATAAAAGGATATTGGTGATGTATACCAATAATCACCTTTTAATGTTTAATAATAAAAGTAAAAGAAGAAATAATTTTCCTAAACATGATGAACATGTATGTGAAATAAAGTATTATTTAATGAATTCGAATGTAGTTAGTGGCTACATTTGATTAAATCGAATAATTTGAACAGTATTGTGTTTGTTGCCAATATTGTCATTTTATTTAAATAAATATATATGAGAATGAAAATAATTGATCAGGATAAATATGATTAAAAATGTGAGAAATAATTTAATAATGTCTAAACATGTATTTGTTTTGTTTGGGTGCATAACATCTTTTTATTCAATCAATTGTATTAAATTTGCAATTTATTTTGCAATTTATTCAATTTATTTTATGCATGCGTACGGTTGAAGTATGGGCCTAGGATATGTTGAGACGGTTAGCGGGTTGTAGTAGTCGAGCAAGTTGAACTAAATTTCTTTTATTCTATTCGTTCCAGTTGTTCTGAAATTTTGCTTTGACCGTAATTTTTAAATTCGCATACTTGGTATTTGGATCTTATAGATTTAAGTCAAGGCTTTGCATCCGCCGAAGTTTGATCGTGCTTTCCGTTTTTTTTCCGAAGTAGATACCGTGTTTGATTTAGATCCACTGCAGCGTTTAAGGTGAGTATTCCTCACCAGACATATGTACATATATTTTGTGAATTATCGCAAGTGTATGTGTAAAAATTTTATTTAAATATTATCTGTCTGTAGTATAACGTAGAATGATGAATCCCATTTAAATTGACACCTCATCAGTTATTATCTGTTGTATTATTTCTGCAGTTATATTATATTATTGTTTATTTACTGCTTAAATCACCACTGCAAGTTCCCTGTTAAATTTAGATTGTTGTGGGCTGAAATGATAGGCCCAAATGATGATTACTGTGCTATTATTATGTTAACTGTTTAACTGTTAACTTGGGATTGCGGGTTTGAAATGATAGAACCCGGGGTTTGTAAATTACGGATTGAAATGATATAAATCCGTATCACTTGACCTAGGCTAGAAAACTATATACAGGCCCGTGGTCCTTATAATATTTTCTGAAATATTTAAAATTATTTTGGAAGTTAAATATTTGATTTAATATCTTTAAAGGATTTTATATTGATTTTGAATGAGTTATAAATGTTAATAAATAAATAAATAAATATTTGAATAAAATTTTGGAATATAACTTATTTTGGAAATTCTGGATTTTTGAAAGGATAAGATTTCAGTTAAGAAATATATATATAATTTATATTTGGAAATATTTATTAAGTTAAACAATCTACTAAAGCATTTAAATGCTGTCTTTTGAAATTGGACTAGTTTTACCCGTAACTTTAGGTAGCATTTCCTAAGTGCTATAGAATCTGGAATTTGATTGTTTTGAAATTTAAGGAATTTGATAAATTATATTTATGTTTAAGTTTTGGAGACCTTTAAGATATGAGATTTATAACTGGATTTTTCTTAATAAATTTAAGATGAACATTCTAGTGTTAAGTAAATTTTGAAATTATTTAATGGCATAATTTTGGAGTTTTATCTATGGAATTTATGGGAATATTCAAGACGAAATAATAAACACTAATTTGTTGAAAGAAAAAATATCCAACCTTAGTTTTGAATATTAATACTCCAATTGGATATATATATAGGAATTGAAATGGTCTTGGGAACATGAAGTGATATTTAAATTATGGTTTAAAATAAAGAAATATATTTGTAAAGCTATGTAAATTATCTTCTTTACAAAGTAACCATAAAGTTAAACCATTTATTCTATATACCGTTGAATGTCCAAACCATTGTGTTTGGGAGTTATGGTTTTAAAGTAAAATTTCCAAAATATTATGTTTTGAAGATATAATTTAAATATTTGGTTTCCAGATATTATAAATTTTAAGCAGTATGGTTTTTGGAAAAGAATTATACTTGAATATAACGGTATCATATTGTTTTGGGTTTTGAATGATATCGTGTTTATAGTTTGAAATAGAAATGTTTATTTTGGTTTTAAAGTATAAACTGTTTTAAAAGACCATGGTGTTATAATAACGATGGGTTGGCAAAGAGACCGGGATCGGATATGGACATACTCTCTGTCGATACCGAAAACCACTTTGACTAACCGTGTACGCGGTGGAGATTCCAGAATGAAGTAGGTTGGTGGCGACGTTTCCTATAAGGTAAATACGTGGACCCGACTCCCGTGAGTTGGCATAAGGTGGCTAAAACAGGAGCGATCGACGGGTTAATGAGGTCATTCCTCTGATCGGACACTCCTCTTCGATATTATACTATGACTTTGGATTGATTCAGTGGCCACTTCTATTTTGATTTGGGGAGTTGTTTCGAGGTGGGCGGTTGCTGCGGCTTCGCGTTACCATCGGCCCGGATGCGTAATTGGTATATCTACCCTGGCATTGCCTAGTTGTGCCGTGTCACCTACCATACCGCGCCTTGTACGAGTTTAGATTTCTCCCGTAGCCCGTGTGGTATCCTCTAGTTGCTTCCCGATCAGGAGGAGCTATGATATTGGATGGACTACTGGGACTATTACGTGTTAAGGTGGAAAATGTAAAGCCTTAACGCTACTTAAAAGTAAGTTTATTTTATAAATAGACACTAGTATAATAGCGCAATATACTACATAGTAAATAGTTTGACGGATCCTTAGAGGATGGGCGGTCCCAAGCATCCTTTAAGTTACTTGCTCTATATTACAGTACACTTGAATTAGCTTACATTATATAAGTATGTATGTCCTGACTCGAGTGTTATGTTTTATTTTTACGCTTGGGTCAGCCTGAGTTGCAGTTTCAGTTTCTCTCCGGAGTTATGTCATCCCGTAGATCATTCATACTGCCGGAAGCCTTTCAGTCTTTATCTTATTTGCAATCAATCAAATTGGAAGACTCTGTTTCTATTTATGTCTACAGCTGTATTGCAGATTCTAAACTATGTAAATTCTATTTGGTTAAAGTTTTATAGTGGCTTCATGAACCACTGTATATTTTATTTCCGCTGTGAGTTCTGATATATGTATGTGATTCTGTGATTTATTTACTACATATTCTGAGTTTTGCCAAATTTATTTTACAACGCAGTATTTTGAACAATTCAAGTCCGACATGTGCGGATGCGAAGGGTTGAAAATACTGGGTCGTTACAGCTCTTCTTGATCGATGAATGATTATCTGGTATCTTTTAACCAACAGTCATTAGACATAACTCTTCTCCTGTTAAATAACATAACTTTTTACAGAATCAAGTGACTTATCAAAATAACTAAATATAGTTTTAAACAAAAATATCATGATGATTCTGTGACATATTCATATGAAAATAGTATTAATAATTTTTTTTAAAAATTGCCACTTTAAAATTTTACAAAATTCAGATTATGAAAACTTTGAAAACCTTACCCTGATACCAAATGCGAGAAATGCACATTAAGGATGTTAAGGCTAGGATAAACACTAGAGGGGGTGGGGGGCTGAATAGTGTTTTAGAGAATTATTAAATATTTTTGAGTTTTTGTCAATTTAAACACAAATGTATGCAATATTCAGACACATATATGATCACAGAAACAAACACAGATGTAGAAATAAAGTAAAAGTAGTAAAGGAAAGAACACACTGGATTTTATACTGGTTCGAAGTTACCCTACATCCACTCTCGCACACAAGTACGGATTTCATTTCAAAAGCAATTGTACAATTACACCCTCGATTTCAAGGCAACGAGGTACACCCTACAGAACCACAGTCCTCTGTGAAGAGATACTTGATTTCCCGGGCAACAAGTTCATCCAATTGATTTCCCAAGGCTATAATCACACCTTATCTCGCTTGATTGATTTCCAAGGATACAATCACACATATTCTCGCTAAATTGATTACAAAAAGCCTATAATTCTGAATAGGATTGAGGATTTTATTGAGGTAGTGATAGAGAATCAAACCAAAAATGATCTAGTTAGATTCAATGTTGATTTCGGCGGAGTAATGGTAAGAAAATGTATATAGAAATGTGGAAGAAGAAGAGTAGTGAAAAACCAGAAAATCTGAATTAAAATTCATTGAAACTAACCCCTATTTATAGAAGAACAACAGCCATGTCCATTCGTGGAAAGTTATGGCGAATAGACACTTCTTTTGAAATTTGAATTTTGAAACCAACTGACACCATGTTGACATGGGGTACTTGAGCATGTCGACATCCCAAAGGGATTTTTGGTGTTTTGATTTTCTTTGAAAATAACCTTTATCTTATATTAAAACTATTTTAAACTTTATAAATATACTTGACTATAACTGAAATACATAATTAAATATAAACAATTATATATATAGAATTTTACTATAATTTTATATTTAAGTCTAAGTATAAATATTTAGAAGTTAAATATATTATATTTAAAAGATAGTTTAAAATCAAGGATAATTTGACTTTGAAATTCAAGATTATTTTGAGGCTAAAAGTATTTGAAATCAAGATAGATGTTTTTGATTCTTTTAAAAGGAAGGTTTTGAAATCATTTTGAAAACAAGATATAATTTTGAAAAATCATTTTGAATAAAAAGTTAGCGGATACAAAATAATGTTCCACTAGATTTTTCGTAGGTTCCATCCTACTTAGGGTTCCATCCCTTTAATAGGCTCGAAGTGGATTCCATTCCACGAATAAATTGAATTTTAAGATACCAGTGCTTTTCTAGGAGTTTTAACAAAAAAATTTAATTAAAAAGTAAATTACTTGAAATCTTGAACTCTTGATAATCTTGATACTCATGAGTCTTCAATCTTGATATCTTGAATCTTTATACAGTACAGTCTTTATTCTGGGAACCTGCATGGTTAAATCCAGCATATACATATATACCTAAACTTATACTGTTAGTATTTATATTTTATAATCTATTCTAAGGTTGATGTCATCAAAACCATCATCTTACGGACTAACAATAAGAGATGCAATGGAATCGACGACATCGAATATAGTTGGCCAAAGTTTCGTATCACAGTGGTGATGCACGGTCGTGCATAGATATTCCGTGCAGTTTTTTTGGGGAAGAAAAATTATTTGGTCGATAAAGGTAATTTTAAATTTAAAAACAATTAACTCTTAGCTAATTATCAACTAAATTATTTCAAAGTGCGTTAATTCATGTTAAATTCATACGAAGTACAAAACCGTGGAATAATTCACGATGAATTCGTAGTTGCAAATTCTACGTCGTAGGATTTAAAATTGGAGCGGATTGCAAATAAACTTAAGGTGAGAAATTCTCACTCATTTTGATTTTCGAATTTAATTTTTTGTAGTTAAAATTAATTTTGGATGCTTGGTTGAATTTATAAATTCATTACCTATTGAATGTTATAATATATATATATATATATATATATATAGTATATATATTAGTTGTTAGATTGATATTCTGACCGTTGGAGTGGATGAGACGCTATGCGCCCCGCATACTAGCGGATGACCCTATATAACCGCGTTATCCTACCTCAAGCGGGATTGATATTTTAATATTGTCTAATCCATGGATGCAGGGAAAATTGGTTGGAAGGATCAACTGGGTTCCTCAAATATATTGTTATTTGTCATATATGGTGATATATGATGTGCTAGAATAATCGGTTATAGGTTATTGTTATGATTTGAATAATTGGACGCTATAGTAGCACTGACCAGAATTTTTGGTATTTTAAATACCATAAATATTATTTTTGAATTCTGAGGGATATAAAGGAGATTTTGAATATAAAACTATTTAATTGAAATTTAGATTATTTTAAGGAGATTAATTTAGATATAACGAAGGTTTATTTTTTTTAATTTGTACTTAGCTATTTGTAAAAGATAGTTTTAAGTTGAAATTTTAAATTAGATTATATAAAGGATTTTAATTGTAGATTCTTAAGTAAAATTTATAGATTATGGAGAAGAAATTGAAATCAATATTTAAGATAGGTTTGAAAATAAATGGAAATTATTAAAAAATGGATTTATAAAATGAGATTTTATAAATGAGATTTAATTTTATATACAAATGGGACTCGAAGGAGTTTATAAATTTATAACGGTGTTTATAAATAAGGAAAAATGGTTATTAGTGGATAAATTGGAAATATAAATTTATAATGTAGATTAATATCGAGTTATGAAAATTGTTTGGTCAAAAATAGTGGAATCTATTTTTGAATGGGAGAATGGTTGTGGCTGATATGAATTCAGAAGGATTTATAAATTTAAAGCGGAATATTTGATTTTTAAAATTAATTATTATTAGGAATTTAGTACTTGCTTTTAAATGAATTCCTATTAATACACTATATAATTAAAGCTTTTTAGTTTTGAAATGTTTCAGAGAAGTTTATTAAAATATTTAATATTTATTGAAATAAATTTCCATTTCTAAAATAAACTTCGAAAATCGATTTGTTTTATTTAAAAAGGAATTGAAAAGGAGTTATTGGCGTTCATATAAAATGTGTGATATTTAAAAAATTTCCTAAAACATGTCTTAAAAATAAATTATTATTATTTAAAAATATTTATTATACATATATAGAGTTTTGAAACGATTTTAAAATTATTTATAAATCCCCTCAAGATGGTAAATGGAGTTACCAAACGAAGATGATTTCTATAAGGGAATCTTATAGTCGAATTCTAGAACTTAAAGGAAATTTCCAAAGTATTTAAATATGGAAACTTCAAAAATGAATTAAAGTTCACAAAAAGGAAGTTAGAATGGGTGGTTGAGATTTTAGACGAGTATAAATCGATTTTGGAAACTTTAAAGGAAATGGATTAGTGAATTCCAGGAATTCATAGAATATGCTATAAATGAATTAAAGTATTTACAAGTTAATCTTAAAGTATTTAGAGAGATAGGAAACTAGCAGGATTTTTTCCCAAGTATTGGTGTGACGACCCAGAATTTCTTACAACTTAAATTGGAATTGTAAATTGATTTTAAATATTTAAAAGCTAATTTTAACTTGAATTTCAAAATATCAATGTTTACTTGATAATTAAATTATTGAATTATATAGTTTAAATATTGAATCATATAATTTGAAATTGGGTAAAACGCTGAATCTGGAGATGTAAGCCTGTTAATAATAATTTGAAGGCTTATAAAATTTATATTGATAGCACTAAAGGTAGTGAAAGTGTTGAAATTTAGTTTGGAAGTGTTTTGTTCAGTTTTAAGATTATATCGTTTAAATTGGAATTTTAAAATAGCCTTCCGAGGCACAATCTCGGAATTCGACGAAACCAGTTTCATTGGATCCGTAATAGTTAGTTATTATCGGATTTCAATTTTCGTAGCAATCCGAGTTGTCGTTTGACCCTGGCAACTCAAAACGCTTAGAACTATTTTAATCAATTTAATTTAAATTGATCGTTTTCTTCCATAACTCGCACATACGATCAAATTAGCTTCCGAAACACTTTTCATTATGTTCGGAACGCGGGTAAAACCTTATAATCGCCTAGCGACATTCCTTAAGTGGAGTTCAAAATTTTAAATGGGGATTAACGAGACGTTTTGAAGTTTCATAATATAATTAAATTTAAAGTCAAAGATATTTTGATTAACAGGAACGCGTACTCGAGAAGTTTCTCCAAAACGGTATTTATCCCTGTCTCCCTCTCTAATCTAACAGCAGAATCGAATCCTTTAAAAAAAAAAGAAGAAAATGGAAGCTTGGATTTCGAATTCATGGCGAACCCCTCTTCATTTTCGTTTTCTTTACCGTGAGCCGATCGAAAGATGGGGTCTTTCCCAAAATAAATAAATCAAACTCAGCCTTCAATTTAGAAGCCGAGCCCCTTTCTTTCCTCTCCTCTTCGTATTCTTTCGAGCGGATGATAATGGTGACCTTCCTGTTGAATTAGGCGATTCAAGCTCTAAACATTGGCACGTCTCTGTCTTCGTATCTTTCTGTTCAAATCGAATCGAAGAAGCTTTTCGCGACAGCCTCTGTGTTCTGCTCGAACACGAGCACGCCGAAGGAAGAGAGATAGGGGATCGCGACCAGATTGCAAGGGGTTGCTAGGCAATGGCGTTCGACGGTGAGGCCAGGGAAGGCTCAGTAGTCTCGGGTTGGGCTAGGGTTTTCGAATATCACTGTTCGGCCATTAAGTGAAGCCGCGAGTGGCGTTTGAGATTCGCGAGCACGGCAGCGGGACTTTGAGGAGCTGAGTGAGGCTTTGCGAGGAGATGAGACGTGCGCAGTCGCGAGTGTTGATAAGCTCGCGAGCAGGGTGGGCTTCTTTTCTGGTAGGAGGTTGTGGAGGTATTTTTCTTTTTCTGTTTGTTTTATTTAAATTAAGTATATACATAAAAATAATAAAGAAAGATTATTAGTTTAGGATTTAAAACATTAGTTAAAATAATTTGTTAAAAGGACTATCAGTTAAAAAAAATTCTAAATCAAATAATGAGTTGAATTGAATAAGTGAGTGGTGATCAATTGTTTGATGTATTCAAATAGTAATAAATTATAAAATGTTTATGCAAGGACTATCAGTTAAACTATCTCACTCTATTGGATAATATTTAAATTTAAATATTTGGTTGAATGATTGAATTTATTTGATATGCACTGTGAATAGATGATCTGGTGATTTTGGTATTGGATGGTTCTCGAGTTAATGGATTGCTTAACTCGAAGTATTGAGAATTGTAAGTTGTTCTAAATTTAAAGTAATAAATAAGAAAATATTTACGTTTAAAAGTTACTAACGACTTAATGATGTGTGATACATTAAATTAGTAGGATAATTGAAATGGATAGTTAATTAATTTAATTAATTAATGATTTGGGTATTTAATTCAGTAATTAAAGGTTTGAATAAATAATAAATTAAGTTGTAGGTTAATTAACTAAGTATAAATAATTCAGAATAATCATTGGATGGTGTGATAAATAATTTCTTAATGTAATTAATAAAATATAGATACTTTGTGAAATTTATCAAGAGATTAATTGAGATAATTAATTAAGGAGTAACTGATTTATTAATGAAGTAAATAAAAGAATAGTTAATTACATATTGAGGTTAATCGAAATGATAAATATTGGGGTTGAATTAAAGTAAAATATAATTGGGAATCATTCATTTATATAATTAACGAAGTAATTAAAGATTTGATTAATTGAGATTAATTAATTCATTATAAGTGACTTATGAGAAGTCAATTAATATAAGTAATTAAGAATTAACGTAATTGATTATAGTTAATTAATTTGTGAAGAAATTAAAGATTACTTACTGATTTGGTAAGAGTAATTAATATCGTGAAATGAATTAAAGATAATTACTTGAATGAAATTGGAAGATAATTAATCCAGGGTGATTAATTGAAATGAATGAATATGGAAGAGTTGATTAATTAATTGGTTTGGAGATTTATTAAAGAAGAAATCTAAGTAATTGAGGTTTGAAACTCAATTGAAATAATCGAATTGGCTTGTATGCGATTAAGTTTTGTGTATGAGTGATTGAATGGTATTGGATGTTTTGAATGAGTAGATAACTCTGATATGAGATGTTGTGTATTCTATTTGAATAACTTGGGATAGGATGATATGAGATTCGAAGAGTCCGGGGGTCGGGTATTGGGTAAATACCCGAAAACCACTTCGAATGTTTATAGATTGATATGTAAAATCTATATGCTGGAGTGAAGTGATTGGAAGAATTGGACTATTTTAAATCTAAATCTTTAGTATTTAGAAACTTATATGTGAAATAAGTGATATCTATAATAAATGGTAGCTTTGTGAATTGATATGAGTTACCCGGGTTATAAAAAAAATGGTTTGTTTCGTATTCCATGTTGTTTGGGTTTACTCACGTTGGTTTCCAGCCTGACCCGGGTGTTAATCTGGTGTAATGCTCGGGTCAGAACCGAGTATTATAGATTTTCAGGTTAGGACGTTCTGGAGCTCAGGAGGCAAGCTGGATGATGGGAGCATATAGAATATTTTCGCTATAATTATATTGTTGTTAATCTGAGACATGATAATTGTATATATTCAGTGACTGTATATATATGTGAAACTCTAATATATATATAAAATGTAATCGATAGACATAGTATTCTTTTGTAAACTATTATTATTTATTATTATATTTTATCCGCTGCGAATGTGAGTTGTTGATGTTTCTGTTCTTCTTCTTCTATCTCTTTCTTCTTTTTCATAACTATCTGGAATTTTCGGGTTCGAAAATTTCGGGTCGTTACATTTGGTATCAGAGCTGACGAGTTAAGCGAGAACCTTGGCTCTGGTGGGATTACTCATTGAATAGAGTCCGTAGTACTCTAGAATGAGTTGCGTGTATATATATATATATATATATATATATGAGAGAGTACTTGTTATTTTCTTATAAAAAGATTTTAAATGATTTTATTTAAAATATATATTTTGATATATAAAGTAATATTTCCTTTTAATAAATATTTAGGTGAATGGTTGTTAATTATTGAGATTAAAATTAAGTAGTAATAGAATACAACCCAATTAAACTTTAATTGATCGAAAATGAAATTCTAAATCTGGTCCCAGAATTTGAAAATTTTATTTCAAGGTAATGAAAAGTAATAAATGAGTATTATTTGGATAACTGGGACTTGTTGCAAACAATGGGTTGTTTGAAAATTTATTTGAATTTAAAACCAAGAGTGGTTTAAAATTTTAAAACATGGTTGGAAGGGCCAAGAAATAAATATGTATATATGGATATACATGATATCAAAGATAATTTGAAATAAACTCTAAGAGGTTGAGTTTTGATTTTTTCCTGAAGTGTGGTGTATAAACCCAAAGAGATATAAGTTCAAACTTATAAGAGGGGAAGAATTTTGAAGTTGAAGCGGGAATTCAAATTAAGCGAGGTTGATTTGATTAAGTAAATTGAAATTTAACTTGGAAAGCTAAATGGTTGATTTGAATTGGGAATTTGTGTGGTCTCAAAACGGGTTTGAGATTTAGAAATTGAAAATGAATGAGAAATGAAGTTTGGTAATATATCCACTATTAAGATAAAAGGAAAATCTAACTTTAATACGAAGTTAAGAATATGGAATCACTTTAAACTGAAAATTTGAGTAATTGAAAATTAAAATTTGTTTAAGGACTGGCTTCAACTAGAAAGATAAAATTTTGTAATAAATTAAATTGTTAAAATAAAATCGTACCGAACTCTTATTTGAACCTTGAAAATTCATAAGTTGAAATAATTTAAAATGGAATTTTGAGAATTGGACTCAAAAATTAAATTGTTTAAAAACTTTAAATAAAGGTTAATTTGGTTTAAAGAGATAAACCAACCTTTGAGAAGTTAACTTGAATTCATATTATTCGAGATAGTTTAAATTCAAGATTGAAATTGAATTAGTTCAAAATTTAATTTGGATTTTACTGAAATGATTTAAATGTGAATGTAATTGATTATAAATAGAGGTTGTAAAATTGAAATTATAATTAAAGTTGTACAAGTTTAAAGATTAAATGGAATTTGATCTGAAGTTGGAAGGAAATTGAGAATTAATTCAACTTGAATTGGGATTAAATCAATTTCAATGGAAATTGAAGATTATTCAAATTGGAATTAAGTTAATTTAAGTGGGAGTGGAAATTAACATTGAATTGTTGGGGAAGTGAACAGTTTTGACTCTGGACTATTTTCAATATAAATTGTTTTAATATAAACTTTTTTTTCCCTAAGCTATTAAATATATACAACCTTTCTTTCTTAAAACCAAATTATTTTATACTTGTTTTACAATTATTTTTGGAGCTATTTAACCATTTTTCAACTGTTTTCTAAACTCATCACTATTTTTCAACTATGTTACAAATTATTTACTATTTTACAACTATTTTGCAAATATCTAAAATTTCTGAAACTATTTAGCTATTTTTTTTCGAACTATTTTGTAATTAGTTAACTATTTTACAATTATTTTGCGAACTAATAATTATTTTTCAAATATTTATCTATTTTTAATTTTTCAAGCAATTTTTAAAATGAACGGGTCGGAGTTCAAACTGTTAATTATTAAATTCCCCACTGAGATAAGGATTGAAGTGATAATTCAATGAGAATTAAGGCAATTGTAAAGAAGTGAAAAAGGGAATTAAAGGAAATGTGAGTAGAAAGGGAATTGATTTGGCTGATAATCAATGAAAATAAATACGTAGGATGTACATATATTATTCTATTCACATAGTGATTTTATCCAGATTCGAGCACAGAATTTCGAGATAGTTTATCGATCCGAGTTGGGATTTTTCACTCGATTTCGGCGGCGAACCTGGATATGGATTGTTGATTGGTTCTGTATATTCTCTATCATAGTTATAGCTATGCAAGGAGAATGACGGTTTCTGATCAAGAAACAAGATCTGAGTCCGCACTAGGAAGTCGGGTGGACAATGCTAGTTCGGAAGTGAAATGGTGTGATCGAGTGAGCGATCAGATTAGTATAGCGTACGGGTGATAAGTGTACATCGTACGGATTTGAATGAAATTGATATTGTAAAGAGAAATTAAATTTGGATATTTGGTTTTGAATAAACAAAGTTGTATATCTTTGTTATATGAGATAAATCTCCCCTTGTTGAATTTATTGTTGGAATAAAAATGTTTTTGAAATGTTTGAAGTATAAAATGGGATTTTATATAAGTTTGAAATGATCCAAAGTTTTAAAAATTATATATATTTTTGAATATATATAAAGGATCCTATGAGAATTTTAGAAAAGGTTTTGGGAACCTTTGGATTTGGAAAGGCTTTTGATTTTTGGGTAAAATCAATATTGGATTTGGGAAACCTAGTTTGAGAATTATCGATTTTGGGATAATCGATTTTGTGTAAATGAGCTTTGTATGAGATCATACAAGGTGTATGATTTGGAAGATACTATATGTGTATCGTATAAAGTGTTTTGATGATGGCTCTGGGAAAAAAGGCGCTCCCTTGAAATGAACTTCTCAGGTGTGCCACTGGGTGGTGCTGACTTGAGCCCCAGGGGGGTTCTAAAGTTGATCCTGTGAGGAGTCCGGACAAAACTAGTTCCTAAGGATTATGAGTTGAGTATACCATAGTGAAGGTCGTGTGTGCCGCCGAGAGCCAACAGTCTGCGTTTGATTTTATATCGATAGACTGCGACCTATGATATAACATAGCGAAAGTCGTGTGTGCCGCTGCGAGCCAACAATCTGCATTTGATTTTATATCGGCAGACTGCGACCTATGTAGGAGTGGAGAAGTTTCATTTCGACAGCGAAATCAGAGGCCGCGGAGAGCCTGCAGTTACATGGACTTTTGCTACGACGGCAACGTAGCCCTGGAATGTAACTGCGACCATGGATGGGGGTGATGATTTCCAGAGCATTCTCACCAAAGATAGTTCCTTTATATTTTCAAAAACTGATTTCTATAATTTCAATAAAATTATTTTCAAAATTATTTTCACTGGATGTTGAGAATGAGTCTGCTAAGTACTTATAGATTTTCAGTTCTACGCCTGACCAACGTATGACTGAATTTCTATGAGAACAAGGATGGACTGGTTGAGACATCGAGTTATAAAAAGTATTTTTTATAAAGAGTTATTTTAATAGTATGATGTGAATTTAAAAGCATTTCTAAATTTTTTAAAATAAAGATATTGGAATTTTGGAAAATAAGGAAACCCAAAACTGGAATTATAAAATAAAATTTGAAACTCAGGAAATTTAAGAAGTGATTCTTTGTCGTTAAAATCAAATATTGATTTAGAAGTTGAAAATAAGCAAATTGGTTAAATAATTGTTTGATTGAATATGTTAATAAAATTTCACTTTGGTAAATAAATGGATTGTAAATTAATAGTGGAGTTTGGAAATGAATTCAAATTGTAAATAGAACTCGACTTGGGTTTAATAATGAAATAAATTGGAAGAGATGTTGTAAAAATAAAATAGGGTTGGATTGAAAAAAATGTGATGGTTTGAATTATAAATAAAATTCAAGGGTGATTTGAATAATATTTAATGAGATTTGCAAGTAGATTGGATATAAGAGAAGTGATTATAATAGAATAGTTTGAGTTGCTAAAACAAAACCCAAGTGAATGGAAATAAATTGAAAATGACTCTGTATTAATAAAATAAATTAGAAATGAGTTAAGTAGATGAATTCAAAAATTCAAAATGGGTAAATAAATGGGTTAATTGATTTAATAAATAAATGGATGGAGTTTGATTGAATAAAAAACTAAATCAAAGATGTGATTGGAATAAGATTATCAGACTGAACTTAAGTTCGGTGGCCTATTAATTTGAAGTTCAAATGAGTTAAGTATGTGCTTGGTTATTATTTTGATAAATTGAGAAGGTGAATTAAAATAAAAATTAAAATTAAAGTGGATGGGCTAACTAAATTTAATGGGATTTGATTAAATGAGAATCAAATCGATGTAAACTTAAGTTTGATGTTGGAATAAATTAAAGTAAATTAACTTAAGTTTAAAATTTATGGAAGCTTGGCTTCGAATAAGGATGAAAGCCCATTAAACAAAAGCTTGGATTAAATTAATTTGGAAATGGTTATAAATTTATAAGTATTGAACGTGCCAAGTTAAATAAATTGTTTAAGTTGAATCCAATGCTGTGGTAAAATGAAATGCAATGAATGGTTGGTAAATAAATTAGAAATGAAATGGAATTAATTATAGAACGAGTTAAAAGAAATTTAAAGTAATTATAAACTGGAATAGATACTCTATTAAACGAATATCGTCAGAATTGCATGAATATGGTAGTCACTCGGCATAAATGAAAGTAATTGAAATGCTATGAATCAATGGAAATTAAATAAATTAGTTCTGAATCATTCGAAGTGAATATGAGCTTGTTTGGGTTAAAAATCAATGGAATGTAAGAAATTGAGTTGCAAACCATTGAAATTGAATGAAATGGTTTATAAATTGGTTGAAAGCAATTGAATTAGCTTTAAGATTATATAAATCGCTTGTGGAAAGGTTTTGGTGCTTGTTGCTTATGATATTCATGCGTAGCTATTGAAAATAAGTGAAATGCTAATAGATTTTATTTATATGGCACTTACATATTCAAATTGAGTAAGCACAGGTACCTGAAGGCCGTTTGGCTGGATTTGGATTCCACTAATTTCTAATTAATAGGCTGCTTGCTTAAAATGCTAAATAAGGTACGCCTATGCAATAAAAATAGGAAATATGAACTGTTTTTTCTTTTTCCGACCATGTGGGTCGATGTATATATATTTATATCTATTGTTAAATTGAAAAAGCTCCTCCGTACAAGGGAGGCTCTGCCAAAATTTTTTGGAAATTTTGGGTGTTAGAAAATTTTAAAAAAAAATTGGGAAAATTTTTGTTAACGACAAAGCAATTTCAAATTGGAAATTAAAGTAAATCAGTAGATGAAACTAATATGAATTAGTTATAAATGAATGATAAAATCTAATACTCAGAAGTGAAGACAAATTGAATTCATATGGAATGGGAAAACTAATTTGCATAGAAATAAAAGTGTAAACTTATGTAAGAAAAAGTATAAATGATTTGAAATGTTACAATTGTATATTGTTGCTAAATAAGATATGCAGGTATTAAAAGGGGAAAATAAAATTGGATTTGATTCCAAAAGATAAATGTGAATTGCCCGACAAAAAGGTATGCATTTAAATTTCTGTAATTATTGGATTGGGTTTTTGATCTAGCCACTTGGCTTTCTGTTTTCTTTTTGGTATTTGGAAGCCCGTAGAGGACTTTTGTAGTTGTACCGAGCTAGCCACGCAAAGGAGACGCTGGCAAAAAATTTCGAGAATTTAGAGAGTTAGAAAAATTTGAGAAACTTTTGATAATTCAAATTTGGTTTTAAATTGAAATATGAATGATTAAGCAATAGGGTATTATTTGAAACTATAAAAGATTTTAGGAAGTTGGTTAAGGTGATAGTGGGTTTAAATAAAAGATAGTTGGTAGGATGTGATAAAACTGTTGGTTTTGGGGGAAGGGAAAACGGGTATTGGTTCATTCTTCCTAATTAGTAATTTCGGGGACGAAATTCTTTTAAGGGGGGAGGATTGTGACGACCCAGAATTTCTTACAACTTAAATTGGAATTGTAAATTGATTTTAAATATTTAAAAGTTAATTTTAACTTGAATTTCAAAATATCAATGTTTACTTGATAATTAAATTATTGAATTATATAGTTTAAATATTGAATCATATAATTTGAAATTGGGTAAAACGCTGAATCTGGAGTTGTAAGCCTGTTAATAATAATTTAGAGGCTTATAAAATTTATATTGATAGCACTGAAGGTAGTGAAAGTGTTGAAATTGAGTTTGGAAGTGTTTTGTTCAGTTTTAAGATTATATCATTTAAATTGGAATTTAAAAATAGCCTTCCGAGGCACAGTCTCGGAATTCGACGAAACCAGTTCCATTGGATCCGTAATAGTTAGTTATTATCAGATTTCAATTTTCGTAGCAATCCGAGTTGTTGTTTGACCCTAGCAACTCAAAACACTTAGAACTATTTTAATCAATTTAATTTAAATTGATCGTTTTCTTCCATAACTCACACATACGATCAAATTAGCTTCCAAAACACTTTTCATTGTGTTCGGAACATGGGTAAAACCTTATAATCGCCTAGCGGCATTCCTTAAGTGGAGTTCAAAATTTTAAATGGCGATTAACGAGACGTTTTGAAGATTCATAATATAATTAAATTTAAAGTCAAAGATATTTTGATTAACAGGAACGCGTACTCGAGAAGTTTCCCCAAAACGATATTTATCCCTGTTTCCCTCTTTAATCTAACAGCAGAATCGAATCCTTTAAAAAAAAGAGAAGAAAATGGAAGCTTGGATTTCGAATTCATGGCGAACCCCTCTTCATTTTCGTTTTCTTCAGCGTGAGCCGATCGAAAGATGGGGTCTTTCCCAAAATAAATAAATCAAACTCAGCCTTCAATTTAGAAGCCGAGCCCCTTTCTTTCCTCTCCTCTTCGTATTCTTTCGAGCGGATGATAATGGTGACCTTCCTGTTGAATTAGGCGATTCAAGCTCTAAACATTGGCACGTCTCCGTCTTTGTATCTTTCTGTTCAAATCGAATCGAAGAAGCTTTTCGCGACAGCCTCTGTATTCTGCTCGAACACGAGCACGGCGAAGGAAGAGAGATAGGGGGATCGCGACCAGATTGCAAGGGGTTGCTAGGCGATGGCATTCGACGGTGAGGCCAGGGAAGGCTCAGTAGTCTCGGGTCGGGCTAGGGTTTTCGAATATCACTGTTCGGCCATTAAGTGAAGCCGCGAGTGGCGTTTGAGATTCGCGAGCACGGCAGCGGGACTTTGAGGAGTTGAGTGAGGCTTTGCGAGGAGATGAGACGTGCGCAGTCGCGAGTGTTAATAAGCTCGCGAGCAGGGTGGGCTTCTTTTCTGGTAGGAGGCTGTGGAGGTTTTTTTCTTTTTCTGTTTGTTTTATTTAAATTAAGTATATACATAAAAATAATAAAGAAAGATTATTAGTTTAGGATTTAAAACATTAGTTAAAATAATTTGTTAAAAGGACTATCGGTTAAAAAAAAATTCTAAATCAAATAATGAGTTGAATTGAATAAGTGAGTGGTGATCAATTGTTTGATGTATTCAAAAAGTAATAAATTATAAAATGTTTATGCAAGGTCGAAACCGTGAAGCCAAGCCAAGATTGGATCGGATTTACGAACAAATCAAGGTGAGTAAATCTCACTCTATTGGATAATATTTAAATTTAAATATTTGGTTGAATGATCGAATTTATTTGATATGCACTGTGAATAGATAATCTGGTGATTTTGGTATTGGATGGTTCTCGAGTTAATGGATTGCTTAACTCGAAGTATTGAGAATTGTAAGTTGTTCTAAATTTAAAGTAATAAATAAGAAAATATTTACGTTTAAAAGTTACTAACGACTTAATGATGTGTGATACATTAAATTAGTAGGATAATTGAAATGGATAATTAATTAATTTAATTAATAAATGATTTGGGTATTTAATTCAGTAATTAAAGGTTTGAATAAATAATAAATTAAGTTGTAGGTTAATTAACTAAGTATAAATTGTAGGATCTAGATTAACCCTAGAGGGGGGGGTGAATAGGGTTATAGCAAATTTTCTCGATTTAAACACAGAAATAAACTGCAGAAATAAATATGCTGAAAAGTAAATCACACACAAAATTTACCCAGCTTCGGCAACCCCTGCCTACTGCTGTATTCCCAGATTTCTATTAGAATTAAACAGTATCACGCTTACAAACACTCTACTAGACTCGCAGACCCTTTTGCTTCCGCTCATAAACACTCTACTAGACTCGCAGACCCTTTTGCTTCCGCTCATAAACACTCTACTAGACTCGCACACCCTGCTCCCGCCTATAGAGTTTCGCTTACTCGCAAACACTGCTCCCGCCTATAGAGTTTTGCAAACTCGCACACCCTGCTCACTGAACTAATTCTAAATAGACAACCTGACACTACCTAAACCCTAGGTAGTGATTTACAAATTCTTTGACTCGAAAAGAAAAGCAGACTTCAAAATTAAAACCGGAGCAAAAATTAAAATACAACTTGAATGCGTAATTTTTGCTTAAAATAAAAACTAAAAAACCCTTTATAATTTAAAACCCAAAAAAAAAAACCCTTTATAATTAACAAGACCGGCCCCTTTATCTTTAACCCGATCCACTGTCTTCCCTTATTCTTTGACCCGATCCACTCTTTTGCTCAGTGAAGAAAAAATGCGGCCGATTCTCTTTGCCACTAATTTAGGGCTTTTGTCTTCGATTCAAAATTGGGGCTTTCTGATGATCGGTGCCCTGACTTGCGTTGCTCTTGCTCACGCTTGTTCTCTGATGATTTACGCTTGTTGCTCGCTCGATCGAGTTGTTGATAATTTCGGTATGTAGTTTGTTTTGTTGCTCGTTTGATTGCTTACTTCGATTGGACTCGATTTTAACTCGATGCCGATGATGTAAATTGGGTTTGATATTTATATGAATTCGAATCAATTGATTCGTTCGTATTCACTTGCGACTTCATCACTTTCCTAATTTGTTAATACTTGATGCGCACGGCTTCTATTCTGTAGCGTTCGATTTTGCTTGATTCACACGGCTTTAAAACTTTCCTCTTTTTGATACTTTGACTATTTCAAAGAATAATGATACGAATTTTATATTCATTGAATTCTGACTTCGGCCCCATCTCTGCACTGTTGAATCTCGTGGTCATCATGTCTTTGTCTCTGGCCATCTTTTTCTGGTTGGTTTATGATCTTCACTGTGAACTTTACTTGGGCATTTTGTATGTTTCATTTCGATCCACTTTGTCATTGCATATCTATATATGCTTGACTTCTGTTGCATGCTTGCTGTTGCATGCTTGTTTGTATGTTGCACTTATTACCTTCACTTGTATATTTGTACTGTTGGGTTGTAGTTTGCATTGCTGAACTTTTTCACACAGCAACAACTTGTTGATTACCTGTAGTTGCTGCTATATTACTTCGAATTGCATTCTGTGCATGCTGTACTCGGTCGAGTTCATTTGTATTTGAACCACTCTCTTGTTCGATCACTTGCTTGGAATGGCTCTTATATTACTATGTTGATGGTTGTTGTGCACTCTGATGTATATGCATTTGCCACTGTCTTTTACTGTAGTCTTCATTGTTGTGTTTTGTACTTGATTTGCACTGCTACACTGTTGCATTATGGTCTTCTCATTCTATTGCACTTTGGTTTAGTTGTGCATTTGTCCAGCCATTTAAACTGACCTTGTACTTCTGGTTTTGATTCATATGTTCTTCAAATCAGTGGTGCACTGTGCCATTTGATCTGTTGCACTGTTGGTCGACTATCTCCTTGAGTTGTAGTGAGCTCGACATTGTTGTTTACTTCACTTGTGGTCTTCATTTTTGATGCAGAACTTCTGTCATGTTGTTTGCAACTGTGTTTCACTTGTATCACTCTTGTGCATTGCCTTACTGACTCGATTCATTTCATGTTTGTTGCCAGTTTACCTGTACTGTCCACTACCATTGTGTCTGCACTTGTGAACTTTGTTGCATTCATGTCTTCGACTGTTTGCACATGCTATATTGTATACTTATGTTGTCTCTTTGATACTGACTTTGCTGTTCATGCGTTCCTGTTGTTCATCTTGTAGTTGCTCATCTGCAAGTGCATTTTTCGATTCAGAACTTCTGTCATTATGTCTTTGACTCCCCTGTGTATACATACACCTATGTATGTATATATGTGCTGCATTTACTTGCATCTATACTTTGATGGCTGATCATTTATTGTTTCTCGGCATTGACTTTGAGCTTGAATTGTTTCTTTGATATTGAAACCTGTACTTGCAGTTGTGAAGTTGTTGACTACATCACCATATATCAATTGCTCGGCCTTTGGTTTCATGTGCATTGAACTTTGACCCTTTGTTGTTCATTTGGGCTGCTGGACTTGTTGTACATTGCATAGTGCATTGCCTTGTTTGTTGAAGTTGTGCTTGCACACTTGCTATTTTTGGCTGCGCACATGAGTTGGCGAGGCAGTGCACACGTGTATGAATGTACACGTGTGTATTGCAGCCACTTATGGTTACCTGTCCCTGTAATATCTATATGCACGACTTTGTGATGAATTCAAGTGTGAATGATGACGAACAACCCAAATAATTGAGGCAAACCATATTTTCAAAAATCGTATTTCATTTTATATTGCAAAAATATTTCTTTTTCAATTTTACTGCGTTAGAGAATATTTTTGCAGATTGCTCAGATGCTGGATTCAAACTGGAATGCAGTTGAAGACAAAATACGAGTGTGAGTGATATGTAGTGAGGTTATCAATGTAAAAATATTTGTGATGTAATCGTGATGTAATCAAAAATGTATATGTATAGTGAGAGCATGAATTTGTACTATTCAGGATTGTAATAAATATTTGTTTGAATAAAATTTCTGTTTGAATTCAAAATCTGTGTAACTTGTGTAACTTGTTCTGTTTGAATTCAAATTCAAATTCTATGTAATTTATTTTATTCAACAAATATTTATTTAACCTATGAAAAACAAAATAGTACATTACCAAATACATTTAAATGAATATATATGTTTATTATCATCAAACAAAACCATATAAGCGCATATTCAACATAAATAATTCAGAATAATCATTGGATGGTGTGATAAATAATTTCTTAATGTAATTAATAAAATATAGATACTTTGTGAAATTTATCAAGAGATTAATTGAGATAATTAATTAAGGAGTAACTGATTTATTAATGAAGTAAATAAAAGAATAGTTAATTACATATTGAGGTTAATCGAAATGATAAATATTGGGGTTGAATTAAAGTAAAATATAATTGGGAATCATTAATTTATATAATTAATGAAGTAATTAAAGATTTGATTAATTGAGATTAATTAATTCATAATAAGTGACTTATGAGAAGTCAATTAATATAAGTAATTAAGAATTAATGTAATTGATTATAGTTAATTAATTTGTGAAGAAATTAAAGATTACTTACTGATTTGGTAAGAGTAATTAATATCGTGAAATGAATTAAAGATAATTACTTGAATGAAATTGGAAGATAATTAATCCAGGGTGATTAATTGAAATGAATGAATATGGAAGAGTTGATTAATTAATTGGTTTGGAGATTTATTAATGAAGAAATCTAAGTAATTGAGGTTTGAAACTCAATTGAAATAATTGAATTGGCTTGTATGCGATTAAGTTTTGTGTATGAGTGATTGAATGGTATTGGATGTTTTGAATGAGTAGATTCAACTCTGATATGAGATGTTGTGTATTGCATTTGAATAACTTGGGATAGGATGATATGAGATTCGAAGAGTCCGATGGTCGGGTATTGGGTAAATACCCGAAAACCACTTCGAATGTTTATAGATTGATATGTAAAATCTATATCCTGGAGTGAAGTGATTGGAAGAATTGGACTATTTTAAATCTAAATCTTTAGTATTTAGAAACTTATATGTGAAATAAGTGATATCTATAATAAATGGTAGCTTTGTGAATTGATATGAGTTACCCGGGTTATAAAAAAAATGGTTTGTTTCGTATTCCATGTTGTTTGGGTTTACTCACGCTGGTTTCCAGCCTGACCCGGGTGTTACTTTGGTGTAATGCTCGGGCCAGAACCGAGTATTACAGATTTTCAGGTTAGGACGTTCTGGAGCTCAGGAGGCGAGCTGGATGACGGGAGCATATAGAATATTTTCGCTGTAATTATATTGTTGTTAATCTAGGACATGATAATTGTATATATTCAGTGACTGTATATATATATGTGAAACTCTGATATATATATATATATAAAATGTAATCGATAGACATAGTATTATTTTGTAAACTATTATTATTTATTATTATATTTTATCCGCTGCGAATGTGAGTTGTTGATGTTTCTGTTCTTCTTCTTCTATCTCTTTCTTCTTTTTCATAACTATTTGGAATTTTCGGGTTCGAAAATTTCGGGTCGTTACATTTGGTATCAGAGCTGACAGGTTAAGCGAGAACCTTGGCTCTGGTGGGATTACTCATTGAATAGAGTCCGTAGTACTCTAGAATGAGTTGCGTATATATATATATATATATATATATATATATATATATATATATATATATATATATGAGAGCGTACTTGTTATTTTCTTATAAAAAGATTTTAAATGATTTTATATAAAATATATATTTTGATATATAAAGTAATATTTCCTTTTAATAAATATTTAGGTGAATGGTTGTTAATTATTGAGATTAAAATTAAGAAGTAATAGAAATACAACCCAATTAAAGTTTAATTGATCGAAAATGAAATTCTAAATCTGGTCCCAGAATTTGAAAATTTTATTTCAAGGTAATGAAAAATAATAGATGAGTATTATTTGGATAACTGGGACTTGTTGCAAACAATGGGTTGTTTGAAAATTTATTTGAATTTAAAACCTGTGACGCCCCACCTCTATACCCACGCTAGCCAAGAACACTCCGGAGTAGTGCTGTCAACTAGCACGGAGAATAAGGCTGTTGAGGAGCGACCATCCATGTAATTGCTTATCACACGGTGGCTATAAATAATCTTCGGAATCAAACATAGAAATAATCATATCACAAGTCAGTCACAGATATCCATATCACAAAGGCGGAAGAAGATATGAATATATAACTAACACATGAAAGTGTACATCAGAGTAGTGGTCAGTAAGATCCACGATAATACAAAAGAATAGCAACACGTGCTATACAAAAGAATACAACTATGAGTCTATATCTCAAGTGTATACAACAAAAACTGCTAATCTAAACAGTTAGCCAAAAGTCAGAGTGATGAATCCCTGGGAAGAAGTCAAGCAGAAGCACCTGTAACATCTCGGTCTGACCCGAGTATTATTTAAGAAAATAATAAACGGATCAGTCTAGCTATAAATATTAGATGACATGATATAACATAAAAGATATGGCATAAACATAAACATCCATAACGACATACCACTATAAGTATGTAAATAATGATCAACAGAAGATCAATCAATAAGAGATAATCATTATCACAAGAATCTTCTCAAAGATTCGAAGAGGGCATCATACCCTAAACTTGTACTCATGACAAGTCAAAGAGATAAATTCCAGAAATCAACACAAGAGATCCAGAAATCATAAAAAGGGAAAGAGGCCTATCACATGACGGTCCGAAGACCAAGAGGAGCTACCCCGCATGTGTGAATGGAATCACACAGATTAAGGTCAAGACTAACCAAAAAGCAGAAAGGTATGTGTGAATGGAATCACACAAGTGGTGTCTAGTCTAACCTTGCAATGAAAGAGACATCGCGCAATTGCTAGTCTAATTCATAGAGCGATCATCAAGATCAACGAGAAGTGTCAATTACACTAAGCTAGTAAATATAGAAGTTTAGCTTCATGTCCCATAACCACTTGCTTAACTTAAATATTTACGAACAAACTGTAAATCTTCACTAATAAAATTGTCACAAGAGGTTCAATCAAACAAGTCCAAGAATTAACCGACGAAGTGAACGCAAGCGTTTCATACCACTTGTTTTACTAAGTCGTTTAATTAGATTTCTCATCCGAGTGAGGTAAAGGTTTGTATATACTAATAGATTGGAAAACGGTTTAAGAAAAGAGCTTTGTTATTAAAAATAGAGTTGAAATTGTTTGTTAAAAGAGTTTTGATATTTACTACTAGTATTGAAACCTTTATATTATAAAGTGACAAAACACAGAAGCAATTGTAGAAACAATCAGTCACAAAAATCGCATACGGAGATGTGAATAAAATCCAAGGAAATCAGCTCAATGTTTTTCAGATAAGATCCCCTACGGAGGGGGGGTCCAGGGGGGGTGGCAACCCCCCAAGGTGGGGGTGCGGGGGCAACGCCACTGCTTACGGGGTTCGACCTGCCCGGTCAGGTCGCGGGGGTCCAGGGGGCAGCGCCCCCGGCGGGGTGCGGGGCAGCGCCCCGACCAAAACGGTACGACCTAGTGAAGACAAAATGAGGTCTAACGACCTAAGGGGAATAGGGTCGAGCGACCTAAAGGTTTAACCGGTCAAGCGACCTAAGGAAGGTAAGGTCTAACGACCTAACGCTCGCGACCTAACGGTCTAAAGGCCACGCGACCTAGATGATCTGCGAGCTAACGAGGCCGACCTAAGGTGCAAGCGACCTAAGTGACTACGGCCTAAAGTATGGTACACGACCTAAAAGAAGGCGCGACCTAAGACCTAGCGACATAAGGGGATGCGCGACCTAAAAGATGGCGCGACCTAAAAGATGGCGCGACCTAAGACCTAGCGACCTAAGTGGATGCGCGACCTAAAAGATGGCGCGACCTAAAAGATGGCGCGACCTAAGACCTAGCGACCTAAGGGGATGCGCGACCTAAAAGATGGCGCGACCTAAAAGATGGCGCGACCTAAGACCTAGCGACCTAAGTGGATGCGCGACCTAAAAGATGGCGCGACCTAAAAGATGGCGCGACCTAAGACCTAGCGACCTAAGGGGATGCGCGACCTAAGAAAGGATCAGGTCGAACGACTTAAGGGTGATGCGACCTAAGACCTAAGCTCAGGGTGAACGACTTAACAAGGTTCACGACCTAAAGGGGCGCGACTTAATGGGTTATATGACCCAACGACCTAAGCCACTAACTCGCGAGCGACCTAAGTCCTAGGTCGTGAGCGACCTAACTGCGAGTGAGCAAAAATGGCCAGAGCCAAAGCAGAGCGACCTAACGGCCATACGACCTACGACCTAAGGTCCTGAGCGACCTAACTCCGAAAACACGAAAATGGCCAGAACGACCTAGGGGTTAACTCGTACGCGACCTACGACCTAAGGTCCACACGACCTAACTCCGAGCGAGCTAAAAACGGCCAGAACGACCTAAATGCAGAAATTTCACCCAAACACCAAAAATCGGAGTCTTTCGCCAATCCAATCCAAACCAAAAGCAAATATGCATGCTAAAGTGATAGGGAATCATTCCCAACAGTCCAAGATAGATACAGACTAGATTTGTGAGATAAAAATCTCACCTTTGCACTAAAGTTTATAAAGATGAAGCTTGAAAGCAAGGAGAAGCAATCCAAAGCTTGAATCCAATATCTTCTACTTGAATTTGGAGTTGAATGTTGGATTTGCAATTGAATTTGTGCTTGGAGTTTTAATTTCCCATTCCCTCCACCATTAATGCCAAAGCTTGATTAGTTAGGAAATTTATGAAGAGTGAGGAGAAGAGGGTTGGAACTTGGGCTTAATAGGCTAAACTAACCCAAAGTCCAAAGCGGGAAAAGTTAGTGAAATTTCACTAACTCCAAACCTATCGATGTTTATACTTAAAAAGTTGTAAACGACATTTTGAACTCAATGGAAGTGGTCTCGAGTCCTAATTTGACCGTTTGCAAAAAGTAGCTTTTCGGACCAAAATCCGATTAACGAGTTAATATTTAAATAAAATATTTAAATACAAACTCGATAAATATGCGGGTTGTTACAGAACCAATGGTGGTTTAAAATTTTAAAACATGGCTGGAAGGGCCAAGAAATATATATGTATATATGGATATACATGATATCAAGGATAATTTGAAATAAACTCTAAGAGGTTGAGTTTTGATTTTTTCCTGAAGTGTGGTGTATAAACCCAAAGAGATATAAGTTCGAACTTATAAGAGGGGAAGAATTTTGACGTTGAAGCGGGAATTCAAATTGAGTGAGGTTGATTTGATTAAGTAAATTGAAATTTAACTTGGAAAGTTAAATGGTTGATTTGAATTGGGAATTTGTTTGGTCTCAAAACGGGTTTGAGATTTAGAAATTGAAAATGAATGAGAAATGAAGTTTGGTAATATATCCACTATTAAGATAAAAGGAAAATCTAACTTTAATACGAAGTTAAGAATATGGAATCACTTTAAACTGAAAATTTGAGTAATTGAAAATTAAAATTTGTTTAAGGACTGGCTTCAACTAGAAAGACAAAATTTAGTAATAAATTAAATTGTTCAAATAAAATCGTATCGAACTCTTATTTGAACCTTGAAAATTCATAAGTTGAGATAATTTAAAATGGAATTTTGAGAATTGGACTCAGAAATTAAATTGTTTAAAAAATTTAAATAAAGGTTAATTTGGTTTAAAGAGATAAACCAACCTTTGAGAAGTTAACTTGAATTTATATAATTCGAGATAGTTTAAATTCAAGATTGAAATTGAATTAGTTCAAAATTTAATTTGGATTTTACTGAAATGATTTAAATGTGAATGTAATTGATTATAAATAGAAGTTGTAAAATTGAAATTATAATTAAAGTTGTACAAGTTTAAAGATTAAATGGAATTTGATCTGAAGTTGGAAGGAAATTGAGAATCAATTCAACTTGAATTGGGATTAAATCAATTCAATGGAAATTGAAGATTATTCAAATTGGAATTAAGTTAATTTAAGTGGGAGTGGAAATTTAAATTGAATTGTTGGAGAAGTGAACAGTTTTGACTCTGGACTATTTTCAATATAAATTGTTTTAATATAAACTTATTTTTTTCTAAGCTATTAAATATATACAACCTTTCTTTCTTAAAACCAAATTATTTTATACTTGTTTTACAATTATTTTTGGAGCTATTTAACCATTTTTCAACTGTTTTCTAAACTCATTACTATTTTTCAACTATGTTACAAATTAGTTACTATTTTACAACTATTTTGCAAATATCTAAAATTTCTGAAACTATGTAGCTATTTTTTTTCGAACTATTTTGTAATTAGTTAACTATTTTACAATTATTTTGCGAACTAATAATTATTTTTCAAATATTTATCTATTTTTAAATTTTCAAGCTATTTTTAAAATGAACTGGTCGGAGTTCAAACTGTTTTTGATTAAATTCTCAACTGAGATAAGGATTGAAGTGATAATTCAATGAGAATTAAGGCAATTGTAAAGAAGTGAAAAAGGGAATTAAAGGAAATGTGAGTAGAAAGGGAAGATTTGGCTGATAATCAATGAAAATAAATACGTAGGATATACGTATATTATTCTATTCACATAGTGATTTGATCCAGATTCGAGCACAGAATTTCGAGATAGTTTATCGATCCGAGTTGGGATTTTTCACTCGATTTTCGACGGCGAACCTGGATATGGATTGTTGATTGGTTCTGGATATTCTCTATCATAGTTATAGCTATGCAAGGAGAATGACGGTTTCTGATCAAGAAACTAGAACTGAGTCCGTACTAGGAAGTCGGGTGGACAATGCTAGTTCGGAAGTGAAATAGTGTGATCGAGTGAGCGATCAGATTAGTATAGCGTACGAATGATAAGTGTACATCACACGGATTTGAATGAAATTGATATTGGAAAGAGAAATTAAATTTGGATATTTGGTTTTGAATAAACAAAGTTGTATATCTTTGTTATATGAGATAAATCTCCCCTTGTTGAATTTATTGCTGGAATAGAAATGTTTTTGAAATGTTTGAAGTATAAAAAGGGATTTTATACAAGTTTGAAATGATCCAAAGTTTTAAAAATTATATATATTTTTGTATATATATAAAGGATCCTATGAGAATTTTGGAAAAGGTTTAGGGAACCTTTGGATTTGGAAAGGCTTTTGATTTTTGGGTAAAATAAATATTGGATTTGGGAAGCCTAGTTTGAGAATTATCGATTTTGGGATAATCGATTTTGTGTAAATGAGCTTTGTATGAGATCATACTAGGTGTATGATTTGGAAGATACTATATGTGTATAGTATAAAGTGTTTTGATGATGGCTCTGGGAAAAAAGGCGCTCCCTTGAAATGAACTTCTCAGGAGTGCCACTGGGTGGTGCTGCCTTGAGCCCCAGGGGGGTTCTAAAGTTGATCCTGTGAGGAGTCCGGACAAAACTAGTTCCTGAGGATTATGAGTTGAGTATACCATATTGAAGGTCGTGTGTGCCGCTGAGAGCCAACAGTCTGCGTTTGATTTTATATCGGTAGATTGCGACCTATGGTATAACATAGCAAAAGTCGTGTGTGCCGCTGAGAGCCAACAATCTGCGTTTGATTTTATATCGGCAGACTGCGACCTATGTAGGAGTGGAGAAGTTTCATTTCGACAGCGAAATCAGAGGCCGCGGAGAGCCTACAGTTTCATGGACTTTTGCTACGACGGCAACATAACCCAGGAATGTAACTGCGACCATGGATGGGGGTGATGATTTCCAGAGCATTCTCACCAAAGATATTTCCTTTATATTTTCAAAAACTGATTTCTATAATTTCAATAAAATTATTTTCAAAAATATTTTCACTGGATGTTGAGAATGAGTCTGCTAAGTACTTATAGATTTTCAGTTCTACGCCTGATCAACGTATGACCGAATTTCTATGAGAACAAGGATGGACTCGTTGAGACATTGAGTTATAAAAAGTATTTTTTATAATGAGTTATTTTAATAGTATGATGTGAATTCAAAAGCATTTATAAAAATTTTAAAATAAAGATATTGGAATTTTGGAAAATAAGGAAACCCAAAACTGGAATTATAAAATAAAATTTGAAACTCAGGAAATTTAAGAAGTGATTCTTTGTCGTTAAAATCGAATATTGATTTAGAAGTTGAAAATAAGCTAATTGGTTAAATAATTGTTTGATTGAATATTTTAATAAAATTTCACTTTGGTATTGGATTGTAAATTAATAATGGAGTTTGGAAATGAATTCAAATTGTAAATAGAACTCGACTTGGGTTTAAGAATGAAATAAATTGGAAGAGATGTTGTAAAACTAAAATAGGGTTGGATTGAAAAAAATATGATGGTTTGAATTATAAATAAAATTCAAGGGTGATTTGAATAATATTTAATGAGATTTGCAAGCAGATTGGATATAAGAGAAGTGATTATAATAGAAATAGTTTGAGTTGCTAAACAAAACCCAAGTGAATGGAAATAAATTGAAAATGACTCTGTATTAATAAAATAAATTAGAAATGAGTTAAGTAGAGGAATTCAAAAATTCAAAATGGGTAAATAAATGGGTTAATTGATTTAAGAAATAAATGGATGGAGTCTGATTGAATAAAAAACTAAATCAAAGATGTGATTGGAATAAGATTATCAGACTGAACTTAAGTTCGGTGGCCTATTAATTTGAAGTTCAAATGAGTTAAGTATGTGCTTGATTATTATTTTGATAAATTGAGAAGGTGAATTAAAATTAAAATTAAAATTAAAGTGGATGGGCTAACTAAATTTAATGGAATTTGATTAAATGAGAATCAAATCGAAGTAAACTTAAGTTTGATGTTGGAATAAATTAAAGTAAATTAACTTAAGTTTAAAATTTATGGAAGCTTGGCTTCGAATAAGGATGAAAGCCCATTAAACAAAAGCTTGGATTTAATTAATTTGGAAATGGTTATAAATTTATAAGTATTGAACGTGCCAAGTTAAATAAATTGTTTAAATTGAGTCCGATGCTGAGGTAAAATGAAATGCAATGAATGATTGGTAAATAAATTAGAAATGAAATGGAATTAATTATAGAATGAGTTGAAAGAAATTTAAAGTAATTATAAACTAGAATAGATACTCTATTAAACGAATATCGTCGGAATTGCATGAATATGGTAGTCACTCGGCATAAATGAAAGTAATTGAAATGCTATGAATCAATGGAAATTAAATAAATTAGTTCTGAATCATTTGAAGTGAATATGAGCTTGTTTGGGTTAAAAATCAATGGAATGTAAGAAATTGAGTTGCAAACCATTGAAATTGAATGAAATGGTTTATAAATTGGTTGAAAGCAATTGAATTAGCTTTAAGATTATATAAATCGCTTATGGAAAGGTTTTGGTGCTTGTTGCTTATGATATTCACGCGTAGCTATTGAAAATAAGTGAAATGCAAATAGATTTTATTTATATGGCACTTACATATTCAAATTGAGTAAGTACAGGTACCTGAAGGCCGTTTGGCTGGATTTGGATTGCACTAATTTCTAAATTAATAGGCTGCTTGCTTAAAATGCTAAATAAGGTACGCCTACGCAATAAAAATAGGGAATATGAACTGTTTTTGCTTTTTCCGACCATGTGGGTCGATGTATATATATTTATATCTATTGTTAAATTGCAAAAGCTCCTCCGTACAAGGGAGGCTCTGCCAAAAATTTTCGGAAATTTTGGGAGTTAGAAAATTAAAAAAAAAAATTGGGAAAATTTTTGTTAACGACAAAACAATTTCAAATTGGAAATTAAAGTAAATCAGTAGATGAAACTAGTATGAATTAGTTATAAATGAAAGATAAAATCTAATACTCAGAAGTGAAGACAAATTGAATTCATATGGAATGGGAAAACTAATTTTCATAGAAATAAAAGTGAAAACTTATGTAAGAAAAAGTATAAATGATTTGAAAGGTTACAATTGTATATTGTTGCTAAATAAGATATGCAGGTATTAAAAGGGGAAAAGAAAATTGGATTTGATTCCAAAAGATAAATGTGAATTGCCCGACAAAAAGGTATGTATTTAAATTTCTTTATAAATTGGATTGGGTTTTTGATCTAGCCACTTGCTTTCTGTTTTCTTTTTGGTATTTGGGAGCCCGTAGAGGACTTTTGTAGTTGTACCGAGCTAGCCGCGCAAAGGAGACGCTGGCAAAAAATTTCGGGAATTTAGAGAGTTAGAAAATTTTTGAGAAACTTTCGATAATTCGAATTTGGTTTTAAATTGAAATTTAAATGATTAAGCAATATGGTATTATTTGAAACTATAAAAGATTTTGGGAAGTTGGTTAAGGTGATGGTGGGTTTAAATAAAAGATAGTTGGTAGGATGTGCTAAAACTGTTGGTTTTGGGGGAAGTTTAATCGGGTATTGGTTCATTCTTCCTAATAAGTAATTTCGGGGACGAAATTCTTTTAAGGGGGGAGGATTGTGACGACCCAGAATTTCTTACAACTTAAATTGGAATTGTAAATTGATTTTAAATATTTAAAAGTTAATTTTAACTTGAATTTCAAAATATCAATGTTTACTTGATAATTAAATTATTGAATTATATAGTTTAAATATTGAATCATATAATTTAAAATTGGGTAAAACGCTGAATCTGGAATTGTAAGCCTGTTAATAATAATTTGAAGGCTTATAAAATGTATATTGATAGCACTGAAGATAGTGAAAGTGTTGAAATTGAGTTTGGAAGTGTTTTGTTGAGTTTTAAGATTATATCGTTTAAATTGGAATTTTAAAATAGCCTTCCGAGGCACAGTCTCGGAATTCGATGAAACCAGTTCCATTGGATCCGTAATAGTTAGTTATTATCGGATTTCAATTTTCGTAGCAATTCGAGTTGTCGTTTGACCCTGGCAACTCGAAATGCTTAGAACTATTTTAATCAATTTAATTTAAATTGATCGTTTTCTTCCATAACTCGCACATACGATCAAATTAGCTTCTAAAACACTTTTCCGGGTAAAACCTTATAATCGCCTAGTGGCATTTCTCAAGTGGAGTTCAAAATTTTAAATGGCGATTAACGAGACGTTTTGAAGTTTCATAATATAATTAAATTTAAAGTCAAAGATATTTTGATTAACAGGAACACATACTCGAGAAGTTTCCCCAAAACGATATTTATCCCTGTCTCCCTCTCTAATCTAACAGCATAATCGAATCCTTTAAAAAACGAAGAAGAAGAAAATGGAAGCTTGAACTTCGAATTCATGGCGAAACCCTCTTCATTTTCGTTTTCTTTAGCATGAGCCGATCGAAAGATGGGGTCTTTCCCAAAATAAATAAATCAAACTCACTCTTCAATTTAGAAGCCGAGCCCCTTTCTCTCCTCTCCTCTTCGTATTCTTTCGAGCGGATGATAATGGTGACCTTTATGTTGAATTAGGCGATTCAAGCTCTAAACATTGGCACGTCTCCGTCTTCGTATCTTTCTGTTCAAATCGAATCGAAGAAGCTTTTCGCGACAACCTCTGTGTTCTGCTCGAACACGAGCACGGCGAAGGAAGAGAGATAGGGGGATCGCGACCATATTGCAAGGGGTTGCTAGGCGATGGCGTTCGACGGTGAGGCCAGGGAAGGTTCAGTAGTCTCGGGTCGAGCTAGGGTTTTCGAATATCACTGTTCGGCCATTAAGTGAAGCCGCGAGTGGCGTTTGAGATTCGCGAGCACGACAGCGGGACTTTGAGGAGCTGAGTGAGGCTTTGCAAGGAAATGATACGTTCGCAGTCGCGAGTGTTGATAAGCTCGCAAGCAGGGTGGGCTTCTTTTCTGGTAGGAGGCTGTGGAGGTATTTTTCTTTTTCTGTTTGTTTTATTTGAATTAAGTATATATATAAAAATAATAAAGAAAGATTATTAGTTTAGGGTTTAAAACATTAGTTAAAATAATTTGTTAAAAGGACTATCAGTTAAAAAAAATTCTAAATCAAATAATGAGTTGAATTGAATAAGTGAGTGGTGATCAATTGTTTGATGTATTCAAATAGTAATAAATTATAAAATGTTTATGCAAGGTCGAAACCGTGAAGCCAAGCCAAGATTGGATCGGATTTGCAAACAAATCAAGGTGAGTAAATCTCACTCTGTTGGATAATATTTAAATTTAAATATTTGGTTGAATGATTGAATTTATTTGTATTCACCGTGAATAGATGATCTGGTGATTTTGGTATTGGATGGTTCTCGAGTTAATGGATTGCTTAACTCGAAGTATTGAGAATTGTAAGTTGTTCTAAATTTAAAGTAATAAATAAGAAAATATTTACGTTTAAAAGTTACTAATGACTTAATGATGTGTGGTGCATTAAATTAGTAGGATAATTGAAATGGATAATTAATTAATTTAATTAATTAATGATTTGGGTATTTAATTTAGTAATTAAAGGTTTGAATAAATAATAAATTAAGTTGTAGGTTAATTAACTAAGTATAAATAATTCAGAATAATCATTGGATGGTGTGATAAATAATTTCTTAATGTAATTAATAAAATATAGATACTTTGTGAAATTTATCAAGAGATTAATTGAGATAATTAATTAAGGAGTAACTGATTTATTAATGAAGTAAATAAAAGAATAGTTAATTACATATTGAGATTAATCGAAATGATAAATATTGGGGTTGAATTAAAGTAAAATATAATTGGGAATCATTAATTTATATAATTAATGAAGTAATTAAAGATTTGATTAATTGAGACTAATTAATTCATAATAAGTGACTTATGAGAAGTCAATTAATATAAGTAATTAAGAATTAACATAATTGATTATAGTTAATTAATTTGTGAAGAAATTAAAGATTACTTACTGATTTGGTAAGAGTAATTAATATCGTGAAATGAATTAAAGATAATTACTTGAATGAAATTGGAAGATAATTAATCCAGGGTGATTAATTGAAATGAATGAATATGGAAGAGTTGATTAATTAATTGGTTTGGAGATTTATTAATGAAGAAATCTAAGTAATTGAGGTTTGAAACTCAATTGAAATGATCGAATTGGCTTGTATGCGATTAAGTTTTGTGTATGAGCGACCGAATGGTATTGGATGTTTTGAATGAGTAGATAACTCTGATATGAGATGTTGTGTATTGCATTTGAATAACTTGGGATAGGATAATATGAGATTCGAAGAGTCCGGGGGTCGGGTATTGGGTAAATACGCGAAAACCACTTCGAATGTTTATAGATTGATATGTAAAATCTATATGCTGGAGTGAAGTGATTGCAAGAATTGGACTATTTTAAATCTAAATCTTTAGTATTTAGAACTTATATGTGAAATAAGTGATATCTATAATAAATGGTAGCTTTGTGAATTGATATGAGTTACCCGGGTTATAAAAAAATGGTTTGTTTGGTATTCCATGTTGTTTGGGTTTACTCACGCTGGTTTCCAGCCTGACCCGGGTGTTACTTTGGTGTAATGCCCGGGCCAGAACCGAGTATTACAGATTTTCAGGTTAGGACGTTCTGGAGCTCAAGAGGCGAGCTGGATGACGGGAGCATATAGTATATTTTCGTTGTAATTATATTATTATTAATCTGAGACATGATAATTGTATATATTCAGTGACTGTATATATATGTGAAACTCTGATATATATATATATATATAATGTAATCGATAGACATAGTATTCTTTTGTAAACTATTATTATTTATTATCATATTTTATCCGCTGCGAATGTGAGTTGTTGATGTTTCTGTTCTTCTTCTTCTGTCTCTTTCTTCTTTTTCATAACTATCTGGAATTTTCGGGTTCGAAAATTTCGGGTCATTACAATTGGGAATAGAATTCTTTTAGAGGAAAAATAAAATTTTGCAATATATTTCCAAGTGTTGAAAGAGAAGATTTTGGAAATATTTAAACAACGAGATGAGTTGTATAGGAATACTTTCCTAAGTAATGAATTTTAAAAGGGAACTTTGAAGTATTTCTAAGCATTGGATGGTTTGAAAATATCCTGCTATGGAAATTGTGTGTTTCCAAATATTGAAATATTTGAAGAAATTGGGATATATATTTTTGTAAGGATATTTTGAAATAAATATTTTGAGAAGAATAAATAAATAAGGCCAAGTGACTGCTTATGGGTGTTTTATTGATAGTTAAATAACCGACTATCAATATTGGCCAAATTCACTGAACGTTTCGAAGAGAGCGGGATCAGATTTAATTATCCGAAAACCACTTCGACCCGGTTTGAATGTTATGAATGGATATTGTGAAAACAGTGAAGACAGTGATTCAGTTTGTTCAGACCCAGGACAACTTGGATGGATGAATGCTATCAAAACATCATCCTGGAGGACGATGAGCATTCTAAGTGAAATTGTTCTTGAAAGGTAAACATTAGTTTCAAGCCTATCAACGGGGAATGACTAAAGCAGGGAAGATGCAGCAAGACTAAGTTGATCGCACTTAATTAGGGTATGTTATCACCTTTCTAGATCCCTTGGAAATATATTATAAATTATGGATATGGTTGTGCATGGAAAAAGAGAGCGCTCGGCAAAATAATGGTGGGAACACCAGAGGTGATAACATATTCGGTACTATCTGTGTTAGTGGTAGAACAGATCTTGTGTTACAGGGGATCCCGTCGAGATCCTCGATACATTTTCTAGAGGAGTAGTGTGAAGGGAGGTACCCAATAGCCCAGTCATTATACGGAATCCAATCTCCAATAAGCGCCATACGATTTTGCGATTGTGAGATTGTGATGTTGTTGTTTCTAGTTTCTTCTACCTTTTCTTCTTTGCCCTTATCAATTCGCCTTTTTATGCATTTTGAGTTGACTTGTGCGGTTAAATTGTCAGCTTAGACTGCACGAAAAATTGGATCGTTACAAATAGGTTCAGGAGGACCCATGAACTAATTAAATTAACTAGCAGAAGCCTATAGGTTCTTAGTAATCCCATGAAAACTATGAATAGGACAGGGTGTCTATTAGTTATAACATGGTTATTAGCAAACCCATGAACACTAAAAAGGTTAATAGTGACCATAAAAACTATAATAATGACAGAGTGTCAGATTAAACTTGGAATGTGAAAACCTTATTTATTTACCAATATACATATCATCGTAATCTTTTGAAAATGCATGTTTTAACCATTGTGGATGCAGATGCATAGTATATGGCTTTATAAAGGTTTTATGATACTAGTGAGGGGAAAACCCGTCCCGCTAAGTGGCATGGTCTCACTAAATATCTAAAAGGATTGAGGTGTTAGATTATTATTCATACAATGCTTTATGTCTGACTTGAAGTTTTTGTTTTCATCATAAATTCTCGGGTACTCTATTGATTTTGAGTAGCTTGAGATTTAATGTTCTCACATTTTCTTCTTTGACCAATAAATCTTTCGGAGGTGTGTAGGAGGCAGATAGTTATTTAGAGTTTTTCTTTCCGCTCAGTATTTTGTTTATAAAGGCAGATTTATTAGCCTTGCTATATTCTCTGATCAACCATGGGGGCATCTTCATATGTCGCTCTTGGCGTATTTGTAATAATTATATTTTGCTGAACGTAGTTAACGTAATTTGAGGATTATGTAATGAACAAGAAATGCTTTGATTTGAATATGGAAATGTGTTTTTGAATTGTTAAATTTTTTCCATATTTCTGTGATCTATGTATCAATATATATTTAGCACCACCTGTGATAACCCGGATTTGGGTCATCTGATAATTGAATAAGTATATGATTTTACTAAAGGAATTCTGATAATTTAGAAATATCTGGATATATATATATTTTTGTAAGTGAATTTAAAACTATAATAAATCTTATGATAAATTTAATTATGTTAACAGATATATGCAAGACTTTATAATAGTTAAATTTTCCATGATAAAAATAAGTATGAATAGAGACTGTAAATAGAAAATTTGATCTAGAATTCAAGAATAAATACGTTTTAAATAAAATTGGATTTATTAACGTTATATTTCAAAGCAACAAATATATATATATATATATATATATATATATGATATTAAAACAAGAATTTGTAAAAGCTTTGAAATATACATGTTTAAAATGAGATAAGTATAAATTGCATATACTAAAAATTAAACATATGTTAAGTTATAAAAACAGAACACACTTTCTATCATATTTGTTAGAACCAATATATATATATATATGTGAAAATAATTATTTTCCCATCTTTAAAATTGTAAGGTACTTAACAACATAAGGAAATAAATTTTTATAAGGGATTTAGACGTAAAGATACATTTTTCGACAAATGTAAACATTTTTCATAATAACCAACAAACGTAGGCTTAATAAAAACATAGATTTACAAGTGTCACTTTTTTATTTTATTTTATTTTTAATAATCATAAAATAAGCCTATATATTCATTTATTTCTTCTCTTCATCTTCTTTTCCTATCGCATATTCAAACATAAGAAACTCAAGCCTGTAACACAAATTTTCAAACCAGGGGAATTAAAACAGCAATTTCAAACTAGAGATTAAATCAAGCAAACCTGAAATCAAAAGCCAAGATCATCTCTGTTTCAAAGATTAAACCTCCTCAACAACATCTAAGTTTCAGATTTACAAAATTTCTAGTTCATTATTCGAAGCAACAACAAAAGAATTTCCTGTAACAAGCTTTCAGGGATCAAAACAATTCAACTTTCAAAGTTTCAAACTGTTTTAAGCTCTTTGTACATCAGCGCAGGTGAGCAAACATATATTTAAAAGCTTAATCTGGCTGAATATTGTAATGCATGTGTTAACTCTGTAAAGTAAGGGTGTAGGTATAGATTTCATGGCTGATTTTAAACAGGATTTAGTTTAAGTTGCAATATGTATATGTGTGTGTTATATATTCAACCCTGTTCAGAAATTACAGACTCAAGAATAACTAAAAATCCAAGTTCTCTTTATGCATTTGTTTTTAGGCTTTGATCCCTAAAAGAAAATTGTTTATAGCAATGTAATATCAAGTCTGAAAATGGTTTCCAGAATTTTAATTTTGCAATTAATTCAAAAATGAGAAATAACAGTAAATTTTTATATAAGTCAAAAATATATGATTATGATTTCATATTTGGATTTCATGAATAGATTCTTGTGAGAAAATGATGAACTTTGATAGTGGTATCTGGATTTTTAGGCGTAAGATTGACGAGTTATCTCGAGTTGAACGAATTACGGTTTGTCGTCAAATTTCGACGATCAGTGAGATCATCGTCGACGATATCAGTACAGGAGGTAGCGGGTAGTCTAGTAGTTGCGAGAAAAATGGCTTGAGCGTTCAGCGATCATCGTGGCGGTGACGTGATGGAGTTATAGGGTTTTAGGTCCTGATTGGAATGTCTGGTGTCACGGGGGTTTTGCGATGTCGATGGAGCTCGAGTCTCGATCGGTCGTAGAGGATTGGGTGCGAATCTCGAGGCTTCAGGTGATCGGAGACGTCGGGATGAGGGAAGTTTTTGGGTGATGGTTTCTATCCAGATCCATTGACTTGGGTTTGATCGAGTTCCAATTTGATGTCATGATTAATCGAGGATTCTGGGTGGTCAGATGGATTGAGGAAGTCAAAGACGACTTGTAAAGGTGGAATGGGTCGTGGAGCACCACCGTGTAATGGTGCACATGCACGATGTCCCTGTGTGTCAATTGGGGAGTGAGGTAGTTCGCCTCGGGTCGAAGCTCGGGGGGATAGGATGTCGGACTCAGTGTGATTTTTGGGTTCATAAGTATTATCACATCGGTTTTAACTTTTTTAAACTAAGGTTTTGAAAAAATAAAAGAAGAAAAGAAGAAGAAGAAATCTCAAAGCAGTACTTGAGTGGGTATCCGGTTTAACCCGAAGCAGAAATTTAAAAACAGTTTTAAAAGGGTTTTTAAAGCAAGGTTTTAAAATATAAATAATTTAGTTTGAAAACTTTTCTTACATAAATTTCTTTTGTAAATAATAAATGCTTTCTTAACATTTGGTTAAGAAGTTTTGTAATTTGTTTAACTTAAATTTTGTCAAGTTAAACTGTAAATTATTTTAAATCTTAATTTAGAAATGAAATTTAAAAGTAATTTGAAAATATAATATTTGTAAATACAGGTAAATAGGCATAAGGTAGAAGTTGCAAAATAATCTAGTCTCAAGGACAACAAGATTGTTTTTTAGTCTGAAGGACACTTTTTAGTGTAAACTGAAAATGATAGTTAGAACTATCATTCTGTGATTTACACTAAAAAGTGTCTTTCAGCCTAAAAAACAAACTTCTTGCCCTTGAAACTAAATTTTTCTCTAACTTTTTCCTTCTGCATAAAACCCCCTTTTAAATACATATGTTAATGATAATTAAGTCATTATAAAGATAATGTGTTATCTAAGGTTAACCAAGATTTTAACGATTTGAGATTAATTAAGTTAATAAATAAATTTAAATATAATTAGTTAATTTAATTAATTGATGATTAGGGATTAATAAATTAATAATTTAGGGTTATAAACTAATTGATTAGAGGTTAATTAATTTGTAATTAAGGATTATTAATTAGACGTTTGAAGGCAAATTAATTAAGTAATTAAGTTGTAGTTAAGAATAATTAATCAAGTAATTAAGATTAATTAATTTATAATTAGGGACTAATTAATGTAAGCAATTAAAGGATTAATCTGTTAAGGGTTAATTAATTTAATTAGCAATTAATGGTTTAATTAATTAATGTTCAAGATTTATTAATTGAGGATAATTAACCATTGGAGTAATTCCTTGATGAAAGTAATTATAGGTAAATTACTTAAGAGAAGTAATTAAGAATTAATTACTTAGTGTAATTAATTAAAGGATTGATTAATTAAGGAAATTAATTAAGGGTTAGTTAATGAGTGCGATTAATTGAAGGATAATTAATCAATGTAAGTGATTATAGGATAAGTAATTCGAGTAATTAATTAAGAATAAAAGTAATTAATGTGAATGGGTGAGGGTTAATTAATTTGTGTTATTAATTGAAGGCTAATTACTTAATGTAATTAAAGAGCAAAATTAAGGGATGATTAATTAATGTTTTGTAGTTAATTAATGTTAAGTAAGCATGATTAAAAGTGATTAAAGGAATTAATTTAATTTATTTAAATTATGGAATGGTGTGACTAATTAATCGGGATTATGAATGACTGAAAATATTGTATGCCCTGGATTACTTGATATCTTTGATAAGTGATGCTATGTGATTTGGTATGATTGGACTGAACTGAGATAATATGGTTTGTCTATCTGTGATGAATAGCTATGTAAATATGTAATTCTAGATATATATATATGGAATTGTTTAAAACTTAAACTACTTTGCTTTTAAGATGATATTGGATTCGAAGAGACCGGGGTCTGGTACTGGTACATACCCAAAACCACTTCGATTGTAATGTAAATAATTCTTTATGAATTTGACTTTGGAATAAATAGGCTGAAATAGAATAAATAATGTAAACTTGGTCATTTAACCCAAGTAATGATACTTAGATGATTATAGGATGTGTATTTGACCGTGGCAAGTTAAAGCTTATAGCGAAGTACGAGTTACCCCGGGTTTTAAATAAGTTTATTGTGTTAGTATTTCATGTTAGATGGGTTTACTCATGCTGATTTCCAGCCTGACCCGAGTATTACTTCAATGTAATGGTCAGGTCGGACCGAGTATTATAGATTTTCAGTTGAGGACGTTCTGGAGCTCAGGAGGCGAGCTGGATGACATGAACGTATGGATTATTTTCAACTGTGTATATTGTTATTGTTTATCTAGGACAAGTTGTTATACTGTCTAATTTTGAGTAATGGTTGCCACTTTGATGTATTTATGTAAATTCACAGATAAAGTTCTTCTTTGTATAAATGCTATTATTTGATATTATATTTGATCCGCTGCGAAATGTGACATTTTGAGTTTTGTTTTCTATTGTTATTCTACCTCTTTCTTCTTCTTTACTCTAACAACCTAGGATTTTCAGAGTTGAAAATTTTGATTCGTTACACCACCAAATTTGGTCACCAAAGATTAATAACTATGGATTACTACAACATCCATAACCATTAGTTTTGGTCCTTCAAGTAAGGGGATGTTACAAGTTGGTATCAGAGCATATGTTTGTGAAACTTTAAAAGAAAAGTTAAACCTAAAAGATTTTTCAAACATAATCCAACGAATTTAGAAATAAGATTGGGGTTTGGGTTAACACTACTGTTCCATACTTGCTTTTGATGTATAGTTATATATCTATGCACATGTTTACTTCTCTCTTAGACTATTCTTCTGTATCTTACTAAGGATCGTATGTAGATATACGAGAAAGAGAATACAGATGCAGGAAAACGAAAGAGGAAATCTGGTTGGTGGAAGCACCACAACGAATAGAAATGCTCGACCTAATACTTGGAGAAACCAAATTCGACAGGCTAATGCAATCCAAAATGCTAAGGCCAATGTAGGTGTTGGAAATCCGCCAGTAGATGCGGGGATGGTGTATCAGTTATTGGCTAATCTTTTGTAAGCAGGAGCTGCTGAGAATGTTGGTCGGTGAGCGAATCCTGTAATTCTAACTGGTTATAACCATGCTAAAATGAGTGCGGACTATATCAGTTCCGAAGGAAAGCCATTTGCTGGAATAGAAGATGCCATTGAAGTAGGGAACTGGCTGTTGAACTGTGAGTGGATCTTTATAGACTTAGGATTGAATAATGGAGAAAAGAGAAGAGTAGCTTTAGACAATTGTAAAGGTTAGCGCTTCATTGGTGGAATAGTGCGACGGCCGGAGTACCAGAGGAAGCATTGACATTGGCTTACTTGAAGAGGAGGTTTGATCAGAGGTTCTTGTCTATGGTTGCCAAGTTGGAATTAATGAGGAAGTTCATGGATCTTGTCCAAGGACATATGTAAATGATCGAGTATGATTCTAAGTTTGATGAGCCGATATGATTACACTTTGGTTGATACTAATGTCTGGAGGAATGAGAGATTCATTAGAAGTTTGAGGCCATAGCTTGGTAGAATGGCTATGACTCATGTTAGAGAGCCTTATCATGTGATGGTGAAGATGACTGTTTTCCATGAGGAGATGCTTGTTGTTTCAGCCAAGGATATGCCAGTTGAGTGCTAGGGTTTTTAAGGAAGAAAAGGAAATTCTTTAAGAAGAAAGGAGCCTGGAATAGGGAGGCTGTTAAGAAGGAGAAGGATGATTCTGTGTGTTATATGTGTGATAAGAAGGTCCATTATGCCCACAAGTGCAGAACTGGTAAAGGAAAGAAGTCTATGGAGAAGAGAATGTGAAATGCTTCAACCGTGACCAAGTTGGGCATTATAAGAATCAGTGTCCAAAGGCAGTCCTGGAGAAGATGGAAGGTGTAGTCTATTAGACCACCATCTTCTTCTAAACCCACTATAGCAGAGAAAAGGAAAATTGTAATGGAAGTTACGCTTTTGATATAGAGTATACCAGTTAGGGTACTTTTTGATACCGTTGCATCACACTCATTTATATCTCAGTATTTGATTGACAGGTTTGTATAGAACCCACATACCATATTACTTCCTTAAGGGTTGCGAATCCATTAGGAGGGTATGCAACTCCTGAGATAATATGTGATCAGTTAGAACTTGAGTTGTTAGGTCATAAGTTTGCATGCAACTTATATGTTTTTGATTTCGTGGATTTCGGGATCATCTTAGGTATTATTTGGTTAGGTAAGTATGAGGCTAGGATATGTTACCAGGATTGGGAAATATCATTGAGACACCCAGATAGTCGTAATCGAATAATTTTCTCGGTGGAGAATTCCAGTAAGTTCTTGTGCTTTGTTGAGCACCGTGGAGGTTGGAGAAGAGCTTTGTTTGGATCGGGTAGCTAGAGATTCACAGATGTCTTTGAGCCGGTTGTTGGATTACATCCGATGAGCATTTGAGTTTCGGATAGACCTTGTACCGAGAGATGAACCTATTAGTAATCCACCTAGCAGAATGACACCGACAGAGATGAAGGAATTGAAAGTGCAGCTAGTGAATCTTGAGGGAAGAAATTTTATTAAACCAGGCAGTTTCCTTGGGTAGCAACTACAGTGTTTGTAAAGAAACCAGATGGGTCGTTAAGGATGTGCATCGACTATCATAAGTTGAATGAAAGGACGATCGAGAATAGGTACCCTCTACTGCAGATAGTTGATCTGTTTGATCAGTTGAGTGGAGCTAGAGTATTTTTCCAGTGGGATTTGGCGATGGGGTTCCATCAGGATATCATTCATTTGATGGGATTTCGGACTAGGTATGGTTCATATGAGTGGTTAGTAATGCCATTCGAGTTGATGAATGCGCCTGCTTTTTCGTTGATTTGATGAATCGAGTTTTCAGAGAGCACTTGGATAGGTTTGTGTTGGTGTTCATAGATGACATTTTGGTGTACTCTATAGATGAAAGAGAGCATGAGATTCATCATAGAGTTGTGTTGGAGACGCTGAGGCAGAATCTGCTGAAGGCAAAGTTTTTTAAGTGTAATTTTTTGAAGAGAGAAGTTAAATTTCATGGCCATGTGGCTTTAGAGGATGGACTGTCAGTTGATCCAGTTGAGATCAAAGCGGTCAGTATTTGGAAAAGAGCAGATATGGTAACCGAGATCAGGAGAATTCTTAAACTTGTTGGCTATTAACGGAGATTCATGAAGGATTTCTCATGGATATTAGCGCCTTTAACAAAGTTGGCTGGGAAAGATGTGAAATTTGTTTGGTCCGACATATATGAGGAAGCGTTCCGTAAGTTAAAGCATTTGTTGACCAATGTGCCAGTGTTAGCAGTTCTGAATGGTAACTAAGGGTTGGTAATATACACTGATGCATATGGGACTGGACTAGGAGCAGTATTAATGTAGAATGGCAAAGTTATCGCTTATGCATCTAGGCAGCTTAAAGCGCATGAAGTTAGATATTATACTCATGACTTGGAGTTGGCTGAGGTGATTTTTTTCCTTGAAGATTTGGAGGTATTATATTTTGGGAGAGGGATTTTAGTTGTATGCTGACCATAAGTCACTAAAGTATTTATTCCCTCAGAAGGAGTTGAATATGAGATAACAGAGGTGGTTGGAGTTTTTGGCTGCTTATGATTTCAGTACAGAGTATACCCTGGGAAAAGGAGATAAGGTAGTAGATGCTCTTATTAGAAAACATTAGAATATGTTATTAGCGATCTTAGTAGAATGGAAGGATACAGAAGCTTTACCCAGTTGTGTGGTGCAGTTGAGATCTACTGCTAGTTCAATTCAGTATACCGCCATGTTGTCTTGTATAGAAGTGCGACTAGTGCTGATTGAGAAGATAGCTTCTAAGTAGAGAGAAGACCCAGTTTTAGCTAAGAGGATTAGAAGGCTTGAGGAAGGATCAGAGGCAGATGACCTAAAGGATTTTAGTCTTGATCGAAGAGGATAGTTTAGAAAGAAGGGACGATTATGTGTCCCAGATATGGAGAATTTAAGGAGGGAAGTTTTAGAGGAATGTCATTGATCATAATTTATGATTCATCCTGGAGGAACCAAGATGTATCAAGATATGAAGCAGAGCTTTTATTGGGAAGGTATGAGGAGGAATGTTGGCTTGTGGGTTAGGCAATGTATTAACTACCAATAATTGAAGGCCAAATGTCAAAAGCTGAGTGGGTTAATTCAGTCTTTAGATATTCCAGTTTGGATGTGGGATTTCATATCGATGGAATTTATAGATGGGTTTCCAAGGACAAATAGAGAAAATGAAAGCATAAGGGTTATGGTGGACAGGTTGACCAAGAGTTCCCATTTCATTTCGGTAAATTCAACCAGGACGAAACCTGTTTTAGCAAAGCTATTCATGAAGAAAATAGTTAGACTTCATGGGATTCCTAGTAGCATAGTCAGTGACAGAGATGCATTTTCACTAGTGAACTTTGGAGGAATCTGCAAGAGTTATTAGGTATCAAGCTCAAGATGATTACATCTTACCAACCACAGATGGATGGGTAGACAAAGAGAGTCAACAAGGTGCTTGAATTTTTTTTGAGGGATTGTGTTTTGGACTTTAATGGATCTTGGGAAGATCATCTACATCTGATTGATTTTTCCTATAGTAATAGTTATCAGACTAGTATTGACATGTCACCTTTTGAAGCTTTGTATGGAAGGCCATGCAAATCGCCGATATAATGATTAGAGACTAGAGACAGATTGGTCTTAGGTCCATATTTGGTTAGAAAGGCATTATAAAAGATTGAGTTAATCCGAGGATGAATAAAGGAAGCTCAACCCAAGCAGAAGAGCAGTGTAGATAAAAGGCATAAGGGCTTAGAGTTCTCAGTAGGAGACAATGTTTTCATTAAGGTATCATCGATGAAGGGTATGGTATTGTTTGGAAAGTCGGGATAGTTGGCCCCGAGGTACGTTGGTCCATTTCAGATTATAGAAACTCTTGGAAAGCTCACTTGTAGAACAGAGTTGTCGAGCAGTATGTCAGGTGTTCATAACATATTCCATGTGTCTCATCTTTGAAAGTATGTGCATGATCCAGAGGCTACTATTCCTCAGATAGAGTTGGAGGACTTGGTTGCAGAGCCTAATTGACTTTTTTCAGACAACTAGTTCGGGTTATAGCAAGAGATGAGAGAAGATTGAGGTCCAAGATAGTTAAGTTGGTGAAAGTCCAGTGGAGTGACAACAAGGAAGACTGTACTTGGAAGAAGGAGGTCAGGATTTGAGAGGCTTGTCCTGATCTATTTTGATGGTATGTCTATAGTAAATTTACATAGATTGGTTGCTAGGAGATGTTACAGATGATTGCTATGTTTGCTACTTTGTCGTTAATGAATTTAGAAGACGAAATTCTTTGAGGAGGCCAATCTATAACACTCCTAATTTTATTGACAGTATTCGTGAGATTTAATTAGAATAAATTAAATGGAATAATGTAGATAAGGAGATTGAGGTTGATTAATAAATTAGGTGGTTGTGCTTACTTAATATATAATGAACTTATATAAATGGTTAGGAAATTAAAATAAGGGCATTGGGTAAAAAACAGTACTTCCCATCCTTATACTATTCCTATTAGGTTATACACGTTCATTTCAACAAAAAAATATAACCATAAGAAGTTAAAGAAAGACCGACCATTAGAAAGAGGAGAAGAGAAAATGGTTTCGAATTTAAGGATAAATCTGTTTTATGATATATTGACTGAAGATGTCTGTTTATGATTTATATGTGTTTAAACAAGGGTGTTTAATAAGGTACATACACGGTTTTAGGGCGAAACAAAGATGAAATGATTTTTAAATGCCATGGGAAAATTTTACGTTATAGAAAACATGAATTTGGAAATGGTTTTCGATTTCCGTAATTGTGACGACCCGAACTCGGTGTCCGACAAACAACATCAAATTCGTATCGCCGGAGCTTGCAACAACATTAGATGATAAATAACACAGCAGAAACAAAAGATGATATCATTGATACAACATGAATACAATGTCTGATACATCAATTTGATACAATGATAATCATCAAGATCAGAGCGTATATAGAATAAAAAATACAACGGAACACGACACAATATGAGATGAGTCTTCAACAGAATCTAATACTGCAACTCCAAACCAAATCTCCAAAGCCAAAGCTTCAAAACTCCAAGCTCGAATCTCCAGTAAGGTTGCACAAAGCTAAGCAAGTGTAGTCCATGGACTCCAAAGACTCCAAAGAATACCAAATAGAAAGCTGAAGGCTACCAAATCGATATCTACCATCCGACTATCTGAAAAAACCAAACTCTAGACTGCCCGTGTAGAAAATTGTGGGCACCCAGAGTTTAGGAGCAGAACAATAAAGTACAGGTCAGTCGTGGGACTGGTGTGAGCAAACAAAAACACTTGGTCTTTAAAACAAACAAAGAATTTAAATTTGAAATCCGTAATGCTTTTTGGGAAATGAAACTACCATAAGGCCTCCCGGCACACACACCATGCAATCACACACTTGGGGAGATTTCTCCTTATGATAGTCAAATATGCTTACTACGCAAAATCCTTTTTGATATTATTATTAGTGCATAGTGGAAAACATTTCAAAAGTATAATATTAATCTTAGCCAGCATAGGTACCATTATACTGTGCCTACTATAGCTACCACCTGAGGTGGCAGGTAATACAACTGTAATCGTAAAGGGCTCGTATTGGATGACTGGATTTCCAATAAATGGTCAAGATAAAGAACTTCCTATTGCCACATGGGTACGCCTCTGAAGGGATGCCTCGAGAACCTACCCGGCTCTCTACCAACACAAGGCCTGTTACCCCCTTCCCGGAAAGTAAAACCTAAGATATGCCACCCCCGGTCGTTTGCGACCTTTATCCGAGGATCCTCTACACTAACAACATCACACAGTAATAAATATACTACATTGTCCACATGAGTTAGTATCTGGGCTCTATACCATGATACCACCCTTTTCCAGAAGGAATGGACATACCCTAGGGGAGCTACCCCTAAAACCTTGCCGCATCTTTCCTGTTTCGACCATTATCGGTTTGAGAGGCTCGATGAGGTCTTGTCCACAAAGCTACGCTTTTTCACAAAGCCATGCTTTGATCAACAAATGATCAGCAGTACTTCGTATGCCACATTATCAAATTGGGAATGTATCACTACTAACTATCAACTACATAACCTCTGAGCTCGTATGTCTCAGAGAAGGGTGTTATGCTAAGAGAATAAATCTCCGCCACAAAACAGAAATGTATTTGATAGAAACCAGCTTTACATCTCAAAGTGTGACGTCAGACATACATCCATACAAGTCTATTCCAACTTCAAACAGAACCGAAGGCACTTTCGAAGAAGCCGTTGCAAATCCGGTATCCACAATCCCGATCGGACTTTCCATCACTTAGGGAATCTCTATACCATAGCTACTCAGTGCAGAGACAATCGATAGGTTATCCTGTCGTTCTCGCAAATTCCTGGTCTTCACCACCGATCTTCAAGTTCTATCTATAACGTCGTATCATTATTCAAAATGGGTTACATGACAAAGCTCCTCCCCCAACTAAACCAAATAATGAGCGCAATATTTAAAAACATATGGATATGGGATTTCAATTAAGTCACAACTTTAAAATTCAAAACTTTCTTTCAAATGGTTTAAACCAATTACCATTTCAAATCTTTAAACAAAAAGATTTATTCCACAAAGTTCACCGATTTTCACAAAGATCCATTCACGGATTTCAAAATAATTTCCATTTCAATTGGATTCATTCATTTTTAATCTTTAAATCAAAGGTTTAACTTATACTTTTCAAAACCCATTTGCAAATATTCATTCATAACTTGAAAAACCATTTTCAATTCAAACTTGAAATTCCTTTAATATAAATTGTAAATTCGTTTCATATATGAAATCTTTTATCATTTGAAAACAAACAGTTTTTATTTCGGAAAATCCAATTTCATTTATACAAATTAAAATTTTTGGTTTAATTCAAATTCCCAAAAACAACACTTCTAAAACGGTTTAAAACCCATATAAACTTGTATAACCTTTTAAAATCATAAGTTCTCAACATAGAGTTCAATTTCAAATTTTTAATTCAAATTTAAATTAAATTCAAAACTAAATTAAGTTATTCAAAAATAACTTTTATCTTTGAAATTCCTTTTCAATAGCCATTCACTTTAAACGCAACCCATTTCCAAAACCATTAGATTAAAATTCAATTTTTAAAATTATTTCAAAAATATGTGACTTAACCGATTTCCACGTGTAGTCCATATTTGTGTGTGTATAGTGTAGTCCAAGGGTTTAACACAGTAGTGCAACATCATCAGTCATTACAGGTATAACCACAACAATATCGATAAGCGGTATACCTTATAACGCTTATCTATATACATAGAATCACAGATAGATGATATAAATGCATGATAGATAAATAAATTACATTCACCACAGCTTGAACTAAAACAATTCAAATCACAAAGCATCACACAGCAGAGATGCAAACAATTCACAGCATTCAATAGAATATAGTCATCCATAAGTGAAACCAATTAAAATATCTGATTAATCTAAACCAGAATCATTTGCCTATGGATAATTCCTAATCAAGGTTAATTAATACCTAATTAATTACAAATATTTAATTAATTATTCTTTAGTTCATCATTAATTAACCCTCAATTAATAATTAATCCTTAATTAATTATCCTTAGTTAATTACAATAATTAATTACTCCTTAATAAATAATTATTTCTTAATCACTTTAATTAATTAACCTATAATTAATTATTCTTAATTTAATTACCTTTATTAATTAAACACATTAATTAATTATTCTTTAAAGCAATTAACCCTTAATTACTTGGTAAATAAATCTTTAATCATGAATTACCCATTCTTAATTCCTTCCATTTAAGTAATTATTATTTTTATTAATCAATCATTAATTACTTGATTAATTAACTTGAATTATCAATTAATATTATATCAATTACTTTCATTAAGTAATTTACTTCAAGTAATTAATTTCTTTAACAAATAAGATTTAGCTTAACCTCGAAAAGTTAGTTAACAATTTAAAACATCTTTTATATTAATTAACTAACCTTTAATTAATTAATTACTTCTTAAATTAATTACCTTAATTATATTAATTATAATTAATTATCCTTAATTAATTAACCTTTAAATACTTTGGTTTAAATCAATCTTTAATCTCAATTATCAATCCTTAATTATCTTCATTAAGTAATTATTTTTAAATTGAATAACCATATTAATTAATTATCCTTTAACAAGTCATTTAATTAATCAACTTTAATCATTAAATGAATTATCCTTAATTACTTAAATCAAATAATTAATCTTTTAAACACTTAAGATTTAATCAAATCAAAAGATAATCCCTTTATCTTAAATTGATTGCTTTAAATATCAAAGGTTATTTTTAAATACATTAAAAACACTTTTTACAATTGATAAATTTTAAAGAAATTTATATTTAAAAACCTTTAATTAATACAAAGGTAACACATATTGTATAAAAGAAGTTGTTTAACAAAGTTTGTTTAAACTTGATTAAACTTCATAAAACTTGTTTAGAATTCAAAACTTTAGAAACTGGTTTTAAATACTTTACTTTGGGAACTTATACATTTAAAACTTGATTTGTTTAAAATTTAACCTATAACTGTTCCAACCCGAAATGACTCGAGCTAACCACCAATACCCCCGAGCCAGCCTCGCGACCTTTTGCAACATTCAACTGCTTCGAGTCTAGCATCATACTTTTCGAGTTCGACTCCAAGTATTCTCCTTCGTCTTCATTCTCAATCGAATCCCACCAGGTACAGTGATACGCGCGTGCACATACACGATCGCGCCGATCATCTCCGGTCACTATAGCGATACTCGGCAAGTCGACGATCATCACTTCGACGCACACTGCCACTCAGATTCGTCAATTGCGATGTAAATTAAAATTGAGCATTCCAGTACCATCTGTAACCAAACCCAGCTCCGCAAAATCCACTCGCCACTGCGATTCCGACCTCCGGTCAACTTTCCTCTGCAATCCAAGCTTCGCCATACAACACGGTTCCATCCCCCTAGGTGCGATCTCCTTAAAGTCTCGATGACGTCGCGGCCATTACGTTTTCAACCTCGACCGAAACATACGAATTAGACCCTATAACCTCTCCGTTCCTCCACCATGATCATTGATAAACTTAGTTAGTATTTTTCCCATCGTCCCCGTTCTATGAGCAACCTCTGACATAAATCCCAAGCCCTAGTTCGACCTCGATCGACGGCAAATGACAAAAAGACGTTTTCCGTTCATCTTGAGATTTCACTATACCCACTTGCTTTGAATCACGAGGCTCGTATCAAAAATCATCATTTCATGATACAAACTTGATTGTATAATCATCTTTTAAAATTAAGATATTCAAAATTTTGATATTCTTAAAAACCCACTGTATTTTCTAAATTCCAGAAAATAATTTAACTTATTTTACTTAAAAATATGTTTTCTACTTGAATCTTGTTTATACAAGTATATTTTGTTTAGATCCTTAGACTTAACAAGAATCAAAGGAATGGGAATTTATTTTTGACATTATTTAGAGCCTATAGGTTTTAACAAAGGTATACATATACCTTCATACAGACATGCATCATCAAATCTTTACACAAACGTACACATATGTATACATACAAATATAGTTACAACATCATTCATCTCATTCATCATCACTGAGCACAATCAAGATAGAAGATTGGGTTTTCAAAGAGAATTTGCTCACCTGAAACTTTGAACAGAGAAGAACAGTGGTTGTTTTTATCTTTGCTTGTTCCTTTTTTTTCTCTTTTGATTTTTCCTAAACCTGCTTGATTTTGAGTTGCCTTTGCTTTTGAATTTGAGAACCTGACTTCTTATGTTGATTCCAATTTTGAAATGCTTTGGGATGATTTCCAGTTTGATTTCTTTAAACTTCCAGACTTTGATCTTTACCTTAGAATTGAACTAAAGCCTTTTGTTTTGGTTTGCCAAATCTGTTCCTCAAGTTTGAGATTTAAGTTTGTTTTGGTTTTAGATTTCCAAAGAGGAGGGATTTTGAATTTTTTTTAGTTGAATATGAATTTTGTTTTTCTTCTTTTCAAGTTTTAGAAGTGAATGGCCTAGTTGTAGTTTTCAAAATTCGATTCAAAAGAAAAAAAATTCCTTTGCCACTTGTCCATTTTACTTACACTTGTACAATTATTCCTTTGCATGTTTTACACTTGTTACATGTAATAAAAATTGTGTTTAAACCCTTAATTCAAATTACTTTTGTCAATTTATTTAACCTTCATGTAAATACATTTTCATGTGTAACATATGTCTTATTTTAAAATTGTTTATGTTTTCTTTTATATTTATATTTACACAAATAAAATCTCCATTATTTTTCACGTTCAATTTTTAATTTAGTTCAACATATTTATATACATATATTTTTATACATTTTACATTCATACATTCCTTACCATTTATTTTTGTACAACTTTTAAAAATAAAAGAATAATTTAAAAATCTTGATTTCATATTAACAAATGATCACTTTTATTCATATATGTATATATATAAGAGGATTAAATTTTAAAATAAATCTTTTGAAATTTATTACATCTTCCAAATATTAACGTAATTAAAATTAGAAAACAAACTATCATTAACTTTTATAGCTTTTAAATTCTACTTTATTTTCTTAATACATTTTATTTTTAAATTCAATATTTGTTTATAAAATACTTATTCTTATATTTCAAATCAAATTGCTACTTGTATTCTAGAAATTTTCTAATTAATTCATGAATAAATTCACAATTTAATTCCAAAATTAAATTAATTGTCAAATTAATCTTGGTTGATTTTCAGGAATGTTACAGTAATTGTCTGAGTTTATATGGATTTTATATAAATTTTCTAGTGTAGAAAATAATTTATTGGGTTATAAATTAATTACGGCTAAATAAAGATTATTTGGGTTTGAAATATTTATACGTTGGGAAAATATATCAAAATAGATTTTCTGGAATCTTTTCAGATTTTCCTAAGTGTTTTGTCGAACATATATTTAAGGTACGGGACTTAAATGTTTTATATATTCAATAAAGGAGAAGAGGAATTTTAATAAAATAAAATTATTATTCAATTTTGAAATTAGTGGCAGCACTTTCCTGAAAAGTATTTTCAACTAATAAGAATTTGATAAACAAAGGCAGGTTAGCTGCAAATTTATCTCTTTTAAGTTAAAAACAAGAAAATCACGCTTTTAGCATGATTCAGCCATTTTAGGCATAAACCTTCCGACCTAGACCTTTCAACAACATGAAAGGTTATACCTTTCGACAAGGTCAAAGTACAATGCATAGGTATCAAGTCCCTTGATATGTAATGAATTGAACAAGATCGAAGGATTCTTTTAAAGTTTGGATGCCAAAGAGGTTGAAGTATGTTTGTTTTATAAACCAAAAGCTTACGCTTGCTTGCTTTCGAAAATGAGCTTTTACTTGGTTGCTTTCAACTAGGTCAATTTTCTGAAATAAAGGTTTTAACCTTCCGAAGCAGTCGAAAGGGTTGTTTTGAACCTTACACACACTCCAAAAGTTACTGCCACTTTGCTTTGTTTTGAACCTTCTGACATAGTCGAAAAGTTATAACCGCTTTTTCCAATCATTTGAAGTTGTTGCTTTTGACAAAGATGAAAAGTTTACTTGTTTTGAAAACCAGCCACTTCAATAATTGCTTTCGAAAGGTTTCAAAGCTTTGGACTTAGATGATTTACCCTTGTTTTATAACTGAAGTATAACCCAAAGCTTTTGTAGAAGTTGTTTTGAAAGGCGAAGGTCTATTATTTTGAATGAAATATTTTAAAGCTTTTGAAGCAGTCCTTCTGACTAGGTCGGAAGGTTGCTTCCATTATAGTCGAAGGGTTTAGAAGAGGACCTTCTGCATATTTCAACTTGAACCCAGTAAGTCTTTGAATGGTTTATATTTTAAGAGTTGAATGCTTTCGAAAGTTTTGAATTAATGAATATTTCAAAGGGTCCGAGAGGTTTGGATTTGAATGGCTGTTTTGAAGACTTTTCAACAAGGTTGTAAGGTTTGGTTTTAAAGGACTTGGAAACCATACTATAAATTTAAAGGAAAACCTATAGCTTATATAAAGGAGTTTTGTAAGGGTTTTAAGTAAATTTTGTAGAAGTATTGCCTTGATAAAAATATGAGTTAAAGGTTTTAACTATGTTATTATATATATATATATATATATATATATATATATATATATATATATATATATATATATATATTTCAAGGACTTTAAACCCACAGAAATTGTATTGTTAAATTGTTACTTTGCTTCTTCAAATATGAGTATATTCACATGTTAACTCATAAATGTATTTTGGGGAAAAAGTGGTAGAAGAACCCGTAGGTTAACTCAAGTAGTGAATATAAATTACTTAAACTCCTGAATGAGTAGAATTGCATCCATGGAGTCAGGGTGGCCAAAAATGTCGGATGCCTAAAATAGGTAGTTATTGATGCATACCAAAAGGTTCATAGTAAACCCATGAAAACTATGATAAAGTAGTTATTGGTGCATAACAAAAGGTTCATGGTAAACCCATGAAAACTATGATAAGTTAGTTATTTGTGCGTACCAAAAAGTTTATAGGAAACCAATGAAAACTATGATAAGGTAGTTGGCAGAGGCTAATCTGTTGATGTTGATTTGGGTTTCTGATCGATTCGTCTGACCATGCTATCGATAGGATTTCCAAAACACTTGAACAGAGCAAATTGACACAATATGTTTTTTCAAATTTAGTAATGAAACAAATTTTGTAACTATATTACAAACTTTTCTGGATCTTTATTGAATTGGTTGTTAAGAAATAATATTTAATTTTGATTTTTATATATCATTATCTCTTGGTTCATATATAAATAATTGAACAATAAAACATGTTTATAATTTTATTTGGAAATTTAAAATGAATTTAAAACAAGAATTTGAGAATTTAATTTCCGATGGTTTCAAACTTTATGTTTAAAGTTTTAAAAGGATATATTATGCAAAGTATTTTAGAATAGAAATTTGTTTCCAAAGAATTTTAAAGTTTAAAAATTTGTGCTTCTCTCTTTGTCGTTGGAAAATAACTTCGGTGATGACTGCAGCATCATCGACATTTATTTTCGAATTTCGAAGTGAAGAGACCATTCTGTAGCCTTGCTACAGCTTTGTTTCGAGAATTTAATAGATTTGAATTTCTAACATAAAAACTGGATTTATTACTTTTGCTGATATATGATTTAAATTTGAATGGATATATATATATATATATATATAGTATATGTGCATTTATTAATCTCTAAATAGTATGGAATTTATTGGGAATTCAAATTCCTAAATTTTATTTTGAAAGATAATTTCAATTATAATTTCAATCTTTGGATAAATATTCAAGCTTGAAATGATTGAACATGGAAGTTTTATTTGTATAATACACCATTTCATTTCAATATAGCTTTCCTTAATTTTTGAAGTTGAATATGTAATTGAATAATGTACAATATAAAAGGTTTTTTTAGATAAAATTTGACTGGTTTTAATAAATGTTATACACTTAAATTTTAGTTATAAAAAGATTAACAGAGGTAAATAGAATAAAAGCTAAATTGAATAATTTACAATATAAAAGGATGTTAAAGGAACTAAGATTAAATTAAAATAGTTGTAATAAGTGTAAATATACTTAAATTAGGCGATAAAATATATTGAGAGGAATAAAATTTAATTTGAAGTACAAAATTTATTGAATACATTATGAGTATAATAAATGATTTTTTTAAATCCATGATATTAGAGATAGTTAATATTTATTTAATTGGTGTAAAATTAATTATCAGTTTAAGTTGAAATTTCCATGGTTTCAAACTTATTATCTTATTTTGTTTTCCAAAGTATCTTTTGGTTGTCCTTATTTTCCTTATCTTGCTACAGACTAGTGTAAGCATTTTTCTATAATCTTTCTGTTTAGGAATCTTTCTATAATCTTTGATAATCTTTGGTATTCATTTTGAATCTGAGCACTACTTGCTATCCATAGACCGTCGGTCAAGCGGAAAGGGTGAATCAGATTCTAGAGGATCTTTTCGAGCTTGTGTTCTTGATTCTGGAGGATCTTGGAAAGATCACCTCAACCTTGTTAAACTTACCTATAACAACAGTTATCAGGTATAATTTCAATCTTCTGGTCATCTTATCTTAATCTTATTTCACTTTATCTTTTCTGTGCTTTTCCGTACCTCATTCCTTTTTGGGGACGAAAAGTTTAGAGTGGGGGAGAGTGTAACAACGCTGTATTTTGTGATTATTTTAACTGTATATTTTAATTATTTTCATTGAATTTCCTGCTTTGAAAAAAAAAACGTTATTTTATTTATTAAAGTGAATAGTTTATTTTAAATATAAATTTTGATTTTTGATATGAATTAGAATTCCAAACATGAGTAAATAGAATATTTTTTAAAAAAAGTGAATTTTGGTCAATATGGTCAAACTTTGACTTTTAAATTTAAAAATTTGAAATTTTGAAATTTTGAATTTCATCTTTTATTATGAAAGTAAATAAAATTTTAAGAATACTGATTTTCGTTTCATTGAAATCCGATTTAATTGTGAAAGTTGTGCCTTTTTAACTATTATGTGAAATTTGCTGTATTCAACAAAATTGTTTATTTTAAATTATATAAATAATATTTTATTTGGTCATGTAATGTTCTAATTTATGTTTATATGGGTAAAATAACATGTATTGTATATATACATTTTTGGTTTTAAAACATTTTTGAAAGTGTAATTGACATTTTCCAGTGTCAGTTGTATTATTTTTTACAATTTCTAATTTCCAGCTTCAATTAGTTTAAGGAATTCTTTATTTATTTTTCTATTTTCTCAAGATCTTATTTTATTCTCATTCCCACTTTATTTTGTTCCTCATTTATTTTATTTAATTTACATTTTATTTGTTTTAAAGTGAAATAGAAATTTTTCTAGAGCCAATGGTATTTTATTTGTAATTTTCATGTCCTGTTTCCAATTTTTAAACAATTTCTTTGATTATTTTTCTGTTTTCTCTAAATTTAATTATTTATTTCACTTTTAATATGTTTAAAAAATTATTTTATTTCAAAATTTTGCTTTAGAATATTTTCAAAATGAAGTGGATAAAAGTCAATGATGATTTAATTGTAATTTTTGAACGCTGTTTTGAATTATAAGCAATTTCTTTAATTCTTTTTCCATTTTCTTTAAAATTTATTATTTATTTTTATTTTATATTACTTTGTTTCGTATTTTAAAGTCAAATTACTGATTTTATTTTTGTTTAATTGAACTAAAGAAAAGGAAATATGAAGAGACTAAAGCTTTTAAATGATGACCTTTCATTTGCTAGTCTTTTCGTTTACCCTTGTCTTTTCATTTGCTTGCTTTTTGGCTGTACATCCTTATTGTAGGCCTCCTCTTCTTTTCTATCCTTTTCTTCCTTTTTCATGTGTTTTTCTTGCATTTGCCTTGTTTTCTTTGCTTGTTTTGCTTGGCCACCACTAGCTAGCCTTGGCCATCACCTCCACCACTGTAATAACCCGGATTTTTGGGTATATTAATTAATAATATGATTGGGTTAATTAAAATAAATACTGGATTATAGATTAGACAGATAAGAATGCTGATGATAATAGAAACTAAATTTTTATATTTGGATAAATATTTAATTGATAATCTTCTAGTTTAATTATTATCATTGGAAAATTATGCCTTTCGAACAAATAATATGTTGTTAAAAATATATTGGCTGATTTTAAATTTTACCTTAAATTGAAATTGAGTTTGAATTGAAATTCAAAATATAGTTATGTATATCTTAAATTATACTTTGGTTTTAAAGTGTATTTTCATGATTTTACTTAGAACATAAAATTGTTTTAAACTTTATATAAGGAGTTAAGTTAAATTTCTCAAATTTATAAACACATGTTATATAGACTTAAATCAAAAGCATAAGTTATTTGTTAATAAATGTTTATTTCAATGCACATGAAAATTTATTGAAATCCAAAGCTTATTTATATAAAATAAATACACCTTATAATCATTTCATAAATATTTACATAAGGCTTAAATAAATTATTAAAAAGAAAATAACATTCAAAAAAACATTTATAAAACATAAATTAAACATTAAAATAACACTTGTAAGTGTATTTGGCTTATTAAAAGACATTTGTAAGAATATAAACATATAAGGGACAAGTGGCAATTCTATTGATAACTTAATTTAAAATTTAAAATTTGTAAAATATGAAGAAGCTTTTATTTTTCAGCTAAGAAATCACCTTCTTCTTTCAACAAAAATATAAATCTGAGAAAAAAAATGCAAATCAAAAACAAAGTTGGAAAAAAAAAGAAACTGGAAAATCTGAAACAAGGAAGATGATATGGGATTAATCAACAATTCAGTAATCAACAAGCAATTCAAGAAATTAGAAATCAACATGCAAGTTCTTCATCAATGCAAATATGCAAATCTGGAAATTTCAAATGCAAGGGTAGATTCAAATTAAAATTCAGTAATTAGCATGCAGATGAATTTAAATAAGCTTGGAAGCAACAGTCTCTGTCTTCTGCTTTTATACAAGGTGAGTAAATCTTGAAAAATTCTGCTATCTTGAACTAACATGTGTTAATCTTTTAAGTATGGTTTGAATTAAGTTGTGCAAGTTGTTTTAAAATGGTTTATGTATAGAAATATGAGTGAATATTTACATACACGACTAAGGTATTAAAAAAGAGAGAGAGGAGGCTCTGTTTGAAACTGAGACTGTGGGAAGAGATCTAAAACTGTTTTAAATCTAGATGCATTCAAGTAATAACTATAGTAGAGTATGATAAAGTGTAGCATGATACTTGTATAAATTGTTTGTGTATGTACCTGAATGTATGGCTGTGAGCACTGATGTTTGGTTCTGTCCAGTAGGACAGGGTTAAGATCCTTAAAAAAAAAAAGAGTAACCCAACTTTTTTAGAAATTTTAATTAGGTAAAAGTGGATTGCACGCTTTTATTTAGACATGAAAATATTACAAATTTGCTACGAATGTATCTATGAGTATATTTATGTGTGTACATGATTGATTATCTGAAGCAACTCTGTTCTTTGATTCCAAGCTTCAGTCAAATTTAAAACCCATTGTCTTTTGATCTAACCTTCATTTGAGTTTAAGACTCAAACAAAATATGTTTGTTTTCATTAGAAAAATTCAGATTAAAAATGTACTTAAGTTAAAAATATATAAATATATATAGAAATGGCTCTGGAATTTCAAACAGGTGAACAGCCATTAATTAGTGAAATTACGAGTATATTGATTTGAAGTTTCTGGGTTATAAATCAAATAATCATACTAAATTATGATTTTTAAAAGAAAAATTATAAATTCTAGTGTTAGGATTTGGAAGAAATTCTTGAATATCTGGTTTGTGTTCTTTTGGTTACCTCTGTTGATCCAAATGTTCGGAGAGGCCAAGATCTTCAGGAGTGATAGTGGAGGGATCGTAGTTGTTAGGAAAATTATCTGGTAATGGTGTATTCCACTGTGGAGGTGATGGTTGTAGATTTGAGGTTGGAACCCTAGTTTTAACTAGGTAAAGAGAATCGATCACCGCGAATTGTAGGGGTGATCGAGTTCAACGCGATTGTGAGTGGAGTTAACTGGAGCGTTGATGAAGAGGTGGCCGGAGTTTCAGACCTCCTGATGGTCGAGGTTGCGAAGGCGAGGAGTTTCCAGGTTATGGGTTGAGGAAGTGTAGTTTGTTTCAGGTTTACTTCAGGGTGCTCAAATTTGATTTAGAATACAGATCAGAGGGATTGGTATTTGGATGATCTGAGAAGTTGATCGGCGACTGGTGGAGGTCATCAAAGTTGATCGGTGAAGGCTACGTCGTGGGTGCATGTGCACGAGACAGTGTGTTGATGTTGATGGATGTTGGGTTACAGGTTGGTGGCCTTGTGATTTTTCTCAGGAAAAATGAGTTCCAACTCGAAGTAGGTTATAATTTACTCGAAGTATATTTGGGTAAGGCTCGAGTATAAGTGTTGTTTCAGATTTTAGTATAATACAGGAACCTGATCTGTCTTTTCATATTTTTACGGAAAAGTATGAGATGCAGATTGAAATCTAAATTGAGTTTTTGAAATCTGAAATTTGAAATGAATTCAAATTAGTTTGAATCTGAGATTTGAAATAATTTAAGTTTAAATTTAATTTGGTTTTAACTTATAAGTGTAAAGTGTATGTTTAAATTGATTTGAACTCTAAATTCTTTTAAAATCTTATTTATAAAATGGATGTTTCTTGAACATGTGAGATAGTAAGAATTTAAATTGTTTTAAACTTGTAACAAAGTGTTTTTTTTAAAATACTTTATATAAGTAAGAAATGTTTCTTAAATTAAGTTAGAATTTAAGAATTTAGAATCATTTAAATTATTAAGTTAATGGGTAATCAATTATTTAATAAATTTATAATATGGATAATTAATTAAATAATTAAGAGATTCTAAATTAATTAATTAAAGACTTAAGATTAACTAATTAAGGGAGATTAATCTGTAATTGGGAATTATTGATTAGATTTTAATTAATAATTAAGAATTGATTAATCAAGTAATTAAGGATTAATTAAGATTGTAGTTAACACTTAATTAATTAAATAATTAGAGATTAATTAAATGGGTAATTAAAGGTTAATTAATTGATAATAATCAATTGAGAAATTGTTTGAGTTTAATTACTTAATAAAAGTAATTAAGAAATTAATTACTTAATGTAATTAATTGGGTTTAATATGATTAGTTTAGATTAATTAATTAAGTTTAATTAATTTAAACACTTGTTGATTGATGAATGATTACTTAATGTAATTAATGGAAGCGTAATTACTTAAGGAAGTAATTAATGGTAATCACTGGATGTTATTAATCAAGGGTGATTTATAATTATGGTTAATAATTAATTAATGAAGTAATTAAAGGTTAATTACTGTATTTGGTTAAGGATAAATTTGATTTGTGAAATTAATTAAGGGATAAATAGAATGATATTGGAAGCCTTTGATAAATTGTTATCCCTAATATATGGTTCGTGATGCTATATGATAAGATATGTTTGATTTAAACTGTGATGATATGGTTATCTATTGATGATAAATTATTGTGACATCCTGTATTTAAAGTTGAATTGTATTTCACTTGAATAATGTAAGTTAAGATGACATTGGGTTCGAAGAGACCGGAGTCGGATATTAGTAAATACCCAAACCACTTCGATTCCCTATAGATGGATATGTGGAACCAATAGGCTGGTTTGTAATGATTTTAGCAAATTGGACCTTTAAATCTAAGTTTTTGGCACTTAGAAATTGAACTGTGAAATGGTTGATGCTTATAACAACTTGTGAAGTGTAAATTGATATAAGTTACCCCGGGTTATATAAGTTGTATGCTTTTGTATTCCTTGTTAGATGGGTTTACTCACGCTGGTTTCCATCCTGACCCGGGTGTTACTTTGATGTAATGCTCGTGTCAGACCGAGTATTACAGATTTTCAGGTTAGGACGTTCTGGAGTTCAAGAGGCGAGCTAGAGAGCAGAAACGTATGGAGAGTTTCTACCATGTTATATTATGGTATCTGAAACAGATTAGTTATCTGTCACGTGGTTGAAAATATGTTGTAACTCTGATATATTAAAGTGTAATTTGACAAGTACAGTTTTCCTTTGTATATCTATTATTTATGTGATATTATATTTTGATCCGCTGCGACTGTGAGGTTTCTGTTCTGTGTTCTGGTGTTTCTTCTTTTTCTGCTATCTATTTCTTCTTTCTTTTCTTTCTTTCACTAACTATCTGGAAATTTCGGGATCGAAATTTCCGGGTCATTACAACCATCTCCTCATCTTCACCATCAACCACTTACCCCTCTGATGTGGCCCGGCCGTACCACCCCATGAGGCAAAACTCCACAAAACATGGCAACATCCCCTTGAAAACATGATAGCCACCACTAGTTGTAACATACCTTCATCCATCACCTTGGCCACCACCTATAGCCGCCACCGCCACCTTGCTACCACCACTACACATCATCCTAGCCTCTGACCAGAACTGAACATGACAGGGCCGAGCCCAAACTCCCTTGGCCGAGCCAATACATTGACCAAAAATCCACTTTAAAGCCTTGCCTTTGGACCTTCTCATGCCTTATAACCTCCACCATGTTCTAGCCTTGTAGCCGTGCCTACCTATGTCCAAACCCAAGCCTATGTCATGTCCAAACCTGAGCCAAAGCAACTCGTAGGCCGTGCTAGCAATTGTAGAAAACAAGGCAAAAGCTATTGTGTTCATATTGCTTTTTATTTCAAAGTTATTTGAATTCAATGTTGTATTGAATTTATGTTAATACTTGGTTTTGTTTATGGGTTGTGACAAGATCATTAGTTTGGTTCTCTTCCCACTTGGGTCTATTGTTGTGTCATCATGCTTTTGGGAATCAGTTTATGTCATTTGAATTGCCAACTCCAGCATAAAAATGTGAGTAATCTCAGCTGACATTTATACTTATGCAAATGTGAATTGACAACAACTGAATGTGTAGAAACTATTTGTTCTGTTATAACTGCCTGTGATTATAAATAATATGATGCTAAACCTGTTAATTTATCTATCATGTCATCTGTTACTTATATTCGTTGTTAAACTGTTCATTTATATTTGTTCATCACTGCCAGTTCCCTGTTAGTTTAGAAATCACTATAGGTTGAAATGAAACATACCCGAACGGACTTTAGAATAGGAAAAAATCGTTATGGGCTGAAATGATAGGCTTGAACGGTTTTTATTTATTTTATTTTATTTGGGACTACGGGTCAGAAATGATAGAACCCGGATTTTCTTTGTAAATTGTGGATTGAAATGATATATATCCGTATCACTTGACCTAGGTTAGAAAACTATATACAGGCCCATGGTTATTTTATAAAGTATTTTGAACATTTTTATGTATTCTTAAAAGTGTAAATTTTTGAAAATTTGATTTAAATTGAATTTTTAATGTTCAAATAAAGGATTTATGATTTTTCTATAGGTTAAAAATGTTGAATAATTAAATGATTAAATTGAATTTTTGAAATATAACTTAAATCTGGAAATTTGGACTTTGGCTTTTAAAATGACATTTAAGTTATATAAATAAAACTTTAAGTGGTTTAAAATTTAAATTTATGATAATTTGATTTAAATAAATTTTAAAGTGTTTTAAATAAAGGATTTGTGATTTTTATATAAGTGGAAAATGTTAAATAAATATATGGTTAAGCCGAATTATTTAAATATAACTTAAGTCTAGAAATTTGGGTTTTTGGTTTAAAAAGGAAATTTGAATTATATAATAAATAAAAATGGAAATTACGTTATATTTATAAAAATGGTTATAAAATTTAAGCGTTAAGTTTATTTATTAAAAATGTGAAGGCTAGAAAATTTACACTTGAAATAATTAAGTAAATTATTGAAATTTGATTTAATTATGAAAGGTTACTTTATAAAAATCATAAGCTAAAAGAGTATTTTTAATGAACATTCTTGAGTGTTAAAATGTGATATGTATAATGTTTAAAGGGTTTAAATTGTAGTTTATTATTTGCTGGAAATACACTAAAATCTGACAAATACTTTTTATCGCATTCAGAAATGCTATGGTTTCTGTAAATGAACTAAAATTGAATAAAAGAGGCTTTTACAGCAGTAATGAAATGGTATAGTTACTGTAAAAGGCTAAAACTTAATAAAGGCCCATTACAGCAGTTTTGTAAATATTGTAGTGGTCTGCTGTCTATGATGAAATTAATAAAAACCTTAAACTTGAAACCTGAGCTATTACAACATTTCTGGAAATGGTGTCTTTGCTGAATTTAAATAAATATCAACTAAAAATGGGTTTTAACAGTAGTTTTTTATGCTGTCTTTGCTGAATTAAAATATTTTCAAGTATAACTTATAACAGCTTTTTCTAAATGCTGCGAAAGACTGAAATTTTAAATGTTTATGGTTTTTAACTAAGTAAATGAGCTCAGAATGTTTTGAAACTTTGGAAATTGAATACTTGACTTGAAAGTATAATAACTTCACTTTTAAATGAATTAATTTGATGGAAAATAAATCATTTTAAAAGGTAATTGGAATTGAAATAAATGAATGTTATCTTTGAATTTAAAAAGGCATTTTAAATTTGATATTTGGATTTGAATTCAGGTAATGATTTGATAATGAAGTTTTGAAAGGATATGATATTTTGATATATTGAAATGATTTAAAAGGGAAGCTTTGAAAGGATATTATATTTTGATATTGAAATGTTGATCTGTATTTTGATAAAGATTTGGATTTGAAATGATATTTTATTTTGAAGTATGAAATATTATTTTTAAAAATTGTACCATGGGTTATAATAACGATTGGTTGGCAAAGAGACCGGAATCAGATGTGGGCATACTCTCTGTCGATACCGAAAACCACTTTGACAACCATATACGCGGTGGAGATTCCAGAATGAAGTAGGATGATGGCGACGTTCTTGAGGTATATTACGTGGACCCGACTCCCATGTGTTGTCTTAAGGTGGTTAAAAAGGAGCGATCTCGGGCCAAAAAGGGTAGCTCCACTGGTCGGATGCATTTCTTCGATACCATTCTATTACTTTTGTGATTGATTGGGTGCACCCCTCTGATTTGGGAATGTGTTCCGAGGTAGGCGCGTGTGGCTGCTGCGTTACCGCCAGCTCGTGTGCGTAATTGGTATATCTACCATGGCATTGCCTCGTTGTGCCATGTCACCTACCATATCGAGCCTTTACTACAAGTTTGGTTTTCTCCCGTAGCCTATGCGTATCTTCTCGTAGTTTGACGATCAGGAGATATACGGATATTGGATGGACTACTGGGACTATTACGTGTCTGGGCTATATGGGTAACCCCGTGATGCTATTTTAAATTAAGTTTATTTTACTATTAGACACTATTATAATAGCGCGATATTACTACACAGTAAATAGTTGAACGGATCCTTAGAGGATGGGCGGTCCCAAACATCCTTTAAGTTACTTGTACCTTTACTACAGTTCACTTGAGTTGGTTTACACTGTATAAGTATGTATGTCCTGACTCGAGTGTTTGTATTATTTTTTATTTACGCTCTAGTCAACCTGAGTATTCACAGATTTGGATTCCACTTTCCAAAGATTTGAATCGTTGGAGATTATCTGCGTGTCTAGTTTTATCTATTTCACTTCTAGTTATCCTGTTGATCCCAGGGCTGTAATCAGCTTTTACTTGGTTATCATATTAAGAATTTTGTTGTATCTTATTTAACTCTGATATATTTATATTATAGCTTCATGAACTACTATTTCTTTTACTTCCGCTGCATTATTATTACTCTGTGTCTGTGATCTGTGATTATTTATTACTGTATATTCTGAGATTTGCCAAATTTTATTTACGACGCGTTATTTTGAGCAATTCAAGTCCGACTTGTGCGAATGCGGATGGTTGAAAATATCGAGTTGTTACAGTGTTTATATGGACAACTATTAGGAGAATAAAACTCAATTCGGCTATATATTGATTGTTTTATTGTGTGGACATTTGATAGAAGAATAAATTTCTATTCTACTATAAATTGATTGTTGATATTTGGACATGTGTTAAGCAGAATGAGTCCTCATTCTGCTATAAATTGATTGAATTGATTAGAGATCTATTTAGCAGGACTAATCATCATCCTATTGTTATATTATTTGGACATGTATATGTAGTTGAGTTGTATCGACATATTTTTCCCTGATTTGGATATGAATTGCATTTACATATATATTGACACATGTAAATAAATAGTTAAGTAAATTGAAAGTGAAATTGATGTTAAATGGTAATTTAAATTACTACTATTGGGATTACTAACTCCTTTTGAATTTGTAAAGTATGGTTTTGAATTAACTTCAATTCTCTAATCAATTTGGGTTTAAAGTTTATAAATAATTTTCAAGTCATATTATTATTATAAAGGTATTTATAAAGAATAACTAATTTATAAAAATGGGTTTTACTAAGTAAAAAGGTTTATTTAAAGTGACTTAAAGGGATGGGTTGCAAAAGATATGTAAAGGATATTTATTAAAGAAGATTTATCAAAGAGGTTTTAAATAGGGAAAGGTTTTATAAATGATTTTAGAGGTTTGTAAAGAGGTCTTATAAATTGAACTGTCGACTTATAAAAGTGTTTTATAAATTGATTTTGGAAATTTATAAAGTAAATGTAAAATGAGCTTTTAAAAGTGTAGTTTTTATAAAGGATAAGTGGATCAGTTTATAGTAAATAATGATTTCAAAAAATTAATTTGAAAAGAAGGAAACTGTTATAAAGTTTGGTAAATATACTTATTCCATTGAGATAAGTATATAAATGTTTATCTAAGTATGAAAGGGATGCAAGGGTTTGGGAATAGTGTTTTGTAAAGTTCTTTGATCGAATGTTCATAAAGTGATTTTAATTAATTAAAGATTAATTAAATAATGCTTAGTGGATTTCACGTGGGATTAAATCCATGTTTGAATGTTTGTTTATTTGATAGTTAAATCACTGACTATTAAATCTAGACAAAAAATTATAACTTTGGAACTATCTAGGAGAAACACGAGAATTATATGGTACAGTTAGTGTCGGAGGTGCTATAGTGTACATATAAACTCGCTTCATTCTTCTAGGACAATTAAAAAGGAAATCCATCCACTAAAGCTTAGGATGTGATCTCCACCCTTATCTTTGTCAGTTTATTTCCTAAAGAACCGTTGTTGAGTTTACTGGAAATTATCGAAAAGTTATTTCGAAGAGATTGAGATCGGATATGTTATCCAAAAACCACTTCGAACCAACTCAAGCATTTCGACTTGAAGACATCTTAAAGAATATGGAATCAAAGATAGTGCTTTGAAGAGCAAGGGTTATTTGCTATTAATCCTCGAAGGGATTCCCTAAAAAGGATGTAATAGAAGTAGTGCCTTTGTTTTTGTTCAGACCTAGAACGAACTTGTGAGGATGAATTCTTGCATTGCACTGTTGCGTGGAGGGCAGTGTTAGCATTCCAAGTGGGAAATGCTAAATAAAGGTAAAACATAGCCTAAAGCCTTATCAACTGGGAAATTACAGAAATTAGACATGTTGTAGAGCTATGTGGGTCACTTCCATCAGGGTACTATCATCCCAAAATCTAGATCGATTACTAGCTATTCATGTATGGTTCAGAGCCCAAAGCGGGGTAATCATACTCGGTACTACTAGTCTAGTGGTAGGCCAGTCCTGGTAGAGGTACAAGTTGTTCTTATTAGACCTTGGTGCATTTTATCTAGAGAGGTACCATCAGAAGGAAGTTCTTAACCTTTTCATAGTATGGAATCCAATCTCCAATACATACCTTTATGGTTTTGATTGTAGAACTTAGTATGCTGGAATTTAATTAATGTAACAATTTGGGCTATGATTAATAAGTATCTATACTCTGGATAGTATTATAATATCAATGGATTTTCTATAGAAAATGCTTTGGTTATCATAAGGTAAAAACCCATCCATATTTTTGTGCAGCGTGGTCTTACGAGATATCTTTGATTTTAAAAAGGTTTTAAACATAATAATTCAATTATTTGAGTTTACTCATATTCGACCCATGTCTAAGCTGTAATTTTATTTTCTTTCCCTAAAACTCTTGGGTGCTCAATTTTTTATGGGTAGCTAAGTAGTTCAGGTTTCCTACGGATGCATTTAAGAGGAGCTTAGAGCAGCAGGCTTCATCGATAGCTAATTATTTTCTTGTTTTCCACTGTATTATATGTATCTTATATCTGATATGTGGGGACATGCAGTTTTAACTATTTAGTGGAATTGTATTAATATAACTCTAATGTATCATTTAGGAAATGACATTTCAAAATATTATGTTGATTAATATAGATTATTCCATTACGATGTGAGATTTTGTGATTGTTTTGTTTCTTCTTATTTGTTCTATTTTTCACCCCTAGTGACCTATCTTTCACACTTAAATGATCAACAAATGAACCCATGGATGTATTAAGTATTGTCTTTACGAGTAAGAAAGGCAGATTGTTACAGCTTACTTGATCTTGCTGGCAATGATCACATTGAATTGTTGGCATAACCTCTCGAGGAACTCCTTTTCTAACTTGATAATAGATGCGCACTATCTATCAAAGCTAACCTAATTTAATGGAGTAAATTTTTGTTAAGAATAATTGTGGATCTAGGGGATATTTATGGCAACATACTAAAATACCTTCTTATTATTGCTCAACAAACAAGATATGTGTCTAGAAGCTTAGCATATTCTTCCATGAGACATTCTATCTCATATCCTTTTTGATAATTCACTCTATCTCGTCTTAATTTTAAACACGATTTTAGCAACAAGTAATAAACAAACAATTTTCATCCTTATACTAATTAATTCATATATTTATTTTCAATCATAATTATATAGTTAAATAAATATTATTATTTTCGACCTATTTAAATAATTAAATAAGTGTGTATATGTGTATATCATTTATATATTCATTTTAAATTAAATTTGGATCATCCATTAATAATAAATTTAAAAATAATATTAATAATTCCTAGCTAATTTACAACTTTTATAAATCATTTTATTAAAGTTAATTATGTTCGAACGTTGGGAGCTTTGGTTTTTAAACTTTGTAGTGTGACATCTATTCCTCGATAATAATTAAGCAATTCAAATATTTCAATACATACATAATTTGATGAAGTATAATCGTGGATAAGGTCATATGCATATAAATAATCTTGGTGAACTCCTACTTCATAATGATGAAGTTGTTGGTAGACTAAGGGTATGCCATAGGGAAAATTATATAATTTGTTATGTAATTTAAACTCTATAAGCAATCTTGTTCAAAATAAAATACATGTTTGGTTTTGTTTTTTTATTGTATATGTCGTTGTATTATGATATAAGCAATGAATTAATAACATTAAACATATGTAAGTAGAAAATCCATAGGAATAATGTTTTATCGATTCTTGATATGGAATCAAATAAGGATCTGTTAATCGATTCTTGACGGCAAACACTTGGTGAGAGTTCTTGATATGGAATCAACGTTTTATATCATAGTATATGGCTATTTAAGAAGAACAGAGGTTCTTATTAAGAAGCCTGCTCATAGTCTGCATTGGGGAATCAGGTAAGTGATACTAATATGGAAGAGAAGTTATGTATTCAAGCAGAGATCAAATTGGATTTTGCGCACGAATGATCTATGAACATCACGCATACTTATGAATAATATAGGGTACTCGTGTGGAGAAATTTTAAGGTTTAAATTCGTTTAAGGAGGGAGAATGTAACAATTTGGAATTTTATCACTTAGATTTGAAAAAATTTAGTTTATTTAAATATTCAACTAATGGTTTTAATAATTAAGTACCATACTTTAATTAATAACTAAAGCTTAAGAAATTTAGCTTTGAATTTTGGTTTACTATAACTGATAGTTAGATGAACAGAAAATGTGACAAGAAATCGTTTTCCGTATTTTCATTTTTTCTTCGTCTAAAAGTTGTCAGAAATGTTATAAACACTTTAGTATATATTTACACATGCATATAATTAATATATGCATGATTAATAATAGACAAGGTAAAATTATATTTACATAAGTTAGTATAAGAAGATGTGACCTTTTTGAAATAAAAATAAAAATAGAATGGATGAAATGTCGCATTTCAAATAACATTATGGTACAAAGGAAGTTGATTGCATAGTGGTAAAAAGAGGATGTCTTGATACCTTGTGTATAGAAGGGAGTAGAGGATGGTGGTGACGATATGGAAAACTTTAAATGAAGGGTATGTACTAAAAAGGCTTTTTAGTAATTTTCTAAATTCATTTTATATAAAAACAATTCCATTAATTTCTCTCTCTTTTTTATCATTCCATATTTTTTTCCAAAACTCCATCCCTTTTTAAATTTTTTAAAACCATTTTAATTGCTTCCATGCCTTCTTCAAAATTTAAAAATAATGCATTTTCCACTTTCAAACTCTTAAAAATCAATTAGACACCTTTTCTTCTCTTCCCACACATCCTCCTTCACAAAACAAGCTCACATCACCCATTTACACCCAAAACCGAGCCCTTTTTCCCTTAGGTCAAACCCAAAAGCATTTTCTAACTTCCAAAAACAAGTCTTTTGCAAAATAAATCCAAAATCTAAGGCCAATCTAAGTTATAGTAGAAGTTTGGTTTGTTTCCACGAGCATTTTTTAAGTTAGCTCACTTTTAAATTGAAAAGTATTAACTTTAAATGTTGCTAGTTATTGTGTTGGTTATTAGATGGAAAAATAATGTTGTATGCTTTATATATGTAATTATATGTAATGTGCGTTTATGGATCTTGGAAATATAGTTTGGATGTTAGGTGATGACAGAAAGTTGTGATTTTTACTTAAGTACTATGGTTATGGAATGTGTTGTGAACACATGAATTGTGTTAATTAATGTATGCTAAAGTGAAGTTAACACTCGAAGCTTTTTGTTTTGAGACCTTGAGATCCTTGTTTTAAACTCGTTTTTACTTAAATATTCCCTAAAAATTTACAAGTTGTAAACTTCGTTTTTTTTTCCTAATACTTGTACAAGTTTAGGTGTGTTAAGGCAGAAGTTTGCAGTGTATAGGTCAAGTAAAACAAGTTGGAGTTATGGTATCCATAGTGCTAGTCACCGTGGATGCTGTTCGGAAAATCGAACACTTTTTTCCAAACTAAAAGTATTTTCATTTTAAATATTTTTGAAATGTATTTTAAAACCTATTTTACGTATTAAAAGGTAATTATTAGTTAATAATTAAGAGTTTTAATTATTATTTAATTTATTTATTTATCAAGGAATTAATGATTATTTTAATTAATTAATTAAGCAAAGGTAATTAGTAATTAATTATTGATTGAGCAAAATAATTATAATTAGTTAATTAAGTAAGGTAAATTAATTATTAATTTAGAAAATGTTAATTATATAACTAATTATTATTTGAGTAAGGTTTAATTATTAATTAACCACTACTCAATCAAGGTTTAATTATTAATTAATTATTATTCAGACAGGGTTAATTATTAATTAATTATTAGTTAAGTTTGTATTTAATTAAGATAAATTAAGTTAATATTTAATTTAGACTTAATTATTATTTAATAAGGGTTTAAACTTATTTCAAATAAATTAAATAAGGTTTTTATTTTTTAATTTCTTTATTTCCAAGGATCGATTTGTTTAAAAAGCAGCTTTCTTTTATAAGAATTGTTTAAATACAAGAGATTCTCTTAGTTTGTGCCATTAAGTAGCCAAACAAATATGAATAGATTATTGATGATCTCTTTTTGGCAGAATAAATCCCTATTATGCTATAACTTAATTGAATAGATTATTTCGGACATCTGTTTAGCAGAATAAATCATCATTCTGCTATAATTAAAAGGAATAGATTATTTATGACATATGTTTAGTAAAATAAATCCTCATTCTGCTATTAAATTAAGTTAGACATTTAATGTTAAGCCAATTTATTTAAATGAGATAAATGATACATTAACTATGGGTGGTTAATATGGATTTAATTTACAAACTTGTTGCCTATAAAAATACCAGTTATGTGACTTGAAAGTCATATTAAATTAAACGATAACTTCATTTAGTACCATAATGGTCGCTAAGCTCATCCAAATTTGTAAAATATGGATTTTAAATAACTTCAATTATGTATTAATTTGAGGTTAAGTATTTATAAACAATATTTAAAGTAAATTATCTTTTTAATAAAGGTGCTTAAAGTTATTTAATTATATTATCAGTGACATTTGAAAGTTAATTACTTATCTTATTAGTGTTGTTTAAAGTAATTTAATTATCTATTTATGATGTTTAAAAGTATTTAATTTATTGAATAAAGGTGTATATAATGATAAATTGTTTTATAAAAGGATTTTACTTAATAAAAGGATTTATTTAAAGGATATTTTCAAATGATATTTGAGAAATGATATTTATAAATGATTTTTATAAAGGAGTTACAAATGAATATTCATAAAGGAGTTTTTTAAAGTGGAAAGGGATTTTAATAACCATTTTAGAGATTTATAAAAGGAAGTTTTGTAAATTAATTTGGAGATTTATTAAACTTTTTGTAGATATGAAATGGGCTTATAGAAAGAGAATTTTATAAAAAAATAAGATTTGTTTTCGATAATTAATCCTTCTTAGTTACCGAAGGATAGGTGGTTTGGTTTTTAGTAAGAAATATTTTTAATAATATTTGTTTGGCGCATTTAAATATGATTTTAGAAAAGAGAAAATCTTCCTCAAGTTTTGTAAATATACTTGTATCACGTAGATAAGTAAATGAGCATTTTGCCATGTATTGAAAGGAGTATAAGTGGTTTGTGGATATATCTTTTGTAAAATTATTTTGAATCAAATAATTGAAATTGTTTTAATAATTTAAAGATTTATTTCTAGAAGCTTGATGCTTTCCACATGGAAGCAAATCTATGTTTGATTGTTGTTTATATGACAGTCAAATAACGGACTGTCAAAATTTGGACAAATTTATAACTCTAGAAATATTTAGGAGAAACACATAAGTTATATAGCACAGTCATCTTCAATGATGATGTACCGTGCATATAAATATCGTTTTGTTCTCCTAGGAAAAATGATAAGGAGAACTGCCTACTTAAACGGTTAGGGGTGATCCCCACTCTTATGTACTCTTTATTTCCAAAAGAACCCTAGTTGAGTTTACAGGAAACTCTCATTGTTAGTTCGGAGATACCGAGATCGAATATATGTGAGTTATCCTAAAATCGCTTCAAACTTGCTTAAGCGTTTGAATTGGCACCTTGAAGGTGGTAGAATCAAAGACAGGGCCCTTTAAAGTGCAAGAGGCACTTGCTACTAATTCTAAGGTTGATTCCAAAATGGATATAGTAAAAGAAGTGCCTTTGGTTTGTTCATATCATGAACAACTTGTACTGTCAAATGTTGGCATCAAACTGTCGCCTGGAGGGCATTGTTAGCATTACAAATGGTATTTTTATCTAAAAGGTAAAATGTAGTTTCAAGCCTCATTAATGGGGAATGACTAAAACATAGGACATGCTTCAACGCTATGTTGTTCTCTTCCATTAGGGTATGTTATCATCCTTATATGTGCATACACATTTATGAATTTGGTTGTGCATGAGAGCTCTGAGAAAAAGTTTGCAAAGCAATCAAGGTGGTGACATATTCGGTACTATCCAGTAAGGGGGAGGTCGGTCCTAATTCACAGGCGGTCTAGGCAAGACTCTTGGTACATTTTCTAAAGGTGTATAATAGTGGACTTGTCATTGTATGGAATCCATTCTACAATAAGCGTCGTATGTACTTAGTTGTGCCCAACTATGCTGAAACATGAGATGCAAGTATTCCAACTATATTAATAATTTAGTTTAAACCCTAGACATTATAATAATATCACTGTATTTTATATAAAAAAATTTGGTTATCGTAAGGTAAAAAATCGTTCGTGTTTTTGTGCAGCGTGGTCTTAAGAGATACCATTTATCTCCAATAGATTATATAAGGTATAAGAATCCATGTGATTATGTTTTTCACGCTGGTTTTACTATACTTATTTGGGCATTTTATCTTTTATAATGCTCAGGTAAGCATATTTCCAGATTTAGCTGGAACACTTAGGATTGCGGAAGAGGAGTTGGATGCCTCCTAGACATACTCCCATATTTTGTTTTACATTCCATATTTGTTTTTTGTTAGTAATTATTAACAATTATAAGAACAGTTTGTATAACTATCAAAGGGCTTATGATAGGATAATTGTGCTTTGATTTATGTATATATATAGAAGTTTTCTTTTTGTAAAGTTCATTGATATATTATAGATTACTCGTCACATTATGAGATTTTGTTCTGTCTTTTCTTTTTGTAAATTTTATTGACATATTATTGACTACTCGTCATGTTGTGAGGTTACTAATCATGTTGTGAGGTATATTATAGGTTATTGTCAATATGTAGTAGAGTATCATACCCATTGAACTTAATTTTTTTTATGAAAATGTTTTCATAAATAATTTTAATAGAAAAAGAATTGGTATTAGCAAGAACTAATAAAGATGAGACGACCTGCCTCCTCGATCCCCGAAGCTCGACACTAATACTTTATCAGTATTCTTATGTCGCAAATTCAAGTGCTGAAAAGGCAAATAATCATGGTATAAATGATAATAAATGTAGAAGATAGAACAAACAGAATCTCACATCACATTAAGACAACTTATAATTTTACATATGGAAGATACATACAATCACTCCTAGTGGTTTATTAGAGTTACGACATGTACTAACTCAGCCAGGATGGTTATAACGGTCTATCCTTACAAGTGCTGGTAGGTACATAATAAAAATATAGCTTTATATAGATAACTTTTTCAAAGACCCAAAATGCTTCATGCTCCATGCTCCATTCCAAATCACTCCAAGCTTGCTTAACTAATTGGCTGCCAGATAAATTTTGAGCACCCGGAGTTTAAGGGATAAGAAAAATAAATTTTGATTCAGTCATGGGACTGGTGTGAGAAATTCAAGATACAAATGTTTTAAAAACAAAAAGGTATCTCATAAGAGCAAGCCACACATAAATACAGAACAGGTTTTTACCTAATGATAAGTAAAACATTTTCTACGCAAAATCATTTGATGTTATTTTTATTGACATTCATTTGAAAATGTTTTTCAAATAAACTTATGAATCTTAGCCGAAATTGTTAACATTATTAAATTCTGGAATATGTTAAGACTCTACAATCAAAATCTTACAAGGCTTGTTCGGAGAATGGGTTCACCAATGGCAAGGTGGAGGACTACCTTCCATATAGTATACCTCTAGCCGGATAAACCTAAGGTCCAGATACTGAATGCATGTACCAACACAGAACTAGCCTATCCCTTCGCTGGACAGTACCAAATATGATATCACCCCAGTCATTACCGACCTTTAAAAGGATCCCAAAGCATACACCACATACTCGATATATGAAGAGTAATCTAGAAAGGTGATGACCGCCTCCTACTGGGAATGACTTACATAGCTCTGTCGCATCTATCCCGCTTTAGCCATTTCCAGTTGATGAGGCCTGAACTAACATTTTACCTTTTACATAACATATTCCACTTTAAATGCCACATTGTCATTCCTTAATAACACAACTAATTTATAGAAAATTATAACCCTTGGGCTTGTATGTCTTAGGAAAGGGTGTTAAGCTAAGAGAAGTTGCCTTCTCCGCCACCAAATAGATGATACGTTTATAGAGATCAATCAATGTAATTAGAAATGCAATGCCATACATTCATTCATACAAGTTTTCCAGGAACAAGACAAACTGAATGCACTATCCTGCCACATCTTGTTGGGAATTACCCCAAGGACTAGTACCGAGAAGTCCTTGCATCGAAGATCTTAAATGAAGACTACTACCATATAATACAATATGGGAAATTTCTCCAAAGGATCAGTGACAAACGGCCCTACATTCCACCTTCCAAATCATTTCCATATCTTCACTCTGAATAAGTAAATTGGTTGGAAGTGATTTTCGGATAATAATTACTTAAATCTGAGCTCTGTATCTTCGAACTAATCATCAGTAAAAAGATGTTAGGATTTATTCTTTGATCAATTAATATCTTTTTATCAAAATATCTTCTGGAGATATATATCTTTAAAACATTCTTTCCAGTATATACGGAACCATTAAACCTCTCTTTATAAAATTATTTACCGAAATCTTAACAAAGATTTCTTAATTCAGAATCAAAATTTTGATTTAGAAGAAACCATGTTATCTAGGATGTTAATCCATAACCAGTAAATATTAAGTGAGCAGAATATATAGAAATTAGCTAACTCCATTCAATATCAATTCCCATATTCAAGAAGTACTATTGGAAAAATAACAATGAAATGACCTTTTTAAATCCACGAATAGTATGTGTTCCCTCTTCGGAATTTAACACTAAGTATAAGAAGATTATCTCCATAAAATCCAAATTATTTATATTTTGGGAATTATATCCTTTATACTTGGGTAGTTTTAATCCAAGTAAATATAATTTACTATCCCTCCATTGGGCCAGTCTGGAGAGCCACGGAGAGCAGGAAATGGATTTCCAAACTCAAGCCCAGACACTATCTCTCTTCACCCATAAGGTGGTCAAGTTATTTGATCGACTCTAAATATTTTAACAAACTTAATTAACTTTTAATTATTTATTCAACCACTTGATAAATCCTTCAAACTACCTTTAAAATACTTTATTATTTATTTAAAAACATTTACAAAAGATTTGGAAATGAATTTTTGCGTTTAGAATTATAGTTCATAAGTTGAAGAAAAGTGCTGTGAAAAAGTGCCATGAATGAGCATTTTAAGCCGTACTGATCAAAACGTCATTTCTATCATTTGGAAATTCATTTATTATAACTCAAATCACTTTTTAAATAGTTTAAAATATTTTTAGAATGATTTCATATTTTTAAACAATTTTAAAATATCAATTTTAAAGAAATCCTTTAAGGATTTCGAGCAACAAAACCACAATTATTTTGAAAAAAAATTGTATTATTCATATTTCAAAATCTACTTATCGAAATCTCGATTTTTTTTCATTTTTTATAAAACTATGGATATAATAGTTCGTAAAATTCTTATCTCGAAGAATTCCAAACTACATTCCATTATATATATTCGACTGACTTTTACGGCGCGAAATCGTGAATTAACATTATGCGACGCGCCTATTTTTGACTCAATTTTCAATATTTTTTAAACTTTACCAAAAAAGTTTAAAACGTTTATAAAACATTTATATACCATATCAAACCATTTTTAAGAGGTTTAAACAATCCATAATCATTTCATTCAATAAAGGAAAGTGATTTTCTTTGTGCTTATCCACTTGCATTAACGTGACTTGTATATATATTCAACAACCATATTAAACACCCATATTATCATATCAAACATGATAAACAACCACAATTAACAATATATATATATATATATATAAATCATCCAATAATATGTATAACTATAGTTTTGGTGTTTTCTCATCTTAGATTCAAACGATTACCCTAAAAATGGCTATAGCTTCACTAACTCAAATTTTTAGCCTATGATCAGTCGGGCTCTTTCCTTTGGATGGCTTGGCCTTGGCTTGCTTGCTCATGGCCTTTGTAGTAGGGGAGGGAAGGCTTGACTATGGTGGTGTGTGGTGGTGGCCGTGGGTAAAGAGAGTGAAGAGGAGTGGATATAGCTTGGTTTTGAGATGTATGGATATGCATTTCATATGCTCGACAAAAATTTCTTCTTATTATTTTTATGTGAAGATAAAACATTAGAGAGGCCATTATAGCTTGAAAAGAAAAGAAGATGTGGAATGGTGTTAGGAAAATGAGAGGATGGAAGGTGCGTATTTTTAGAAGAAAACATGGAAAAATATCATGATACTTTTTATGTAATACACCACCACCTCGTCACCGCTTCTCTTCTCTACCTCATCCTTACACATGTTAGTCCTTTCCCCCATGTGCTTCATCACTTAATTTCACTTCCAAGCCATGTGCATTAACTTAAGGAAGCTTAAGGACAAAGTTTGTGAAAATATCTTAGATATTTTGTTATATATGTTTATATACAAATGTATATATGTATATGCACGTATTTATATGTTAATGGGTGCATGTTACATGTATATACACGTGTATGTATGTGCACAACAGAATAACCAACGTTTCAACGACTTTGAACAACTTTCGTTTGTCAAACCGTTGAAGATCGAGAAATCGATTTTCAGTCACATTTTTGCTTATTAACTAATATACATAAAAATTTGAAAAAAATTGAAAAAAATAATTTCTCATCATTATTAATAAATTAAAATGATCTCATTTGAATATAAAACAATATAAACCAATATTAAACCGTTATTTACAAAAAGTGTTATTATACCGATAAACCGATATCGATTTTCCTTGTAATTTCAAATTACTTTTATAACATTATAAAACCATAATAAATAATTCATTATTACTTTATAAATAATTAAAATAAATTATAAACATTTTAAAACCATTGTTTCAATAATTTTAATAATTATTATATCATTAATTCGCAATTTAATTTAATATAAAGGCATCGCTGATGATGTCATACATATTTTTTATTTTTCAAAAAATAAATAATTTTATTTCATATTCTTGTTCAAAATAAAAATAATTGTATGTATCCAGCTTTGTACGTGACGTTTTACCATTTTAGAGTTGTTTATTGATAATATGTTTTCTAGCCATTTTATCCATTTTCAACAAAGTGTACATTTTTCTTTTATATATATTTCTTTAAAATAAGACCACACATATTATTTGTTATTTAAAAACATCATTTATGTCTAAAAATCTTATTTTTGAATACTTTGAAATTTTTCTAAAATGATGAATTTATGGGTCGTTATAGAAGATAAGTACATAAGTTGAACGTAGGCAATTTCTCTTTTTCACATAGTTTTTGATCCAAGATTCGAGTACATTATTTTGAAGTGTCTCATACAAATAAGGATCTCTTACTCGTTTTTTGACGATGAACACTTGGTGAGGGTTTTTAGTACGGAATAAAAGTTTCATATCATAGTATATGGCTACGTTAGGAGTACAGAGATTTCTAATCAAGAAGTCTGATCGAAGTCCACATCAGGGAATCTGGGGAGTGATACTAGTTCCGAAGAGAAATTATGTATTCGAGTAAAGATCAAATCATATTTTGCATAAGAATGATCTATGAACATCATGCATACTTATGATTAATATTGGGTATTTTGTGGATAAATTTCGGAGTCGAAATTCTTTTAAGAAGGGAAATGTAACGATTCAGAATTTTATCACTTTGATTTATGAATATTTTATTTATTTTATTTATTCAATTAATGATTTTAATAATTAAAATACCATCTTTTAATTAATAAAAATGGTTAGGAAATTCATTGTTGAATTTTGTTTGACGAAATTGATAGTTCGATGAACAACAAAAAATGTCTCTGGAAATCATTTTCCAAATATTCAATTTTTCTTCATTTAAATTTGTCAGAAATGTTGCATATATTTTAGTTTATATTCACACACATTAACAAATAATATATGCATGGTTAATAATAGGAAAAGGTAAAAATATATTTACTTAAGTAAATATAAGAAGATATGACTTTTTCAAAATAAAAATAAAAATTAAAAGGATGAAATGTCACATTTCACTTAACATCAAGGTACAAAGGAAGTGGATGGCATTATTGTTAAAAGGGGGTGCCTTGATCCTTTGCATGTGGAAGGAAAGAGAGGATGGTGGTGATGATGTGGAAGCATTTCTATGGAAGGTGGGTTTTTTTAGTAATTTTCTAAATTCATTTTATATAAAATATATTCCATTAATTTATCTCTCTATTTTCATTTCATTCCATATGTTTCCAAATTTCCAACTCCTTTCTATGTTTTTCAAAATCTCTTTAATGGTTTCCATGTCTTTTTCAAAATTTAAAAATCATGGCTTTTCCTACTTTTAAACTCTTAAAAATCATTTAAACACCTTTTCTTCTCTTCTTACTCATCCTCCTTCACAAAACAAGTCCATATCACCCGTTCGCACCCAAGCCTGAGCCCTTTTTCCCCTAGGCCAAAACCAAAAGCATTTTCCAAGATCCAAAAAAAATCTTTTGCGAAGTAAATCCAATAACTAAGGCCGTTCTAAGTTACAGTGGAAGTTTGGTTTGTTTCCGTGAGCTTTTAGTGAGTAAGCTCACTTATAAATTAATTTTTTTACTTTATATGTTGCTAGTTATTGTGTTGGTTGTGAGATGGAAAAAAATGTTGTGTGCTTTACATATGAGTGATTATATGTAATGTGTGTTTATGGACCTTGGAAATAGAGTTTGGATGTTAAGTGATGATGGAAAGTTGTGATTTTTACTGTACAACCTTTAAGGCATGTGCAGTGAATGTATGAACTTTTGTTGGTTAATGTATGATAAAGTGAAGTTTTCACTTATAGTTGTTTGTTTTGTGACATCAAGATCCTTATTTAAAACTTTTTCTTACTTAAGTATTCCCTAGAAAGGTTAAAAGTTTTTAAAAAAAAATTATTCCTAATTTTGTACAAGTTTAAATTGGTTAAAACAAAGGTTGAAGAGTATTGGTCAAGTAAAACAAGATTACTGTTATGGTATCCATAGCGATAGTCCCTATGGATGCAGTTTGGGAAATCGAATATACTTTTTATAAACTAAAAGTGTTTTCATCTTTAATATTTTTGAAACATAATTTCAAACCTATTTTAAGTATTAAAAGGTAATATAAATTATTAACTATTAATTAAGGGTTTTAATTATTATTATTTAATTAATTATCAAGGAATTAGTGATTATACAAATTAATTAATTAAATGAAGTTATTTAGTACTTAATTATTAATTAAGTAAGATAATTATAACCAGTTAATTAAGTATGGGTTAACTAATTATTAATACGAAAAGGTTAATTATGTAATGAATTATTATTAAGTAAGGTTTAATTTAACAAACTAATACTTAGTCTAGGTTTAATTATTAATTAATTATAATCAGGCAGGGTTAACTATTAGTGCAACGACTCGTAAATTAGTCGCTTAGTATTTGAATATTCATATCATTTTTAAATATTTAAATAATAGATTTTAATAGCTAAATAAACATATTTTATATATTAATTAATGATATTAAAACCATTTTCACATTTTGTTTACCAATATTATTAGTTCAAATAAAAATAAGAATGTGACTGAAACACATTTTCCAAAATTTCGACTTTTCGACGTCGGAAAGTCGACAAAAACGTTGTGTACGTTTTGTACCACTCATTTACACATGCACTCACATGCATATATGTCATATGATAACTAAATCAACATGTTAAAGAAAATAATCAAGCTTAGTTCAAATCTAAAACTTGATTTGACATAAAATGCACAAAAATATATTAAGTAACCTTAGGATATTAATTGAGTACCTTAATCATAACCTAAACAAGTATCTAAGGCATGGTGGAGGGTGGACCTAGGGAGGTGTAGGATCTAGATTAACTCTAGAGGGGGGGGGGGATGAATAGTGTTATAGCAAATTTTCTCGAATTAAACACATAAACAAACTGCAGAAATAAATATGCTGAAAAGTAAATCACACACAAAATTTACCCAGCTTCGGCAACCCCTGCCTACTGCTGCATTCCCAGATTTCTATTAGAATTAAACAGTCTCCCGCCTACAAACACTCTAACAGACTCACACACCCTGCTACCGCCTATAGAGTTTTGCAAACTCGCATACCCTGCTCACTGAACTAATTCTAACTAGACAATCTGACACAACCTAAAACCTAGGTGGTGATTTACTAAGATTTGAAAGGCACAGATTTCAAAATAAAAATTAAGAGCAAAAATAAACAAAACACCCTTAATAAAAATAAACCCTAATTTTAAAATAAACTAAATCCAAAATAACTCGGCCGACCCTTTTCTATTCTTTCACCCGATCCTCTCTATTTTCTTTGAGAAAAAATGGCGGCGTTGAATTCTTGGATTTCTTTGTCAAGTTGGGGTTTCGATCGAGGCTCTTGCTTGTCTCTGAAGAAGATATTGATCGTTCTCGACCTTCTCTTTGCTTGCGACTAGGGTTTACGAAGTTTTAGGGCTTCTGGAATTTACGATCTAATTTATCTCTGGTTGATGATCTATGCTTCTATGGCGTCTGAGAAAAATTCTTGGTATGTTGTTCGTACTTTTTGGTTTCTCAATTGATTGCTTGAGTTCGATTTTATGATCGCTTGCCAATGATGAATTTTTGGGGTTTGCATATATATGAAATCGTCACTTTCCTATTTTCTCGCTTTGTGATATTTTTACGACTTGATGCGCACGACTTTGATTCCGAAGCGTTCGATCTTTCCTTGATCGATACGGAAAAAACTTTCCTGTTTTACTTGGATTTGAATTTTGACTTTTTCAATTTACACACACTTGATTTCTGACTTGGTCATCTCTGCACTGTTGAATTTCGTTCATTCACTGTAGCTTTCGACTTTACATTCTCTGATCTTTGTTATATTGTTTCTCGGCATTGACTTTTGTTCTATCACATTGTACTTGCTGTTCATGGCCATTATATTCTTACTACCATGTGACACTAGCTGTTCATATTGCATTATCACCGCTGACTGTTGACACTTTATACATTTGTTTGTGCATTGCCATATATCTGTAGCTTGCATGAATCATTTCTTTGTTTCATGTATTCTGGTTGTTGACTCGTCTTGATGATGTATCATGATACTTGATACTATTGTTGACTTCGGGTTGCACTGATTTTCAATGTGTGTCTGTTGCACTTTGTCTTGATAGTCAAGTTGCACTTTGTCTTGATAGCTTGTTCTCTGGATTATGTGCACTATTTTTCCATTGAGTCTGATTTCAATACTTGTTTGCAGTCTTGCGTCATATGTGTACTATGTCTTTGAGCATTGCATCTGCATATTGCATTTTCACTTGGTTGGAGCTTGCTGTCACTTGAAACTGTTTTGTCAATGTCTTGACCACTTGATTGTATATGTTGAGGCTGCTCTTGTTCAAAACTGCTATGTCACTTCTTCAAATCTGCCTGCACTTAGTGTTATACCTGTCTTTGTGTTCTGGTCATTGCTTGCATCACTGGTCTTTGCATCTATTCTGGTTGGTCTGACCTGAACTTGATTCACTTGAATTTTTGTGTAGTTGGTATATTTACTTGAATTGCATTTTCTTGGCTCGGTGGTTGTCTGCACTATGATATCTTGTAGCCTGGACTGGTGCACATTGTTTGCTGTGACATTGTAGTTTGCATTATTGCTGCTCCCTGTACTTATATTCATGTTGCAGTGACACTTGTTCTGGTTTGAGCTTCTGTTTCACTAGTATTAGTGATGTTGCAACTGGTTTGAACCAGACTTTGTTTTAGCATACTTGGTGGTCATTTTGTACTTCCGGTCTTTGTTTTGTTCTTGATCATTTCATGTTGATTTTTGAAATTTCATTTGAGTTGAATCCAGTTTCAAAAACCGGGTTTGACCTTGTGCTCGTGTCATGATTTTAAATATATTGCACGTGAGTTGAACCCGGCTTTTCATTTGGGTTTGATCTGTGCTCACCTGTCCCTGTAGCATTATCAAGTGCATATCGATGTGCACGGCCTTGTGGCATGTACAGTGATACACTGTGCATGTCACATTGTTCGTGTATGATGAATTCAAATGTGAATGATGACGAACAACCCAAATAACTGAGGCAAATCATATTTTCAAAAATCATATTTCATTTTATATTGCAAAAATATTTCTTTTTCAATTTTACTGCGTTAGTGAATATTATTGCAGATTTCTCAGATGCTGGATTATAACTGGAATGAAATTGAAGATAAACTACGAGTGTGAGTGATATGTAGTGAGAAATTTATGTAAACTGAATTGTGATGTAATTAGAATCAAAATTGTATATTGTTCGTCGACAGAAATTCTATCGGTTTGGAAAACCGTTGAACGAATTTAAATTAAAAATAACCGCAAGCGCACGGTGTACGAATGTAGCACGTGGCGAATACGGGTCGATCCACAGGGAATTAATGATTTTAAAATTCTATTCAATCAAATTATACCGAAGTCGAGAGTGAATAGTTAGAAATGTAAGAAACTAACAAAGACTAGCAAAAGAAAGTGATAAAAATATGAGAGTTAAAAGAACAATTTAGAGATAAATCCACTCTCTATATCATATAAATCAACAAAATGAAGTTATGATCTCTTTTTTCTTTTCATTAGTGTAATTAGTTGATGTGTTTATCATAAGTATGATATATTTGTGCTATTAATTAGCCCAATATAAACCATCAAACTATAACACAACCACTAATACACATTTAACTCTCATGAAATATGACAACAAAGTTGAAATAAAAATCTATTTTAAGCATAGCCTATTAACTATTGTTTAGAAATATAGACTATCAAATTTCAATTTCAACATTCACTTCTTTGCCATAATCATATTTAGATGAAGAGGCAATTTGTGTTATGTTTGTTTAAGCATAGCCTATTTGTTATGAAAAACATAGACTATCAAATTCAAAGCTAAACAACATCATTAAACCACTTCAAATGTTTCCATTAAAGCACAAAAAGAGAGTATAAACATCAAAATGTTGCATCTACATACTAGAGAGCTTCATTACCCCTAAATTGTAGGGGTTAAGCTCTCATATTTGTTATCAAATCAAAATATGTAGAAAGCAACATGAAAGCAAAAAGAAAGGAAAATTAAAGCTAATGGAAAAGACAACTAATCTAATTGCATAAAGGTAAATCTACACTATTGCATAAGAAGAGAAAAAGCATGTAAATAAAAGAGAATTAACATTGCATAAAAGAAAAGAAAATTACATGAAATAAAATGGCTAAGTAGCCATGGAAAGAAAGAGAGTTTTGATTTATTTTCTAAACTAAAACTAACTAACTAAGAGGAAGATGGCTACATGAAACATAAGGGGTATTTATACAAGTTAAAAACCTAATGCATATTTTTAGGGAGTACCCAAAATGCCCTTGGAGGTAGTGTGGTGGCCAAGTTATCATTAGCTTTAATAATCCTCCACTTAAATGTACATGAAGCTTTAAATGTCTTTTAGCATGTGCATTAGCCTTTAATTTGTACATTAGGTATTGGGTAGGTGGGGTCCTCCATGTTCTTCACTTTGAATTATTTCCATCTTCATTCCTTTGTATTCATTTTGTGCATGCATATTCCTTCATGAACCCACTTGTAATTGAGTGTAATTTCCTACAAAATAATATAAAAATTTCCAATTAAATGTTCTCAAATTAATATATGCACAAAAATGACCATTTTGCCCCTGGATGTAGATGAATATGTGACAATTTCAAATAATATGAATTCTGGTTTAAACAAATTAAATACCCAATATGATCATTTATTTAATTTAAAAAGAATAAGTATGGTGGTTAATATATGCACATTTACATGCACATCAAATACCCCCACACTTATCTTTTTATTCGTCCTCGAATAAATTAAAACTAAGGTAAATCTGTTTTCATAGGGAGCACGATTGCATTGAGCGTATGCAACAAGTCGTTAAACCTTTGGGTGTCTCCAGTAGGACGAGTGTTGTCTCGTGAGGGTTTTCAGCGGATACTACCCACAAAATCCAAATGCATGATGAAAATATTTACAAAATGCAAGATTTATTTACAAAGAGATGAATGCAAATTTTTAAAAATATTTACAATTGAAGGATTTATTTTTAAATTGACACAAATAAGTTAAATATAGGTTTTGGTTATTATCTTGAAAATTTATGTCATTTACTCAGTCAAAATTTTCAACAAAAATCAAGTTATCATAACAAATAGACAATAGTTTAATTTGTTGTTTCGGTTGATAACAAAGTGTAATTATAAAATGGATCCTTAGTTGATTATCAAAGTTTATCAAAGTGGTATTTTCATTTCTTTTCAATAACAAATCAAATCAAATATGTAAAAATAGTGCTAGGATTTCAATTTCTTGCTCTCTCATTATTTGCAAGAAAAATTACACACCTAGATCAGGTAAACTGAGGCCAGATATACCACACATGCACTGCCTTTCGGACTTATGTGAGGGGAGTACAGAGCATGGCGAGTGCACACACTTTCGTGCATACACCTATCGACCGTAGGTGGTTTTTATTAAGTCTATTTTTTTTACATGTGTTACATACATGCATAATCGTGAGGACTTTTAAATGAGTATGAAAACACAAAATATTTATCAAAGATTCCAAGTAATTCACCCATGCATAACCGCGAGGACTTTTAAATGAGAGCGAATACTTTGGATGTTATTTTTTTTATTTTTTAAGAGAGAGTTTTGCAAAATCATCTTAGCACCATTTAACTTAGAAGACAAAAAAAATGTTATATCCTTTACTTTAAATTCACCACTTTTAAAACAAAGATTTTCAATTGGGATGTATTTCATAATTAACACGTATGAATCTTCTTATATACTAGTTAAACCATTGTTATTTATAATACAACTTCATTTTTATTTTTGTTAAGACAGATAAATTTTCAATAATTTCAATTTAATAAACCAAAACCATATATTTATCCTATGGTGTTTCTTTAAAAATAAATCAAAAATGCTAAAAAAAGAAAAATTCTTCTTTTGTTTTTGGATTTTTTTTTGAATTTTTGGAAGAAAAATGAAAAATTGATCCTGAAAAAATCAGAAGAAGATGAGTCTCCCCCCACACTTGATTTTGACTGAGTCCCCATAGTCAACCCAAGTGAAAGGAACGTTGATTATTATTTACATGAAAATGAAATGTATTTACATGAGATCAGAAAGTATATCGTCAAAAAATAAATGAAGCGGTCTTCCAAAGACCAATTCATTTGTCTCGTCAAGTATACGAGACACGGCTTAAGCTCGAAAAACCAATTCGTAAAAGATTCCGAAGTTGATTGTCGATTTGGAAAAATGAATGTCGTCATTGAGAATCGTATGAGTTGTTTTATTTTCAATGATTTTTGAGGTTGATATAACAATTGATTGAAATTCACATTTATTTTCACCAAACTGAAATTCAAGTTTATCATTGAAAACTTCTTCCAAATTATTGATTTCAAAGTCAAAATGGTGATCGAAATCTTCCCCATCAAAATTTAATGACTCATTTTTGTAAATTCCGTAAAACTCATGTTCGTTAAATTCATCTTCCTTTGTTGAATTATCAACAACTTCATCGCATATATCCATTTCAAAATCCAAAGTTATTGTATTCAAATTTTCAGAAAAGGGAAGATCGAAATTTAAATCGAGTTTCTCACCCTCAAAAGAATTTAAATCCAACTCAATTACTATGTTTTCAACAACTTCATTAAGACTGTTATTTTCAGTTTCAAAAGTTGTTGTTTGAAAATCGTCAATTGTGGTAAAAGATGGATTATCACTTGACTCATCACACGTTGAGATTTGACTTTGTTGTTCACGTTGTTTCATATAAGTTTCAAACAACAAATCCATGTGATCATCGTAAATTTCATTCATTTGTTCAACAAAATCCAATTTGTAGTTATTAAATTGAGAATTTTCGATTTGGATTTGTTGAGAACAAAAAATTTCACTCGTAACATGGTTAAGATTATTCCCATTGCCAAATTCGTTTGAAAAACTGTTTCCATTTTCATATTGAGTTTTGAAATTCATTTTGGAGTTCGAAATTAAATTGGCGTGGGTTATAATCGTAATCGTTTGAATTTTGAATTGAATTCAAATTTTGAAATCCTTAACTCAAGTTATTACACAAATAAGAATTACATAAATCATTTATCTCTTGATTTTTTCGTGTAGAAAGTTCGAGTAAAGATGAAATCATTTCAATGCTATTTTCAAGAGTCGAAGGTTGGTCATTGTTTTGAAAATTTTGTTGTTCGAAATTTGAATTATTTACACAATAGTTGTTGTTAAAATATCCAAATGAATTTGGACTGAAATCATATGGATTATATTGATTTTCACAACTACTGTAAAATTCAAGTGAATATGGAAATTCTGACATTTTCAAGAAAGTTTTTTGGTTTTTTTTATAAGCAAAAAATATTTACAAAGAAAATTTATTTTTAAAAAGGAAAATCGATTTTTGTTTTGTTTTTATTTTTCAATTTTTTTTGTTGAATTTTGGTTTTTCTAAAAAAAGATTTGGATTTTTTTGAAATTTCAAAGAAAAGGATTTAAAATTTCAAAGAAAAAGGAATATTTACAATTTTTTTAGTTTTGGATTTTGAATATTTTTGTTTTTTTTAAAATATGCATGAACTAATGCAACCAAATGAATGCAAGGTTTAATTACAAATGATTTATCCTAAGTTAACACAAAATTGTATAGCCACACACTGTCTTAAATCAACAAAAATATTTCTCAGCCAGGTAACGGGCAGGGGTTATCGGTGCACCACGAATCACCTTAGCAATGCAGCCGAAGGTTTAAGTACCTTCAGAGGAACAACCATTATAATATTTACGAATCACCATAATATTTATAAATGGTTTTTACTCTGCCGTAGCCTAGACACCAAGAAATTAAATTGCTCGAAGAAGACAACTGTCAATATACAATTAAGTGAGTTATTATTTAATCAAATTCTAAGGTGAAATGCAAAGCTGAAATAAAACGTGTATTAACAATGCAACTAGAATGAAATTTTGTTTTTGCTTTTGATTTAGAATTTTTTTTAAATTTTTTTTTCTTAAAATGCAAGAAAACAACAATGCAAGACAACTAAAACATAAAATTTTATAAGCAAGCAAGCAGTTATTTTTTTTTTGGCAAGCACTTCAAATCAAGCAATTTATTTAACAAGCACTTCTGCTCTTTCTGTAATTCTGCTTTGGCAACCTGAAATAAAGCAAGATATATACAACTTTTTTTTTGAAAGGAAACTTAAAAGTAGGGTTTTACTTAAAAAAAAAATTGTTTTAATTTTTTTATATATGTTTATCAAAGAAGAAAACAAGTGAAAAACAAAACACATGAAAGCTAAAAGTAAACAAAAGAGGATTTTTTTTAAAGGAGAAGGAAGTCTAAAATCAAATGAAACAAAACAAAACAAATGAAGCAAAGAAAACCCCCTTTTTTTTTATAAATAAGACTATTCAAAAACTCAAGCACTTCAAAAGTAAAGGAATTAATTAATTTATTTATTTTTGTTTGGAGTAAGATTTTTTTTTAAAAAAACTTAAAACTTAACTAAAAAAAAAATTACACGGCCCGTTTTTTTAATTCTCGGCCCAGTTATATCGCGCTACCCAAAAAAAAAAAAGTTACCACTCCTTTTGCTTACAGAACACAAATTCTCCAATACACACACAGACCCATATTTTCAAACACAGCACAAAAATTTCCCAAAACGAAATCGAATTTCACAAAACAAACCGAATCGAGTTTCACAAATAGTTGGCGAATTGTTGGCGAATTATTTCTTCGGTGTGGTAAATTGGGAAGGTTGCAATTGTTTTTGGCTCCAACGGGGAAGATTGGGTATGCGGCTTTGGATTGGGTTTCGCGATGGTCGGCAGTTCGATTTGCTGGAGATTGGAGTCGCGCTTGAGTGGCTTAGAGATGGAGTGTCGCAATTGTAGTTGTCAAGAAGGAGCGCGATGGGGAATGATTGCCGAATTGGGGCTGGAGTTGGGTTCAATTTGCTATTGTGGAAGATGTTGCGATGATGTGGATGGTTTGGAGGAGATGATGTGAGTTGTTCAGTTGTATCTGGGAGGTTGACAGAAGCTTGATGTTTGTGATTGAAAGTGTGAAGAGGCAGGAAATTGAAGAGCTTGTATTAGCAGAAAGAAAGATGATCAGAGGTGATATAAGCAGTTGTGACAATGGGTGACAGAGGGACTGTGCAATAGGAATTGCTGCTTGAACATGCTCGAAGTGGCTGTTGTATTGAATGATGGTGGTTGGATAAGGAATTGCTTTGAGGTAATGAAGCAGTGAGGATTGAATGTGTACTGTAAGGTCAGACATCACAGCAGTGATCGGTCATAGGGGTAAATGGTTATTGTTGTTTGCATTGCTGGTGATGAAATGTCTTTTAGATGGGGTGAATGATGTGAATTGGTGGTCAGCAAGGGGATAAGGGGTGTGATGGCAGTGAATGCAAGTTGTAAACTGTAGTAGAAAAGGTGGAAGTGAATGAAGTGGTTCGTATGGGGTTGGAAAGGTGTGGTGGGTGGAACAGAAGTGTTGACAGTAAAATGTATTTGGAATGTGGTGTTGCAGTGTTCGAATATGGTAAAGCGATAGTGTTGACAGCCGATTAAGGAAGCGGAAGTGATATTGAGGAAATGCATGTATGTAGTTTGATGAATGAAAGGGTGGAGGTGGGAAGTGACTGCTGTGACACAGTTGAAGTCAGAGGAGAAGGGGATGGATGATCAGCAGTAAGGTCAGGGAGGGCTTCTATTGTGGAAGAATTTATGGTGGCAGATGTAAAATGGTGGAAGAACTTGGAGTATTGACAGTAATGTGGGGATGTTAGAATGTGTTGTCAGGATGGTTATGTATGAGATGTAGTGTTGTGGATGTGGGAAGGAGTTGTAAGCACAGTGTAGGTTTGGTGGAAATGCAAGGGTGCTGTTGAAGTTGCAATAGTATATAGTGACAGTAGAGGAGGAGTGACAATGGTTGTAGGTGAAGTTTATGGTATTTGTAGTGAAAGAGGAAGGTGAATGGTAAATGTATGCGGTAGAAATATGGTGAAATTGGAGGAATAGCAGCAGTAAACAGAGAGCAAATAGTGTAGCAAAGAGTTGCAAAGAAAGAAGCACTGTAAATTGAAAATGGAAATGAAAATGTAAATGAAATGATTTTTTTTTTGTAATATGAAATGCAAATAAACAAAATAACAATGAACACACAAACAAAATCACACAACAAACATACACAATTTTTTTATTTTTTTTGCAAAAAAACACACAAAATGAACACACAAAAATCAAACAAAAAAATAATCCGAAGAACAGAAAATAAAATGAAAACAAATCCCCAGCAACGGCGCCAAAAACTTGTTCGTCGACGGAATTCTATCGGTTTAGAAAACCGTCGAACGAATTTAAATTAAAAATAACCGCAAGCGCACGGTGTACGAATGTAGCACGCGGCGAATACGGGTCGATCCACAGGGAATTGATGATTTTAAAGTTCTATTCAATCAAATTATATCGAAGTCGAGAGTGAATAGTTAGAAATGTAAGAAACTAACAAAGACTAGCAAAAGAAAGTGATAAAAATATGAGAGTTAAAAGCACAATTTAGAGATAAATCCACTCTCTAGATCATATAAATCAACAAAATAAAGTTATGATCTCTCTTTTCTTTTCATTAGTGTAATTAGTTGATGTGTTTATCATAAGTATGATATATTTGTGCTATTAATTAGCCCAATATAAACCATCAAACTATAACACAACCACTAATACACATTTAACTCTCATGAAATATGACAACAAAGTTGAAATAAAAATCTATTTTAAGCATAGCCTATTAACTATTGTTTAGAAATATAGGCTATCAAATTTCAATTTCAACATTCACTTCTTTGCCATAATCATATTTAGATGAAGAGGCAATTTGTGTTATGTTTGTTTAAGCATAGCCTATTTGTTACGAACAACATAGACTATCAAATTCAAAGCTAAACAACATCATTAAACCACTTCAAGTTTTTCCATTAAAGCACAAAAAGAGAGTATAAACATCAAAATGTTGCATCTACATACTAGAGATCTTCCTTACCCCTAAACTGTTGGGATTAAGCTCTCATATTTGTTATCAAATCAAAAAATGTAGAAAGCAACATGAAAGCAAAAAAGAAAGGAAAATGAAAGCTAATGGAAAAGACAACTAATCTAATTGCATAAAGGTAAATCTACACTATTGCATAAGAAGAGAAAAAGCATGTAAATAAAAGAGAATTAACATTGCATAAAAGAAAAGAAAATTACATGAATTAAAATGGCTAAGTAACCATGGAAAGAAAGAGAGTTTTGATTTATTTTCTAAACTAAAACTAACTAACTAAGAGGAAGATGCCTACATGAAACATAAGGGGTATTTATACAAGTTAGAAACCCTAATGCATATTTTTGGAGAGTACCCAAAATGCCCTTGGAGGAAGTGTGGTGGCCAAGTTATCATTAGCTTTAATAATCCCCCACTTAAATGTACATGAAGCTTTAAATGTCTTTTAGCATGTGCATTAGCCTTTAATTTGTACATTAGGTAGTGGGTATGTGGGGTCCTCCATGTTCTTCACTTTGAATTATTTCCATCTTTATTCCTTTGTATTCATTTTGTGCATGCATATTCCTTCTTGAACCCACTTGTAATTGAGTGTAATTTCCTACAAAATAATACAAAAATTTTCAATTAAATGTTCTCAAATTAATATATGCACAAAAATGACCATTTTGCCACTGGATGAAGATGAATATGTGACAATTTCAAATAATATGAATTTTGTTTTAAACAAATTAAAATACCCAATATGATCATTTATTTAATTTAAAAAGAATAAGTATGGTGGTTAATATATGCACATTTACATGCACATCATATATGTATAGTGAGAGCTTGAATTTGTATTATTCAAAATTGTAATAAATATTTGTTTGAATAAAATTTCTGTTTGAATTCAAATTCTGTGTAATTTATTTTATTCAACAAATATTTATTTAATCTATGAAAAATAAAATAGTACATTAACAAATACATTTAAATGAATATATATATATATGTTTATTATCATCAAACAAAATTCATATAAGCGCATATTCAACAATCTCCCCCTTTTGATGATAACAAACATATATTTAAGATTTTGACTGTGTTAAATGTATTTGATCAATGATATACAGTTCTAATTGCTCCCCCTATTTAAATGCTCCCTCTCTACACGATGCTCCCCCTACATATATGCATACAAATAGAAATATACAAATGAGCCTAGATGCAAATGGAAAATTATTTGACCTTTGCTTGATTTCATTTGACAAAATCTTAACTTTTCTGTCCCCCTTTTGTTATCAGCAAAAGAATAATAGTGTTAGAGAAAACAGAGATAAGTGATCAATATTAATCCAACATTAAAACTCAATTTGAATATAAATATTAAACTTCAATAAAAAAAAAATCAAACAAAAATCATAACTACCCTTGTTAGGCGCATATTCCACTTTAAGAATGAATGGAAATGATGTTCTAATAAAATCATACAGTTGTATCTACTTGTGGTACATTTATATCAGGAATTTGAATATCTACTAATCCTGCATAACCGTTAGGACTTTTAAATGAGATTAGTAGTATTCCAATTTAATTTTTAAAAATGAATTCAAGTATCTTTTAACCACGCATGACCGTGAGGACTTTTAAATTGGATTAGAATCAACTTGTCTATTTAATCAATCAAATTTGATATGCCTTCCATACATGCATAACCGTGAGGACTTTTAAATGAGCATGGAAGCACATAATAAAAAATCCAAGTAATTCACCCATGCATAACCGTGAGGACTTTTGTAACATCCCGCCTTTTCGCACACTTTAAAACGACACACGTGCCAATTCAAAGCATACGCAAGGGCGGATTGTTATGGGGTAAATAAGAATAACAGAGAAGGAATAAAACAAAATAGAATCTCACAGCGGAAGGATAAAATATAATAATAAATATACAGTTCAAAACAGTATACAAAACAGTTATTTCACTTATACAATGAACATCAGAGTTACACATACCAATACAACAATGCAGCGGAATATTAAGAGTGTGTAGTGCAATACTATATATATAAAATAATACTGAATCTTCGTCTTCGTCCTCCAAAGCTAAAACCTGCTATCCTAAAACGCTCGGACTGACCCGAGCGAATTTGAAAAGACAAAACACTCGAGTCAGACTAGAATATCTTATGTGAGTTAAATAAACAGAAATAAATGAGAGTACAGTAACTCAAGAGATACTCGGGATTTACATCTCCTAAGGATCCGTTAAACTATTTACTATGTAGTATATTGCGCTATTATAATAGTGTCTATTTATAAAATAAACTTACTTTTTAATAGCGTTAAGGGGTTACCCATATAGCCCTTAACACGTAATAGTCCCAGTAGTCCGTCCAATATCATAGTCCCTCCTGATCGGGAAGCCACCAGAGGATACCACACGGGCTACGGGAGAAATCCAAACTCGTACAAGGCGCGATAGGGTAGGTGACACGGCACAACTAGGCAATGCCAGGGTAGATATACCAATTGCTATCCAGGCTGATGGTAACGCGCAGCGCGCAGCTGCCGCCCACCTCGAACTAACTCCCCCAAAATCAAAATATAGAAGTGGCCACTGAATCAATCCAAGTCAAAGTATAATATCGAAGAGGAGCGTCCGATTAGAGGAATGACCTCATTGGCCTGAGAATCGCTCCTGTTTTAGCCACCTTATGCCAACTCACGGGAGTTGGGTCCACGTATTTACCTTACAGGAAACGTCGCCACCACCTACTTCATTCTGGGAACTCCACCGCGTACACGGTTAGTCAAAGTGGTTTTCGGTATCGACAGAGAGTATGTCCATATCCGATCCCGGTCTCTTTGCCAACCAATCGTTATTATAACACCGCGGTCATTTAAAAATTGTTTATACTTTAAAACCAGAATATAATCCATTTCAAAACCATAATATTACGATATCATTCCAAAACCCAAAACCATATTTTACCACTTATTCCAAATATAATTTCTTTCCAATAATTAAAAGGCTTTAGCTTCATAATATCTGAAAATCGAATATTTTCAAAGCTTAATATTTATGGAAATCCATAATTCCAAACCATAACTTTTAAACTCAACTGGTTTGGATATTCAACGGTATGCGAATTAAAAAGGTTAACTTTACTGTTGCTTTATAAAGAAATAGATTACACGGCTTTCCAAATATTTCTTCTTTTAAAGTTAAACCAAAATCCAAAAATATTACCTCAAGTCCCAAAACCATTTCAAATTTTTTATATATTTATATCCATTTTTGAGCATTAATATTTCAACTAAAGTTGGATTTTTTTTATCCTTTCAAAATCAATATTCTATTAATTAATCTTGACCATTCACATAAAATCCGTAATTAATAAAACTTCAATTTCTAGTAAAATATATATATAAATTTTCCAATTCAATATTTTTTTTTTTTTTTACTAGAATATCCATTTCTATTTATTTTGGGAAAATCCAATTTCAAATATCATCTCTTAAATTTCCAAACTTAACATTTAAACATAGGATATAAATTTACCAACTCCATTTTCTAAATTTCTTCCATTTCAATAAAGAAATCTATCCACCTTTTAAATTCCTAAATTTTAACTTCATAAGTATATAAATATGGAATAAAATATTTATACAATATAAAATTTAAGATTTATAAACCGTATTCAATCCAAACCATCGAAATCACATTAAAATAGTTATATATGGACCGCGGTGCCTGTATATAATTTTCTATCCTATGGTCAAGTGATACGGATATTTATCATTTCAATCCGCAATTTAAAAATAAAACTTTGCGGTTTTATCATTTCAAACCACAATCCCGAAAAATGAAATATGCATGATAAATTTTCAATTTAATGATATGAAATAAACATTCATTCATCAACAACATCCATCATCCAATCGCAACCATCAACCAATCTCAATCAATAACAATATATATATATATATATGAACATATACAACAGGTGATAACTGTCAGTTTGTTCAAATTAAATTTATCAACTATTTATCTAACAGTTTATTCAGTAATAATTTACATAACTGTTAACTAGCAGTTCTTATGCAAACAATAATTTCTAACAGCCAATTAATACGCAATCAATCAATTTAATTAACAGCTAAATTTGATAAAAATGCAATTCAACAGATATGGGTGAAATAACATGCCAAAAACTCATAAATAAATTTCTATTCATTTCTAAAATTTATTTAACAAACATAAAAGCTTCTAGTAATTGTGAGTGGGTTAAACACTCACCTTTGGAATTTAAATCGAATTTAAATTCAATTTAAACCCAAAAATTCGCCCGTCTCAGAATTCGTCCAAACCAGCGTCATCAAGTCCAGAATTAAATTACGATCCTAACAAAAAAAGTTTCGTGTGAATCCGACTTCGTATGAGAAAGTTATGGCAAAAAATGGTAGTTGAATTCAAATTGGAAATAAATATAAAACGACACATATTTCCTCACCTTATATTATATGTGCCACGTCAGCCCATATTATTGCGCACGCATCAGCTTCCTTCCCAGATACACGCGAAAGTCACGGCCTCCCCCACGCGTTGCTTCACCGTGCCGCTACCACCGTTGAAACTGCCATCACCACAAGCTCCCACGTCATCAGCACGCCCCCACCCATTCAGAACCCATGCCAGCGAACACGAACCCATGCACGCGCTACAGGACGAAGCCAAACACTCCCAGCCGCCGCCTGAAAAACCCATGGCCGAAACCCTAATCTTCTTTTGACGAAAATCCGACCGTTGAATTGCCAAACAAATTACATAGATGCGCTCCCCATCGTCCATACTCCAATACCCAGAAGCAGTTTTCCGATCGGCCGAGGTTTGTTACGGCGATGATGAACGGTTTTGGGGCTGTTTGAATTTATTCTGGATGAACGACAGCTCCAATTGACAAACGAATTTCACCATGAGATTACGCGTATCGAATACTTCAACATATATTTTTTCTGGAATTTTCTGAAATTTTTGAGTTTTGGCTTTTAATTTTGAACTGTAGATAGATCTAGGGTTTTCAACCATTGGAGAGGAGAAAGGAATGAAGAAAATGTACGTATATTCAATTGACAGAAGAAGGAGGCTAGGGTTTATGATCGCATATATATAGGTTGGGCTGGGTTAGAATAGATAGGCTAGAGAGATGAACGTGCGTGACAAACTATGGCCCAAAAAGCCCGCTATGCCTCCGGAACCGAATTTGTTAATTCTATATATCCAAATAGGTGTTTTAAAATATTCTGAACGCGATGGAAGAAGTTTCATGACCAAATTCGATCGTATGAAGAAGTTATGCTGAAAACAAGATTTCCAAATTGATTTCAAATTGATTTTTAATAAAACTGATTTCAAAGCGTTTCGCGTCCGTACGATCAAACGACAAGTCCGATTGATACGAAATTTTAAACTCTATAATAATTCACCGATACGGATCCGATGAAACTAGTTTCGTCGAAATCCGAGTCCGTGACAAAAATGGCTATTTTTAATGTTTATTAAATAAATCAAATAAATTAAAAATCCAATTTTTATATTTCAATTTCTAATATAGGCCACATTTCATTATTTATATACTTCAATCAATTCTAAATTATTTACCAAGCTTGGATGTGAATTAAAATCTATCAGTATATAAATTTGCAGTGTAAATATCTACACTTCCTTATTATTTGGAAATAAAATTTTTATTCTCAAAAATCCAATTATTTAATCTTATACTTTTATACTCTCCTCTTAAATCAAATTAAATAAATACTTGATTTCCATTCCAACTCATCTTTGGATTGCAATTAACCTTTTTACCATAATTAAATTCCAAATTATTAATAACCCTTATTTTTCTTAACTATTTATTAATTCCAATCCAATTGAATTCAACACTATAAATTTGATTAATTTATTATATTCACTTCCTTTCTATTATTCAAAGTTATTGTTGTAAATACGACGAATACTAACATTAGTTTAAGATTTCACTCAATGTTTACAAATTCCATTTCAATTTAATAACGTAATATTTTACGTTCAATTCTATTTTATTTGTCGTAAATACCACTTGTTGAATTAAATACTCAAATCATAAATAAATCTTGCTTCTAAAGTTATACCAACAATGGTCCAGTTAAATTTGAATTAGCTTTACCTTTATTTTATGAAATTAACTATTGCAATAAATCCAAATTAATAAAGAAGGTTAGATTCCTATACTACTTCTTTGGTCTCAATTAACCTTTTATGGCGAGTATGAATTTCAATGTATAATTGAAACCTTTATATCCATTTAATTTTACTATCATTCAATATCTACATATTCTAGCTAAATTTCAACTAACATATAAATTAGCTATTCCAACTTCCATTAATTTCGATTATCATACTATAGGAATTAAATTCCATTAACCACATAAATAAAGGTGGATCCCCATCTATTTACATTATATCACGTTTGCATAAATTTATTCAATGGTCACTTTTAATTAATAACTATCCATTTTCCAATCCAAATGTAAATCTTCCACCTTTGAATTCTTATATTAAATGGAATTTACATTTCATTTCTATGCAATATATACTCATTTTTATTCCATTCATTTGGTTACTGCGTTGAAATCTATTTATTACTAATACTAACGTTATTATCATCAATTATAATTGGATTCCAAATTTTTATTCAATACTGTGAAAAATAACTTTCATATAAATCAAATCCTTTTTATACCTAATTCAAATTGGATTATATTCCAATTCTTATAACTAGGTCTTAAGTCACCATTTACATATTTAGCGTTTTTTTTTTTTTTATCTCCGTTTATAAATTTAAAGTTTCTACTAAATTGAATTATACAACTTATGAACTTTAACAAATTTAGTCCACCTAATAAATTTTCTAATGTTTATATATTTGCAATCCAATTCAACTATCATTTCATTAATACCTTTTAAATCAACTAATTATAACTAATAACTACCCACCAATTTACGTTAACCCAATCTATGCCACATAAATATTTAATTGTTAACATTAAATTATAATCACCATATCAATTCCTATATTTACTCAAATAAAATCTTAAGACTTATATTTCCTTCTAAATTAGATTAGCAATCCTATTAAATTCAATTCATTAAATATTATTAATTTAACGGGTCGTTACAATCTCCCCCACTCAAAACTTTTCGTCCCCGAAAAGGAAAGAAGGGAGAAGGAAGAATAAAAGTGCATTTTACTTCAAATATTAACTTATATTTTACTGGATTAATTTCCTTAAATGAAATACACTGGTTTTATAATTATTATATCCTTTAATACTTGAATTATTAAAGTTGGAAAAATATTTTAACAAAATTCTAAGTCCAAAATTTACGGAAAATTTTGGCAGAGTCTCCTTTGTACGGAGGGACTCTGGAGAAAATATAATATCCAAATATACAAATATTTTACATATATATCCAAAATAAAATATCCCACATGGGAAAAATATATAAAATAGCGCTTTAAACGTAATCCGAAAACGTACCTATTTGTCGGGCAATACGCTTATTATTTTGGAACCAAAAGCAGTAGCAGTTGCTTCCAACACCTGTATACACTTATATAATCTAAAAGGTTAAATATTTATTTTACAGTGCAATGTTTAGGTGGATTCAATCATTCATATCCAATCAAATGCAACAACCATAATTTTTTTACAACAGCACACACCACAAACAACAATCATTCAATCAAACAACAATTTAGTTGTTCGGGTTCAAATTCTAAAATTGTACGAAATGAAGAATAATTATCTAGTGCATCCTATACTCAACAGTCTTAGATGGAACAAAGATAGATTATTTGTTCATCCAACAACTTCAAAATTCCTTACCCAACAACCATACATCAACCAAACAATTCAAACCAACACCAAAATAGCTTATTATACATTTATTTCATAATTCAGTGTTTTGATTTTCTTTCCTTCATTTATGGAGGAATTTCTTTATTTCTTACACTTTTTATTTTCCAATTATCACCAAATTCATTATATTTGTATTTCCTTTTTATTACTTAAGTTTCCTTTTATTACTTAAGTTTATAAAATAAATCTCATTAATAACAACAATATTCTGAATATCTTTATTTTATGGTTCAACAAACATATATTCGGTTTATAACTACAACTTCAACTTGCCCTTAAATTCTTAATCTGCTAATATTCATTCTTATAAGTGGAAGTTTTTATTTCTCTATTAACTATGGATTACAGTCATTTAAAATTTTCCTACTTTCCATTATATTAGAATAGGGGAGAGTTAAAACATACTTAAGTTAATAATCATACAATCAATTCTTATTTTGAATTTTATTTTATATACTTAGGTTCATATCATCTACTAATAATTCTTAACTTTATTTTCAGTAAGATTTCAATTATAACCTAAGTTTATATCATTAAATTCTTATTTATAACAGTAATTTATTGAATACTTCATTTTCTAAATTCTTGCTTGTAAAATATTCAATTCTAGTTTCTCATTTAACATTTCAACTTTTATATATATGGGTAAGTTATTTATGTTAAAGAAAATGCAATTGAACTTATACAAGTTAAATCTCCATTCTTTAATTAAATTTAATGTTGATCCATATTATTTTTTTTCTCCTACGTATCCAATTTCTCTTTCTAACCTTGCAATACTTCTCTTAATTTAATTAGAGGTTTCAATTCATTTATTACTTAACCTCTTTTTCACTAACATAATTTTTTTTTTAAAAAAAAAAAATTAATTAACGGAAAAATTTAGAATTTAAATACCGGGTCCAATTTAATTTTATTTCAAAATAATAGATAAATAAGTTCTTACAACTCAATATCTCTAATTATAGTTAGAACAATAAAAGAAAATTTTTAGAAAATTTCAAAATAAATCTGCAGTAGAATTCACTACAGTGGCCTTTCCCTTTCGAAACTCGAAAATGAAAGTCGATGATGCGGCCGTCATCACCGAATTTATTTTCCAGCGACGGAGAGAAAAGTACATAATTTATTTCCCCAAAATCTTCTTTTAAAACAAATTTCCCGAATTTAAAACGGAATATTCATATCGGAAAATATATATATGACAATATTATTATACTTCCAAATTATACTTTTATATAAGAAATTTCTTATAAACCAAATCATTATTTTTCATAAATTCTTTGAAAGCACATTTCAAAAATCCCGGCTTAAGTTCTAAAATCTCCAATTTGGTTTATTATAATTTTACTTAGCTTCAATTTATTACAAATATTCTATTTCCTAACACCCAATCTATAGCAACCAAATATACATACATATATATATATATATATATATATATATATATATATATACCTTTATAAAATATTTTTATATATGGAAAATATAATAGGCAAAATTATTTCATTCACCTATATTAAAACAAATATTATGTCGGTCTGTCCTATTAAGTGTTTAGAAATCCCTATTGATGTCATAGCGTCCCATGCATCAACCAGAATTTATAAATACAAAGCGGAACAGATTAACACAATATCAAAATCTTTTATAAATACTAACAAGTACGCTCTCTCATATATATACACTCAGCGACTCCCATAGGATATTTCTACCCTATTAACAAAGAGTCAAGCCCCACAAAGCCAAGGTTTATCGCTAAACCAAAGCTCTGATACCAACTGTAACATCCCGCCTTTTCGCACACTTTAAAACGACACACGTGCCAATTCAAAGCATACGCAAGGGCGGATTGTTATGGGGTAAATAAGAATAACAGAGAAGGAATAAAACAAAATAGAATCTCACAGCGGAAGGATAAAATATAATAATAAATATACAGTTCAAAACAGTATACAAAACAGTTATTTCACTTATACAATGAACATCAGAGTTACACATACCAATACAACAATGCAGCGGAATATTAAGAGTGTGTAGTGCAATACTATATATATAAAATAATACTGAATCTTCGTCTTCGTCCTCCAAAGCTAAAACCTGCTATCCTAAAACGCTCGGACTGACCCGAGCGAATTTGAAAAGACAAAACACTCGAGTCAGACTAGAATATCTTATGTGAGTTAAATAAACAGAAATAAATGAGAGTACAGTAACTCAAGAGATACTCGGGATTTACATCTCCTAAGGATCCGTTAAACTATTTACTATGTAGTATATTGCGCTATTATAATAGTGTCTATTTATAAAATAAACTTACTTTTTAATAGCGTTAAGGGGTTACCCATATAGCCCTTAACACGTAATAGTCCCAGTAGTCCGTCCAATATCATAGTCCCTCCTGATCGGGAAGCCACCAGAGGATACCACACGGGCTACGGGAGAAATCCAAACTCGTACAAGGCGCGATAGGGTAGGTGACACGGCACAACTAGGCAATGCCAGGGTAGATATACCAATTGCTATCCAGGCTGATGGTAACGCGCAGCGCGCAGCTGCCGCCCACCTCGAACTAACTCCCCCAAAATCAAAATATAGAAGTGGCCACTGAATCAATCCAAGTCAAAGTATAATATCGAAGAGGAGCGTCCGATCAGAGGAATGACCTCATTGGCCTGAGAATCGCTCCTGTTTTAGCCACCTTATGCCAACTCACGGGAGTTGGGTCCACGTATTTACCTTACAGGAAACGTCGCCACCACCTACTTCATTCTGGGAACTCCACCGCGTACACGGTTAGTCAAAGTGGTTTTCGGTATCGACAGAGAGTATGTCCATATCCGATCCCGGTCTCTTTGCCAACCAATCGTTATTATAACACCGCGGTCATTTAAAAATTGTTTATACTTTAAAACCAGAATATAATCCATTTCAAAACCATAATATTACGATATCATTCCAAAACCCAAAACCATATTTTACCACTTATTCCAAATATAATTTCTTTCCAATAATTAAAAGGCTTTAGCTTCATAATATCTGAAAATCGAATATTTTCAAAGCTTAATATTTATGGAAATCCATAATTCCAAACCATAACTTTTAAACTCAACTGGTTTGGATATTCAACGGTATGCGAATTAAAAAGGTTAACTTTACTGTTGCTTTATAAAGAAATAGATTACACGGCTTTCCAAATATTTCTTCTTTTAAAGTTAAACCAAAATCCAAAAATATTACCTCAAGTCCCAAAACCATTTCAAATTTTTTATATATTTATATCCATTTTTGAGCATTAATATTTCAACTAAAGTTGGATTTTTTTTATCCTTTCAAAATCAATATTCTATTAATTAATCTTGACCATTCACATAAAATCCGTAATTAATAAAACTTCAATTTCTAGTAAAATATATATATAAATTTTCCAATTCAATATTTTTTTTTTTTTTACTAGAATATCCATTTCTATTTATTTTGGGAAAATCCAATTTCAAATATCATCTCTTAAATTTCCAAACTTAACATTTAAACATAGGATATAAATTTACCAACTCCATTTTCTAAATTTCTTCCATTTCAATAAAGAAATCTATCCACCTTTTAAATTCCTAAATTTTAACTTCATAAGTATATAAATATGGAATAAAATATTTATACAATATAAAATTTAAGATTTATAAACCGTATTCAATCCAAACCATCGAAATCACATTAAAATAGTTATATATAGACCGCGGTGCCTGTATATAATTTTCTATCCTATGGTCAAGTGATACGGATATTTATCATTTCAATCCGCAATTTAAAAATAAAACTTTGCGGTTTTATCATTTCAAACCACAATCCCGAAAAATGAAATATGCATGATAAATTTTCAATTTAATGATATGAAATAAACATTCATTCATCAACAACATCCATCATCCAATCGCAACCATCAACCAATCTCAATCAATAACAATATATATATATATGAACATATACAACAGGTGATAACTGTCAGTTTGTTCAAATTAAATTTATCAACTATTTATCTAACAGTTTATTCAGTAATAATTTACATAACTGTTAACTAGCAGTTCTTATGCAAACAATAATTTCTAACAGCCAATTAATACGCAATCAATCAATTTAATTAACAGCTAAATTTGATAAAAATGCAATTCAACAGATATGGGTGAAATAACATGCCAAAAACTCATAAATAAATTTCTATTCATTTCTAAAATTTATTTAACAAACATAAAAGCTTCTAGTAATTGTGAGTGGGTTAAACACTCACCTTTGGAATTTAAATCGAATTTAAATTCGATTTAAACCCAAAAATTCGCCCGTCTCAGAATTCGTCCAAACCAGCGTCATCAAGTCCAGAATTAAATTACGATCCTAACAAAAAAAGTTTCGTGTGAATCCGACTTCGTATGAGAAAGTTATGGCAAAAAATGGTAGTTGAATTCAAATTGGAAATAAATATAAAACGACACATATTTCCTCACCTTATATTATATGTGCCACGTCAGCCCATATTATTGCGCACGCATCAGCTTCCTTCCCAGATACACGCGAAAGTCACGGCCTCCCCCACGCGTTGCTTCACCGTGCCACTACCACCGTTGAAACTGCCATCACCACAAGCTCCCACGTCATCAGCACGCCCCCACCCATTCAGAACCCATGCCAGCGAACACGAACCCATGCACGCGCTACAGGACGAAGCCAAACACTCCCAGCCGCCGCCTGAAAAACCCATGGCCGAAACCCTAATCTTCTTTTGACGAAAATCCGACCGTTGAATTGCCAAAAAAATTACATAGATGCGCTCCCCATCGTCCATACTCCAATACCCAGAAGCAGTTTTCCGATCGGCCGAGGTTTGTTACGGCGATGATGAACGGTTTTGGGGCTGTTTGAATTTATTCTGGATGAACGACAGCTCCAATTGACAAACGAATTTCACCATGAGATTACGCGTATCGAATACTTCAACATATATTTTTTCTGGAATTTTCTGAAATTTTTGAGTTTTGGCTTTTAATTTTGAACTGTAGATAGATCTAGGGTTTTCAACCATTGGAGAGGAGAAAGGAATGAAGAAAATGTACGTATATTCAATTGACAGAAGAAGGAGGCTAGGGTTTATGATCGCATATATATAGGTTGGGCTGGGTTAGAATAGATAGGCTAGAGAGATGAACGTGCGTGACAAACTATGGCCCAAAAAGCCCGCTATGCCTCCGGAACCGAATTTGTTAATTCTATATATCCAAATAGGTGTTTTAAAATATTCTGAACGCGATGGAAGAAGTTTCATGACCAAATTCGATCGTATGAAGAAGTTATGCTGAAAACAAGATTTCCAAATTGATTTCAAATTGATTTTTAATAAAACTGATTTCAAGGCGTTTCGCGTCCGTACGATCAAACGACAAGTCCGATTGATACGAAATTTTAAACTCTATAATAATTCACCGATACGGATCCGATGAAACTAGTTTCGTCGAAATCCGAGTCCGTGACAAAAATGGCTATTTTTAATGTTTATTAAATAAATCAAATAAATTAAAAATCCAATTTTTATATTTCAATTTCTAATATAGGCCACATTTCATTATTTATATACTTCAATCAATTCTAAATTATTTACCAAGCTTGGATGTGAATTAAAATCTATCAGTATATAAATTTGCAGTGTAAATATCTACACTTCCTTATTATTTGGAAATAAAATTTTTATTCTCAAAAATCCAATTATTTAATCTTATACTTTTATACTCTCCTCTTAAATCAAATTAAATAAATACTTGATTTCCATTCCAACTCATCTTTGGATTGCAATTAACCTTTTTACCATAATTAAATTCCAAATTATTAATAACCCTTATTTTTCTTAACTATTTATTAATTCCAATCCAATTGAATTCAACACTATAAATTTGATTAATTTATTATATTCACTTCCTTTCTATTATTCAAAGTTATTGTTGTAAATACGACGAATACTAACATTAGTTTAAGATTTCACTCAATGTTTACAAATTCCATTTCAATTTAATAACGTAATATTTTACGTTCAATTCTATTTTATTTGTCGTAAATACCACTTGTTGAATTAAATACTCAAATCATAAATAAATCTTGCTTCTAAAGTTATACCAACAATGGTCCAGTTAAATTTGAATTAGCTTTACCTTTATTTTATGAAATTAACTATTGCAATAAATCCAAATTAATAAAGAAGGTTAGATTCCTATACTACTTCTTTGGTCTCAATTAACCTTTTATGGCGAGTATGAATTTCAATGTATAATTGAAACCTTTATATCCATTTAATTTTACTATCATTCAATATCTACATATTCTAGCTAAATTTCAACTAACATATAAATTAGCTATTCCAACTTCCATTAATTTCGATTATCATACTATAGGAATTAAATTCCATTAACCACATAAATAAAGGTGGATCCCCATCTATTTACATTATATCACGTTTGCATAAATTTATTCAATGGTCACTTTTAATTAATAACTATCCATTTTCCAATCCAAATGTAAATCTTCCACCTTTGAATTCTTATATTAAATGGAATTTACATTTCATTTCTATGCAATATATACTCATTTTTATTCCATTCATTTGGTTACTGCGTTGAAATCTATTTATTACTAATACTAACGTTATTATCATCAATTATAATTGGATTCCAAATTTTTATTCAATACTGTGAAAAATAACTTTCATATAAATCAAATCCTTTTTATACCTAATTCAAATTGGATTATATTCCAATTCTTATAACTAGGTCTTAAGTCACCATTTACATATTTAGCGTTTTTTTTTTTTTATCTCCGTTTATAAATTTAAAGTTTCTACTAAATTGAATTATACAACTTATGAACTTTAACAAATTTAGTCCACCTAATAAATTTTCTAATGTTTATATATTTGCAATCCAATTCAACTATCATTTCATTAATACCTTTTAAATCAACTAATTATAACTAATAACTACCCACCAATTTACGTTAACCCAATCTATGCCACATAAATATTTAATTGTTAACATTAAATTATAATCACCATATCAATTCCTATATTTACTCAAATAAAATCTTAAGACTTATATTTCCTTCTAAATTAGATTAGCAATCCTATTAAATTCAATTCATTAAATATTATTAATTTAACGGGTCGTTACAACTTTTAAATGAGAGTGAATACTTTGGTATTTATTTATTTTTTACAAAAAAATGTAAAATGAAAAACAAATGATCCCTGATTATAGTACCACATATCGACAAACTATATTTAAGATTTGATAAACAATGGTCGATAGAAATATGATAGATATAGAAATGGTCATGGAATCTTTACCCAACAAAAAGTTTTATAACTCTTGTTTGAATTCCTAAAGAAATTTTCCAATTATACTGTCTTGGATAATGTATGTTAAATATCAACACCTATCACCTTTTCAATCACTACTTATCTTTTTGATAATTAATAGGGAGTCGGATTAGTCAAAATTTGTCATTTAAATCAAATAAAAATGACTAATCTGAAAATATGGTCAAAAAATGATTTTCTTGAAGGGCTTATATGAGAAAAAAAAATTCTGCTATTTGAAAATTATTTGTAATGATAAATATGCAGATATTTTCTTTGAAAAACGATGCAGTTACTAAATGTCTCACCATAAATCACGTTCAACTAGTAAGTTTTCTGTCAACTAGATTACCAGTATGATCTGCATCTGAATTTCTCTTTCACCCCAAAATATCACTAATTAAATTTGATAAACCAGACCATGAAGTGTGCATAAAAACTCAAACTCAATTTTTAACAGCATTCTTGAACTTGAATTGAAGTCGTGTAGATAATCAGAAACTGTGAATATAGAGTTAGCCGTATTATAACCCAATGTATTATCATCCAACAAAACACTATGTTTTATCCAAAAGTATATGTATGAAGTAATTCAAAGAATAGTGCTCTTGGCATAAATATAATTGGCCAACTATGTTGAACAAGTCAGAATCAAAAAACATCATCTTTACAACATCTCAATATTGGCTGATTACATTCAGAATATGGTGCAAATTATCACATTTAATATATCGATCAAATAAATATACCTTCACCTGTTTTACCTTTACGATAATTTTTCGTGGTTGCCCATTGTGATTCTGTCACCTTTGTACTAGGCGAAGAATTTTGCTTTATTGCCTGTTGTGTTTCTGGAATAGCCAAAATCCAGAGAACACTGTTGTTGTTCCTTAGCCTGCCACCATACCTACACGATGAAAGATTTTTGTGACCTATTTGTTTTTATAGGTCCATGATTGTTAGTGGCTGAGCATTGTGAATAAATAATCCCTTTCGAACCCAAATTGTTTAGTCCTTTTATTCTTGTTCCAATATACATGAAATTTGTTTGTAGAATTCTTAGGAACCCAAACTTGTATAAATTTTGTGTTCTTATTCCTATGACTACAATTTTCAACACGATATCCAATTATTTCACATCTATCAAAGACACTCTTACCTTTTGCATTACCATCAACTTGTGTTTTCCCAGAGCCGAGTCCTTTTCTGTTGTTAGCAAAAATTTGATTTCCCAATAACATGTTGAATGATTTTTCTCCTCTTGAAAAGTTATTCAGAGATTTCTCAAGATTTTGGACTTTGGTTTTTAGTGTTGTGTTTTCAGTTACAAGTAAGGTGCATCTATTTATAAAATCCTTTTTCCTAGTGTCAATGGTTTTCTTAAGACTCAAGTTTTCTTTTTCAAGATTCTCAAAGCTATTCTTAAGTCTTGATAATTCTGAATCTAAAATTTTACATTTTTTACAGTCTTGGTTTTGAATATTTTCAAGTTCAGTTTCAAACCTAAAATTTTCACGAGCAAGTTCTCTCCTATCATATTTCAGTTTTTCAATTTTAGATTCAAGAGTATCAACTACTTTAGTAAGATCACAACACATAAAAACAAGTTCTTTATAAGAATAGTCACCTACCTCACTAGATTCCTCTGAGCTTGTTTCTGAATCCGATTTTGCCATAAGACGCAAGTTAGCCTCCTCTGAGCTATTATTCGAAACTTCCTCTCCTTCCTCATCATCCCAAGTTGCTGCAAAGGCCTTCTTCTTCTTTTTCTTTCCTTTGTTGTTTTTGAGAAGTGGGCATTGTTGTTTGAAGTGGCCAGGCTTGTTGCAGTTAAAGCACGTCAGTTCATTATTGGAATTGTCAGAATCTTTTGACCTATTACTACTTGTTTTCTTCTTGCGTGGCTTGAATCTTGACCATTTTCTAAAATTATTGACAGCCTTTGCAAGCTCTTCAATTGGATCTTCTTCTTCTTCTTCATCGCTCTCTTCTTTGTTCTTTAAGGCAATCGTCTTCTTCTTTGATTCAGAGTTGTTGCGTTCCTCCTTTGCTTTTAGCTCAAGCTCATATGTCATCAAGTTACCGATCAACTCCTCCATGCTTAGTTTACTCAGATCTTTCGATTCTTGTATTGCCGTGACTTTTGCCTCAAAGCTCATCGGTAAGACTCGTAGCACCATCCTCACAAGCTCTACCTCGGTGAATACCTTCCCAAGCGCTCTAGAATTGTACACCAAAGTTGAAAAGCGTCCAAACATGTCTTTTATGCTCTCACCTTTGTCCATCACAAAGTTCTCGTATTCATTGCTGAATAGGGCTAGACGAGATTCCTTGACTTGAGAAGTTCCTTCATGTGTCACCTCCAAGGTATGCCAAATTTCTTGTGTAGTTTTACAATGAGAAATTCTATTAAATTCAGTCTTATCAAGAGCACAGATCAAAGCATTCATGGCTTTAGCATTTGTAGTTTTTAATTTCTTATCGTTAGCATCCCACCTATCCTTAGGTTTATGAATCTCAGTATCACCAACAGTTGTAGTGGGAGATTTATAGCCAGTTTCAATAATGTCCCAAACATCATAATCAACAGAACAAAGATAAATACCCATCCTAACTTTCCAATAAGCATAATCATTCCCATTGAACATGGGTGGCCTAACAATAGATTGCCCCTCAGAAAAAGCATTATCTGGTGGATTCATGACTCTAGAGTTAAAGAAAAATACCGTGCTCTGATACCACTTGTAGGATCTAGATTAACCCTACAGGAGGGTGAATAGGGTTATAGCAAATTTTCTCGAATTAAACACAAAAACAAACTGCAGAAATAAATATGCTGAAAAGTAAACCACACACAAAATTTACCCAGCTTCGGCAACCCCTGCCTACTGCTGCATTCCTAGATTTCTATTAGAATTAAACAGTCTCTCGCTTACAAACACTCTAACAGACTCGCACACCCTGCTACCGCCTATAGAGTTTTGCAAACTCGCACAGCCTGCTCACTGAACTAATTCTAACTAGACAATCTGACACAACCTAAAACCTAGGTGGTGATTTACCAAGATTTGAAAGGTACAGATTTCAAAATAAAAATTAAGAGAAAAATAAACAAAACACCCTTAATAAAAATAAACCCTAATTTTAAAATAAACTAAATCCAAAATAACTCGGCCGACCCTTTTCTATTCTTTCACCCGATCCTCTTCTATTTTCTTTGAGAAAAAATGGCGGCGTTGAATTCTTGGATTTCTTTGTCAAATTGGGGTTTCGATCGAGGCTCTTGATTGTCTCTGAAGAAGATATTGATCGTTCTCGACCTTCTCTTTGCTTGCGACTAGGGTTTACGAAGTTTTAGGGCTTCTGGAATTTGCAATCTGATTTATCTCTGGTTGATGATCTTTGCTTCTCTAGCGATCGTCTAAGAAAAATTCTTGGTATGTTGTTCGTACTTTTTGGTTTCTCAATTGATTGCTTGAGTTCGATTTTCTGATCGCTTGCCAATGATGAATTTTTGGGGTTTGCATATATATGAAATCGTCACTTTCCTATTTCTCGCTTTGTGATATTTTTGCGACTTGATGCACAGGCTTTGATTCCGAAGCGTTCGATCTTTCCTTGATCGATACGGCAGAAACTTTCCTGTTTTACTTGGATTTGAATTTTGACTTTTTCAATTTACACACACTTGATTTCTGACTTGGTCATCTCTGCACTGTTGAATTTCGTTTATTCACTGTGGCTTTCGACTTTACATTCTCTGATCTTTGTTATATTGTTTCTCGGCATTGACTTTTGTTCTATGACATTGTACTTGCTGTTCATGGCCATTATATTCTTACTGCCATGTGACACTAGCCGTTCATATTGCATTATCACCTCTGACTGTTGACACTTTATACATTTGTTTGTGCATTGCCATATATCTGTAGCTTGCATGAATCATTTCTTTGTTTCATATATTCTGGTTGTTGACTCGTCTTGATGCTGTATCATGATACTTGATATTGTTGTTGACTTTGGGTTGCACTGATTTTCATTGTGTGTCAGTTGCACTTTGTCTTGATAGTCAAGTTGCACTTTGTCTTGATAGCTTGTTCTCTGGATTATGTGCACTGTTTTTCCATTGAGTCTGATTTCAATACTTGTTTGCAGCCTTGCGTCATATGTGTACTGTGTCTTTGAGCATTGCATTTGCATATTGCATTTTCACTTGGTTAGAGCTTGTTGTCACTTGAAACTGTTTTGTCAATGTCTTGACCACTTGATTGTATATGTTGAGGCTGCTCTTGTTCAAAACTGCTATGTCACTTCTCCAAATCTACTTGCACTTAGTGTTATACCTGTCTTTGTGTTCTGGTCATTGCTTGCATCACTGGTCTTTGCATCTATTCTGGTTGGTCTGACCTGAACTTGATTCGCTTGAATTTTAGTGTAGTTGGTATCTTTACTTGAATTGCATTTTCTTGGCTCGGTGGTTGTTTGCACTATGATATCTTGTAGCCTGGACTGGTGCACATTGTTTGCTGTGACATTGTAGTTTGCATTATTGTTGCTCCCTGTACTTATATTCATGTTGCAGTGACACTTGTTCTGGTTTGAGCTTCTGTTTCACTAGTATTAGTGATGTTGCAACTGGTTTGAACCTTACTTTGTTTTAGCATACTTGGTGGTCATTTTGTACTTCTGGTCTTTGTTTGGTTCTTGATCATTTCATGTTGATTTTTGAAATTTCACTTGAGTTGAATCCAGTTTCAAAAACTCGGGTTTGACCTTGTGCTCGTGTCGTGATTTTAAATATATTGCACGTGAGTTGAACCCGACTTTTCATTTGGGTTTGACCTGTGCTCACCTATCCCTGTAGCATTATCAAGTGTATATCGATGTGCACGGCCTTGTGGCATGTACAGTGATACACTGTGCATGTCACATTGTTCGTATATGATGAATTCAAATGTGAATGATGACGAACAACCCAAATAACTGAGGCAAATCATATTTTCAAAAATCCTATTTCATTTTATATTGCAAAAATATTTCTTTTTCAATTTTACTACGTCAGTGAATATTTTTGCAGATTTCTCAGATGCTGGATTATAACTGGGATGAAATTGAAGATAAACTACGAGTGTGAGTGATATGTAGTGAGAAATTTATGTAAATTGAATTATGATGTAATTTGAATCAAAATTATATACGTATAGTGAGAGCTTGAATTTGTACTATTCAAAATTGTAACAAAAATTTGTTTGAATAAAATTTTTGTTTGAATTCAAATTCTATATAATTTATTTTATTCAACAAATATTTATTTAATCTATGAAAAATAAAATAGTACATTAACAAATACATTTAAATGAATATATATATATATATATATATATATATATATGTATGTATGTATGTTTATTATCATCAAACAAAATTATATAAGCGCATATTCAACAGGAGGTTCTTACGCTTCTAAGGTGAGGGTGGAGGTAAGGAAGCATGCACATGACAACATTTAATATATTTCAAATGTTTAAGTTAATTTGAATTAATACTCCACTTCTTTGCCTATAAATAACCCACCATCTCCACAAATTCTCACTTTACATCTTAAGTTTCATATCCACTTCTCCTCTCTTCACGTTCAAGAAAATCTATAGCTTCTAAAATTATTTCCAAAGTCAAAGACTTATGAATACACTAATAAAAATCAAGCTAAAACTCTGTATATTCATATACAAACACATATCCACCTAAACATAAGCCATTCCCACCTCAAAACGCCAAAGACGAGCCCTATATTGTCTAGGCCATACCCATACCTAGCTTATTAAGGGCCCTAAGTCCTAGTTAAGGTGCACTGAAGATAGTTTATGAGTTTGGCAACTTGTTATGATGATCTGATTAAGTTAGAAGTGTTTTTGTGAGTATAGCTACCACTTTTGAACCATAAAATTTAGACTATGTTCATGCTCATATTTTTACCTATTGAATGCTTATTATATAGTTGTAACAATGGTTTGGTTGTTGGACTGGTTTGTTGCTTTTAAAATTATTCGCTTTGGAAAGTTAGTAAACGAATCTTAAGTTATATGAAATCTAGTGGTTAAACTAATTCCATTGTTAATAAATGCATGTTACATGTTGAATTATTATAAACTATCATGTATGTATGTTCATCCCCTTACTTTGTGATGTTTGGTTCTGTTGAAAATGTCATATACTCGAATTCTGAACTGCCCGTATAACGATAGTCGCCATATCGGCACTTTTGGAAAATCACCTATTATCGAAAACGTTTGGCTTCATTATTGTGTTTGAAATTATTTTATAAGTTAAGACATTTTCTAATCAATGATGTTTTCAATAATAATAACTAATTATCTAATTAATAAGGATTAAAGTTAACTAATTAACTTATTAACGATGTATTTTAAATTTAACTAATTACATAGTTAATGATGCTTTAAAATTAATTAACCACTTTATTTGATGATGTTGAAGGCCAATTATTGTTTTGATAATGACGGATTAAGATTTGTTAATTTATTAATTAATCATATTTTTAAAATTAATTAATGACTTTTAATGGTTCAGTCTATGTAACCTTAAATGATCTTTCTTCAAATAAAGTTTTAAATTGATTAATCACTATTAAATAATGACATTTGGTTATTATTTAATTAAGTCAATTAATTATGTTATTAATTAAATGAATTAATGATGTTCAAAGGTGATTTTCCCTTTTTGATTAAAGGTTATTGAAGTTAATTAATTAACTTAGTGAACAAAGTTCTAAAGTTAATTAATAGATATAATAAGGATGCTTTAGGTTGTCAAATCATTTTTATAATGATGTTTCAAAGTTAGTATACTCTTTTAACAAGTTTTTTAAAATCTAATACTCTTACTGTGAAGCCAAGTACAAATTCGGGTTTTAAAAGAAAAAGATTGAATTGTTTATGCAAATGAATTAATTTGAGTACCAGACATATCGTCTGACCCTAGTAGTTAGTTTTCCCTGAACTCTTAGGTACTCATTTTATTTGAGTAGTCTAAGAGTAGCAGGTCTTTTATAGGCTCTTTTGAAGACGGCGTCCGAACATGAGGCTTTTATCTTCTTTGTTATCTATTCTTCTATATTTTCTAGTTTTTGTATGCATTTTAGTTCAGCATATGCAAAGGCAGGATGTTATAACTGCCTATGTTGTTTGTAGTATTTTTTTATGACTCTGATAACTCCCTGTTTTGGAGTAACCTAATGCACTATTGATTGTTATGTTTTATTTGGTAGTTTTGTTGTGAGATTTTCTATTCTGTTTTTTATCTTACCCCACAACAATTCATTTTTTCAATGTTTGGGCAATGGCACACGAACACTGATGATGTGTTAAGTTTCATTCCTATAGGTCAGAAAGGTGGGTCGTCACAATTAATTATTCATTAATAAAGTTAAGATTTAATTAAGATAAATTAAATTAAAATTTAATTAAGATAAATTAAATTAAGATTTAATTTTTATTTAATATTGGTTTAAATTTATTTTAAGTCAATTAAATAAAGGTTTTTATTTTTTATTTCCAAGGATTGGTTTGTTTAAAAAGCAGCTTTCTTTTACAAAGAATTGTTTCAATACGAGGGATTCTCTTTGTCTATTCCATTAAGCAGCCAAAAAAATATGAATAGATTATTAATAATCTCTTTTTAACAGAATAAATCCGCTATATCTTAATTAAATAGATTATTTTAACCATCTGTTTAGTAGAATAAATCCTCGTTCTTCTATTGTTAAATGGAATAGATTATCTGTGACATATGTTTAGCAGAATAAATCTCTGTTCTACTATTAAATTAATTTGGACATTTAATGTTATGCCAATTGATTTATATGGGATAAATGACACATTAACTATCAGTGGTTAATTATGGATTTGATTTACATACATATTTCCTATGTAAATACCATTTATATGACTTGAAAGTCAAATTGAATTAAATGGTTAATTGAGTTAGTACTATTATGGTCGCTAAGCCTCATTCCAATTTTGTAAAGTTATGAATTTTAAATTATTTCAGTTATCCAACAATTTGAGATTTAGTGTTTATGAATGATTTTTTAAAGTAAGTCATTAAATTATTTTAATAAAGGCGTTTAAAGATATTTAATTATTATACTATTAATAATATTTTAAAGTTAATTGCTTATCTTATTGGTGTTGTTTAAAGTAGATTAATTATTTATTTATGATGTTTAAAAGTAATTAATTTATTGAATAAAGGTGTTTATAAATGATAAATTGTTATATAAAATGGATTTTACTTAAAAAAAGGAATTATTTAAAGAAGAGTTTTCAAATGATAAATTGTTATATAAAATGGATTTTACTTAAAAAAAGGAATTATTTAAAGAAGAGTTTTCAAATGATATTTGGTAAATGACAACTAATAAAGGATTTTTTATAAAGGTATTATAATGGAACATTTATAATGGAGTCTTTTAAAATAGATAGGGATTTTATGAATCATTTTAGAGATTTGTAAAAAAAGTTTGGTAAATTAATTTGCACATTTATAAAAGTATTTATAAATATAAATTGGGCTTATAGAAAGAGAATTTTATAAAAGGGAATGAGATTTGATTTGGGTAATTAATCCTTCTTTATTACCAAAGGACAAATGTTTTTGTTTTTAGTTAGAAGTATTTTAAATAATATTTGTTTGGCCCATTTAAATATGATTTTGGAAAAGAGAAAATCTTCCTCAAGTTTTGTAAATATACATATACTGTTGAGATAAGTATATAAATATTTTTTCAAGTATTTAAAGGTGTTTAATGGGTTTGTGAATATATTATTTTTAAAGGTATTATGAATCAAATAATTGAATTTTTTTTTAATAGTTGAAAGATTTATTTATAGAGACTTAGTGGTTTCCGCTTGGAATTAAATCTATGTTTGATTGTTGTTTATTTGATAGATAAATAACTGACCATCAAAATCTAGACCAATTTATAACTCTACAAATATCTAGGAGAAAAACGTGAGTTACATGGCTCAATAATCTTCACCTATGATGTGCTGTGCATATAAACCTTGTTTTTTTTCCTAGTACAAATGATAAGGAGAACCGTCCATTACACTGTTGGATGGTGATCCCTACTCTGATACATTGTTTGATTATTTCTAAAAGAACCGGAGTAGAGTTTATCGGAAACAATCGTTGGTAGTTAGGAGAAACTAGGATCAGATATATGTGAGTTATCCGAAAACCACTTCGAACCGGCTTATGCATTCAAATTGGAAGGCATCTTGAAGATGATAGAATTGAAGACGGAGCTCTTTGCAGTATAAGGGTTACTTTTTACTAATCCTGAGTGTGATTCCAAAATGTATGTAGTAGAAGTAGTGCCTACGGTTGGTTCTTATCCTGGATAACATGTATGGATGAATGCTGGCATTGCACTATCAAATGGAGGACGGTGCTAGCATTCCATGTGGGATTGCTATCTAAAAGATAAAACGTAACCACAAGCCTCATTAACTAGAAATGACTAAAACAAAAGATATGCTTCAGGGCTATGTGGTTCGCTATTATTAGGGTATGTCATCACCCTTCTACATATATATACACATTTATGGATTCGGTTGTGCATGAGAGCTTTTTAAAAAAGGTTGCAAAGCAACTGGGGTGGTGACATATTTAGTAGTATCCATTAAGAGCTTGGCCAGTACCGATTCGTATAGGGTCTAGGCGAAGCCCTCAGTATATTTTCTAAAGGTATACTAGGGCAGCCCTCTGTAGCCTTGTCAGTGTATGGAATCCATTCTCTAATAAGTGCCATATGGACTTAGTTGTACCAACTACATTGGAATATGAGATGCAAACATTCGAGCTATATTCATAATTTATTTTAAACCTAGATATTATTATAATATCACTGGATTTTCTATTAAATGTTTTGGTTATCGTAAGGTAAAATCCCGTTCGTGTATATATCGACGTGGTCTTACGAGATACGTATTATTTTGAAAAGGTTTTATAAGCTACAAGAATCCATTTGATTGTGTTTCTCATGCTGGTTTTACCAGACTGATCCAAACATTATTTTTTTATAATGTTTAGGTCAACCCAAGCATATTTTCTAGATTTAGCTAGATACTTGGAGCCGTAAACGACGAAATGGATGCCTCCAAGACGTACTTTCGTATTTTCTTTTATCTTTTGATGTTTGTTTCTTATTTGTATTTATCAGCAATTGTAAGTATAGGTTGTTATAACTATCCAAGGGATGATGATGATAGGATGACCGTACTCTGATTGGTGTATGTATATAAATGTTTTCTTTTTGTAAAGTTCATTGTCATATTATAGATTACTCATCATGTTGTGAGATTTTGTTCTATTTTTTCTTTTCTTTCATCCCAATGATCTATTCTTCTAGCACTTCGATGTTCGACATATGAATACTAGGAACGTCTTATTGTCGACTTCTGAGGAAGGAAAAGGCGGATTGTTACACTTTTAATGGCTTAATTGACTACCGAGGATTATCCATTCTCGATGTTGATAAGAAAATCATATTTGCTCTCCAAGTGCAAGATATTTATTAGACATTCAAATGCATTGTGTTCGTTTTGGTTTAGTTAATTTTATTTATTCCCATGTAATTAGTTTTATCTTTGGATCATATCCAAATCCATTATACTACCAGTAATTTCTAAAAGAAATTCCTTCGCTGTGAAGTTAGTATTTCTTGGAACAACAATTATTTCACAGTGCAATGGAATAGGCATTCATAAACTTTTTATGAATTGCCATACCTATAAAATTGGTTTGATTTCATTTTACAATACTTACGTTCAAATATAAATGATTTATCCAATAATAGTCATTCCCAACTTCGTTTTGGGAGATTTATACAAGATTTATCATAAGCAATTATTACATGCATTCGTTCAACTCGCACAACCTGCCAACTACTTGGTCTAGGATATAATGGGGTTTCTTATAAACTCTTATCTTGTATGATTTTGTAAACTATTATTTGGATGACATTAATTTTAACCTTTTTCACTGCTCTTTATTACTTATAGAAAGGAGTTAACTCAACTTCACTCACAAGCAATCATACTTTGTTCAACAATGTTCGATTGCTCCTTATGGATACATCAATATGTTTCGAAGGGAGGAGTGACTGGAGGTTTAATCTTTATTTATTCTTAGGTACGTTTGAAACTCTTTCCAATATACTCACATATTTGATGGGATCAAATTTTTTTATTTTCTTTTGCATGTTATTTTATTTACTTGTGTCTTATATTCTATGAGCTTATCATAGACATACTACATGTGTATCAAATACACATGTTCACATTTGTTGTAACTCATTAATGAATATAACAAACACGGGGAACCGTTTTGGAATTAATAGATTTTTTATTGCATACATCTATATTTATCAATTTATAGAGTTCATCAACTATTATGTCACTTTGGCTTAGTGGATTCTTTACCCTTTATTGTTTGTGATATAATCCACTAGTACCTTATGATTCTTAATCATATAATGAAATAATTATTTCTCCAAATTGTGCCTTAATCTATAATTTCAAAATAAATTTAGATAAACTATAATTTCCAATGCATCACAAATACCAGTATTATTGTTTATTTTATAACGAATATTAATAATATTTATATCAAAATAAAATTATGTATATTTTTCAATCAACACTAAAAGATAATTATTATTTCGTAAATAATGTTTTGTACATCAATAAGTGTTATATGACAAGATCCTACTATTTCTGCCATTACTATAACAATTACGAGATAAGGAGGTTCATTCAACCACTTAATGTAGGCTATTTATTCCATTAATTATAATCAGTTTTACAGTCATGAGTTTTCATTTAATACATCTTAAATTCCAAAGAATAAATCTCATAGAATATTATTTTCTATACGAAAATATATTTTGAAATATAAATCATATTTCTCATTCCAATATTAAGTATTAGCTATTATTTTACAGTTCTCATTTCTGTTGTCTCTTTATGAAGAAGAAGTGGTTATTCACTCTCTTCATCCCAACTATGCCTTAGGTTACATACACTCTTATATAATCTATTTCCTTTCTAAATAGTCGAACAATTCAAAATGAAATCCTTACTACGGTACCATAATGAATCTTTACAAAAGTGCATTTGGTCATTCTTTATTTTTAAGGATATCAAATAAATTGCACATTATGTAAATAGACCAAACTGACATTTCAATGATCGAATTCTTAAATATATCTTATAGCGTTTGGTCCAATGTTACATTTATCACAACAAGATCATTATTATAATAAATCATATTGAATACACGATATCATACTACATTTTACTTACTTATTTCATTGAACTAATTTCATCGAGGTTTTGTACATCACAAATTATGACTGTTTACCCAATAATTTGTATATGATCGTATATGCATCAAATATCCATATTCTTATATTACTTTTAGAGTTTGAAACTCATTGAAGACAGTATAGAGTGTTGGGTAAGTAAACTCATAAGTAACCAAGTTATGAACGTATTTAGCAGTCATATAATTAAGTACTAGCATGGATCCACATGCATAATTTTATTGTTAATTATGTTTTATATTTCTATTTATTAATATTAATTCAGTTCATTTGTATATTTTAATTAATAAACATTTTAACAATTATATTAATTAAATAAATTTATCGACGTAAATTATTATGAACTTATATAACCGATGTTTTTACAATATTAGAAAGATTAAATGTTACCAATCATTTTTCTAGAAAGGCTCCCACTAGTCTTTTGTGCTCTTCCAAACCCTATGATAAAACATAGAAATCTTCGACTTCACCAATGGGTGTTTGGACTTGTCTGTCTTAGGATTCTCACCTTGAGCTTGCTTAAAAAGTTATAGCCCTACAAGCGATGGATAACTCGTTATTGGTTGTGTCTGATATAAATCCTAACCCATGGTTTCTTGTCCTAATCACATTTCGACATTGCGTATGCTCAATAAGTCGACAAAAACCACTGACGCGTACATACCTGTGATATCCCAGAATTTCAAGCAATTTAAAATGTGATAGTCCCCACTATCAATTTTGTAAAATTAGTAAATTTTTTATTTTCAAACAATAATAATAATGGGCTGAATATAAATAAATAAATTTTAACAGAATTATTAATTTCAATTTGAATTTGGGTTTGCTTAAAATATATATATATATATATATATATATATATATATTTGAGTTGGTTGTAAATTGGATTTTAAATTGAATTTGAATTTGGAATTAAAATTTGAAATTTAAAAGATAATTATCTTAAAATATTTTGGATTTAAAAATATATTTATAAGATTTTTATTAATATATGATTTGCTATATATTATTTTCTTTAAAGAAATTTATTTATATAAATTTAGAAAGGTATTTATTTAATTAGGAAATTTAATATAAAAGCTTTATATTAATATTTAAAAATAATTAAAAATTGCATAATTACAAGTGTTAATAAATTTAATCATGTTAGTAACATGTGTAGTGTGATTAAATTGTGTAAATGACAAATGTTAAGTAATTTAACAAGTGTCACTTATTTTAATTTGTTTTATTTTATTTTAAATATATCCTAATTAACACTATATAAACATCTATCTTTGCTCTTACCTTTCTTTTTCCCCTATCTCCATTTCAAAGCAAAGTGAACTCAAACCTGTAAAACTATTTTCAAACCAAAAATTAAATCAAGTTTCCACTCTTTCAACCTGAAATCAAAACGAAGAATCAATCTTTTTCAAATTCTCAAACTTGGAAAAAAACTGTAAATATTTTTCAAAACCTGGAATATCAAGCAAGATAATCAAGCAACCTTCTCAGATTTAAAGCAACTTCAATTCAGTTTTAAAAGCTTGATCATTTCAACATCGAGATTTCCAGTTTCAAAGCAACTTCATTTTAGATTAAAAGCAAGATCATAGCAATTCAAATTTTTCCAAAATTCAAAGCTCTATTCAACAAATTCTGGTGAGTAAACTTTTTATTAAAAAAAGTTTAAGTAAATAAAATCTGTGCTTGTGAATTTCTGAGATGATTGATGTCTTGCATGTATATATATTATGAAATCTCTATATATACGTATGTGTTTGAACTGTGCATGTTTGGGTATGTCTCTTCTTCTCTATTTTCAAGTTACAGAGTTTAAAAATAAATCAAAAATTCAAAACTCCTTATCTAGTCACTATTAGGCTTTGGGTATCAAACAAGATATGTATGTTTAAACATAATTTAGGCTTTAAAAATATGTTTAAGTATTTTATTTTTAAAAATCTTCCAAAATCAAGAAAATATAGTAGATTTTTGAAACATGTTAAAAACCAAACATTATAATTTGCTGATCAAGTATATAACTTGAATCGATCTTGAAAAATATGATTTTTAAAAAGAAAATCATGATTTTTAGTTTTTTATCGAGTGTGTATTTAACGGTTGACCGAAAAATGGTTTTTGAGCAAATTCTGGTGGCCGGAGGTCTTGCGATGGTCGGAGTTTCGTTTGGAGGTTGCTGGGGAGTTGCCGAAACGGGGAAAAATGTCAGGTGATTTTCCTTGCCACTGTAGCAGTGGCATTGGGTAGAAGTAGGGTTTAAACCCTAAGTTGTGTTGAGGTTGGAAATTGGGTCACCGCAGCGATTATGGTGAATTAAGTTGCACAGGACTTTGGGAAATGGTAGCGTGGAAGGTCAGCAAGGTGTGGCCGGAGTTGTAAGGGTGTTGGTGGTCGGCGTTGGCAGTACGAGGGGTTTTTTAGGCATTGGTTTTTGGTTCCAGGTTTGACTGAGTACCTCGAATTCGATAATTGGTTTGTGGCATAGAGTTTGGGGTCGGGATCGAAGGTTTAGAGGATGGTCGATGAGTCGAAGGTGTCGTGGATGGTAGGAATGGCCTCGGTCGCTGGTGCATGTACACGGGGTGTTAGAGTGTCAGTAGGTTTGGGAATGGAGGTTGACTCGAAGGGAAGCTCGGGGATGGGAGTTGTTTGCTCGGGTGTGTCTTCGGGAACATGAGAGTTTAAACATGTTACTTGTTTTAAACTTAAATAAAAACTAAGTTTTTTTTAAAAAAAGCGAGAAAAGAAAGGGGAAGTCTCGGGTCAGGACTCGAGTCATCATCAGGTTGAACTTGAAACAGGTATTAAAACAGTTTTAAAAGTTTTTAAAAGCAAGGTTTTGAAATTTAAAATAAATTTAGTTTAAACTTTTCTTATATATAAATTTCTTTCATATACAATAAATGTTTTCTTTAACATTTGATTAAGAAGTTTTGTAATTTGTTTAACTTAAATTTTGTAAAGTTAATTTTGTATGTTATTTTAAATCTTAAATTAGGAATGAAATTTAAAAGTTAATTTAAAAGTATAATGTTTTAAATGCACATGTTAATGATAATTAAGTCATTAATAAAGGTAATGATTTATCCTAAGTTAATTAAGGTTTTGATAATTAAAGATTAAATAAATTAATTAAGTAATTAATTAAGAGTAATTAATTAGTTTAATTAATTAATGATTAAGAATTAATTAATTTATAATTAAGGGTCTAGTTAATTAATTAGAGATTAATTAAGTTGTAATTAAGAACTAATTAATTAGAGATTAATTAACTTGTGATGAAGGAATAATTAATTTGTAATTAAGTTTTATTAATTAATAATTAAGTTTATTAATTAATAGTTGAAGGATAATTAATTAGTTAATTAAAGATTAATTAATTGATTATAAAAGTAATTAAGGAATGATTAATTAATTCAAACGATTGTAATTAATTAATGATTAATTTAAGCAGGGAATTGGTGATTAATTCTTAAGTACTTAATTTAATTTGAAGTTAACTAAATATGGATTAATAATTCTTGTTTGTGGATGATTGTTTTGAGTACAATGTCTGAATTGATTGATATCTATTGAATGATAATCTGTGATAGTCTGTGATGTGATATTGGATATATCTGTGATAAATGGATGTTATTTATCTGATATAAATGTTGTGTGAATTCAATGTTTTTAATTGAATTAAATTGTTTAACATTTAACAACTTGACCTTTAAAGTGGCATTTTGATTTCGAATGAAACTGGGATTGGATATCAAGTTTGATTTTCTAAAACCCACAACGATCCAAGTTAAACGATAGGTCGTGAAATCTCAAGTGAAGATCGAGATGCAGCATCAGAGTGCAAGGGTTATTGTCGTTAACTCTGAGGGTGATTCTAAAATGAGTGTAACGAAATAATGCCTTTAGTTTCGTTCGTACCCGGAATGAATTTGTATGGATGAATGCTATCAGACCATCGTTAGTGGAGGACGATGAGCATTCCAAGATGTGTTCTTAAAAGATAATCATAGCCTCAAACCTCATCAACCGAGAATGGCTAAAATAGGGGTGGTGCGCACAAGGTTAAGTGGGTAGCACCCAAGTAGGATAAGATTTTCCCCTGTCTAGAGGTCCCTTTTATTCGACTGTGTGGGCGGTTGTAGGCCACAACCGTAGGGTTGTCTTATTCGGACTATCAAGTAAGGGATAGCTTCGGCTTTGTGTTGCAGGGGATTAGTGTGGATCCTCGGTACGGTGACCTAAGCCACAAACTATGACGGGCGGTACCCCTGTACCCCTGCCATTGATGGAAACCCATTATCCCTACGTGCCCTTTACGATTTTGTTTGTATAACCCACTTTGTGGCTAGCATGCTGGAAGTTAATCTTGTAACAATTTTAGCTATGTGAATATTTATTTGAAAACCCTAGACACTATTATAATATAACTGGATTTCCTATCAAATGTTTTGGTTATCGTAAGGGGAAAAAAGTGTCCGTGTTTATTTGCAAAGAGTCTTACGAGATACCTTTTATTTTTGAAGTTTTTTTAAGTTAAACAACTTAACCGTTTACTCACACCAGACTCATGTTTGACTTGGAGTTTATTGTGTTTTCCTTAAACTCTTGGGTTCTCAAATTTTTATGAGTGGCCAAGTGAGCAGGTTTGGCTTGATGAATTTTGGAAAGCTTGGAGCAGGAGTCCATATGTATCTATCTTTCTTTCCGTTGTGTTGTGTCTTTGGCTGTTGTATTTTGGATGTAATAGATAGATAGGTCTTTGCGACTATCTAGTGTAATAATGTTGTACAACTTTGTACTCTGATATGTATAAGAATATGTGATAGATATATGAAATATTATATTTTGTTCCGTTTCCGCTGTGAGATTCTGATGTTGTTATTTCTTTCTATCTATTCTATTTCTACCTATTTCTTTTTTTATTGATGATGCATCTTTCTATGGAATGAAAGGCGGGTCGTTATAGTTCGTATCAGAGCATAGGTTGAAATAATACCTAGGCTCTAGAGTGGTATTTATCTTGAGAGCGCGTCTCTATAATTTTCAAATAACTATATACCTATCTAAATTTATTGGATTACCTGTCCAGGTTGCCAACATGAGTTCAAGCGGAAGGAGAGGCAGAGTTGTAGGGAGCACGTCAACTAATGATAGAAGAGGTTAGACTGCTAGTAAGGCTGTGAATCCAGCATCGCCTCGAGTTAGTTTTGATGCTTTGCGCAAAGATTTCACCAATCTCAAAGGAAGAACATTTAAAGGATCAAAGACCACTGTAGAAGTTCAGGCTTACTTTCGCTCGTGCGAGCGCATCTTTTAGAGTTTGGACTTGTCTGACAAGCAGAAAGAGGTCATGGCATCATGGAAACTACAAGAACGGATGGAGCTTGGTGGGATGCAGTTACGGCAAATATCTCAGAGGATGATATTTCTTGTGGTAGATTTAAGGAATTGTTTGAGGAACAGTTCATGCCGACAGCTGGAATGACTCATATGTACAGAGATTTCCTAGATCTGAAACATGGGATTATGTCAGTTTAGAATATGGGAACAAGTTCAATGAGCTATCTCGCTGCAGACCTAGTCTAATCGACTCGCCACTCAAAAAGATTGAGATGTTTGTGCCAGGAATGAGGCCTGAGTTCCATGAGAAGATGGTAGCTCATCTGAAGGGATCTTTCGTGGAGTTAATCGATATGGCATTAAGATATGAGGAGCTCATGAACAAGAAGCAGTTAGCATCTACAATAACACCAAATGGAACTTCTTCCAATCCAAATAAGAGGAAATTCAACCCTAATTGGAAGACGCATGGAAAAGGGAAGCAGAGAGGAAGCAATGGACCTTGCAAGTGCTATGTTTGTTAGCAAGAGGGTCACTTGGCTAAGCAATGTCCCATGGGTAGATCTCAGCAGCAGCAGCGTTAGAGTGGTCTGACTTCAGCATAAGTTCAGAAATCTCTGTGTTTCAACTGTCATCAGCTAGGTCATATGGTAAAGGCTTGTCCACTTCTTCAGAAGGCCCAACAGAACAAAGTGTTTGCTCTTGAAGGTGGTCCATCTTCTTCTTCTAAAGAAAAATGAGTTTTGGAAGGTACTTCTCTTTTGGATGGTAATTTTATTAGAGTTCTGTTTGATTCCGGTGCATCGCTTGGTTTTGTTTCTTTGGATTCAGTAGAGAAATTTTGTCTTTCTCCTTGATTGGTAGACCGTCCTATTTTTGTCTCTAATCCTATAGGCGGAGTAACTAAGTTAGATAAGATCTGTAGAAACCTAAGGCTTTCTTATCTGCCCCATTTTTTTTCTTGCGACCCATTTGTATTGGATTTCAAAGGGTTTGATCTTATTCTGGTATGGATTGGTTGGATAAGTATAAGGCTATTTTGATGTGTGAAGAGAGAATTATAACTTTGGAGACTGAGTTGGGAAGGATCGCAAAAGTGACTTGCGATAATTCTGGAGTTCATTTGAGTAATCTTTTACATGGAATGAAGGCTTCTCCGGAAGGCGTAGAGTCCATCGAAGTGGTCAAAGATTTTTCGAATGTTTTCAAGGAAGTTAAAGGTTTGCCCCCTCATCGAGAGATAGTGTTTTGGATCGACTTAGTTCTGGGAGCAATGCCTCTTGTTTCGCCCAGTAGAAGGATGGCGCCAAAGGAGAGAGAAGAGCTGTGAAGCAGACCTAGGATTTCTTAGAGAAAGGTTTGATCCAGCCTAGTTTTTCAAGTTGGGGTTCTACCGTTGGCTTTGTGACCAAGTCAGATGGGTCTTTAAGGTTCTGTATGGATTACCGGGAGTTGAATAAGGTTACTATTAGGAATAAGTATCCTTTACGCCGTATAGACGATCTTTTTGATCAACTCCATGGAGCTTATGTTTTCTTGCAGTTAGATTTAGTTTCTGGTTTCCACCAGTTAAGGGTAGCTAAGGACAGTATACCCTTGACTGCGTTCAAAGGAACCAATTGCTTTTATGAGTGGTTGGTTATGCCTTTCGGGTCAACCAACGCTCCTGCCTATTTTATGGATTTGATGAACTGAGTTTTTGGGGATGTGTTGAACAAGTTCGTTCTCATGTTCATTGATGATATTCTTATCTACTCAAGGTCTGAAGTGGAGCATAAGCGATATTTGGAGGTAGTGTTAGAGACTTTGAGAAGGCATGTTCTGAAGGCTAAGTTTTCGAAGTGCCATTTTTGGAAATCAAAAGTCAGATTTTTGGGCCATATTGTTTCTAGTGAGGGTATCTCTGTAGATCCAGCCAAGGTAGCTACTATTTAAGAGTGGAAGGGACCGCAGACTCCAACGGAAATTTGCAGTTTTTTGGGTTTGGCGGGGTACTATATGAAGTTTATCATGGATTATTCTAAAATTTCATCGCATTTATCCAAGCTGACTCGGAAAGGAGAAAAGTTTAAGTGGACACCCAAGTGTGAAGAAGCTTTCTTGGATTTGAAGGCAAGGCTAACCAATGCATCTGTTCTAGCTATTCCTGATGGTAAGAGCAAGTTTGAGGTCTACATGGATGCTTGTGGAGTTGCGCTGGGTGCAGTCCTGATGCAGAATGGGAAGGTAATTACGTATGCGAGCAGGCAGTTGAAGCCACATGAAAGGAATTACGCTACGCATGATCTGGAATTGTTGGCCATCGTCTTTGCTTTGAAGATCTGGAGGCACTATTTGTTGGGAGAGAAGTTCGAGCTTTTCATGGATCACAAACCTTTGAAGTACATTTTCTCCTAGAAAGATCTGAATTTGAGGCAGTAGAGGTGGGTATAATTTATGGCATCATATGATTTTGATATCCTGTATACTCCAGGGAAGGCAGACGTTGTGGCGGATGCACTTAGTAGGAACGCAATTCTGTCTTTATTGGAAGTTGTTCCATCTCTTCTGAAAAAGGATTTTGAGTAAGTAAGGATCAGATAGGAGATTAAGAGGAATCACCAGGAGAGTTAAGAATGGTCAGTGTTGCAGTTTTGAGATTGATGATCAAGGAACATTGAGGATCAACGGAACGATTTATGTTCTGAATTTCAAGGATTTGAAGCAAGAAGTTTTATCATAGAGTCATCGCTCCAGATTGAGTATCCACCCAGGAATTTCAAAGATGTACAAGGATATGACGAGAGTCTTTTGGTGGCCAGGCATGAAGAAGGATATTGCTGCATTCGTCAATGGAAGTGCGATCTGCCAGCAGGTGAAAGGTGATCAACAGAAGCCAGCAGGTTTGTTGCAGCCTTTAGAAGCTCCTAAGTGGAAGTGAGAAATGATTTCTATGGATTCATCAATGGTTTGCTAAGGACCAGAAAGAGAAACGAAGGAATATGGGTAATTGTTGACCGGTTAACGAAGAGCGCCCATTTTATTCTTGTTGAAGTAACCCGCACTACAGCATATTTAGCTGATATTTTCTTGAGAGAGATTGTTAGACTGCATGGTATTCCAGTCAGCATTGTTAGTGATCGTGATTCTATCTTCACCAGCAAATTTTGGGAGACTTATCAATCAGCTTTGGTGTGAGATTGAGTTTGAGTGCAGACTATCATCCTCAGAACGATGAACAAACGGAAAGGCTGAACCGAATTCTTGAGGATATGTTGAGGGCTGTGTATTGGATTTTGGTGGATGTTGGGAGGACCATCTACATTTAGTGGAATTCTCATACAATAATAATTATCAGGCGAGTATCAAGATGGCACCCTATGAAGCTTTGTAAGGAAGACCTAGTAGATCCCCATCCTGTTGGGTAGAGTCAGGAGATCGTCTTGTTCTTCGTCAAGATTTGATCCGAGAGGCATCTGCGAATGTAGAGCTTATAAAGAAGAGAATGAAAACAGCACAGGATCGCCAGAAGAAATATGCGGTCAAGAGACAAAGACAATTGGAATTTGAGATTGGAGATTTGGTCTTTGTCAAAGTATACCCGATTAAAAGAGCGACAAGATTTGGTAAGACGGGAAAACTTTCCCCAAGGAATACCGGTATGTTCCGAGTACTCGAGAGGATTGGTGCCGTGGTCTACAGGATTGGAATTGCCAGTCTGGATGGCTGGAATTCACTATGTCTTTCACGTATCTCATCTGAGGAAATACGTGCATGATCCATCTCTTGTTGTCGAGCCAGCAGTGCAAGAAGACTTAGAGATCGAACCGGACTTATCTGTTGTGAGGAATCATGTTCAGATCGTTGATCAAGACGAGAGGCAACTCAGGAGAAAGGTGGTGAAGCTTGTCAAGGTTCAATGGAGCGAGGATCCCAGAGACTATACCTGGGAAACTCTGGATAGTTTTAGGAAGGCTTATCCAGATTTGTGTCCGGATAACTAGTAACGTTTGTTTGGATGAGTTTGTTTGTTTGGTTGTTATTATATGAATGATATGTATGCTTGGATTGTTGAAATAAAATAAAAGTTTTGGATTATCTTTTTTTTAAATTTTGGGGACAAAATTCTTTTAAGAGGGAAGGAATATGATATCTCGGAACTTCAAGTTATTAAAATGTGATAATCCCCATTATTAATTTTTTAAAATTGGTAAAATTGTTATTTTCAAAAAATAATAATAATGGATTAAATATATATAAATAAATTTTAATAGAATTATTAATTTAAAACTGAATTTGGGTTTGCCTAAAATATATATATATATATATATATATATATATATATATATATATTTGACATGATTTCAAATTGGATTTCAGATTGAATTTGAATTTGAATTTGGATTAAAAATTTTAAATTTAAAAGATAATTATCTTAAAATATTTTGGATTTAAAAATATATATAATATTTTTATTAATATATGATTTGCTTTATATTATTTTCTTTAAAGAAATTTATTTATATAAATTAAGAAAGGTATTTATTTCATTAGGAAATGTAATATAAAAGCTTTATATTAACATTTAAAAATAATTAAAAATTGCATGATTACAAGTGTTAATAAATTAAATCATGTTAGTAACATGTGTAATTTGATTAAATTGTGTAAATGACAAATGTTAAGTAAATTAACAAGTGTCACTTATTTCATTTTATTTTAAATAAATCCTAATTAGCACTATATAAACATCTATCTTTGCTCTTCCCTTTCCTTTTCCCTATCTCCATTTCAAAGCAAAGAAAACTCGAACCTGTAAAATAATTTTAAAACCAGAAATTAACTCAAGTTTCCACTCTTTCAACCTGAAATCAAAACAAGAATCAATCTTTTTAAAATTTTCAAACCTGGAAAAAAAAACTATAAACATTTTTCAAAACCTGGAATATCAAGCAAGATAATCAAGCAGCCTTCTCAGATTTAAAGCAACTTCAATTCAGTTTTAAAAGCTTGATCATTTCAACATCAAGATTTCTACTTTCAAAGCAACTTCATTTCAGATTAAAAGCAAGATCATAGCAATTCGAGTTTTTCCAAAATTCAAAGCTCTGTTAACCACATTTTGGTGAGTAAACTTTTTATTAAAAAAAAGTTTAAGTAAATAAAATCCGTGCTTGTGAATTTCTAAGATGATTGATGTCTCGCATGTATATAAATTAGTGAAATCTCTTTATATATGTATGTGTTTGAACTGTGCATGTTTGGGTATGCTTGTTCTTCTCTATTTTCAAGTTACAGAGTTTAAAAATAAATCAAAAATTCAAAACTCCTTATCTAATCACCGTTAGGCTTTGGGTATCAAACAAGATATGTTTTTTTAGACATAATTTAGGCTTTAAAAATATGTTTAAGTATTTTAGGTTTGAAAATCTTCTGAAATCAAGAAAATACAGTAGATTTTTGAAACATGTTGAAAACCAAACATTATAATTTGCAGATTCAAGTATATGACTTGAATCGATCTTGAAAAATATGATTTTTAAAAAGAAAATCATGATTTTTAGTTTTGTATCGAGTATATATTTCATGGATGACCGAAAAATGGTTTTTTAGCAAATTCTGGTGGCCTGAGGTCTCGGATGGTTGGAGTTTTGTTTGGAGGTTGATGGGGAGTTGTCGAGTTGGGGAAAAATGTCAGGTGATTTTCCTAGCCACCGTGGCAGCGGCGGTAGGTAGAAGCACGGTTTAGACCCTAAGTTGTGTTGAGGCTGGAAATTGGGTCATCGCGGCCTCTCTGGTGAATTAAGTTGCACATGACTTTGGGAAATGATAGTGTGGAAGGTCATTAAGGTGTGGCCAGAGTTGTAGGGGTGCTAGTGGTCGAAGTTGGCAGTACGAGGGGTTTTCAGGCTATGGTTTTTGGTTCCAGGTTTGACCGAGTACCTCGAATTCAATATTGGGTTTGTAGTGGAGACTTTGGGGTCGGGATCGAAGGTTTGAACAATGGTCGATGAGTCGAAGGCATCGTGGATGGCCGGAATGGCCTCGGTTGCTGGTGCATGTGCACGGGGGTATCAGCGGTGTTAGTCGGTTTGGGAATGGAGGATTACTCGAAGAGAAGCTCAGGGATGGGAGTTGTTTGCTCGGGTGTGTCTTCGGGAACGTGAGAGTATAAACATGTTGCAGGTTTTAAATTTAAATAAAAACTAAGTTTTTTTAAAAAAAAGAGAAAAGAAAGGAAAAGTCTCGGGTCAGGACTCGAGTCATCATTGGGTTGAACCCGAAGCAGGTTTTAAAACTATTTTAAAAGTTTTTAAAAGCAAGGTTTTGAAATTTAAAATAAATTTAGTTCAAACTTTTCTTATATATAAATTTATTTTATATATAATAAATTCTTTCTTTAACATTTGATTAAGAAGTTTTGTAATATGTTTAACTTAAGTTTTGTTAAGTTAAATTTGTAAGTTATTTTAAATCTTAAATTAGGAATGGAATCAAAGGTTATTTTAAAAGTATAATGTTTTAAATGCATATGTTGATGATAATTAAGTCATTAATAAAGATAATGATCTATCTTAAGTTGATTAAGATTTTGATAATTAAAGATTAAGTAGATAAATTAAGTAATTAATTAAGAGTAATTAATTATTTTAATTAATTAATGATTAAGAATTAATTAATTTATAATTAAGGCCTAGTTAATTAATTAGAGATTAATTAAGTTGTAATTAAGAATTAATTAATTAAGTAATTAAAGATTAATTAACTTATGATTACGGATTAATTAATTTGTAATTAATTTTTATTAATTAATAATTAAGGTTTATTAATTAATAGTTAAGGGATAATTAATTAGTTAATTAAAGATTAATTAATTGATTATAAAAGTAAATAAGGAATGATTAATTAATTCAAATGGTTGTAATTAATTAATGATTGATTTAAGCAGGGAATTGGTTATTAATTCTTAAGTAATTAATTTAATTTGAAGTTAATTAAATATGAATTAATAATTTTTTTTATGGGTGATTTTTTTGAGTAGAATGTCTGGATCGATTGATATCTATTGAATGATAATCTATGATAGTTTGTGATGTGATATTGGATATATCTTTGATAAATGAATGTTATTTATATGAGATAAATGCTATGTGAATTCAATGTTTTTAATTGAATTAAATTGTTTAACCATTAACAACTTGACCTTTAAAAATGGCGTTTGGATTTTGATGAGGCCGGTATCGGATATCAAGTTTGATTTTTAAAAGCCACATCGATCCAAGTTAAACGATAGGTCGTGAAATCTCAAGTGAAGATCGAGATGGAATATCAGAGTGCAAGGGTTATTGTCGTTAACTCTGAGGGTGATTCGAAAATGAGTGCAACGAAATAATGCCTTTAGTTTCATTCGAACCTGGAACAAATTTGTATGGATGAATGCTATCAGACCATCGTCAATGGAGGACGATGAGCATTCCAAGATGTGTTCTGAAAAGGTAATCGTAGCCTCAAGCCTCATCAACCGAGAATGGCTAAAACAGGGGAGGTGCACGCAAGGCTAAATAGGTAGCACCTAAGTAGGATAATATTTTCCCCTGTCTATAGCTCCCTTTTATTCATTTGTGTGGGCGATTGTAGGCCAGAACCGCGGGGTTGTCTTATTCCAGTAAGGGATAGCTCCGGCTTTGTGCTGCAGAGAATCAAGGTGAATCCTCGGTACGGTGATCTAGGCCGCATACTATGACGGGCGGTCCCCCGGTAGCCCCGTCTTTGATGGAAACCCATTATCCCTACGTGCCCTTGAAGGTTTTGATTTTATAACCCACTTATGGCTAGTACGTTGGAATTTAATCATGTAACAATTTCAGCTATGTAAATATTTATTTGAAAACCCTAGACACTATTATAATATAACCGGATTTCCTATCAAATGTTTTGGTTATCGTAAGGGAAAAACTTGTGCGTGTTTATTTGTGGAAAGTCTTACGAGATACCTTTTATTTTCAAAGTTTTTTTAAGTTAAACAACTTAACTGTTTACACCAAACCCATGTCTGGCCCAGAGTTTATTCTGTTTTTCTTAAACTCTTGGGTACTCAAAAATTTTATGAGTAGCCAAGTGATCTGGTTTAGCTTGACGAATTTTGGAAAGCTTAGAGAAGGAGTCCAGATATATCTATCTATCCGCTATGTTGTGTCTTTGGCTTTTGTATTTTGGATGTAATGGATAGACAGGTCTTTATGGATGTCTAGTGTATTGATGTTGTATAACTGTGTACTCTGATATGTATAAGAATATGTAATAGTTATGTGAAATATTATATTTTGTTCCGTTTCCACTATGAGATTATGATGTTGTTGTTTCTTTCTTTCTATCTATTCTATTTCTACCTATTTCTTTTCTTATTGATGATGCGTCTTTCTGTGGAATGAAAGGTGGGTCATCACAATACCATTTTGTGATAGCCTAAGTATAGTACCCTGAGTTTGCTCAAAATACATATAATTATGTCTCATATGTTAAATATGTGAATAATGTTATACGTAACAATTCTAGCTTAAGTTTGCTCAACAATCAGAGAGTATGCAAGTAATTTACTAATTTATAAATGTTAGAGGACAACATTTATACCAAATATCCATAATCTTTAATATATTTAATTGAGTGATATCAACTTATGGAATAATGCATTTCTTATGAAATACCCTCATGATTTTAAGTGCAGGCCATATCAAAAATCACAACATACATAGTATATGTATGTATTTATTCCTTAAGTCTAATTGGGCTTCTTACATTTCCACCTTTAATTTATGTATCATATTATATAAGTTTTAATATTTATATAAATTTTATAATTAAATTAAATTATATAATAGTCTTATTTAGAGCATTATATTAATTAAATCTAATTTACTTAATTTGATCAATTAACATTTTAGTTAATTTTATTTCATTCAATTAAAACATTTTAAATCATATATATGCACAACAACATTTATTGTTATACACATATATCACACACTCATATATACTATATAATTTATTAATTAATATTTAAGTAATTTATTTAATTAAATAATAGTCAATTATTAATTTTATTATATATATATATATTACATTATCATCCAAAGATAATGTTACATAAATCAATATTTACGTTATTTAATTTAATTAATTAACTTTTAACTAATTATTTATTTTTATTAATCTAATTAGTTAATAATAATTATTTTAAATTATTTATTTTCAAAACAACTTTGAAAAATATTTTATAACATTTATAGAATCATTTCTTATTTTAAATTTAAAATATTATTTTTATTATCTTAAATTTAACATTTTAAACTTAAATTTTATTTTAATTTCAAAACAGATTTTGTAAATGAGCCTAAGGCCTAAATCAGTTTGGCCCTTTATGTTGGGGATAATCTTTGGGCTTACCACTAGCTTATTTGGCTTCAATATCATTGTTGGAACATGGCCAGTACATGGCAAGATAAACGAGTAAATTTTAAAATAAATTGTACCATTTGGATTATTGTTGGGCCTATGAAGTCTAAATTTATTTTGATCTTATCTAAATTTATTTTAAATAAAATCAATATTGAATTTTTATAGTATTATATGATATGTGTATCGTATAGATATATGTGTATATGTGCACGTACAATATAATAAGGTGTACATGGTTTAGCATGGCAATAAATAGATGTCGAATATACACTTGAACGAACGTGTTAGTCCCTTTGTATACATGAGTGCTATCAATGTGTGTGTGTGTGTGTATAAAGTGTTTGTATATATATAATTTAATATGTTATAAATATTAATTGTGAAATGTAAAGTATTATAAAATTATACACACACACACGTTAATTAACAAAATTTAATACTATAAAATTACTTTTAAATGTTTATGTGTATTTTAAACAACATTGTATTTACTGCAATAATTTAATTTTGAAATATATATTTATATATATATTCATATATATAATATTTCAAAATTGTAAGGTAATATATATATTTATATATACATAGAACATAAAAAAATTCATGTAATTTATTTAATAAAGAAATTTTTTGTTTTAAAAATTGCTCTCGACTGTTCCACATTATATACAATTTAAAGTTTTTTATTAAATTCTATGTGGAAATATATAAATAAATTTAAAAATAAAAAATTTTATATCCAAAAATAATTTTAAGTGATTATAGTTTATATTAAAAAATTAAATATATTATATAATTTCAAATGTATTTATTTCATATATACATTTAAAAATAAATTTAATTTAAATAGAGTGATGAATTTATCTATTTTTAAATAATCAGATTTAAATGTCATATATAAAAAAACAATTTATTTAGATTTGAATAATGTACATATTTTTATGTGATTATTTATGAAATATAAACATGCATTATGTATTTATTCATATTGTATTAATTTATCCTTTCTTTAAACTGATTCAATAATGTAATAAATAATAATAAATTGTTTTTTAATCTAGCTACGAGCTCTATGACACACACACACACATACAGAAAAAATTATGCAAACATATATACATATACAAACCATCCATTGGTGATAATACTAATACATGCAAATTTGTGATATTTGATTTCTAACTAAAACATATATGGCATAATAATCAATGTATACAATATTTAAAATTGAAAATGAGAATATACATCTACTTATTACCTAAATGGTGCACCTTGCAATGTTGAAACTGAATTCCTTGAATTGAATTACGTATCCGAAAGGTGCTACCTTCCCAAATGCACTTACCACTTACAATCGAATTAAATTTTAGTCGGTGTTTGAAAGCTTGAAATTTTGAGGTATTGGGGAGGAGCTATAGACGTCCAATGCTATAGTAGAAGAGATCTAAAGCCATAAAAAAGTGGGTTGGAGAGCCTTAGATAAGAAGACACCAAGGTGAAAATATGTGGAAGTGGATCCCTACTTTTCTCTTACCTTTTCTCCTCTTTTTAACTCAAAATCTAATCTCATCCTAACAATCACATGGCCGATCTCATGTGATCTACTACTGCCAACTATAGCAAGCCCACCATATGGGTCATAAAATCACTTCAAACCCGAGCAATAGTTAGCACACTTAAATCCAATTTAAATATGTATGGATATTGTAAACGATAAATGTATTTATAACTATTATATACACACTTTTAACATTATTAAACACACATCAAATAAAGATTTATAATTAATATTTCATAAATATTAATCTAACAAGTATAATTTAATCAAATCGTGTGGTAAAAGAAGTATTCAACGATTTTCTGCCGTGTGACTCTTAGGTGTAAATTAGGCTGGTGATTAATATCGAATGATTTGAATATTAATGATCTTCACAGGTCACTAAGTATGTGGTGCGACATTATGGCCAAATTTATCACTTACTTAGCATCAGTAAATCCAATTTTACAATATTATGTATTACCTTATGAAAATTATTTATACCAATTCTCGTAATCCAAACTATATCACTTTTGGACTTATGTAATTTGGTAATGGTCAAAATTTTATTATCTTTCATATTTAATTCTATATTCGAAACTTAAAGTCCTTGATTCAATAATAGTAGTTATTATTAACCGAAACGCTCTAGTCAGAGATTTTGACTTTAAGTTGATTTCAACTGCTGCGACATTAACCTCATATAACAAAGAAGACAAATTCTGTCTTGAACAGTTCTCACTTCCAGTGCTTTCACTCAACCCAACTATAGTCCTCGATAGATGCCATGCTACGATTTAACTATAATGAAAGCAGAGTTTCCATATTAAAGCTCTATGGTATTGTCAAATCGAGGGAAATGTGTAATGTTGTCACATCGATATTTTCTATTTGGTTCTAGTAACATTAGCTAACAGAAAAGAGTGAGTATTTAATAGTTATCCAATAACTATCAGTATGTAACCCCTTAGTGTCTCCAGTAGCCATAAATAATATACCACTCAATATTTGAAGAGCATTATGTACTCTAGTCTCAATGAATATATTGGCATCTGGTCTTGATACATCTTGATAAGGAATATTTAAAACGGCATGTTTATTTTATTGTAATAAATCAATCATGGTTACAATACATTGAAATTACTATCACAAAACATACCATTTATTGGTTTTCTATTGATTTTCTGTTCAATATGATTTTAATTAACTTACTAATCAATATAACATATTATATCAAGTACATAATAGAAAGAAAACACCTTTTATTTTGAACAAGATTTACTATCGAGTTAGATATATTTAACAATTACACAATTGCCCCTAGGGCAACTCTATCAAATCTAGTGTCACAAAAATGGGAATTTGTCGAATACAGTTTTACTAAACAAGTTCATCTATTTACAAAATACATTGAAAATACTCTGGAAATTTGCAAACATGAACAAAATACATTGGAAATATGAATAGAATAAGTAATAAAACTAAATATGAACATAATACACTAAAAATATTGTACAAAATACATTGAAAATTCAAAAAGAAAATTAAATTCACAAATCCACATTGGTTCCTGGACAATGCCCTATAACAAAATGAAGAACAAGTTACACAATAATAAAATTCATCTTTAATAATAATCTCTGCAACCAACTTTATTATACTAAACTTTACTTCCAATTTCAATATTCAGGCCGACACTCAAGATTAAAGCTTACTTAAAATAATTTTATATTCGGCCCTAAAATGTGTATGAGCAAATTGCAGTATTTCCTCGGTTGTCCTAGGCTTTTAGTAGTAAACCGATGGCAAAGGAAATGTAAGAATCTCCAAACTACAATTCAATCGAGAAAATATAAAATTACTAATGTTTACTTACTGTATAGTGCAATAATCATATGTCAAAAACAAGGACATACCACTTATGTACTTCTGAGATAGTTTGTGTGTATCTGTGTTTTTTGAGTTAGTCGGTTCATTATATTAACCAAATTAACAATTTAGTTACTTATTTGAAAATTTTCTTATCTACAAACCACTTCATGTAGTATATAATGATAAGTGATAATGGTAGAATTTATATGTTATATAAGTAATTCATTCTAAATAAGACCAAACCACGTTGGATATACCATTGAGATGCAACATTGACAATGAGTAATAATATTTCTTTGAAAATACTAAAACCCATATCATTACCCTTAGCATCTCGTGAAAAATGAAAATCAAATAAATAAGTAAACAAAAACTAGCTCAACTGTTACAAACATATTGCATTTATATGATGTCATATAATTTTGTAAATTCTTGTTACTACCCAAGCACACGATGTAGTGTAGAATCCCAACTAAGTTTTATGCTTGTATCTTATTGGGTCAAAATAAGCTTATAAGTATATTTGTTTTAAGTAATTGTTAACATGACAGTCACAAGCCATGGCATTCCACCATGGCTTATACAAGTCTAATAAAATTACTTCTTAAATGAAACTTTAGCCATTAAATTTTAAAATATGAAGTTTCATTCAGTTTTCCCCATACATGATTCACTAGACTCCACAGAAAACTTGCATCAAATTAGACCACAACAAAAGTAACTGCCAAAATCAAACCATAACTTCCTTATGGTGACATATTCTGCTCATATTGTTAAACACAAGATATCTAACTCCAAAGCCATACAAAAGATAAAGAATGATATATAAATCAACCAAATCACTATAAAACAAAGCTTCTTGTTAGCTTATTTAGCAATATAAGTCTAATAATTATCTTAGACTTTCTTTCTCTTCTCTATTTTCATTATAAACACCAAAAATTGATAATCCTATTTATTGTCAACCAACTTTGACAAATGGCCAACTTAATTGTAGTAGAACTCTTTAGGTGGATTCACAAACAATTAGGTAAAATATTTTCTGGATGTTAGTACACTTATTATCCCAAGTATAGATTTACATTATCATTGAGATTCAAATCTGACTAGATAAGCAAAGCTTTGGAAGTAATAAGCCAAATCGTCTAAAGTCAAATAAAATGTATAACAAACAAATAATTGCTTGATTTGATATACTAAATTTACCTTGTTGTATATCCTATATATAACTTAACGGACTTCCTGATGAATCAACTGAATTAGTTATTTAGTTATTAGCATCTTATTTGCACATTACATATGAAATAAACCACCATTACCATTTAGGAACTGTAGCATGCAATAGCTAAGAAAAGTATTAGAAACCAACAAACAAAACAATTGATCAACCATAATTATTAGTAACTTAGCACAAAATACATAGGACAAGATAAAATAAAATGCCCATAAAATGTAACCTTAATGGTAAGAAAGAAAATTATATTGTAGATACCTAAATACATATTATATTATGGTCACTAGAATAGAACTTGAAATACTCTATAGAGAAGACCATTCAAAAGATTATATTTCACGAATAGGTTGGTCTAGCCAAGCCACAATGAATAGCCTTCCAATTTTTGTAAGCAACAAATTCTAGGACACAAACTATATCTGGTTTTTTATACAAGAATCTAATCATTTTTATTTTTAGCATCATCAAACAAACAAATATGAAACAAAAAAGGTAGAAACAAGAAAAATAATTAAAATTATAGTTTTTTAAATATATGGGAGAGAATTTCTAGATTGAAAAATAAAGCGATGTAGGTAATTAGTAGGATCTGTTTGAAGAATTTATGGATGTGGGAGGAAATAGGAACTAGGGTTAGGTTAATTTGAGTAAACAGTCAGACAATTGTTTTTTCGAAGTGCTAAATATCATGTGTCCAATGTTCCCTTCATGAACATAGCCTAGTAAAACAGGTTTGTGACAATAATAAGTAGGAATGAGAATTTCATGGGAAACAATGGAAATTTCCACCTTCTTCCATCGAAACTAGAAGGATCTCCTTCCAAACCATATCTAATGAAAATACATGGAAATAAAAAATCTCAAAATTTCATGAAAGGAAAATGCTAGAAAATTGATGAAATAAAAATTTACCCTACCTTATCTAAAACCCCTATAAGAATCATATATGAGAAATACCTTTTGTTAGTGTTGTATGAATATCCATAGTCAATATTCATGCTAAATTGTCATCAGATACCAAGGGAGACATGCCTGGGGCCACATATGTAACAACCCATAATTTAATCACTTTGAACATGAATAGTTAATATGTTTTTAAAATGATGGATTTTATATCTAGAAGTATACCTTGCCTAATAAAACAAGAAATAATTATTTACCCTGTCTAATAAAACATAATAATATAATTACTTACCTAATAAAACAAGAAGAATTATTAACCCTGCCTAATGAAACAAAATAGTATAATTACTTGCCTAATAAAACAAATAGTTTAATTACTTGCCTAATAAAACAAGAAAGAATTATTAACCTAGCCTAATGAAACAAAATAGTATAATTACTTGCCTAATAAAACAAAATAGTATAATTACTTGCCTAATAAAACAAAATAGCATAATGATTATTTTATTCCATGCGGATGGTTGCCATTGGACCAAAATCTGGTCGAATCAGGTTATTCCATGCGGATGGTTGCCATTAGACCAAAATCTGGTCGAATCAGGTTATGCCATGCGGATGGTTGCCATTGGACCAAAATCTGGTCAAATCAGTTTAGCCCATAGTTGATAAGAAGGATTCCTATTGGACCAAAAGGTGGTCGAATCAAATTAAGCCACAAGGATGTTTTCTATTGGACCAAAATATGGTCGAATCAAATTATGCCATATGGCTAGCTTCTATTGGACCAAAATCTGGTTGAATCAGGTTAGGCTATAGGAAATTACTAAAGTACCCTTCTCTTCACCTATAAATAACCAAGTCCATATCTCATTTTATTTCATTCACAAACTAAAGAAAAGAACTAAAATTCATTTTAAAAGGTGAAGTATTGCAAGTCTCCATCAAAGCAAATAGGATGTGAGTATATTTCATGTTTTCATAGTTTAGTGGGTATAACTTATTCTGTGAGTATATTTCATGTTTTCATAGTTTAGTGGGTATAACTTATTCTGCGAGTACATTCCTTGCTTTCATAGTTTAGTGGGTGTAACTTATTCTGTGAGTATAATTTAATTATTTTACAGTCAGTGTAATCTTAATCCCTTTCCTTTTACTCATTCATATTTTAACAAATGTCGTGTTAACTATTGATTGTAAATTGTTAATAATGATGAGTCTGTTATTATTCTTGTTATTATTCTTGTTTGTTTGATTTATGCTCGGCCAGTTTATGAGCAATAACTTTGATGTTTAGTTAAAGGGAACTTACACCACCTTTTAACTTAGGATTGACATTTAGTGACTTTTTGGTTAAAAGGAAACAACACCCCTTTTAGCTATCTCATTTGATTAAGAGGAAGCTTTACCCCCTCTTGGTTGTAACCTCCTTTAAAGATGATGGGTTTAAGTTATGATTTGAATGGAAGTTTTAAATCTTTGTTTAAAGTATTTTAAAGGAGCTTCAAAATTTATATAATAATTTAAATGAGTTATTTATAAGTAGTCCTATACTTGGCACTAAAAGCCGATGAGTAGATTGATTCTCTATCTGTGGGATCTGGAACCGAAGTGTCTAGGCAAGGCTAGGAGCAACCAATGCCCTGACTTACCTGGCTTTGTTTCTGGGCGAGGGATAGAGTAAGTCGAGAATATCGAAAATGTGACAAGTGTAGGAGATTTAATTTCCATAAATGATCTTTATAATTATAATGGAAAACGTTTGCTTTTCTTATAGACAATTGTTTTTGACCCATCTAAGTATGCTTTTGAAATATGAAATCCTCTTAATTGTTTTGAGAATATGCTTATACCGATGGGATAATTATATGGATATTTTCCAAGTATTGAAAGAGTATAAGATTTAATTTCCATATACAATCGTTTTGTTATCCCCGATAGTCGATATCTTGACTATCAATTTCGATACCCTTCTTCCTTTTATTTTTGTTTCGTCAATCTAAGACGATTTGTTGCTCAATTTGAGCATGGATATCCTTTATCGGAAATGACTAAATAAAGAGCGAGTGGGGGCCAAGCTATGTGGGGTTGCTCCCATTAGGGTATTTTCACATCTACTCTAGATTGGTTCCGGTTGTATGCGCACGGAGATGTGAAATACTCGGATACTCGGTAAGGATGGCGGGGTCCGGCTTGGAGGTTTCCGAGAGCCATCGTAGTTCTCAAGTATATTTTCTAGAGGTATACTTTCGATAAGGGGGGCGCACCCTCCTAGTCATTGTTGGAAAAAATTCCTTTTCCTTATTTTTGATTCAAATCTTTGGATTGATTCTTTCTTAATTTCATTGGGAAGCGTCTTGCACTCTTCGCGATGTTTAATTATCTGTATCCATTCTTTTATACTTGGATGTTGTCCTTGTGAGGGAAAAACCTGTTCTGCGTTTTTCCGATGTGGTCTCACTAGTTACTTTGTGTGTTCTATTTTTGGAGTTTACTCATTCCAGACTTATTGTCTGACCCGAATTATTTTTTTTTCTCTAAACGTTTGGGTACTCATTTATATTTGAGTAGTCCAGAAATGACAGGTTTCTTTGGGCTCTTTTGAAGATGGTGGACGAGCAGGAGGCTCCTTATCTATCTAGCTATTTATTTCCGCTATTATGAGATGTTGACACTATGTATGTATATTTAAAGGCAGGTTGTTATAACTGTCTAGACTGGTAGTGGTACTTTTGTTGTAACTCTGATAACTCCATATTGGGGAGTAACATTATGTACCGTCTTATTTTTATGTTATATTTAACCATTCCGTTGTGAGATTATTATTCTGTTCTTATATTTTTACCCCATGGCAACTCGTCTTTCAGATACTTGGGCAACGGCATATGAATACCATGGATGTATTAAGTGTCGTTCTCAAGGGTCCGAAAGGTGGGTCGTCACAGTTGGTATCAAAGCTTCGATTGAGCGAACGCCTTAGCCTGATTGGGATACAACTCACCAGAGATAGGGTAAGTGATGCCCTAGAATGAGTTAATCTTGAGGGAGCGTATTTGTAATTTTTATAATAATAATATTTATCCTCTAAAGTCTAGTTTTAGATCCTTTGGTGTTATTTCCTTAAACCATTTTAATCCTATTTTTGTATTCTAAAAATAACTGTTATTTGTTCAGATAATAGAAAATGAATACAAGAAAAGGAGGAAGGAGAGGATCTAGAACTAACACGGATACCTAGAAATGCTACTATGTCAGCTGTAGATCCGGCAGAGGAAATGCTAGTGCAAGTTCATACTCCTATGAACTTTGCAGCTTTGTGTAAGAATTTTATCGCTTTGGGTGGGAAACCATTCTATGGAATGAAGACATTCTTGGGGTGCAGATGTGGCTCCGAACTTGTGAAAGAATATTTGGAGATCTTCGGTTGGAAGATGCGGAGAAACGGCTGTTGGCATCGCGACAACTTCAAAAGTCGGCGATGGATTAGTGGGATTCAGAAACATCAAGTACTCTAGAGGGGGATTTTTCTTGGGCCCAGTTCAAGGAAGTTTTTGAAGCACAGTTTATTCCAGAAGAACTCAGTTATTTAGAAGTTTCATTGACTTAAAGAAGGGTGATATGACTGTGTCGCAGTATGAGCATAAGTTCAATGCTTTGTCCCATTTTGGACTTGTATTGATAGACACACCACTCAAGAAAAATGAAATGTTTGTGAATGGAATGCGACCAGAGTTCCATCGTGAAATGACCAATCATCTTATGGGTACATTCACCAACATTATTAGCATGGCTTTGAGGTTTGAGGCTCTTGATATTAAGGAAGGAGTCCAGAAGGGCGTAGTACCAGCAATAAGTGCCAAGCCTTTATCGGTTATACCGGTTGAAGGTAAGTCAAACTTCAAGCGTAAATTTAAGGGAAAGAAGCAGGGTGTAGGGAAGAAACCCGAAGATGGCGCTCCAGCATAGAAGAAGCAGACCAACTTGGCCAACATTCTTTGTTTTAAGTGTAATAAGATGGGCCACTTTGCAAATCATTGCCCAACTGCCACATGTTTTAATTGCGGCCATCCAGGACATATGAAGAATGAGTGCCATTTTCCTAAACAGGGATGTCAAGGACAAACTTTTACCATTGAATAGATACCATCCACCTCTTCAGATAAAAAGGGGAAGCAAGTGTTGCAAGGTACATTATCCATCTATGATATTCCTGTAAGGGTGCTATTTGATACATGAGCTTCCCATAGTTTTATTTCTTATGATCTAATGGACAAACTAAACCTTAAATATGTTATCATAAGTAATCCTCTTTGTGTGTCAAATCCAATTGGAGGTCTGAAAAATCTTGACACCGTGTGTCTAAATATACCTATTTCTTGTCGAAATCATCTCTTTCCTTTTGACTTGTTTGTTCTTAGGTTTATGGGTTTTGGAGTGTTGTTGGGAATGGATTGGTTATCTAAGTTTAAAGCTATCTTGGATTGTGGTAGAAGGCTTGTTAGAGTTAGTGATGTAGGAGATGTTGGTGTTGATATTAGTTGTGAAGAGCCTAAGAAGTTGATGAGCAGTTTTCTCTTTTCACTCGAAGTGACTAAAGCGGAGCTTGGAGATGTGCCAGTTGTTCGAGATTTCATAGATATTTTTGACGAGGTGCAAGGTTTACCTCCTCACCGTGAAGTCGAGTTCCGTATTGATTTGGTTTCGGGAACTAGACCTATTGTACAACCCTTACGAAGGATGGCTCCAAAAGAGAAGAGGGAGTTAGAAAGGCAGACTTATGACTTGTTGCGGAAGGGCTTGATCCGACGTAGTATCTCGAGTTGGGGATCGCCAGTCATCTTTGTTACAAAGGCAGACGGTTCTATAAGGTTATGTGTAGACTATCGGGAGTTGAACAAAAGGATTATCAAGAATAAATATCCTTTGCCAAGAATTGATGATATGTTTGATCAACTCCATGGTGCTCGAATATTTTCTCAATTAGATCTTGCCACTGGTTTCCACCAATTAAGAGTGGTAGAGGAGAATGTTCCTTTAACAGCTTTTTCAACTCTTGAAAATTTCAACGAGTGGTTAGTTATGCCGTTTGGATTGACTAATGCACCCGCTTATTTTGTGGACTTAATGAATCGAGTATTTCGAGACATTCTTAATAAATTTGTTCTTGTCTTTATTGATGACATTCTTATCTATTCAAAGACAGAGGAGGAACATAAATATCATCTCTGTGTCGTACTCGATACCTTAAGGAGCCATGAGTTGAAGGCTAAGTTCTCCAAGTGCCATTTTTGGAAATCTGAAGTTAGATTTCTAGGGCATGTTATTTCGGGAGAAGGTATATCGGTGGATCCAGCTAAAGTTGTTACGGTCCAAGACTGGAAGAAGCCCGAAAGTGCGACGGAAGTTAGATGTTTCTTGGGATTGGCTGATTTTTACCATAGGTTTATCAAGGACTTCTCGAAGATTGCTTCTCATCTGACGAAGTTAACAAAGAAAGATGTTAGGTTCATTTGGACTTCAAAGTGTGATCAAGCATTCAATGAATTGAAAAACAAGTTGACTGGCGCTCCTGTTTTAACCATTCCAAATGGGAGCGAAGGTTTAACCGTGTATACAGATGCTTGTGGAACCAGATTAGGAGCAGTTCTGATGCATCATGGGAAAGTTATTGCCTATGCGAGTCGACAGCTAAAGCCGCATGTGAAAAATTATGCTACGCACGATTTGGAACTTTTGGCTGTTGTCTTCGCACTAAAGATGTGGAGGCATTATCTTTTGGGTGAAAGGTTTGAATTATACACGGACCACAAATCCTTAAAATACCTTTTTACGCAGAAAGATTTGAATTTGAGGCAGCAAAGATGGCTGGAGTTTCTCGCCTCTTATGATCTAGAGGCTCTTTATACTCCTGGAAAAGCAAATGTCGCTGCTGATGCATTGAGTAGGAATGTAGCAATGGTTGCAAATCTAGAAGTTAAGCCAGTATTGTTAGAGAGAATTGCATCCAGTCAAGAGGCAGATCCTATTTTAGCTCGACTTAAGAAAGATGTTGAAGAAGGTGTTGTTTCTAGCTTTAAGATTGATCTCCGGGGCATATTGAAAATGAATGGGCGTATTTGTGTTCCAGACTTTGATGGACTTAGGCAAGAAGTGTTAGCCGAATGCCACCATTCAAAGTTATCTTTTCATCCAAGAGTGACCAAGATGTTCAAAGATATGAAGAGGGTATTCTGGTGGAAGGGGATGAAGCGAGATATTTCAATATTTGTGAGCCGTTGTGCAAACTGCCAGCAGATTAAGAGTGACCAGCTGAAGACAGCTGGATTGCTTCAGCCACTTGAGATCCCAAAGTGGAAGTGGGAGCAGATCTCTATGGACTTTATTGATGGGCTTCCTAGGTCAAGAAGAGGTAATGACGGCATTTGGGTTATAGTCAATCGACTAACCAAGAGTGCCCATTTCATCCCTGTTAAGCTGACTAGGACTGCTACGAGTCTGGCGAGTTTGTATGTGAAGGAGATTGTGAGACTCTATGGGATTCCTCGTAGTATTGTAAGTGACCGAGACCCGATATTCACCAGTAGGTTTTGGGAGGGACTGCAGACTGCTTTAGGGACTGAGCTAAGTCTAAGCACAGCTTACCATCCCCAAACAGATGGGCAAACAGAGAGAGTGAACCGAATCTTGGAAGATTTATTACGAGCATGCATTCTAGACTTCAGGGGTTCTTGGGAAGATCATTTACCCTTAGTTGAATTCATTTATAACAATAGCTATCAAGCAAGCATTGATATGGCCCCTTTCGAAGCTCTGTATGGTCGTCCATGTCGTTCTCCTTCGTGTTGGGTTGAATCTGGAGATAAACTTGTTCTTGGACCAGACATAATTTTAGAAGCCAATGAGAAGGTAGTTGATGTTAGAAGAAAGATGAAGGAAGCGCAAGATCGGCAAAAGTGTTATGCAGATCAAAGGCGTAGGGATCTAGAGTTCTTAGTCGGGGACCTGGTATTTGTAAAAGTCTCTCCTCTGAGAAGTTTCGTAAGGTTTGGGAAGACAGGGAAGTTAGCCCCTCGATATATTGGCCCTTTTCCCATACTAGACCGGATTGGTAAACTTGCGTATAAAGTGGAGTTACCAGATCGACTATCAGATGTGCACAACGTATTTCACGTATCTCATTTACGTAAGTATGTACACGACCCTTCGATGATAATAAAAACAGGACAACAAGTTGATTTGGAGGTTCAGCCTAACCTAACCATTCTTAGGCGGCCTATTCGTATTGTTGCTCGAGATATAAAGCGATTAAGGAAGAAGATTGTGAATCTCGTTAAGGTTCAGTGGAGTGGAGATGTTAGAGATTGTACTTGGGAAACCGAGGACTATATTAGGGATTCCTATCCCGAGTTGATGTAGTTGTTGTTTGTATTTTGTTGTTTCTTTTTAGTGTACTCACCGGTTGTGTTAATGTCACTTTCCTTGTATCTTTGTGTAGTATATATGATATCATTTGGGTTCTTTGATATCTAGAGTTTATCCGATTAATTTCGAGGACAAAATTTCCTTTAAGGAGGGGAGGATGTAACAACCCATAATTTAATCACTTTGAACATGAATAGTTAATATGTTTTTAAAATGATGGATTTTATATCTAGAAGTATACCTTGCCTAATAAAACAAGAAATAATTATTTACCCTGTCTAATAAAACATAATAATATAATTACTTACCTAATAAAACAAGAAGAATTATTAACCCTGCCTAATGAAACAAAATAGTATAATTACTTGCCTAATAAAATAAATAGTATAATTACTTGCCTAATAAAACAAGAAAGAATTATTAACCTAGCCTAATGAAACAAAATAGTATAATTACTTGCCTAACAAAACAAAATAGTATAATTACTTGCCTAATAAAACAAAATAGCATAATGATTATTTTATTCCATGCGGATGGTTGCCATTGGACCAAAATCTGGTCGAATCAGGTTATTCCATGCGGATGGTTGCCATTGGACCAAAATCTGGTCGAATCAGGTTATGCCATGCGGATGGTTGCCATTGGACCAAAATCTGGTCAAATCAGTTTAGCCCATAGTTGATAAGAAGGATTCCTATTGGATCAAAAGGTGGTCGAATCAAATTAAGCCACAAGGATGTTTTCTATTGGACCAAAATATGGTCGAATCAAATTATGCCATATGGCTAGCTTCTATTGGACCAAAATCTGGTTGAATCAGGTTAGGCTATAGGAAATTACTAAAGTACCCTTCTCTTCACCTATAAATAACCAAGTCCATATCTCATTTTATTTCATTCACAAATTAAAGAAAAGAACTAAAATTCATTTTAAAAGGTGAAGTATTCCAAGTCTCCATCAAAGCAAATAGGATGTGAGTATATTTCATGTTTTCATAGTTTAGTGGGTATAACTTATTCTGTGAGTATATTTCATGTTTTCATAGTTTAGTGGGTATAACTTATTCTGCGAGTACATTCCTTGCTTTCATAGTTTAGTGGGTGTAACTTATTCTGTGAGTATAATCTAATTATTTTACAGTCAGTGTAATCTTAATCCCTTTCCTTTTACTCATTCATATTTTAACAAATGTCGTGTTAACTATTGATTGTAAATTGTTAATAATGATGAGTCTGTTATTATTCTTGTTATTATTCTTGTTTGTTTGATTTATGCTCGGCCAGTTTATGAGCAATAACTTTGATGTTTAGTTAAAGGGAACTTACACCACCTTTTAACTTAGGATTGATATTTAGTGACTTTTTGGTTAAAAGGAAACAACACCCCTTTTAGCTATCTCATTTGATTAAGAGGAAGCTTCACCCCCTCTTGGTTGTAATCTCCTTTAAAGATGATGGGTTTAAGTTATGATTTGAATGGAAGTTTTAAATCTTTGTTTAAAGTATTTTAAAGGAGCTTCAAAATTTATATAATAATTTAAATGAGTTATTTATAAGTAGTCCTATACTTGGCACTAAAAGCCGATGAGTAGATTGATTCTCTATCTGTGGGATCTGGAACCGAAGTGTCTAGGCAAGGCTAGGAGCAACCAGTGCCCTGACTTACCTGGCTTTGTTTCTGGGCGAGGGATAGAGTAAGTCGAGAATATCGAAAATGTGACAAGTGTAGGAGATTTGATTTCCATAAATGATCTTTATAATTATAATGGAAAACGTTTGCTTTTCTTATAGACAATTGTTTTTGACCCATCTAAGTATGCTTTTGAAATATGAAATCCTCTTAATTGTTTTGAGAATATGCTCATACCGATGGGATAATTATATGGATATTTTCCAAGTATTGAAAGAGTATAAGATTTAATTTCCATATACAATCGTTTTGTTATCCCCGATAGTCGATATCTTGACTATCAATTTCGATACCCTTCTTCCTTTTATTTTTGTTTCGTCAATCTAAGACGATTTGTTGCTCAATTTGAGCATTGATATCCTTTATCGGAAATGACTAAATAAAGAGCGAGTGGGGGCCAAGCTATGTGGGGTTGCTCCCATTAGGGTATTTTCACATCTACTCTAGATTGGTTCCGGTTGTATGCGCACGGAGATGTGAAATACTCGGATACTCGGTAAGGATGGCGGGGTCCGGCGTGGAGGTTTCCGAGAGCCATCGTAGTTCTCAAGTATATTTTCTAGAGGTATACTTTCGATAAGGGGGGCGCACCCTCCTAGTCATTGTTGGAAAAAATTCCTTTTCCTTATTTTTGATTCAAATCTTTGGATTGATTCTTTCTTAATTTCATTGGGAAGCGTCTTGCACTCTTCGCGATGTTTAATTATCTGTATCCATTCTTTTATACTTGGATGTTGTCCTTATGAGGGAAAAGCCTGTTCTGCGTTTTTCCGATGTGGTCTCACTAGTTACTTTGTGTGTTCTATTTTTGGAGTTTACTCATACCAGACTTATTGTCTGACCCGAATTGTTTTTTTTCTCTAAACGTTTGGGTACTCATTTATATTTGAGTAGTCCAGAAATGACAGGTTTCTTTGGGCTCTTTTGAAGATGGTGGACGAGCAGGAGGCTCCTTATCTATCTAGCTATTTATTTCCGCTATTATGAGATGTTGACTCTATGTATGTATATTTAAAGGCAGGTTGTTATAACTGCCTAGACTGGTAGTGGTACTTTTGTTGTAACTCTGATAACTCCATATTGGGGAGTAACATTATGTACCGTCTTATTTTTATGTTATATTTAACCGTTCCGTTGTGAGATTATTATTCTGTTCTTATATTTTTACCCCATGGAAACTCGTCTTTCAGATACTTGGGCAACGGCACATGAATACCATGGATGTATTAAGTGTCGTTCTCAAGGGTCCGAAAGGTGGGTCGTCACAACATATAACCTATAACTACAAATCAACATCCAGGGACGTTAATTTGTACATCCTATCATAAAATCTAATTATGATGTGATAATATATGACATACTTTAGAATGGTGTACCGACCTCTCTTTGCCTCTACTTTGGACTAACTTATGCATGTCATTCCGTCACTCATTGTACAATTGATTCATTTTACTAACATTATATTTCTCAAGTTTCCTCTATCAAACAAAATAGAACCATATGTAACCACCCACATACTCGTACACACATTCCCATATGTGTACATTGCACTGAAGTATTGTTGTTCCTATATAGACCATTGATTTATTTTGTAATGTGCCTCTCACTAATCTATCACTCCAAGTTAGACATACTGAAAATATATGTACGTAAATTGCATAAATAGCATATTTATAAGTGTATAATATTTCCCATACACTTTCCAGTAGCCCCAAGTCAAGTATACCAAAAGTATATATAAATGCTTAAAATGCGTATAACCAAATAAAGTTAAACTATTTTATGCACCTTTCAGCAGCCCCAAGTTGGACATACTGAAATAATGCTTAAACCGCACTTTAATAAATATACATCAACTATTCCTTATACCTTCTGATAGCCCTAGTCGGGTATACCAGAACTATACATATACACACATATATAAATTAAATAACCTATATATTGGTGTACATACGGACATATATACATACATATGTATATATGTAAGTAGTCCAACTTTATGATACCAATACACATGAAACTTGCACATTTACATATTCTTAGGTTATCATAACCAAAATAACAATTCCATCATCCAAATATCAAAAATAACTAACATGTACAATCATAGAAACAATTGAACCAATCATTAATGAAGAAACAAGTATAGATGTTCGGATCTTATATTTAATATCTTCCTAGGATTTCAATCAACTAGCCTATGTCAAAGGATCCATGTCAAATCCAAATATATATGTGTATAGTGTATGTGTGTGTGCTCACAAGTACTACATACAAAATTTTCAGTCATCATGGTCTTACAATACAATGTAGGTGAATATAGAGAATTATACACATATGTGAAATATAAAGAATTATTCCCCATCACCTTATCAATATTTATTAACATCCCAAACACAACGAAAGCCAACCCATGTCAACGAAAATCTTAGTATGATTGCAATGAAGAAAACAACGTCTCGGTTGGACATTGTATGCAAAAGATAAAAATTTTAAAAAAATACAACTTTTATACATTGATTAATTAAAACTTAGTTAGTTAGTTATGTTAACTAGTTAAACTTAATCACCTTATAATCCCTCGTCCCTCATATTTTAAACTTCTACTTTACCAATTTATAACCCAAGGCTATCTACTACCACTACCACCATGGACCGCCAGAGCACCTCCAGATGCACCATCATTCACCACTTCGTGATCCAAACCAAATAGTTCTTTGTCATTTCATCCAGTCACCCAATCAAAATTTAACGCACCAGATTTTCCAACCAAGGAAAATATCATAACTTACCAATGATGACTGCACCACCTCCAACCAATCCCATTCAATGTGTTTTTGCAAGAGAAACCTAACGCCACCCTTACTTTCCCCTGATTTCGAATTTACCTTTGCTTGCATCATCAAACCCGTTATCCCTTAGACATTGACCTTCCCTGCTCACTCCTATATTGACTAATACATACATATACATACATATACATACACACACACACACACACACACACACACACACACATATATATATATATATATATATATATATATATATTATCGTGCACCTGCCTTAGGGGAGCCATATGCCACTCGTATCAGCCATTTGATCCTTAGAGCTCAAGGTTTGATTGTACAGAGGATGAGGAGCTTTGGTTTGTGGAGGCCGCTTTTTTCTAAATAAAGAATGAAGAGTAATTTCTATAAATAGGGGAAAATGAGGTTTTAGGAATTTTATTATTTAATTTATTTAAAGCTTCCATTCAAATTTCAAGCTCGTACGACCTATGGGAGCATCATATCGCTTTGATTCTTTCATGTCCTGCTCTGTTTTAACTTTTACTAAGCGATGGTATATATTATGACACCACTTATGAAAATTAACATGATTATATTTTTGATAGAGTTAGGGGGCATGGCCAAGGCACAATTATGTAATTGTTACATATATCTAACTCGATAACCAATCTTGTTCAAAATAAAATGTAAATGCCGGTATGCATTTAAATTAGATGTAAATGTTCTAATTATTGATTGGGCTTGAGTTGATTTTGAGGCCCATATGGGGCTTAATAAAGCGCGACCATGATTATCCTAGAGGAGGTTGGCGATATAATGTCTAAGGGTGGGTTGGATTTTGAATTAAAAAGAGGAAAAATGCTAAAGAAAAATAGGGATCTAGACCACATTTTTCTCTTTGGTATCTCCTATTTTTAAGACTCCCTAACCCTCTCTTCAATTTTTTTTATTTTTACCTTTTTCCACTTATCTAGAATAAATTTTGCTGACCTCTCCTTATATATCACAAAATTTCAAGCTTTAAAACATTACAAAAAATTCAATTCGATTATCGGTGATAACTTCATTCAGAAAGTAGCATTTCCCCGATTCAAGATTCGATCAAAGGACGATTAGATTCAACATTTGTAGGTGTATCAATTAGTCTTTGGTGAACGGTAATAATCTATTTTAATATATATTAATGTATATATAATACTTCTTATGTCTTATATGTGATTGAATAACTATTGTGAAATTCTATAATTCATTGCTGTCAATATTTAGATGAATATGTTTTGTTATACACACGCGCACATATTGCATTCGACTGTAAAAATTATATTATAAATCATTTATTTTATTTTAAAAAAAAGATAAACATTATTTAAAACAAGTTTACTTAAAAACATATACATAATGCATACATACATATACGTATGTACGCATTTAAAAATACATATAAATTATATTTATATTTTTTATAACATGTTTTCGGATTTACAAAAATAACCATATGTATATATTTAAATACAAAACTTATATTTTACAACATTTGTATATACGTATAAAGTAAATATAAAATACGAAAATTTTATATAGTAAAAATTTATACGTCTTTAATGTCACTTCTAAAAAAAGTTAATTTTTTAATTGAAAATGATTCTGTTTGGAAATCATAATTTAAATTTTTTTATTAAAACAATAAAATATTCAACTAGCTGAATGTTTATGATTTATTTTATATATATTTAATTATTTAGTTATATCAAAACAAATTTATGAAAATATGTATATATACACATATTTTAATATATATATATATAATCATTTACATATATAATTCTAATATTTTAATATAGAAACGTGTATTTATACCTCTATAAAAAAAATAATTTTCAAAATATTTTTTATTTAATTAAAATTATTATATTAATATAAATTTTAATTTATAGCATTTAAATACAACATAATATAGTATTCGTTATTTAAGTATATATTTATATTAAATGTATATATTTTACAATCATCTTTTATGATAAATATTCATATATAAGTATTTATACATATGTACCATCACATATTAGACGACAAGTATGCATACAGAGAGGCAAATATATCCTTTGCAATTTAAATCCTAATATCCATAAATGGGCTTGTTAAACCATGTACATGTTTTATGTTGCATGTGCACATACACACATATATGTATAGGACACACATATTATAATACATATTAATCATAATATAAATATAATAATACTTTATTATAAATTATATAAAATATTGATCTTATTTAAATATAAATTTAATATGATCGAAATAAATTTAGACTTCATAGGCCCAATGAGATCTAAAATAAAGTATAATTTTTTGGAATCTATTCATTTATTCCGCTGTGCTGGCATAATTTCAATAATGGTATCAGAACCAAATATCTTATGCGATCTAAACTAGTAGGATTAGGCTAACTTATTAAAGCCTACCCATATTATAGGGTGTCTAGAATAGTAGTTGGAACACCCATATTTCCCAAACGATGTCAAAGGAAGTCTACTATAGCTACCAAGATGAAAGAACTGTCCTCCCAACACCAAGAACTGAAATGAAAAAAGGGAACAAACCTAAGCTTAGATAGTGCTACACTAAGATAACATGAAGCTTAAGCAAGGAAAAAGGGATTGCACCCTTAATATTAGAAAAGTTATAAAAGGACGCAGTGACAAAACTCAGGTGATACTCCCCCCAGGCCCTAAAAAAAGAAACACAGCTATGCTCTCCATTAAATATAGATTCGAGATTATAATGTTGTTCCAGAAACAGAAAACTCCCATAAAGTCTACACCACGTTTGGCATCAGAGGACAGTTAGGAAGCACCGCCATATTGATGTGATAAGATAGAGCTACAATCTAATAGTGGTGTCAAATTAATAAATACCGCGGTGCAATTCTACAAACTTTGATTGAAAATTCAAAAAAACAAGGGATGGAATGAGAGAAAAATTGCTTTGTAATTAGGAACTAAACCTTGCACCAAAAAGGCAAACCAAGAAGTCCCAAGTTCATCCCTAAGATCATTAGATCCGACTCAAAGACAAAAGCGAGGACATAGTCCTACAATGATCGAGAACAGATCAAAACAGAATCACATTGAGAAACTACCTCTAAAGATGGAAACTCGACTCCTCATGCCAAGCAATGCTGCCTAACTACAACTATCCCTACATCATGATATGTTCATACCACATAATAGACTATGTCGTGCATCTTCAAAAATGTTAGTGTTGTACTAAGACAATGTGGTGTCACAACATTCAATAAAGCGTGGCGAAGCCCTTACAGTACTAATGAAGATGTAAGCTCTCCTTGAAAAGAAGAAGCACCACATGACAACACCATCCACCCAAGGAGGCAGAAGTACAAGCCTGGCTATTTGCAGAATCCAAGTTATACAAGTAATTCAAAGCATTGAATTTTTCCACCTTGATTTCAAACACTTCCACTAGAATTTTAGGTTTCTTGCCTAAATTCAAAAATCCCAGCACTCAAAATGCAGTTTTTCACCAAAGATACATCAATAATCCTTGCACATCAAACAAATGAATGGATAAATGAGACGTGACACGATCTAAACGTGGAAAGTAAAAGATCGGAAGAAGGATGTTTATTATCCGCGTGCAACTCTATACTATAAGTAGAGTAGGAACTATAGCAATAAAGGGAAACTTTTCTATTTACCTTTTTTAGGCACACAAAACAAAAATAAATTCTGTACTTTTTTCCATTATTGGTTTGTACTTAGAATATAAAAGGAAGAAACTGATATTTTTCTCGTGGATGTAGGATTCCTTAACATCTAAACCACGTAAATTCTCTTTATCCATTTACTATTTCACATACTTTATTTGGCAACTTTATTTTTTTCAGCCACCTCAAATACCTAGATAACTAAATGATTTTACATAATTTTAAAGCATTTTACACATGATAATATCGTATGCAATAAATTAATATAATCACTCCTCCTTAAGGAAAAAGTTAATGTTATTTATTTTTTTGATTCATAATTGGGAAAGCACTCACCATCGCGATTACTTCGTAAGAAATACTTGGGTGTTTGTGAGATGAAAAGTCTCGCTTACATATTTAGCACCAAAATGTGGCTTATCACTCTTCGACAAATTTGCCTGCATTTTCTTCAATTACCATCACAATACCATGGATATCACTACCTTTCTACACAAGAGAAATTATACTTGGCTTCAAAAATCTCGAAGAAGCTACTTATAACCTCAAGTCCTAGCTGAGTCGAAGGCTTTAACAGTGGTCCTCTCTGATCCCTTTCTGGCTATATTCTAGGCCTTCGCTAACCAAATGAACTAATGCATGAAGGGGTTAGAAAAAACTATGTCCCAACATACTGCCTTTAGGCTAACCTCTCCTCAACCATCCACAGCTCACCGCCTTCGCTCGCCAATTATGCTGGCTATGCAGCGTATGGGTGAAAATACAGAGATAAGAACGGTAAATCTAGCCCAAAAACCAATGCCAAACCCAATCTAAAGATCTATGATAACCTGTGCAGTTAAAGCGCTCAGCAGATTCGAAGTGGTGGAGGTGCAAAAAGTCATAGCGGGGATACAGCGAGGATATAGCGGGATATAGCGGATGGCTCAAAAATAGCATATAAAACTCGTACTTAGTGTTTTTATAAATATATAAATGGTAATTTAATGAAAAATTATCATTCAATTGAATTATAATTAATACATAAATAAATTTAAACAAAAAACATATGCGAATATATTCCAAATAAATGTAAAACTGTTATATAACATAATTGAATTTAGTAGAATATTAGAGTATTTTCATTTCTAAAAATATATTAAAAATTAGTTTCATAATTTTTGTAATGTATAAATCCAATTATTTAGTTCATTTTATTAAAGAGAATATAGTGGAAGTAGCAAAATATAGCGGGAATAACGGGATATAGCAGAAATAGCGGGGATTAAAGCGGAAAGGCTATATTTTGGGGCTATATGGAAAAATCGTAGTGGAAGAAATCCGCTATGAGATATAGCGGGGTTATAGCAGGGTAATAGTTGGGCATTAACTACACAGATGCTAACCAACTGATCAAATCAAAACCAACTAACACTAACCCTTTATTACTTAAGAGTTAGGCTCAATCTGCTCTACATGATGATGGCGTCACTTTTCATTACAAGGGTGATTCATCCCAAATAGATCGTAAGGAAGATGAGATCCATCATTTTAAAGCTTGAGTAGAGAAGCTAGCAAATGTATGCCAGCATAGTACCAAGGAAAAAGTAAGGGAAATGGGTTCTTCCCTATTCAGTGAGACCATCACAGAAGCATATTTCCTTAACAAATTTAAAGCCCCTTCAATTGACAAATTCAATGGAACTACCAACCCTAACTACCACTGCACCTTTGAGTATTATATGGACATTTTGAAAGTAGGGAGGATGGCTTGATGTAAGCTCTTTCCTGTGTATTTAGCTTGTGCAGCCTCCAAATTGTTCAGGACGTATGAACCAGGAAAAGTATGCTCTTGGTGACAGCTATCCGTAGATTTTCTAAGGCAATTCAATTTGGGAGAGAAGCATCCCCAGATGTAAATACCATGTCATGTGTAAAGCAAGGTGAGAGTGAAACCCTACAGAGCTTAATTAGTCGCTTCAAATCTAAAGCACTCTAGATCAGGGTGACTAGTGAGAAAGCATTACTAATGGTAGCTTATGCTGGGATCAGAAGAGGTACTTCTGTATGGGACAAAAATAGCAGAAAGCCATGTCATAGCATGAAGGTTTTCAGCAAAAGGGAACGAAGTTATATTATGATGGAAGAGGCCAGGTCTGCACTGCGATCTCAAAGAACTTCTACTCCTAACTATTATAAGAAACGGGGGATGAAGGATATCATCTGCTTGCAAAAAGGCAAAAGGAGCTCAATGTCAGTATAAAAACGCCCCTCACTCATACCGCTGGGTAGGTATACAAAATGACTAGGGCTGAGCATGCTTATAATGTATCGAACAAAAGGGAAAAGGTAGAGCAGAACCGAGGTGAAGCTACTCCTACTTCCACATAGAAAATGACCACCAATATAAAAATCAGCAGACACCAGAAAATGAGATAGAAAGGTTAATTCAAAAAGGATACCTAGGAAGCTTACAAAAATAGAATAACGTAGAAAGGACCGGGAACCTCACCCGAATCCAAATCAAAACCAAGTAGGAAACTTATCCAACCTCATAGCCTCGATCCATGGGGCCCACACTTTGTCGAGAAGTGCAAGAAGGGGCAACAACGGTATGTGCAGGAAGCAAGAGTGGAACGAAGAACCCTGTTCTATATAAGATAGAAACCTACGCAGGACATAATTTCACCCCAACTGATGCCATTGAAGTTGTTTCCCCCATCAGGATCCGCTTGTCACTATGATGCAGATCACGAACTACACCATGACTAAGGTCTTCATTGAATCTGGGACTGTATATGTTATTTCCTAGTCTGCATATGACCAAAAGAAACTTCCAGTAGTATTGAAGCTAAGTCCTGATTTGATTTATGGTTTCAACAACACTGCAACCACTCCCATTTGATCAGCTCACTTACTAGTCACTATCGGAACTGCACCCCTTTACAAGTCTTTCTATGCGAGTTTCCTAGTCATTGATCAACTATCATTGTACAATGAATTCTTAGGAAGACTTGCATTAATTGACTTGGGGGAACTTATCTCTTTGTTGGATTTTCTCTTGAAATTTCACATCACCACTGGAATAGGGCCGATTAGAGGGTAGTAGTTTCTTGCTAGAGAATTATACAATGTAAACGTTAACTCTAGTAATAAAATTGCTCAAAACCTTTCTGATGTTTTTTATAATATTTGCAATAAGAATAACGATAATGGTAAAAAGGTTAAGCCATTTTTAAAAACTAAAATGACATGAAATATCATGACCAATTATCAGACAAGTCTTTTGTGACCACAACATCAGTAAGAAAAGGGAAAAGGGAAAAGGAAATATATGCACATAATCGGCACCAATGAAAATAACTTAGTCAATGCATAGTAATTCTCCAACGAGACTCAGGAATAAGTAATCTCCATCACCTCGCAGCCTAAAGAGGAAGGCAAGGTGAAATAGACCCAAGATTGGGGGAGAGAAAGAGAGAATTAAAGCCAATGGATAATCTTGAAGATGTACAAATTGATCAAAAAACCCTACAAAGGTTCTCTAGATTGGGACGAATCTCAGTGTAGAAGCCTGAATTGAACTACTAGACTTCTTAAAAAATTCAATAGACATATTTTCTTGGAAGCATTCAGACATGGTGGTAATAGATCCATCCATCATCTTCCATGCACTCAACATCAATCCTGATACTCATCTGAATAGACAAAAACATAGAACCTTAGAACGAAAAAGGTATGAAACTTTGTGAAGAAGCCAAGAAGCTGAAAGAAAACGGATTCATCAAAGAAGTGTACTATCAAAAATGGATCTCCAATCCCATACTTGTAAAAAACCTAATGGACAAACAAAGGGACTATATAAATTATACCAAGTTTAGCAGGACTTGCCCTAAAGACAGCTTCCCTTTACCTAGAATTGACCAGTTAGTAGATGCAACTAGCAGACACGAACTACACTCGTTCATGGATGCATATTTAGGAATTAATCGAAGAGCTATGTTTGAGCTGGATTAGGAGCATACTAATTTCATAATAGACAAAGACTTGTATTACTAACAAGTGATGTCATTCGGAATTAAAAATGCTAGAGCAACTTACCAAAGACTAGTTAATATTATATTCTTATAGCAGATCGGAAAAAATGTTGAAGTATATGTAGTCGACATGTTAGTTAAGTCCAAGTAGCATCAAGCCGTGTACAAGATTGGAGGAGACATTCATGTTCTTTAGGTGGTATAATATGAAACCGAATCCCCTAAAGTGCACCTTTTCCATCCAATCGAGGAAATTTTTTAAGTACGTAATTAGCGCATGTGGCATAGAAGTAAACCCAGAATAAGGGGAATGAGGATCCCAACAAAGCGGAAAGATCTCATGAACCTAAACGATAGGGTATTTGCACTAAGTAGGTTCATTTGCAAAGACTCTAATAAATGCATATCATTTTTCGATCAGGTAAAGAAGGGATGAAATTTTGAGTGGACAGAAGAGTGAAAGCCGCATTCAAAATATAAAGGACCATCTGGTCAACACTCTAATACTATCTAAACTAGTAATAGGTGAGAAATTATATGTATATTTAAATATAAATGATAAAGTTGTTAGTGTTATAGTGATTCGAGAGGATGAAGAAACCAAAAAGGCCATTTACTTCCCAAGCAAGAATTTGTCAAGAGTAGAATTAAATTACTCGATCAGTGAAAAGCTACCCTACAACCTGCTCCTCATAGCAATAAAGCTAGGGCTATATTTTCTATCACATCCCATCAAAGTCCTCATAGAAAAACCACTAAGGAAAATAATGCAGAAGCTAGAGGCATCAAATCGCTTGCTGAAATGGTCAATGGAGCTCAACTAATATGATATCTCCTACTATTTGAATAAAGCAATCAAAGGTGAGGCACTAACAAACTTCGTTGTAGAATGCACATCGCCAACCAATCCTTAACTAAAGGAAGAAGCATCTACCTTGCATTTCCAGCAACTATTTGTGTATGGAGCTTTAAATAAATAGGGGCAGGAATTAGACATGTATTGATTACTTCAGATAAGCACAAGCTATATGGAGTAGTATAGCTTGGGTTCAAGGAAATTAATAATGTGGTAAAATATGAAGCTCTCCTTGCAAGCTTAAGAATGGCTCAAGTAATGAAGATAACCCATATTAAGATTCACCGTGGTTCCCAGTTAGTTGTAAATAAATTGTAAGGCAATTACCAAGAAAAGAATCCAACTTTAGCCAAATACATGGAATTTTCTAAAAATTACTAGAGCAATTCGAATAGTTTTGTATAGAACAATTTCCATGTGAGGACAACACTTTTTTTGATTCAGTAGTTATAATTGCAAGCACAAAAATGGAAAATGAAATGAAAGTCATTTTGATAGGACATTAGGCAAAGCCAAGCATCACAAAAGTAAACCAAATACTGCTCCTGACTCGGGCCTAACCAGCAGTGATCCTTAGGGATCAAAATAAGGAAATGGTGGAAAATTGGCAACAGCCCACGCTTCAACAAGCTAAAGAAAACACTTAGGTTAACCCTATTAAGTAGTTCCCATTATATAGAACCTTACCCCAAAACAAAATTGAACCCCAAAAAAAAAAGATATCAGGCTATGTACTACTGCTTCTCTGATGGCATATTATACAAGAGAGGATATTCTACCTCTTGTCCTAGATGCGTTTCTAAAGAAGAAGGAACACGAGTCATGAGAGAAGTACATAAAGGGCAGTGAGGGGATCACTCCAAGGAGGCAGAGTTAGCAAAGAAGATATAGCAGCACGGTAACTATTGACCTAAAGCACTTTAGGATGTGAGAGAATTTGTGCGAAGATGTGACAGATGTCAAAGGTTAGCAAGTATCCCAAGACCGTCATCCCCTAAGCTCATCCCCAAAGCTAGCTCATGATCATTCGATGTACAGGGAATGATATAATATGACATTTTCCTACATTAAGGTGGGTGCAAAGTATGTTATAATAGCGATAAATACTTCATCAAATAGGTAGAGGAAAAATCCCTAGCTACAATCACCGTAAAGAAGGTAGTCACTTTTGTGGTAAGAAACATAATCACTAGGTTCAAATTCTCCTATAAAATAATTTCTGAAAATGGGACCTAGTATGAAAGTAAGGGATTTTCAAAGCTCTGCAAAAGGAATTGCATAATAAAAATTTCTCCTCCGTTGCACACCCAGAAGAAAATGTGTAACGACCCCAATTTTGAATTGATATTTACTTGATATTTAATGTAAATTTTAAACAAATTTTGGAATTTGAAATTTGAATATTAAATTTGTACTTAAATTCTTAAAAAAATATCTTAGAAAAATTGTATTTGGATTATTGATATAATTAAATTTGAAGTAAGAAGTAAATAAAAATTAATAAGTAAAAGCATAGAAATAAAATAAATTCACATATGAACACTTATAAAAGAAAACAAAAACAAATAAAAGAAATAAATATACTCAAGTATATAAACAAAACCAAAGCAACATCATTTCAGCCAAGATTTATCTTAGCATAGTCAAGTACAAAAGAAACAAATAATATATATATATATATATATATATGTATATATATATATATATATATATATATGAGTATGTAAGCTTGTATAACAAGACAAAAGAAAAGAAAGAAATTAGACAAATACCAACAGCATATAAATAAATGGTATAGTTCATAAGATATAAAGTCAATACAATATACTGACTTTAACACTTCACTACAAAGTAATAAGACGGCAAGTAGAAGGAAAAATATAATAAGCAAAGAAATTACATTCAATGACTTGCAAAATGAAGACAATAAAATGTATAAATATTCAAACATACATATAAATATCTACGAGGCTTATAAAACAAGACAAATTACAATAAATGCTAACCAAAATTGTATTCTATCAGCCACCAAAATAAATATCACTTCAGCCACCAAGAAGAAAAAAATATCTCTGCTCTTCATTGTGCAAATTAATATCCTTGTCCTTCTTTGTACAAAACAAATTATAATCAACCTGTAGACTTTCTTCCTATATATTAATCCATCCATTTCATCTCGTTTCTTCAAAGCTTAATAAAAAAAAATGAAGTGAATATCAACTAAAACTTAAGCAGAACTCAACAATACGAATTAAGTCAACCAGAGATCAAAGGCAGGGAGAAGTTACAGGAGATTCAAACTGCAGTTTCCATCAACTATTGCTCTCTGTTCATTTCATTTTTTTTTCTGGAATCCACTGTGAGTAACTTCACATTTTAAAGTGTTAACTACCTGTTGCATATGGATTTCTAGAAATTGTAATGAATCTTCTGTAGATGTACAAATATCTCTATGTATGCATTGCTGTGTATCTGCTTTTCTCAGTTCTTATGTTTCCCAGCTCAGAATTTACAAATCAAACTCCATCTCCTAATCTAATAACCATGAGAACGTAAAATATGAACAAAGAATGTTGGTTTGATTATGAACCAAGTGTTTAAAATGTATTTAAGTTAAAACAATAGGTAACTGTCCCTGGAAATCAACAAAGCTGAGCATTACTTCAATCTTATCAAAAATTCAAACCTTTGAATTTATGAATTCAGATATATAGATCGAATTTGCAAGCTTAAACACGATTTTTAAAGCAAGAATTAGAATTTTTAGATCAAAAATCAAAGAGCGGTATGGGTTCATTCGAAATTAATTTGCTTGGCGATTTCTGATGATCGTGGCGACTGGAGGGGCCGAGCCTTCTTCTGATGATGGAGGGGTCAACGGAGTGTCGAGGAAAAATATAGGGGTGGCGGATAGATCATGGCGGTGGCGTCGGCAATTGGTTGAAGTTTCTAACCCTAGTTTTATCAGGGTCGAAAATTTTGTTTGGCCCGACCTTTTCTGGTTGATCGAGTGTAATGGGGACTTTGGTGTTGGAAGGTGGTGGGTTGACGAGTTCAGGGCCGGAGTTGCGTGAAGATCGGTGGTTGAGGCGGTGAGTTTGAAACGATGTCAGGTTTGGATGATGTTCTCTGTTGGTGTTTCCAGGTTCCACACCGAGCTTGAATTAAATTTCGAGACCATGGTAGGGATTTTGATGGTCGGAGAGGAGTTTCGGGGTGTACGTCGACTTGTTCGACGGTGAAGTGACGACTGGAGGAGCTCGCCGGCACCGTGCACGTGCACGGTGCACTTAAGCTTTGAAATATGGAAAAGTTGTTGAGCAGGGGATGAATGCAAGATATGTTCGCGTAATTTTCTCGGGTAGTTACTCGAAGTCTTCCAGTGATTGACCCGAAGAAATTATAATTAGGATCGGGTAAGCTTTTTTTATATGGGTTTAAAACCTGTTCTTCCTTTGAAAATTTGTAAAATCAAATTTTACAGTTTAAACAAGGCTTAAACTAAGTATTAAGTTTAAAGGTGTATATATAAATTTAAGTAGTTGAAATTTAGTTTGTGAATAAAATAAAGCTTTTGAGATTTAAACTTGTCTAAATGACTTTCAAGTATTTCGATGACAAAAGGGAATTTGAATTTAAAAAATGGTTTTTTTGTTAAATGTAAAAGAAGGAATTTAAACAAAGTTAAATCGAAGTTTGGAACTTGGACTTTGAAATTTGAATTTCTAGACTTTGAAATAAAATAAAGTTATAAAATTTAAGTGTGTAAATAGGTTTAATATTAAAGCATATTCCAAATATGTGAATTTTAAAGAAAATTTGATTTAAACTCTTTTCAATTTCTTTTATAATAAAGTATTATTACACATGTGAATTCACAGGTTTTAAAATTAGTTTTAAATTTTATTAAAGATAAATAAGGGTTCATTTTAAATCTTGGATTTACAATGACAGTTAAAAGATAAGTTTGGAAACGAAAGTTTCAAACATATTTGTAAATGATATTTAAACCATTACTAAGAATGAGTGTTAACTTGAGTGATGAAGATTAAATGATGATTTGTAATTCATTAATTATTAAGTTAAATTAGAATGGAAAATTTATGTGTTGTATCAATTTAATTAGTAATTGTAAATTGACTTTATTAATTAAGGTTTAAGTTAATTGATTCAGTAAGGAACAATTAATTTGTAAACTAAGGATTTTTAATCAACTAGTAATTAATAATTAAAGTTGATCAATCAAGTGATTAAGCAATAATTAATTTAAGGATAATGTGATAAATTGGTTAAGGATAATTAATTACATAATTAAGGTCGATTAAGTATTGATTAAAAAGTAATTAATTAGGAATAATCACTTATTGTAATTAATTAAGAATAATTCATTTAGTGGTAAATAATTAAGGGTTGATTAATTTATTAATGAATTAATTAAGGAAAATGAATTAAGGATTAATTATTGATTAAGGATTAATTAATGATTAACTAAAAGATAATTTATTCAATGTTTGTAATTAATTAACCATAACTAGCAGAATAATTCATAAGGAAATCATCTGATTAAAATAAATCAGATAATTAAATTCATTCTACTTATGGACACTTGAATTGTATGGGATGCTGAATTGTTTGATTCCCCTTATATGTGATGCCTTGAATTGATTGTCCTAACTGATCTGTGATCTTTTGTTCAGTGATTTGTGCTGTGTATGATTTATTCATTTATTACATTTGTGTATTATCTGTGAATCTATGAATGGACGATAAGCGTTATAGTTTATATCGCTTATCAACTATATATTATGTGTTTTAATCTATGATGATTGAATGATGTGCACTATTGTGTTAAACCCCTGGACTACACTTACACACACACAAATATGGATTTCACGAGGAAATAAATTAAGTCACAGATTTTTGAATAGTTTTAAAGTTGAATATTTAAATTCAAATGTTTGGAAATGGATTGGGTTAAAGTGAAAAGCTTTTGAAATGGAATTTCAAAGATGAAATTTATTTTGAATAACTTGATTGAATTTTTGTAATTTAAATATTTTGATTTAAATTTGAATTCAATATTTGAAATTGAATTCTATGATTTGGAAACTGGCGTTTAAAAAGGTTATTCAACTTATAAATTGGTTTACCTGGATTAAATTATTTTTAAGGTATTGATTTGGGAATTTGAATTTAAATTCAAAGGCTTTAACTCGTGTAAATATAATTGGATATTTCTGGAACGAAAACTATTTGTTTCAAATGATAAATGCTTTCACTCAAGTAATGAACGTCCAATTTGTGTTAAAGGGATTTCAAGTTAAAAATGAAAATGATTTTCCAAGTTATGGAAACGGTTTGAAAGCTATGAGTTAAATCTTTAATTTAAAGATTTTAAACGAGTTAATCCAATTGAAATGGGAATTGATTTGAAATCCGTAAATGAATCTTTGTGAAAATGGGTAAACTTAGTGAAATAAATCTTTTTTGTAAAAGATTTGAAAATGGTAATTTGTTTAAACCATTTGAAAGAAAGTTTGAATTATTAAGTTGTGACTTAATTGAAATCCCATATCCATATGTTTTAAATGTTGCGCTCACTATTCGGTTTAGCCGGGAGAGGACTTTTGTGTCGTATAACCCATTCCGAATATGTGATACGACGTATATGGATAGCATTTGAAGACCCATGGTGAAGACCGGGTATTTGTAAGAACGATAGGATAACCTATCGATTGTCTCTGCACTGGCTGATCCCCGGTATAGAGATTTCCTTTGTGATGGAAAATTCGATCGGGATTGTGAATACCCGGATTGCAAGGGCTTCTTCGGAAGTGCCTTCGGTTCTGTTCGAACCCGGAACAGACTTGTATGGATTGTATGTCTGACATTACACTTTGAGATATAAAGCATATTTCTTTCAAATACATATCTGTTGGTGGCGGAGAATTTATTCTCTTAGCTTAACACCCTTCTCTGAGACATATGAGCTCAGAGGTTATGTAGTTGAAGGTTATCAGCGATATACTCCCAATTTGGTAGTGTGGCATGCTGAGTGCTGCTGTGTGTTGATGATCATTTGTTGATCATTCATTTGTGATCAGAGCATGGCTTTTGTATAAAGCGTAGCTTTGTGGACGAGACTGCATCAGGACCTCACACCCCGGAAATGGTCAAAACAGGAAAGATGCGGCAAGGTTATGAGGGTCGCGCCCTTTAGGGTGTGTCATTCCCTTCTGGTAAAGGGTGGTATCATGGTATGGAGCCCAGATATTTACCTATGTGGTAGCTCCAATCTCATTTACTGTGTGGTTGTTGCTTAGAGGCGCCTCGGATAAAGGTCCCAAAGGACCGGGGAGTGGTATGCTCGAGTAGTAGTTACCTAGTTACAGAGGCAACCCGGCCTTGTGTTGGCAGAGATCCGGTTAGGTTCTCGGGACGTCCCGCTAGAGGCGATCCCATGTGACAGTAGGAAGTTCCTTAGCCTGACCATTTGTTGGAAAATCCAATCAAAACAATACGATCCTTGTACGGTTTTAGTTGTATTACCTGCCATGGAATGTGGTGGTAACCTGCTATTGAACATGGTAGCTATAGTAGGCATAGTGCGGAATGCCTATGTTGGCTAAGATTTATATTCTACTTTCGAAATGTTTTCTGCACTGTGCACTTATAATAATAATATCAAAGAACTTTCTACGTATTAAGCATGTTTGACTATCATAAGAAGAAATCTCCTCCAATTCTGCGTTTGCATTGTGTGTGTGGCGGGAGGTCTTATGGTAGTTTCATTTTCTAAAAAGCATATCGGATTTTCTTTTATAAATCTTGTTTTATTTAAAAGATAAACTGTTTTTGTTACTCACACCAGTCCCATGACTGATCCGGAGTTTATTGTTCCTTTCCTAAACTCTGGGTGCTCACTATTTTCCACAAGAGCAGTCTAGAGTTGGGTTTTTCAGATAGTTAGGTTCAGTTGATCATCTGGAGCTAGTCTCAGTCATTGGATGCACACCAGTCTTGCTTGTCTTGGTGAAATGTGATGTTGGTTCGAGTTGCAGTTTTGGAGTTCTCTCTCTTGAAGATTATATTGGAGTTATTTGTTCCGCTGCTAGTGTTAGTTATATTCTTTTCTGCTGCTATTTTATTGTATCATATCTCTGATGTATATCGATATCTATTGTATCATCTGTTGTATCAGGATGTTGTATCAGATGTTGTATATTGATACTCATTATTTATTCCGCTGTATTGTTTACTTAATTGTGTTATAAGCTCCGGCGAATCGGATTTGAACGGTCGAATCTGCGGCATTCGAGTACGATGTAAAGTATGGATGTTGATTTTCGAACGCGAAAAATTCGCATTCGTTACAAAATGGTTTGCTTAAAGTATCAAAAAACTATTAAGAAGTTACTCAAGGAAAGACTGCAAAAGGCAAATGGGAAGTGAGCAGAGGAATTTACTTTGGAACTATGGGCCTATAAGACCTCAGCTAGATCCCATCCCCATTTTACTTAACATATGGATATGTGGTCATGCTTCCCGTCGAAGTAGAGGCCTCATCACATGGAAGAATATCATACATGATCGAGAAAAAAGAAAGATAAAGGAAGCTGCCATCGATCTCATTCAAGAGAAATGAGAGGAGGCGATAATCGTATCTATAGCATAATGACAAAGAATGACAAAAGGTTACAATGCTAGGCTTAGGGAAGAGAACTTCTACAAGGGTCATTCGGTGCCACGAAGAGTAATGGAAACACAAAAGACCCAGTAGATAGAGCTTTAGGACCAAAGTGGGATGGACAACTGGTCATAGTAGAAGTGTTAACAAATAGGGCATACCAACTATCAAAACTTGATGGAAATCTAGTTCGAAGAACATGGAACTTGAAGCCCTCAAGCCTTATTTTGTATGATTTATGTTACTTGTGTTTACATTGTAATTATTATGAAAAGTTGTAATACAATGAACTGGCCGTAGGGATATTAGACGGTCTGAACTAGTATAAAAATTTCTCCATGTTAATTTATCTAACATAGTTAACAACGAATTGAATCTAGAGATACTGGACGACCCGTACCAGAATAAAATTCTCTTCGTGCTAATTTATCTAGCATGATTAACATCGAACTGGGTGTAGGTATATTGGATGGCCCAAGCCATGTAAAAATCTCTCTATGTTAATGTTATCTCACCTTTTGGCAAGGTCGTGACACCAAGGACTTGACTGGAGACTGAAGATAATCTGTCCCAAAGATTGGTTATCTACAAGTCCATGATGGATGCAAGAAAACTTGGTCCAAGTCCGGATCGAGCTACAATTAGCATGGTATGACAATCAAAGCTATGAAAGGCAACATTTCAAATTTCAGGTCAATCAGAGTCCTTATGCTCATGTTATGGGTCGATCAAGATGCATGTGGAACACAACAATTTCGTATCCATCAACCTACAACCATCATTTCATATCCATCCAGATCGATACAAAATGAACACAAGTTCATCACTCAGCCTCCATCCATTTCATATCCATCATGTTTGAATAGACTTCAACATTCCATGGACCAGTTGCACTTCATTCAACCAACCACTATATGTTTCGTATCAATTAATTGTTTGATCGATACGAAGAGCCGAGGCGAAGCGACGATACGAAAGAAGGAGGTAGGGATCGATGTGAAGAGTATAACCTTGGATGGATATGAAGGAAGCAGTCAAACCAAAGAAAACGGTCCGCGAGCATGAAATATGGATCTCCAATGCCACATTATCGACAGGCAATTGATCGATACAAGAGGTTCGATACGCACGTATTGATACGTAGCTAGCCAAATTGGAAAACCCAACCTTGGATCGATCATATCTCTCAAATTACAAGTCCAAATGCTATGAAATTTTCATAGGAGCTTTCATATCAACTAAAGAACGTCCCTGATCGATCCTAGTTTAATTGGGGCCAACTTGATTGATACGAAGACAACATGGATCGATCAGTGATCGATCCCATACAACCCCAGATCATTTTGGTGGGCCTATCGACATATGAGAAGAGGTATTTCAGGTTTTGGGGTAGATATTACCAGATCAACTCCTATAAATAGAACCCCTATGCCAACTAAAAGAAGACTTTTGGAGCTCCTATGCCGTTACTCTGCTGAAGCTCCATAGTAACTTAAATGCTAGTGATTTGTATTATTGTAACTCAGTTAAGAATCATCAATAAATAGCAAACTCTTCAAAGTGGACGTTGGCTACAATGCCAAACCACTATAAATTCTTTTCTTTTCCTATTTTTCTTACTTTTTGTGGAGTGATTGTTAGATTAGCCTCTTTTTTCATTTAATTTCTTCATTCTGATCTCTTCAATCATATCCGATGAGTGTTGTGCCCAATTTTGGTATAAATACTTTGGTTCTTTCACTGAGAGAACTCTGTTTTTCTCTGATTTCGTGGATCCCCAGCCGTTGTTGAATTGCCAAAATCTAAGGAGGAGATCTAGATCTGGCTTCCATTAATTCCTTCCCTTCTATTCAGATTACCTGTGTCTAGAAAGAGCTACATTCAACATGGTGTGCACTACCAAAACTGCTTCCAATGGTGCAAAACTAGAAGGAAGGGATAGGCAAAATCCCACACAACTAACCACGATAGGCCAAACTTCAGCTGGAGCTTAAGATCCACTTGGTCCCGTGACTAGAGAGGAGTTCCAGAGCCTTATGCAAGAGCTTACACAGAGTCGTGAGGAGCTCACTCAACAGATCCATGACAACACCAAACTTACGAACTAGATGAATAAAGAAAGGCAACAGGTATCTAGAAAGGAGCATGCCTCTTATTATTTGACTGAAAGCTCAACATCCTTTGAATGAAATCATAGATCTACACGCTCTTGGTTGGATGGAAACTACATAGATGCCTCTAGGCTCCGCATTCTGTAAATCATGGATAGGCCGAGATTGGTCCTTCCATAAGGAATCAAGTTGGACCATCCACTCGAGGAGGAGCACTTCCTTATCACACCATTTATGACCATGCATCTGCTGTAGCTATGGATCTAGAAGCCAAAATCCATAATCAATAGGATTCAGCCCCTCGTCATCGCATTCATGATCACGGTCCTCACTTTCGTGAAAACCTGCAGCGAAGGAGGCAAGGCACTGTAACATGGAACCTGACCATGCCTTGGCCTCGAATGTCTAGATGCTTGACATTCCAACCATGATACGCCAAATGATCAGATAAAATCAAGGCCTGACAAATGATGAATAGGGGATCTTTAAGAGTCACGCTCCGTTCACCAATAACAATCTCTATGAAGAACCACACCGTCGATGCAGGATGCCGACCTTGTTGGTGTACGAAGGAAATTTGGATCTTAACCAGCATATCTTGAAATATAAATGGCTCATGAACGCCACTTAAGCTGACGATGCGGTTAAGTGCAGAAGCTTCCCTATCTCCTTAGGAGGCATCGTGTCCATGTGATTCACTCATCTAACACCCAGATCTATTTAATGTTTCTATCAGTTGGCTACCAAGTTTGTTGAGCAGTTCCGTATGCATGCTACGAGACCGAAGGATGTCAATACATTGTCCATTTTTACACAAGCTCCAGGAGAAACTGTAAGGTGTTATCTAGAAAGGTTCCATCCTGCTTACGCTAAGGTTAGCATCCCCAATGACAACTATATTATGATGGCATTGACTAAAGGGATCGATCCTGATTCCAAATTTAGTGATTGGCTGGCTGGAAAACCCTCCTCTTTGTTGGATCACTTTTATCCTAAGGCGACCCTGTTTTTGAGGAGAGAAGATGATAGACGATATAGGAAGCAAGACGTTATGGGCTCCAGTGGCTAAGGCATTTAGAGAAATGTTGTAGTAAAGCAGACCGGTGAGAATTCTGGTAAAGTACAGTTGAACATACAGAACAAGCAAGGTCAACAGAAGGGTAATGGAGGTCAGAGAAAGAAGAGAGACCTACATCGTGGGAGACCCAAGGCTTCTGTGTTCAACCGATATAATTCCTTAAACACGTCATTGGAAAATGTTTATCTTCAGGCTTGTAATACTTGATAATATAAGAACCCAGCTCTGAAATTGTCATCTAAGAAACAAATTCAGATCGCGAAGTTCTATAGGTTCCACGATTGTTACGGCCATAACACTAATGGGTCACATCATTTGCAAGATTTCATCGAGAGATTGATTAGGAAGAAATTGTTAGAATAGTTCGTCCGGGCACTACAGGATGGAGGTGCAGGTCTGTCTAACCCGAATCATGGTCAAGGCCAAGCGAGACCTGAAGAACCCACAGATATTGCCAGGAGGTTGGTAATTAATACTGTAAGTGATGGTCCTCATCTGAATGATTGGAGCTGGAAGGAAATGGAGTCATATGCCAGTTCGATTAGGCATGTGAACATCGAATGTTGTAGTAATACTGATGACGGGGCCCCGACAAAACAAAAGAGGACGGTGAAAAATGACATCATTTTCAAAAATCGTGATGCTAACAAAGTTGAGGACCCCGCTATCGATCCATTGGTTATTTCATCCCAAAAAGTCCTGCTTGGATGAAGAGGATCTTAGTCGATAGTGGAAGTTTTATCAGTATACTTTTCAAGTGCGCTTATGACTAAATGAAGATGGAAGCGAAAGATTTAATGTCGTGCCAGTCACGTATACATGGCTCTAACGGAATTGCAACCATACTTGCTGCAATAGTGGATTACTTGTTGAGTTGGTGGTATTGTAGATCGCTGAAGAGTCCGTATGTTGCAGTTTGTTGTGTTGGACATACATTACCCTTATTATGCTTTTTTGGGTCAACCGGCCCATGAAGATTTCAAGGCAATGATTGCCCCTTGGTTTTTAACTCTGAAGTTCCCCACTGATAATGGGATTAGGGTAGTACATGGTGATTAGGCGGCTAGACGCACCTATTATGTTACGGAGCTGTGGGGTGCGCAGCGGAAGGAAAAAGGGAAAGGCATAGAGGAATCTCTCCGCGTCCATTTTTTAGAAAAATGATAACTAATGCCTGAGCCTAAACTCGGGCACCACAACCAGTTCCTTGAGGACCTTGATCCTAGAGATAATAAAGATGAGGAGGAAGTCAAATACCACCAGGCTTCTCTAGCATAGTTGATGATAGATGTTCTTGATGATTCCGGAACGATAAAGGTTGGGTCTCAACTCTGCCCTACACAAGATTGGAATTGGTTGATTTTCTCTCTAAGAGAATATTGATGTGTTTACCTAGACTCATTCAGAAATGTATGGGATCTCACCGAACACTGCGAGCCATGCATTAAATATCAACCTACGGCACGTCTCGGTGAAACAAAAAAGGCACAGTATGGATCCAGAGAGATCTGCCACCCTAAAGGAAGAAGTGGATAAACTCAAGACTAATGGGTTTATTTGTTATGCTTTATACATGGAGTGGGTATCGGATCCTGTGCTTGTCAAAAAGTCAAATGGAAAGTAGCGAACATGTGTTGACTACTCAAATTTGTAGAAATTCTGCCCTAAGGACAGTTTCCCACTTCCTAGAATTGATCAACTTGTGGATTCAAAAGTCGAATATGAGCTCTTATCTTTCATGGACATATAATCCGGCTACAATCAAATCCTAATGCACCTTCCCGACTAGGAACATACTAGCTTCATCACCGATTTGGGACTCTACTGCTACAAGGTGATGCCATTTGGACTTAAAAACATTGGAGCAACTTATCAGAGGCTCGTAAACCGAATGTTTGTCAACCAAATTGGAAAGACTATGGAGGTATATGTGGATGATATGCTCGTGAAGTCGCGACTATCCATCAACCATGTCAGTGATTTGGAAATGATGTTCAAAATAATTCGATAATACAGAATGAAACTCAATTCATTGAAGTGTCATTTTGGAGTTGCGTCAGAAAAATTCCTTGGATTCATCATCAATGCCAAAGGAATTGAAACCAATCCTAAAAAAATTTGGTGAATAGAAATTTTGAAACTCCTAGAACCATAAAGCAAGTACAGAGCCTTAACGGGAATGTGGTAGCTTTAAGCAGATTCATTTCCAATTCTACGGACAAGTGCATTCCCGTCTTCAATCTGATCAGAAAAGGAAAATGGAACTTTGAGTTGATAGAGGAGTGTGATGGTGCATTCCAAGAACTAGTTCAACATCTGGCAACACCTCCAATCTTGTCAATGCCGGTTGATCATGAGAGATTGTATGTCTATCTGGCAGTTTCGGCATACGTAATTAGTGCTGCCTTGATTCGAGAAGAGGATCGGATCAAACGACCGGTCTATTATATCATCAAAAGGTTAAATGGGTACCCAAAGGTAGAAAAGATGGCTTATTGCCTTGTTATATCCTCAAGGAAGCTCCGTCCATATTACCAGGCTCATCCGATCACTGTTTCCACCGACCTTCCGTTACGACAGATCCTTACATGACTTGAGACGTATGGTAGATTGCTTAAGTGGAATATCAAGTTGATTCAATTTGACATCACTTATATGCCAAGGTGAGCTATTCAAGGGCAATTTCTAGGGGACTCTATTGCTGAATTCACAATATCAGAGGATTTGCCTAAAGCCAATGAATCTCCCAAGTGTACATGGAAGCTATACACTGATGGTGAATCCAACGACTATTGCTCAGGTGCTGGAGTGGTACTAGAAACCTCAGAAGGTTGATCCATATGCTATGCTACGTAGTTTGACTTTTGCACGACTAACAAAAAAGTTGAGTACAAAGCTTTATTTGCTAAACTCAGGCTTTCCAGAGACTTGGGAATCATTGCTTTAGAGATTTACTGTGATTCGCAATTGGTGGTATGCCAGGTTCGAGGAGAGTATTAAGCCAGAGATCAGATATTGGTCACCTACCTTACCCAGGTTCAAGAAGTGTTGAATCAGTTCGACTACTATGCTAGCCACTGTATACCCCGAAAGAAAAATCAGAAAGCTAATTCTTTAGTGAAACTAGCAAGCACTGGTGAAGCATAACAGATGGAACTTGTCCTGATGGAGACACTTACTGCCCTAAGTATCGATCAGATGAAGATAGACTAGGTTCACAATACAACAACCTAGGGGAATTTTTGGATGACTCCAGTCAGAAATTATATTGAGCATGGAGCATTACCCGAGTATAGAAGTGAGAAAAGACATGTTCTCTGAAAAGCTTTGCGATTTATTATCTAGAATGGAGTCATGTACTAGAGGGGATATTCTGTTGCTTTACTCCCGTATACCACTCATAACGAGATCAAACGAGTGCTATATGATGTGTATGAAGGAGATTCCCTTCCTTGCAAAAAAGATGCTCAAATACTAGTACTACTAGCCAACCGTAAACTGGGATGCATCATATTATGCCAAGAAATGCGATAGGTGCCAGAAACATGCCAGAGTTCCACGAGCCTCGCCAATAATTACTCAGATGTCCAGTCCATGCCCTTTTGCCACATGGGGCATTGATATAGTAGGGTTTTTACCTATTAGCCAAGGGTGGTGCGAATCACGCCATCGTTGCAGTTGACTACTTTACTAAATGGGCGGAAGCTAAGCTCCTTGCCACTATTATAACGAAGAAAGTAATCAACTTTGTTATGCGCAACATCATCTATTGCTTTGGCCTCCCACACACAATTGTAAATAATAATGGTGCCCAATTCGATAGTGTCAAGTTCAAAGATTTATATCAAATCTACCGCATCCAAAAGAAGTTCTCGGTAGTGGCTCACCCTCCAACAAATGAATAAGTCGAAGCTGTCAACAAATTTATCAAGTCCATTCTGAAGAAACGACTGGAGAAGGTTGGAGGCAAGTGGGTTGATGAGCTTCCCATGGCCCTATGGGCATATCGAACTACCCACAAGTCCACGACTGGCCATACTCCGTTTGCATTTTTCTACGGCTCTAAACCGTTATTCCAGTTGAATTAGAAGTACCTTCTCACAGCGTGACCTATTATGATCCAAAGATGAATGCCATCTGACTCGCTGAATCTTTGGATTTACTAGATGAGAAGCGTGAAGAGGCTGATTTGAGGGCAGCCGCACATCGCAGTCAAGTCACCCGATTGTACAATGCTAAGGTCCGACCCAAAACCTACGAAATTGATGATCTCATACTTAAACGAATTAATCCGATCCCTTCACATGTGAAGGTCACATAGGAAGGGTCATATGTCATTAAGTGAAGAGGCGACACATTCAAACTATCAATTGTTGACGGTCTCACTTTATCGAGGGTATGGAACAACGAGAGTCTTCGCCGCTATTACACATAACTCGCTTTGATTCATTTAGTCTGATTTTCTTTTGAAATTTGTTTATGCAATTTTAGAATTTGAACTTGCAATAAGACAACTGACTTTGCCGCACTTTCTTATTTTAGCAATAAAGCGCAGACTAATCAAGCTTGATTGGCGATTCTTGAAGTACATCATGCAACCGTCACAATGTACGAAGAGTGAAGTCCTATCCTAAGGTGGGACTCAATCAAATAAGGACTGATCGTGATCTGACGGTCGCTCTTAAGTGAAACCCCAAGCTCGAAGGCAAGTGACAATTAAAATAAATAAGGATTGAAACACGACAATCCTCCAATGAACTCGCTCCTAGAGTGCAAGCTGAAGTACAAACTCGAAAATCTAGGCTCGAGGAGGATGATCCATCCATCCACGACCTCGCCTTTATTCCTTTTGGGCTAGATGAGGATGGATTTCTCCATCCATGACCTTACCTTAATCAATGCTCGAAGAGGGTGAAACCGTCCACCCATAACTTTGCCCTTGTTCACTCTAAGCTCGAGGAGGATGGATCCATCCTTCCATGACCTCGCTTATTTCCAAAGCTCAAGGAGGATGGATGCGTCCATCTATGACCTCGCTTTTTTCCAAGCTCGAAGAAGATGGATCCATTCATCTACGACTTTGCTTGCCAAACCAAGGTAGATGTGATCTGACCATCCACAACCTTGACCATCTCCTTGTTCCCAAAGTGCAAACGAGATCTTAATACTTAAAAAAATGTGATTGATCATTTGTCAACTGATTCTTGAACTAGAGTATAAACATTAAACGGGTGTGATCGCCCACCCATAAAATAACTTATGTCCCTGGAGTGTGGACATGATGCTAAATATTAAGCAGGCGTGACGATAGCTAGCATACAAGTCTAATCCCTAAAGTGTGGATGCAAAAACCAATAAGAAAGCGATTGTAATCCGACCACTCAAACTCGTGGCACTATAATTTTGTTCCGACCATTTAAGTTAAAGTTAGTGAAGGCGGAGGACGACTACCAACTAACTACTTTGATTCTTCCCAGAATTAGGGTCATAACCCAAGTACCTACCGCCGACCGAGATAGTGCAACACTAGGGCTCAGGTCGACGTTTGATTATTACCCAAGGCCATGAATTCAGGATCAAAAGACCGGATTCAAGTTCGAATCAAAGACTAAAACTTTACAAATATATTGAATGTAAATGTGAGTGCTAAGTACTTAAACAAATGAACATGGAGTTATGCTAAAAACAAAAAAGAAATTTTATTCATGATATTATTTGAGAAAGTAAGTACAAAATTTGTCCAAAGAATCCCTATAAGAGGGGGACAAACCCGCGCCTATACATGGCCTTAAAAAGTGAAAGAAAAGCTTATTCCACCTATCCAGAAGAAAGGAAGCAAAAATATGAATCTACACCTTCGGTTTTTTATCCTTCTTGCTTTTCTTCAGCATAGACCCGCTCGAGCTGCCGCTCAGAACCATCTTTGAACCTTTACCACCCAAGTTTGCCCCAGCTGGCTTATCTTCGACTGAGGGAATTGAAGCAGTCTCTTGCTGAGAGCACACAGGGACCAGAATATCGTCTATGTACGGAATTGGAGGAATGGTGGCTCTCATAATGCTAGAAGAATGACGTACGCTAGTATCAATGATCGTGCCACCCGGAGAAACAACAAGTATAGGGACCGGACCGAGACCTACCATGCCTTCATTAGCACTACGAGCCTACTTGGCTTGCTCGATTTCGTCTTTAATTTCCTTCATTATCTACTTTGCTCGATCTGCATGTATATCCATCGAAACACTGCTGGTCCGACCCGAGGAGCCCGTTATGATTACATCTTCATCAATATTGAAGGGCACTTCAATAATCGAATCACTTTGATGGCTAAGGAGTGCTTGCATCAATTGTTCATCAAGCATGCAGCTACTATCGTGCATCTCCCTAGCCGATGTGGTGACCACCATGATTGTAGCCTCTACTATAAGCGCCTCATGCTCGTGATGAATTCCTAGAGTTACAGGAGGATCAGGCATTGCAACATCTAAGGCTGAATGAAGATAGGAAAAAATATTAGTAATATCTTAAGACGGGGTTCCTACATTTGGATGAATGGGAGAAGTGTCAAAAATACCTTCCTCGTGTTGGCTGTCGTGCTGACCTGACATGCCTTCCGAGTCATGCTCGATTATGGGGGACAGATTCGGCTATCAGGATCATATTTCGAAACAATTAGAGGATTAATAGCAGAAGTAAGCTCAGATTGGGATGTTGTACGCATTTTGGAGCCTACTTTGTGATGTTCAATTCCGAATCCTTCCCCAGCTTTTGAATACTTGATAGCCAGTTTTTCCTTCTCAAGAGAAATGATCGTTTTATGGAGGACTTTAGGCTAATCATCAATCAGCAGGTGAATTTATAGTTCGAACTCATTGATAGTTGCAGTATTGTGGATCACCTTCTCATCCTCAAGCAAGCAATTCTAGGCCTTGTATAGTTGGAAAGGATAATCTTAACCGAGCCCGTTTAAGTTGCGATTTCTCAAGATATTAGTATTTTAAGTAACCAAGAGATCTTCAAATTTGCTCTCCATCCCGGCCTCAGTCGCTTTAACTTCCCTTTCAATCCAAGTATCTGCCTCCTTGGCCTTTAGATTCACAGCATCCCTGTCTTCCCAAAGTCTCATCGCCTGCTCACATGCTTTCTAGGCCACTTCATTATCTTCATCCCTCTCTTTAAGGGCCTCAGTCAACTTCACCCTTAGCTCCACAACTTCTTTCCATGCTTCATCCCTTTCCTGAATAATAACTGTGTTACGGTGACCCATCTCCTGCACCAGGTTCATGTGTGTCTTTCTCATGTTTTCCATATGGTCAACCTCCTTCTCTGTTTTCCTTGAGATTCAAGCTTGTTGGTGAGCAACGTTACTATTCTTTTGAGAAAGGTCGCCTTCCAGTTTCTCAATCATGTTGGCCCGCTCGAGAGATACCGCCGAAACTGTTTCTACCATCTTAATACACTCCCCGTACTAGTTGTACAAGTCATGCATGTAATCTTGTACCAGTTTTTCTATTTCATTTTGGATTCTTTTCAAGTTTGGAGGAAGTAAAGCCATCGAACAAATATTCAGGAAGTATTTCTTCAATTCGGCAATTCAGATGGCTCTCTCCCCTGTGAGCTCTATAGCTGTCTGTTCTGTGATGATGCGTGTTTCTGTTTTAGTTCTACGGCACTGATCGCTGGATTTCGAAGCGTCACGTGGCGCTATTTGATACGCAGTTTCTAAAGATGGCCTACCAGAACCAGATGGTCTCGAAGGTTCTTTTGATGGTGGAGATCGCGACCGAAAGTGGCTCCAACTTTGATATGACCTTTCCTTCTCTCTATTATGGCGCTCAGACTCTTGGCTGGAGTAATTTCCCTGACCATGTCTCTCCCACTCTCAGTTCACTATGATTCAAAGTGAGAACTGAAAAATAGCATGAAGAGCGAAGATTTCTAAGCATGAACCCTTGCTTCACCATTGTGTTTGTAAGACGAAAGGAGAAGTAGAATTAGTTATCTCCAGAAATTAAGAAACATGTGATTAGAAGTCGTGTGGTGCCATGAATGTGTTATGCATGTGCAAGACCCCTAACCAATCGATTGTGGTGGACTTGCTCATTGGAGTTGGCTCCTCTATGTCTAAAGAAGTTAGGCCTACGCCAATTTGTGATGTAGAGTGGAACCCTTCTAATCCAAGATCCTAAAACGAAGATATGTCATTTGGAATTCTTCCAAAAGCCACATCACTTGATGAAAAGAAAATAACTGTTTAGCAAATTGGATAGAATCTTTTTAGAATAAAGATTGCAGTTTTTCAAAGACATCATGTTCACATAGGACATACTTTATGGGGCAAAAGTTATCCCAACTTTGGTAAGGTTGTGACACCATGGACTTGACTAGAGACTGAAGATAATCTGTCCCGAAGATCAGTTATCTACAAGTCCATGATGGATATAGGCAAACATGGTCCAAGTCCAGATCGAGCTACAATTAGCATGGTATGACAAGCAAAGCTATGAAAGGCAACGTTTCATATTTCATGTCATTCAAAGTATGTATGCTCAAGTTATGGATCGATCAAGATCCATGTGGAACACACCAATTTCGTATCCATCAACTTACAACCATCATTTTGTGTCCATCCACATTTAGACGAAATGAACAAAAGTCCACACTCGGCCTTCATCCATTTTGTATACATCGAGTTTGAACGGACTTCAACATTCCATGGACCGGTTGCGCTTCATTCAACCAACCACTATACGTTTCATATCGGTCAAATGTTTGATCGATACGAAGAGCCGAGGCGAAGCATCGGTACGAAAGAAGGAGGTAGGGATCAATATGAAGAGTATAACCTGAGATGGATACGAAAGAGTAGTTAAACCAAAGGAAACGGTCCACGAGCATGAAATGTGGACATCCAATGCCATGTCATCGACACACAATTGATCGATATGCATTGTATATATGAAAAGTATCAATATACATGTATCGATATGAAGCCTTCAGCCAAACTGGAAAACCCAACCTTGGATCGATCATATCCCTCAAACTGCAAGTCTAAATGCTATGAAATTTTCACAGGAGCTTGCATATCAAATAAGAATATCCTTGATCGATCGCAGCTCAATTAGGGATAATCTTGATTGATATAAAGACAACATGGATCGATCAGGGATCAATCCCATACAACCCCATATCGATCTCGTGGGCCTACCTACGTGTGAGAAGAGGTATTTCGATTTTTGGGCCATATATTTCCAAATCAACTTGTATAAATAGCATCCTTATGCTATCAAAAAGAAGACTTTTGGAACTCCTACACTGTTACTATATTGAAACTCCATTGTAACTTGAGTGCTAGTGATTTGCACTGTTGTAACTCAGTTGAGAATCATCAATAAACAACAAACTCTTCAAAGTAGACGTAGGCTATAATGTCACGCCACTATAAATTCCTTTTTCTATTTCTTCTTACTTTTCTTTGAGTGATTATTAGATTAGCCTCTTTTTTCATTTAATTTCTTCATTCTAATCTTTTTAATTACATCCGACAAATGATGTGCCTAATTTTGGTACAAATAGTTAATTTACTCAACATACTTAACACTTACACTGGACGTGAGGATATTAGACGGTCTGGACCGGTACAAAAACCTTGTGCATGAATTAAGAAGGTCGTAAGCACATGACCTAACTTCACAATCAAAATATAGTTCGCCCTCAAATAGTAGGACGAACCAAGCTAAGAGCACGAACATGAAATTGCCACCAAACAGTAGGGCAGGTCATGCCAAGCATGCTACAAAACAGGCACGTCAAAGTAACTGGTTCAGGAAATATGTATCATATAAGGAACTAGGCAAAAATGGTAAGAAGAGATGATACATGGAATACAAAATGAACAACAAATCATGTACAATTCTAGAAGCTACTTAGAGCTTGCCAAATAGACATAAAAAACAAGGATCTTTGCATATTTATCTAGTTCTACTAATAATCACTGAAGTCCATGCATATATATACAACATATATATCTGCTAACACTTCAAAATTTTAAAGAAAATGAAAAACTACAATTTATAGTATGAGTCTGACTCAGTCTCAGAAAAAGCTTTAGTTATGATTCTTAATCTATGAGAAAGTCTATAGGCATCCGATGACGGATGCCGTGAACATTTGTCCCTAAATTGGAGAATAGAAGATGGGACATCTGACTCAGTAATGACAATAGATGAGAAGCTAGGAGCAACTCTGCTAAAAGCCATATAAGGGTCATGATTAGCCCAAGGCCAAATGTCACCATAGTCCTATGGATGAAAGTCATGGTCCGCATGATTGTATAAAAAAGCCAAATCAAGTTCAGGTTAGAAGCGAGTGAGGAAGCGCCTTCAGACCCATTTACACCATTTGGCACTCGTAGTGGGCTTCCATCTCTATAAGTTTGCCTTGAAAGTGTTCCACTTTCTTTTTCCATTCATTTTACAAGGGAGTGTCCATACCTGCAAAGGGAGCATGGGTCATATCCAAATTAGAACCCTCTCCGACTTTTCCTACTTTAACTCCTCCCTTTTCTTTTATTTGGCTAGTAATTTAAACATACATTCCTTTATAGTTTTATTCAAATTTGCTATCTCCACCTCATAAATGATCTCATAAAGTGCCTCACTATTTTTCAAGGATTGCCACAGTTCATTCAACTTTGATTCAGCAGCCTCAACCCCTACGTGTAACTTCGTATTATGTTAATATTGATGATCTAGCACATTTTTAGCCTCTTTAAGCTCCGAAAAGGCCTCTTTCAACTCTATCTCAAGCCTTTCATTAGTAAGCATTAGATGGATATTCTCCTCTTAGGCCATAGTAGCAACTATGACCACGACCTTAAGCTCAAGCACACAAGTGTCATCTGGGACATGTATGGTGGGGACCAAGGGAACATTAGAGTCAAAAACTTCGAGGAACTTAGATGAAGACTCGTAGGGACTGGCCTAGTTGGTATTAGTTAAAAGTTAATTGAATGGTAATCAAGACTTACAAGGTCAAAATTAAATAAAGGCATATATTATTAAAAATGTCATCATACAATATGCCTAAAGAATCCATATTCAAAAATGGCAATATTAAGCAAGATTCAATCCCTATGTAAATTTCTAAGCCTATATTTGGACCACTCTAACTAAGGGATATCGGGTGGAAAAGAGCCACTTTCTAAAGTATACTGCCTTCGATGTAGTACAAAATCATTGAGCGCCTCCTTTCCTTTAACTATTTGACTAATCTTGGAGAGCAACCCTTGGGTTTCCTCTCTAAGTTTCAAACTACTCATCTAATTCTTTCTTATGTGTCTAAATTGCAACTATACTAAGGCCAAGACAATTATGGTAAGTTTGAAGCCTATCCATGCTTTTCTTATGACGTTTAGTAAATAAAACTTCTTTAAAAGACTAAAAAAACAAACAATGTAATTAAGACGGCATTGCCATTCGAAGGATAGAAATGAAAGGGAGTGGCAACAAAAGTAACCATACCATAACTAAATAATGGGCAAGTTCTCACTAAATATTAAAAGATTTAAGTTCATATTAAAAAGTTTGGTAGTTAAAAGTGGTTAAGAAATTGAAGTCTCAACTTCCTTGGATATTGTATCCTCGTTCGCTTATAAAGAAATGGAGGGGCAGGCATTCTCTATAGCCAGTTCCTTAGTCCACTGGGATTTACAGTAGTTGAGAGCATCGTTAATCATGTTAATATTATTTAGGAAGCTAAGATTGACCTCGATGAAGAACTAGTGCCAAATTGAGGCTTGCATTTGATAAACCACACTGTAAGTAATTTGAGAGAGCTTCTCCTTGAATGTTGTCAATTCCTCCTCCTTCTTCTTTAGCTTGCAATCCTTTTATTGTAGTTAACAACCCTTCAATTCCAAAGTCTCTTCTGTAGCTTTCGCCACCCTCTCAACCTCGCAGTGGTACATGTTAAATTCTTCTTTGACCTCGATATTATTAGAATTTAACGTAGCAAGGCTTGCCTTGAGCTTAGCATTACAAGAAATGGCCATAACCTAATCGACCTTCCCCTTTTTCGAACCTCAATTGCTAAAACACTAGCCTAATAAAATCATCAAATAAAGAGGGTCGGCAATTATAAAATAAAAAAAGAGATGGGGAAACATTTGTGTAAATACCAACTCGATGAAGTTGGGAAGCTAGGTCAGAGAAGGGAAGTTTAGGAAGTGGAAGAACAAGAATTGAAGGAAGGATAGAAGTAATGGTGGAAATGTTATCCAGAGTGACCTGCCCTAATCTCTCTACGAGGTCACTTGCAGCACCTTCAGGAAAGGACAAGTAGTGAGTGCGAGGATTGGGAAGAGACGGGAAGGTGGAACATGAAGAGACACTAAAGAAGGAAGGGTTGGGTAGAATAGGATTCTTGAGAGTTGACTAGAGGCCACATCCCCACCATGATCCCTCTTTCGGCTCTTCTTAGCCTTCACTAATTTTCTAGTCTTGAGAAAAACGTCAGGAAGATCGTCATCCATTTCACTACACAAAAAGAAATCCTAAGTTTAGTAAAGGTATTTAGGAAGGTAAGAAGCATTAAATAGTAATTCATTAATCTATTTTATCAAATTATACTGGTAGCTTCATCCAAAATGGGGAAAACAAGAAAATACAATGAGAAAAATTATGGTGTAGGCATATAATGGCGTGCTTATGCAACATCGATCCAGTGATAAGTGATTGAATTTTTCTTTCCTTTTCATCTAATCCTAAAACATAGTCCCTACAGGACTCATATAACTCAGTAGCAATAGCAAAAAGTACAAGTCAATTAGGATGTGGACGAAAGGAAGAAGGAAAGTTATTAGAGTTTGAAATGATGAAATACTGATGTATCCATCTCTGTGTCTTGTAAGGGACGGATTCAAGAATTTTTTTTATCTTGAGCATTATAGCACCCAACCTCCCATCCTAAAGGACTTTTTAAATATCAAATAAAAATTAAAGCTCCTTATAGGAAAGAGGGGAGTTGTTCTCAGTGTAAAAAACAGAGGTAGTTATAATAGGAGAATAAGAAAGAGGTACAGTTGAACAAGAACCAGATCGATATCGGACAACCATTGTCGAAGAACTGTGTTTAAGGAAAGATAAAGCCCATACCTTATGTGCTCAGTGGTGATAGAAGTAAACCCATTAGAAGGGGAATGGATGCATTCGCGAGGTTTTGGGACTCTAGCCCCATAACCCTCAAACCCAAAATGAATCAAGCACTACAAGAAAACTGATTTTTTGTAGCGCCCAAAAAACGCCACTACGTATTTTTAGTGGCGTTCCGGTAATCGTTACGAAAAAACATGCCACTAAAAATCCTCGAGTATTAGTTGCACTTTTTTAAACGCCACCAAATTTGTTTTTTTGATAGCGTTTTTATAACGCCATAGAATTCCTTTTTAGTAGCGCCTATTTACAACCACCGAAAAGGTTTTCTACTCCATGATACTTTTTTATGTCGTTATCTAAATTTTTTGTAGCGCCTGTTTAACGCCACCGAAAGGGTTTTCTCCTCCACGTTACCTTTTCATGGCGTTATATACATTTTTTGTAGCGCTTAATAAACGCCAGCATAAGTGTACTTGAGTTTTTAATCACTCTTTTGTAGCGACATTTTAACGCTACCAAAATAAATAATATCCAGTAGCGTTTGTTTCCCTCAACCTGCTACTCCAGATTTACCCCTGATCTAGCATCCAATTATATAATAACAGAATACGCAAGCACATACACATTTGAACACAATATATTAAACAACTACAAAATACGTATACGCATTGAAGATCCACAAGATACATAGACATTCATACGTCCACATACATAGTTGTCGACAAAAAGCTACCCGTACGCATACACAACCAAACTACCATAAGTGTTATAACCAAACTACCATAAGTGTCATAACCGTACATATACATCTGAAATAAACGTCTGAAATAACCAAAGTACCGAGCAAAACCTGAACCACCATAAAAACCTAAACTACTTGTCATTGCTGATGTCTTCAAAACCTGAACTACCTGTCAGCAAAGAACAGAACAAAAGAGTGAGAAAACAAAACCTGAACTTAAAACTGCATCACTAACATTCCACCACAATCCATACATAACTCCTCAACATCAATTATTTTCCCTCCCCTGAACCTGAACTACCAATCACAATCATTCAATCATAATTCGAATATAACACCCCTACTTATGTACTTTTATCATTTTACCAAAAATCTATCTGCACTGTAGCTGCTAGCATTCCTAATGTATATATAAAAAAAATTATATACCTTTCATTTTGACTTAATAATGATTTTTTCCATTGGCCAAGCTATGGGAACGCCAAAGCATCATCCATGCACGTCAGACCCGATGTTGGTCTCCATATCTCTGCATTTGGAACTATCACCAGTTCTATCCAAACTTTTACAGCATTACGTCCCAATGGATGACAATGGACCATCGTTATCGGATCAGTTGATGCAATACTTCCTTCAGCCACTACGTCTGCTCCACCCAAATCGATCAACTGGCATTTGGCATCCTTTTGCATGGTTGCAATCGGCTGAAAGAAAAGAGATTATTATGCACAATGTATACATGCACATTAAATAAACTTTCAAACACAGTTAACTTCTTCAAATTTGAAAATTAATACTTCATTTTGTGATTTATTCATGACCATATGTGCGGATTTCATGGGAGAATTCACAACATTTTCAGTATCATCACGACTCTCATCTAGTTTTTCTTGATCAGCTTCTACTTTTGATCTTGGCCATGCTACTTTCCTACAACTGCATCTCCAATGCACGACAAATCAAATGTGGGTCGCCACTAATAAGCATCTTTATTTACTACTTTGTCCACCCAAATCACAACAACAGACGGACCGAGTGGAATACCATTAACAGTATATTTTGGATCAGTGGCATGGATTCTTCCTTCGGCAACTACACCTTCACCCTCAGTCCAACCGTAAATCTTGCAAGTGTCTTCGATGATGCTGGTACTCTAAAAATGAGAAGTGAAATTCAAGACTTTAGTATGCTATACAAAAACAACGAATATGTGTTAAATTTTTATTCAGATGGGGGTGTGCTCGCTGCATTTTAGACATCAATAAGCTCGCAGCATATTACACTAATATATTTAATGTGAAAAAAATTACCGTACTGGCTGCACTACAGTTCAACCGTGTTCGCAGCGGGACCTTGATGCAAACTGATGGCCAAGCAACTACCTTATTCTTAACGTCTGCTAAGACTGCCATTTCAGGTGTAGGCCTCCATAAATAAGTATCTGCTTTATCCACTGAATCCATAACAACGCTCCTAGCATTTGGTCCAAGACGAATGCCATTGACAATGTCATCTGTGTCCATGGACAACAGCCTCCCATGGGCAACAACTCTAGAGGTTCCATCCCAATTCAATAGCAAACATACTTCGTCGTCGCTCTACAATTAATCAACCGAAAATTAAATCAATTACTGGATTAAAAAAATAAAATATAAATTTCATTTATTGAGTAATATAAATATTATTTTTACCGAATCAGGTGAGTTCCTTCTCGAACTTTCTTTACCCTGCAGCGAAGCACGAATATAAATTAATATTTTACAAATATAAATTAATTTCTAAAATACCTTCTGGTCCATCAGAGTCTGTATCATTCCCTTCAATTCTGCTATTTCCTCTCGACACCGAGACACTTGTTTATCTTTGGACTGGGCCAAAGCTAGCTTGGTTAAAGTGCAACCCCTACCCAATGCCCTTAACCGTCCCAGTTTATCTTGTCCTAGTGCATGTACAAGAGCATCTTTTTCAATATCAGTCTGTGTCGAGCCGGATTGGGATAGGCTACCATATTTTTTGATCTCCTCCTATATAAATAAATACACATAGAAAATATCATAGTTTCAAAAAAAAATATACCAATGAAATTAAAAACAATTTTACAATAGTATTCGTAGCTTCCATGTTAACTGGTTCACCATTTTTTTTAATGTGAGATCTAATCCACACATCAGCTCTACTTATGGACGATGGATCTACACTTTCTTTTTTCTAAAAATAGAATAACATTAAATTAATAAACTGACAGGTATAAAATAATGTTAAATAATGCTATAGTTAATTAACTTACCATGTCTTCGGTCTTTCTAGCCATTCCCCTACGACCGGCTATATGCGGAACTTGTGTGTACCTAAGGGCTGAATATTTCTCACTTTTTTGCTGAAAATATTAAAAGATGCTAGAATTTAACAACCAAAATCATAAAAAGAAAAACTATCTACTATTTATAATGCAGGGTAAATATGTATGGTGAGGATTGCAATTTATTTGAAAATCAATTCATCATGGTCATATACTTATTTGGTATTATTAATGCTGGATAACTCAGTGACATATACAACATTCCATATCTACTAATAATATTTATAGATTGAACTAACTTGCAAAGTGTTTTTTTTTACTTCATTTAAAATGTTCTTGTGCTTGTCATAACGCATTTGTATTTTGTACTATCATAGGTTCCTGCAGCTAATACCTAAACAGGAACCCTCAGCATCCACCAAAACTTGGACTTCACTTCTAAAGAAATTTATCGGTTGCTAACTATGTAGACGGATTTGCAGAAACATGCCAGACGAGTTCAGTAGGAATGATTTATCTTAAACTCCAAACTTGTTTTCGCCTTCACAAACTTCCTCCAATCGGTTATGCTTTTTATGTTCGTAGGTTTCAGTTTAAGTCTTTGCTCGTCGTTCTCCGCTTTTTGCAAATTTCGAACCAATTTGCTTTTTGACGATCTCCAAAGTACTCCCATTTGTTGAAATATAGCTTTTCTTCGCCATTCCTCTTCCAATTTAAATCTAATCTGCAACAATAAATCAAAACATGATATTAGTAAAATTTATTTAATTTAAATACGACGGATTTAATTAAATCTGAAAGGTTTTCTGAAGTTATTAGAGGGCAATTTCAATTTATAATTGGCAAGAACTATTTTTCAATTTATCCAGAAGTTATTAAATGGCAATTTCAATTTATAGTTGGCAAGACCATGCAATATTAGAAGTCATTTTCAAAACATATTAGAGTCATAATGTTAAATAATAGATGCCTGCTTCATACCAGAACCGACTGCCACAAAACTTCTTTTAAGTCATCACTAATATTCCTCCAATCATCAATGGTGTATGGAACCTGCTCCCGCACAAGCGGTCCAAGAAAAGAGGATAAATATACCGACCCTTGCCCTACTGGTATACCTAGATCATTAAACTCAACTTCAATTCGATCCTGACTGCATGACAGGAGTCTTTTTGCTTTTGCTCGACCTCTACCACCTCTTTTCTGAGATGTACTTCCGATTTCAATTTCACTTTGTTTCCCAATTTCCAGCTCGGCATCAGCAGTCTATTCAGGACGGGTTTCATTTTCTGAGCGGAGTCCTTCATTTGGGTCAGAGGGGATATCATCTAGTGGTTGTTCGTCTTCTTCATTATGAACAGTGGCTTGCTTCTTAGCATTGTCTGGTTGTTCTTCTATTTCATTTATACTAGCTGGAACTTTACGTTTTCGCTTTGACTGTTTGTTCTTAGCTTTGACTGTTTGTTCTTCAGCCTTTCTCTGCAAGCGGGTACGTACAGATGTGGTAGACATATTTTTCTGCAAGTGACAGAAAACACAAAATAAACCAATAAGCACATGTAAACAATAAGCAGCGATAAATATTAACAAACAACACTTAAATATCATCAACATGTAGCTGAAAAGAGATGTGGCAGTTTACAAACCAAACAAGCAAGCCTAAAAGCCTTGAGATGATGAACAGATTTGTAATTTTATGAGAAAATGTACATGTAATGCAAACAGAATTGGTAAGAACACTACTCATTATCAAGCAATATATGCAAACAGAGTTTATAAGAACATATAATGCTTTGTCTATGGAAGTATACAAAGATCAAAACACAAAGAACAAAAATTGAATGGTACATGCATTTGCAATGGATTGGAAAATTAAATGGTGCCAACTAACAGCCATTCGCAACATTAAAAAAACAAAGCATTAGTGCAGCAAATGAACAACAATCACTAAAGAAAATCAATACAAGTTCAATGAAATTTCCAAATAGCCCGGATTTAATATATAAGTTCAACTATCACTAAAGCAAATGAACAACTATGCTCAAGTAGAACATATAATCTACTCAATTATGCCCTCGCAATTCTCTTTAACATAGCAAACATCTTCATCATCCGCTTCAGCTATTTCATCTTCCACCACTTGAATATCTTCCTCGATGCAATTGTGCTCCTCTATATCATTAAAACTTCTTGATGGTGCTTTCATTACAACGTACCAATTAGAAACATCGTTCTCTCTTGAATAAAATACTTGTTTTGCTTGAGATGCAAGTATGTATGGGTCTCGTGAAAATGATGCTTGATGTAAATTAACAAGAGTGAACCCATCATCATCAACTTTTACTCCATTTCCTTTATACGTCCAACGACACTTGAAAACTGGAATATAAAACAAATGATAATCTAATAAAATTATATCTGTCAATATTCCATAATAAGTGACCACATCAACCACTTGGGACATATCTTTAGCACTTGCTCTACACATAGTAGTCGCATCAAAATTCACCCCACAAATAGATGTTGCATAGCTAAAAGCTTATCAAAACCACTATCGGACAAGCCAGTCTCGCATTTAAGATTATACAAGACGGTGATGGCAGATAATTTTGTGTGATCTGTGCAACCAGGATACAATGGAGTTTCTGCATCTTCCAAGTTCTTGACTAACTCTTCCTCTTTTCTTCGAGAATCAACATCGTCTTTATCATCATAAAAAACATCTTGATTCAAAAATTCTTCATCTTCATAGTGAATCATCTTGAATAGTTCATATACGTCAAACGTATTTGTTTTATTCTCTATATCTCTTCACCATGGTTAAACCATACACCGTCAATGTATTTAGGATCCATTCCTTTTATAATCAAATGTTCAACGATGATTTGGTCATCATGACGACTAAGATTCTGACAATCCTTGCAAGGGCATAAATTTTTTTCTACACTTCTAACATTCCTCTTTGCAGCATGCACGAAATTCATTGCTCCTTGTCGCTATTCTATACTAGTTCTATGAAAAAAGTATAAAAAAAAGTGAACTTTAGTATTAGATTATATGTTCTAATTCTCAAAATACATATTAAGTTAATCATGGTTTTATCACCTGTTTAAAAAAACCCAGCCTTTTTCCATTATCGACATTTGAAGGCAAATAAGTTTCCAATCTTTGACATATAAATTGGTTATCTGTTGTAATCAAAAAAATAACTAGACGTTGAAGTACAAATACTTGTAGCACTACTGCATATAACCATGGTGGTTTAGTAGACAAAGGCAAAGAATACTTTTCCAAAAATATAAATTTTACACTTATATTTTGCATTTAACCTCAGATTTACATGTATTTATAATTAATCCATGCATGAATTCAAAGCCTAAGTCTAACAATTTATAGAATTACTGCATATAAATTCAAAGCCTCAGAATGTACAAACCAACAGTTTCCTCTTACCAAACCAACAGTCAACTTCACCGCCTCCTCTTCACTACCTCACATCCACACAACTGACATATTTCCAGTGCCTGCCACTCCACAAAAGACTATTTATGCTCCAACATTTACCACTCTCAACCATCGAGCCAGCTAATACCCAATCGCAAACAAACCCGGGACCTCCATCAATGCTACTTGAACCCACCAAATTCCCGAAACACGCAACCTCAACCTCCTCTCAGCAAGCAACCATTGATTCACTGAACCACTTCAACAGAACATTCATATACTCAAAGAAATCAAAGAAGATATCCCAACAGATCATTGCAATTAGGGTTAAATCAACCATTTCAGTAATAGTTTAGGAAAAATTACGAAAATAAGATGCATTCAAATTCATATAAAATCCAAATAGAATCACAAAGTCGATTTAAAAGATTCATACCTAAATATACCAAATCGATTTAAAAGATTCATACCTAAATATACCTAGATCTGCTAGCTGCCGCGACTCGATGTTGAGTAAGGGGGAAACGACGGAGTTGACGATGATACTTGAGTGCGATGAAAATTTAACACGATTAAAAGGGGAAATTTTTTTCTAAAGAAGAAAGCAAATTAGGGACGAGAATTTTGTTAAGTACGAGAGTAAAATGATAGGTTACGTTTATTTAGTTCGCGCGGACTCTTTTTTTAGAAGCGGGAAACGTGAATTATTTTTTGCCACGTTTATATTATTTGGTAATCTATTTTTTGTTGCATTTACAATAAAACGCCACCGATTTTTGCAACTATAAATGGTTTTTCTTGTAGTGAAGATATTCTCAATATCTTTTAATTGGGTTATCTAGGATTGCAAAGATAAGGGAGAAGGGAAAGAGGATGCCATGTCAAAATTACAAAACTAATCACCAGCTATTGCTAAAGTGCAAAGGGAATAACAGAAGAAAGAGATCGTTACTTCAATTCAAAAGTCAAACAAGGCTAAGAGAAAACAAGATTAACGACAAGGAGAAGAAGAGAAAATTTTATACGTATCTAAGGGAGAATTTTAGTCGAACAATCGGAATGGTGAGAAAATTTCCTAAACATCAATTGATTAAACAGTAAGAATAATAAGCTTTAGAGTTAAGACAGATTTGTTTGGAAAATGAAAAGATAGATTTTACAACTTTTCAAAGGGTCACCAATAGGGGAAGGGCATATGTAATAGAGCATTAATGTGAAACGACTACTACGAATTTTTTCTTCTCCCAAAAAAGGAAAGGAAAGGGAAGAAGTGATAGGCTACAAGAAGAAAATGAGAATGAAGACAAGTTCGCACCCATCTATGATCGGTGTAGACGTGAGGGACAAGTGTCACACCCAAATTTCCCAAATGTTGTTGAAGGAAGCTCCTGCTGCCACTAAGTCAGAAGAACGACCCTCCTAATAACAAGAGCTAAAATGAAAAAAATGCTACAAAAACTAAGCTTAGGTAGTGCCGCACCAACATAACATGAAGACAAGGCATGAAAAAGTGACTACACCCAAAATATATGTCAAATTATGAAAAGGACGTGATGACAAAATCTAAGTGATATTGCACCTAGGCCACAAAAATGGAACTACAGCAGCGCTCTCCATTAAATATAGATTTGATATTATAACACTTCATCTGAAACAGAAAACTCCTGTAAGGTCTATGTTGCAATTGATCATAAAAGAAAAACGGGAAAGAACCTCCATCTTGATATGACTAGACATCGTTGCAATCCAACGTCGGAATTAAATCAACAAAGACCATGCCACAATCCTGTAAACTCTAACCCCAAACCCAAAAGCTCATTGGATGGAACAAGGGGAAAAAACCCTTTAACCTTGCATCAAAAAAGCAAACAAAAAATACCTAACTTCATCCCCAAGGTCACTAAAATCTGACTCTAAGACAAAAGCGGGGGAATCGTTCTATAGTGACCAAGACCAAATCAGAATAGAATCACATGGGGCAACCACCTCTAAAGATGGCAAATCGACCTCTCCTTCCAAGAAATGCTGCCTAACTCCAACTATGCCTACATCATGATATGTTCACACCACAGAATGAATGGCGTAGCGCAATCTTCGAAAAAGTCAGTACAATACTAAGGGAATGCGACGTCACAACATTCAACAAAGCAAGACGAAGCCCTAAAAGAACCAATGAAGATGTCGCTCTCTCTAAAAAGGAAGAGTAGCACCTTTGATAATGCCATCTACCTATGGAAGCATAAGTATAAGTCAGGCTCTGTGCAAAGTCCAAGATATACAAGCAATTCAAAGCGTTGAGTTTTCCCTCCTTGATTTCAAACATTCTTACCATAATTTTGGGTTTTGCTACCTAAAGCAAGAAATCCCACCACTCAAAATAAAATTTCCTACCAAAGACATGTCAACAATCCATGCACATCAAACAAATGAGATGGATGAATGACATATGATGCAATCTAAATGTGAAAACTAAAAGAGTGAAAGAATGATATTGATGATTCACGTGCAACTCTATACTATAAGTAGAAAAGACAATGTAGCAGTAACAGGGGTTTTTCATTTTACTCTTTTGGGGCACACAAAAAATAAAAAAAATTGTACCCACTGCCATTATTAGCTTGTACTAAGAACATAAAAAGAATAAAGTGACTTTGTTGTAGGTATTGGATTACTTAACTTCCAAACCATGTAAATTTTCTTATCCGTTTACTATTTCCAATACTTTATTTCTAGCTTATCGTTTTCAACTAGCTCGAATACCTAGATAATTAACTGATTTTTTTTTTTTTAGCATTTATGCTTTATAATATTGTATGCGAGAAAAGTATTATAATTATTCCTCTTTAAGATAATATTAATATTACTTAATCTTGTTAATTCATAATTGCGAAAGCACTCAACACCACGTTCGCTTCGTAAGTAATACTTTGGTGTTTGTGAGATGAAAAATATTACTAATAATAGTGTCTAATATTATATCTAGGCAATCCACTACTCTACTATACCTGATTACTAACCTCGCCCGAAAGGATGAGGTAAGCCTGAATATTATCACTAATATAGAAGACCCATTTGAATCGGGCCCTGGGCTAATTTCAAAATTATTTTGAAATATGAGTGGAAGTTTTAAATTTAAATAATTTTTTTTATAAATGTTACAATATAGATTTTCAAATTGACTTGCAAATCAAAACGATAGTTTTGAATTTAAAAGTAAAATTTAAAGTAAATACATATTATAAAAGTTAAAATATAATTTTTCAAAATATTTTAAAATATTATACAATTAATTTGGAAATATTATGTATTAATAAGATTATAAAATAAAATGAATTTATTAAATAAGTTAATTACTTAAATATATGCATGTGTATAATATATAATGATATATGCTATGTTGTCTTGAATTTTTTAAGACAGTGTGAGTGCACATGTGTGTATAAAAGAATTTTCATTATTAATAAATTTAATTAAAATTATTTATTTAAATAAATTAACTAAAAGTTAACTAATGATTTAAAATACTTGCATACATTTATGCATATATATAAAAGATATATTTGTGTTACTGTGAAGGTTATACTATATATATCCAACGTAATATGTTATAACCAAATAATACAATAATTAATTAAAGTTTTAACTAAATAAGGTTTAATTAATAAAGTGTTATACGTTAAATATTATATAAGTTAAATAAAGTTTAAAAGTTACATAATTGTAAAAGTTATATAATTTAAATATATAAACTGAAGATGGAACAGTAAAGAAATCATAAATAGACTTGAGGAATAAATACATGCGTAATAGGAAATATAGTATGATTTCTTATGTGTTTGACAATTGAATCATGAAGATATTTCGTAAAGAATACATTATTTCATAAGTCGATATCAATCATTTAAATATGTTAAAGATTATAAATCTTCAATATAAGTGTTGTCCTCTACCATTTATATATTAGTAAATTACTCGCATGCTCTTTGGTTTTTGAGCAAACTAAACCTCGAGATGTTATATGTAGTATTATTAATATATTTAATAGACTAGGTAAAATAACTATACGAATTTGTTAAGAAAACTCAACGTACATATACTACACTTAGGCCATAATGAAATTATAGGTACGAGCAAATAATCTATTTTGATTTGTTAAGAAAACACAAGGTCGAAATGGGATTAGGACAAAGAATCATGTATCATGAGTTGAACATGATACAACTGATAAGGATTTATTCAACATTTATGGGGCCTATGACTTATTGAGCAAACTCATGGTCAGAATCCCAAGACATACAAGTCCTAACAATCATTAACAAGTCAAAAAACTTTTATATTTCATCCTAGGGTTTCGAGAAACATTAAATCCAATGGAAGCCTTATTAGAAAAATGAAATTGGAAAATTTAAGCTTCCTAACGTTACAAGAACATCTACTATGTATAAATTTAACTAATCTACGTTGACAAACTTGTGAAAGTATTATAATTGATAAAACATTTTTCAATTAAAAAATACAAATGAACTAAATTACTATTAACAAATATAAATATAAAATACACTTACCAATGAATTTTACATGTTGACCCTTTTAAGTGCTTAATTACGCAACCACTAAATACATTCATAACATGGTCACTTACTTATTTACTTACCTGACAATGAGATTTGAACTCTAAAAGCAATATAAGGATATAAATATTTGATTCGTTTAAAATCCTATATATATGTTAAATGGTCAACGGTCAATGGGTCATAATATACGAAACCTCGATGAAATTAGTTCATTGAAATAAGAAACTAAAGTGTATTGTGAAATTGTATATTCAATATGATTGATTACAGTAATGATCTTGTTAAATTTAACACTGGACCAAGGGAAACAAGATAGATCTAAGCATTCAATAATTGAAATGTCGGTTTGATCAGTTTACATAGTGTGCTATTTATTTGATATCCTTAAAAGCTAAGGATGACCAACACCCTTTTGTAAAGAGTATATTATGATATCATAACAAGGAATTCCTTTGAATGGTTTGACCGTTCAGAAATGAAATAGAATTTATAATAGTGGATGTAACCTAAGGCACAGTTGGGATGAAGATAGTAAATGGTAATTTCTTCTTTGTAAAAATTCGAATATAAGAATTGTAAAATAATAATAGATATTTAACATAAAATGTTCAAATGATTTCTATGGTATTTATTTCCTTGAACTAATGTACTTAATTTAAAAGTCTCGACTATAAACCAGTTATAGTAAATGAAGTAAATAAACTATATTAAGTGTTTTAGAGCTTCATGATTCTTATGCTATTATAGCAATGGAGAAAATATTGGGAGCATACCGTATAACACTTATTAGTTGCATCAACTTACAAAAATTATTTTCATAAAACATAGTAAACATTTTTTATGAAATAATAATTAATATTCAATTTTGAATGATAAACAAACTTAGTTGTATTTCAATATGAATCTTATGAATATTTGTTACCAAATAAAACTATAGTCGTGGTTTATGACGCATTGGAAAATACTGAAGTATATAAGTTTATTTTCAATTATTTTGAAATATGGACTAAGCCTTAGTTAGGAGAAATATCTCTTTGATCATATGATTGTGAATCATATGGTACTAGTGAATTATATCTTAAACAATAATGGGCAATGCACCCTTTCGATGGGAGTGATCATAAGAGTTGATGATTTTTTTGGCTTAACTCACATAGATGTATGCAATCGAATGTCTAATAATATCAAAAGGGTTCCATGTTTTTCGTTCCATTCACTAATGGGTTATCATAAACATGTGCATGTGTACTTGATATACGTGTAGCATGTCTATGATAAGTTCATATAATATAAAGTAGAAGTAAATGAAATCACATGCAATAGGAAATAAAATGATTCCATATGATCCAATAGATAATTATAACGAAAAGAGTTCCAAACATATTTAAATTGAATAGAGATTTAACCTCAAAAGTTATTCCTCCTTATGATACATAATGATGTATCGATAAAGGTAATCAAACTTTGTTGGACAAAGTGAGATTAATTGTGAGTGAAGTTGAGTTAACTTCTTTCTATAAGATCATGTACTTAAGAGCAGTACACAAAGTCAAAATTAATTTCCTCTAAACAATATTTTACAAAATTGTACAAGATAAGAGTTTATATGAAACGCCAACATACCTAGGCTAAGGAATTGGCAGGTTGTGCGAGTCGAAAGACCATATGATACTTGTTCGTGAGGGCCTTATATGAATCTCCTAAAATGGAGTTAGGGAATAACTATTGTTGGATGAAATATTTATATTTTGAGCATAAATATTAAGAGTAAAACCCAATTAGTTTTTTATATAAGACATTTCACAAAGTGTTTATGAATACCTATTATGTTTCACTGAGAAACAACTATAGTTTCAAAAAATACCAACTTCATAGCGAAGAAATTTCTTTTAGAAATTCTTGGTAGTAAAATGGATTTAGATACGATTCGAAGATGAACCTTATTAGGTGGGATGAAATGAAATTAATCAAATTAAACTAACACAGTGCATTAGAATGTCAAATAAATATTCTTGTATATTGAAGAGAAATTATGAGCTTTCTATAAATGTTGAGAATAGATAATCCATTGCAGTCAATTAAACTATTAAGAGTATTGACTCTACAATATAATATGATGCGCAAATTTGAAATGTATTCCAAGTATAGTATCAATATATTATTCAAAGAGTTGTACCAGATATGATATGGTCCATCAGCCTTGAACGAGCCTTCATGAGCAAGACTGGTGTAGTTGGAATATAATGAACAATGTTGATAAGAATTACATCGTAAATTTCAATTGTTTAAATTAGCACAATAGATTCATTATTTATTAGGCTTAAGTTAATTTGGATTTACTCATATAATTATCATGTAATACTTACTATTTTGTTACATATGTGTAGAAATGGAAAATTATAAATATGATTTTGAATAGACTATTTTAACATAACAACCAAAGTGTCTTGAAGTCAGTGGAAAGCAATATTGAGTTTGTGGGTTCTTGGATACGACCAAAGAAAAGGTACGAAGGTATAATTCTATTAGCATCAAAATTAAGTTTTTGATAGAAATACCAAATATTTTGATTTTCAGTCAAAGTGTAAAGGAAGCGTGTGTCCATTAGAAAGAACCACTAAATGGTACATATGTATTTCTAGACAATAAGTAAAGAACATATTGCTGATTGTAAAAGATGTATTTATGTTAAAATCAGTAACAGTTTGGTTGTTCAATATTCGAAACTAGATTTGTACATTATATCTTTTACCTTTTATATTAAGTATAAAGATGTTGGGAATGTACAATACAATACGCAAAGATGCCTTATTAAAATGTTTAACAAGGAACATATAAGATGGATTCCTTATGACTTTGCATTAGGAATCATCATGCATGTAGTATTGTGTACAATATCATAATTTTCTTATGTATTTGATGCATGAAGCAAATATCAAATCCAAATTAGTATCATTAAATGGTAGTTTATACTATTTCGAGTATTTACAAAATACTAAAGAATTATTTATAGAAACAACAAACTCCTTATGAAGGATTGTTCGAACTTGAAATTCATTAGTGCTATCAAGTATAACATGTAAATATTAAACTAATGTTCAAACCTTAATTAAGAAGCACTAATTTGGAAATGTTCCAAATAAATGGTTATGCCTGATTCAATGAAAAGATTGAATCCATCTACTTGAACAACACCAAAATAAAAGCTATATATATAAATATAAATGAACAGATTTATAGCTAAGCTAGGGGTGATTCCAAGTATTAAGTACACTACGTCATTGTTACATGATAACAATGTAATAATAAGAGCTCATTAGAAGTTGAAAAACATACTCTGAACAATTTAATGTGATAAAGGTAGTTTAGCAACATTAAAGGGAGTTGATTGATAGAGTATATAATTAACAATATAGCAGATCCATTCATAAAGTGCGTAACTCAATTAGTTTTCATTAGGCTGATCAAAGGGATGTAAATGAGAGTCCATAATTGGCCTCATGTGTAAGTGGAAGATTGATAGAGTTAGCGATATGACCTAAGGGCAATTATGTAATTGTTACATATGTCTAACTTGATAACCAATCTTGTTCGAAATAAATGGTATTTTCTTTATATTATATACTTGATATAATGTGTTATATTAATTAATTTAGTTAAAGTGTATTAAATAGAAAATCTATAAAGGATATGCTTTTTGGTAGTTACAATGTGTTGTAATCATGAGTGATTTATCATAACAAAATTAAACGTATCATTTTGAATATTCCTAGTCAAGATGTATCAACATTAGATATCGATGCATCCCTTGGGACTAAAGTATGTAATGCTCTCTAAAATATTGGAAAGTGTATTACTCACAACTGCTGGGGGAACCATGGAATTATGTACTGATAGTTATTGGATAACTATGGAATGGCTTACTCGATAGTTTTTTATTAGTTTTTACAACTAAGGTCAAATAGAAAATATTGATATGACAATATTACACCATTTCTTCGACTTGAGAATACTATCGAGCTTCAATATGGAAACTCCGCTTTGATTATAGTTAAATCATGACACGATGTATATCGAATGACTAAATTTTGTTCAAGTGAAAGCACAGGAAGTGTGACATTATTTAAGAGATAATTCATCTCTTCAGTTATATCGGGCTTGTATCATGGTCAACTTCAGTCAACTCAAATTTAAAGTCTCTGGCCAAAGCAGTTCAATTGATAATAATTTTTATTATTGAATCAAGGACGATATTGGAATTGTGACCATTACTGAATTCCATAATTCCTTATGTGATATATTTTTATGAAAAGAATTGGTGTAAATAATTGTCCCTACCGCGTAACGCTAAATAAAGTAAAATTTTGCTTTTACCGAAAGCAAGTAAGCGATAAATTTGGTCATAAAGTCATACCATTTATTAAGTGAAGTGTGAACATTAATATTTGATTTTTCATTATTAATTGCTGACTGAATTTGCAGTCACACAATCAAACCATTGAATATTCCTATTACCACCTGAACTAATTGAATTATAATTTCTATAAATTTATTAAATTAACTAATATTTGTGCAGTATTAAAAAAAAAATTGTTGTTTAATGATCAGTGCTAAATTTGTGTGTGCAATAGTGATAAATAAACTAATCGATATACGATATTTGTACGCTTTTAAATTGGATTTAAATGTGCTGATTATTGATAGGGCTTGAAATATTTTTAAGGCCCATATAGGGCTTGATAGAGTGCGACCATGATTATTCTAGGAAAGACCGATGATATGATCGCTAAGGGTGGGTCCGATTTTGAATTGGAAAGAAAGAAAAGGTAAGGGAAAACAGGGATCCTTTGAAGCATTATATAGGAGGCCATGAAAATTGCCTAATTGTTGGTGGGAAACCACTGAAAAAATTCTGCTTTAACCAAATTTTATTATCAAGACTTTAGAAAAAATAAGGAAGATTTGGCAGCAAATAAAGGCCGTATAGGACCGTCAGAAATACTACGCTGACAAACAAATAAAGGAATTAGATTTTGAAATCGGAGACATGGTGTTCGTGAGGGTTTTCCCCCTTAAGAAGATTATGAGGTTTGGGACATTGGGAAGTTGGTGCCTACGTTTGATGGGCCTTTCCCGATTTTAGAAGGTGTGGGATTGCATAGCAAGTAGAGCTTCTAGAAAAAGTTAGTGGGAATTCATAATTTTTTCATGTTTTGCACTTAAAGAAACGCCTTAACAGCATCGCCACCATAATAGAGCCTGATTGTTTAGTAGATATTGAGACGGAGCTGATAGCACCCTATGCCACCACATGCACAGTGGAGCATGAAACTATAAAGCTCCACAGTAAAGAAATCAAGCTAGTCTGATTACAATGGGGAGATAACACTATAGAACGCACATGGGAAACTGATGAGAAGATGAAGGCTTCTCATCTTGAGCTTTTCTCTAGTAAACGTTCTCTCTCCGATATTTAGGTTTTCGATTGCATTGTGGTTTCTAGATTGGATGGTAAGGGATGGTTGCCAGACTTTTACTGTTATTTTTGCATTCATGTAAAAATTTATGCATATTTAGGATACTTGCATACATGCCTATACGCCACGATCTTGCATTCATGCTAGGATTGAGCTAACCTATAGTACGTCACATACACAATCACATTATGCTTTAAGATGAGTAGATGGTTGTTTAGATAACTTGGTGGTATAACAAGGTTGTAGAGTGTGCATTACACTATCTGTCTCTTAGAGATTCTGAGGAAAAAATCCTTTAAGGGGAAAGAATGTGCCACGCTGTAGAAATTAATAAGAAATTTATTAAATGATAATAAGACTAAAAATGTTTTTTTTTAAAATATCAGAATTTGGCAAAAATGCATTCATGGTGATTTTCTGATCAACTTTCATATATAAAGTTTTGTGATCGAAGCTTAAACAGAAAAGTTATTGACATTTGAAGTTTTTGAATTTAAAATAATTCAAACGAATTGAAAATATGAATTAAAATAAACTGACATAAAAAGAATTAAATAGGGAAATTTTAATGTTAGGTGGTACTTAATGTTTAAAAAAAGTTAATGTTATTTTGAAAAAGAGTAAATAAAAATAAATCGAAGGAAATAAATTCACGTTCCCAAATAAGGATAGGTCGACCCCCTCACCATGGATGGCCAAGCACTAGCACTCGATCGCTTAATGGCGAATAGTTATCCGATATTGTGATGGTTGCTAGCATTTTGGTAGGCGCAAATGGCTCAGATTTTATAATTTTAAACCGACTTTGATCCAACGGTTATGGTGCTTTCAAACGAGGCTAGTTCCCTCATTTTTACTGACAATTATTTGGAAATGCTAGCAAAACTCCATCAATCTTCTTCCGTGATTAAATTTGAGAATTGAAATCCAAAGGAATAAGGTAATAAGTTTATATACATTAATTCCCTAATCCGTGAATTCTAAATTTAATTTATATACAATCCAATTATTCTTTATTTCAAATAGAAGAGATCTAAAGGAGCAATTTGGAAAAGGAAAAATCAAATTCGAAAGGAAGTCAGAAACCATCGGTAGTGGAATTCTTAATTTTTCATATTTTAGTATTTATATAGTAGATGTTTGGATTCGTTTTATATGTTGGAGAATTTTGTTCATGAAAACCTTAAACTAAAACCTCAAAATTCCCCCAAACGAAATGTAAATTCTTTTATTTGTTGGAATCTCAATTGTTTTAATATTGGAACTAGTTTTTTATTGCAATTTGAATATTTTATATTCAATTTCACTTCCAACTATTACCTTTTGTTGTGAAAAGAGTTATAAAAAGAAAATAAGTTAAGAAATGGCGTGTAAAGTATGAATTCTCTTATTCATAAGTTGCACTATCTATTTTCGTAATTTAAATACGAAACTTTTTTCATTGAATATGTAAAAGTCGAATAGGATTTAAATGGTTTAAATTGTAGGTTCTATAGGTGTTGAATCAAGTATATTAATATAGAATAAGTTTGATATTCGATTATATTTTTCTATGCAAGTATATTGTTTGGCTAAGGATATTAACAAATTTGCAAGTTATTGTATGGAGTTAAACTTGCATGAATTGGAAATTTTGACATTTAAAATGATTCTTATGGGATCAAAAATCTTTGTATGCATAGGAACATTTAGTTAGCCTAATTTACATGTATGTATGTATATATATTAAGTTATCAATATACTATTAATCTATACAATATTAATCATATGGAATAAATGGCTTACTGAATAGTATTAAAATCCATAGGAAGGAAGTTAGGGAAAATCATGGAAATTAATTCAAAATTAAAAGTGGAATGGAGTTTTCCTTATACAGCTTTAATGAAAAATGCGGTGATGTATATATGATAGCATGTTGGGTGAGTGGAATTATGACAAAAGTTGCAGGGATGCGAGGTCGGTAAAAAGCATATAAAAGTCTATCCAATTAACCTGACTACTGGCAGTATGACTTTAAGACTGTTTTGAGACATTGCCAACAATAATACCAGTGGTGGATGAGAAGTTAGTGTTAATTTTGTAGGGTAAGTGTGCCTAGTTACCAACATCTATGAATAGTGGACTAGTGTAAGACGTCATAGTTTGGCTTATGGGTTATAATGTGTTGGGTGGGAGGTATTAATGGTTGTTATAGGGTCGGTCTCTTTCTTATTTAAGAAGTATAAAATGGTCAATCTTATCATTTCTTTATGGTGGTGGGGAATCTCAAGATGGGTCCACTTAGAGGTTGAGATATTATGTTCCTAATGTAAGGCCTGCCTCTTCCTATAAAGAAGTATTGATTGGCCGGATGAGATTTTACGCGATGTCAGTTAGGAAGTACTTAAGAGGGGATCATCTTGGATCAGGTATTAAATATCGGGGACCTATCTAGGATATATGTATTAAATGGTATGCCTAATTCCCATTAAAAACGTATTAAGTAGCTTGGATACTTTTTCTCACATTGTTAATGTTATCCCTCCTTTTGGCAAGGCCGTGACACCAAAAAGTTGACTGGAAATCAAGAACAGTTCGTCCCAAAGATTGGTGATACCTGTTTCGCTATGGATATCGGCAAAAAAATTCCGAGTCTGGATCAGGCTACAATTAACAAGACATGACAAGCAAAACCATGAAAGCCAACGTTCCAAATTTCAGGTCAATCGGAGTTCGTGTACTCAAGGTATGATCGATGCAAGTCAAGCAATCAACTATTCATATCCATCAACTGAAGGGTCTTGTTCGTATCCATCAATCCCCCAATGTTCGTATCCATCAATCCTCCACTATTCATATCCATCAATCCTCCACTGTTCATATCCATCAGGCCCCCATTGTTCGTATCCATCAGGCCTCCACTGTTCGTATCCATCAAGCCTCCATTGTTCGAATCCATCAGGCCTCCACTGTTCGTATCCATCAATGCTCCACCGTTCGTATCCATCAAGCCTCCACTGTTCGTATCCTTTAGGCCTCCACTATTTGTATCCACTGTCGAATCCAACTTTGCACTCCATTGTTGTTGTACTCGAATTTCAACACTTTAATTCACTGTAATCCATTGAAATCAGTTGTAACCTGCAAGTGAATATCAATAAAGTCATTAAACTTTAAAGTGGACGTAGGTCGGATTGCCGAACCACTATAAATTCTTGTTCTTTATTGCTTTCTTCTCAATTTTTTGAGTTTTCTTCATTTTTAATTCTCTACATACTAGTTATCTATAATATATGATTGTGAATTGGTGCTTTCATCGACAATTGGGTGTTTGTTACCAGTTTTGGCGTAAACAGTTAGGAAACGACTGATAGTACTTAGATGGGACTAGAGAGGAACTTTGACCTATAGTTAAAGGTAATAGAGATGTACCAAAAGAGATTAAGTTTTGGAGTAGGAATGGAAAAGCCTTTGGGCCTACAGTTGGAGATATTCAATGTATGATATAATATTAAATGCATAAGACATATTTCTTATCTAAATGATTCTGCCCAAATACTATATGGTAAGACTTAAGATTTTCATTCACTAGATATTCTGACCCCCTCCTTATTAGAAAACACAGATTAAGGGAGATGATGTTGATTTAGAAGATGATTATGGAGGCGAAGTCTTATGGCAGTTACCTATCAGTTTACGTTTTTGATATAGTTTGTAGTACCCAGTTTCAAGCATGATATTATTATGGGACAATGTATTTTGAATATTAAAGATGATATGTTGTACTTTTGAGATTGGAATTATTATGAAATGGGTATTTATTTTCTAATATTATATTTCGTCCTTTGTGTTGTGAATTTCTAATAACATAGATATATGGCTCTGTATACTGTTAATTGTATCAATTTTACTAACCAAGGCCAGCTTCGTAATGGGCCTAAGTTTTGATGCAATTTTATTGGGTCAAAAATTAGGCCCATTCAAGTGGGTCATTTATAGGCGTTGTGTCACTATGGTTAACTCGGCTTTGGTCGAAGTCCATATCAACTTTTTAGGAGTCAGCAAAGAAGTTTATGAATCATTTTTAGGCTCCATACCCCTCAGCCTAAGGACATGATGTCCTTGTCGAGCCTCTCTTAGGGACCCCGGAGTTATTAACGCAGTTGTTGAACTAGTTTAAAATAGTTGTAAATGAAGTCAATAATCTAAATGAAAGTGTGGTATTTATGGCTTCGGTCTGGGGCATATATCCAGACACGGACTTTGAGAAATAGCTGGAAAGAAGCAGCTAACAATCATGGAGGAGTTCCATCGTAAAGCTAACCAATTCTTACGTTTGGAGGAAGATGTAGGTTGCTTGAAAGACCAATGGTGGACAGTCAGAGGAAGTGATTCATAATGTTATGATTAAGTAGGCCAATGAGAGTTCTGGTAACGTAGCTATAAACGGTGGTAATTTTGGTAACCAACACGAGAGGAATTAGGGCACCGAGATAGGCGGAATGGAGCTAAGAAACACTCAAGCAATATGAGGTCGGATGAATATATGCCTCTAAACAATACACCTAAAAACGTATACCTAGCCATGCAAGGCATGGAAAGGTATAAAAGCCACCTAGGAGAGAGGCAACCAAGGAAGAGAGGCGCTAAAGAAATTTCTGTTAGTTTCGTAAAAATCATAGGCATAAGACGAATGAGTGTCAGCATTTAAGAGATCTTATCGAGGAGTCGATAATAAATAAAAAAATTACAACTGTATATAGGTACAACTCTATATTTTATATTATTACTTTTGTTACCCTCTACAACATGTAATGTGGAATTGACTATGTGTCTACACGTTTGGTTTAGTTATATGTTCCACTGCAGTGTGTTTGAAAGTATTTGATGTGAGAATATTCTCTATAAATGCACTTCCTAAAACCCATTGTGTTTTAACTTGTTCTAAATTGTTATATATGAATGTACTATGAAAGAATATATCTTGATTATTATTTACACTTATAATAATGTTTGGGGTAGCAAGGAATTAGTTTGGAAAACTATAGAGAGGATAGAACAAAGTTTGTTAAAGCTAGAAACGAATTAGTTGCTATAGATGCACTTTGAAAATGCCTTGAGTTCAGCGATTTTTAAATAATTATGAAAGACGTCCTTAAAGGTTTCTTTGCTATATTAATAATTAATACATGTGCACTTCTTAGTGTAAATAATAATAGTTAAAACCTTTGTTTGAGTTGTGAAAATGGGTCAAACATCTATGTAATTTTTCGAGGGTTCTCTGTAGTGGACTTTTAACAGCACATAAAAATGCTATCTTAGACCAACGATAGCATTTCTATGCTCTTTTTACAACATTAGTTTTATATTGCTATTTTAAACATTTTTTGTGATCCGAAATGATTTTAGATAGTAATTAAATTAGTTATTTTTTTGAACCTTTTTAGGGATGTTTAATAATAGTAATTAGAGTTTTAAAAGTGGGTTGAAGTTTAAATATATTTTTCATAATTGTTTATGGATTTATAAAGTGGAGGATTTTTAAATGTAAAACATGCTTTTTTATTACTATTTTTATTAAGAAACTAGTGTGAACTCGTGCTTCGTACATAAATTAACAAAATAATTTTAGAATTTCAAGTAATACTAAAATAGTACATATGGCTGTGCAAGCAAATTCATACTATGTCGAAAATTAGAAATTCATACAATTAGCAGTCACCTGCATCACATGGTTAGGAGAAAGAAGTGGAAATAGCCTAAAGTAATTTTTTGCGCATATTGATAGCTTGAAATATGCGATTCAATGACTTTTAGAAACTAGAATATATAGTTTTTGAAAGCCAATGAAAATAACTGTATATAGCCTGAATTTTTTTTTTCATATGGGCTAGGAATATAGCAAGTGAATATGTTGATAAGAATCGGTTGCAAGATATAGTTTTTGGTAAGTAGAGAAAAGTTTGAGTAAATAAAAATCTGACTATCAGAAACTATAGTATATAAAAGTTGTCAAAACAGCAGTTAATGGAAGAAACAAATTTCAAACAACAGCAGCAATATTTGGCCAAAAAATATTGTTATACGGGCCTTTTTGAATGATGATACACCAAAAATAGTTAAAATATAATAAAAAACAGTGCCATGCAGATGGACGCTTCTCGTTAACTTTATTTATCGATAAACGACCAATGTAATGCTGTCTAAAAGTATCAAGAGCATCCTGGAAAAATAACAAATATGTTAGTTTGTTAGTGTTGGAAACATATAGTTAATATATTTTAATTAAACTTTACATGTTTTTGTCTAAAATGGTTTTCAAATCAATTGTACATTTGATTGTAGCAAAATGAATAAAATTGTTGTTAATTTGTTAGAATCGTCTGTAGTATTGAGTTTTTGTTGAATTAAAGGATTGATAACTAAATATTATTCTAAAAACAACAACAATAGAGGAAGTATATGCAATATATTAAATTACATAGGAAGCAATAGGAGAAATAATCATATTTAGAGAAGAGAATAAGCAAAACTATATAACACTGTTTATTTACCTATTAAAAAATTCCAATGCTTGGTACTTGCATATATAATTAGTATATTTTTGCATTTGTGGGCATATCAATATTAAAGTTATAGTTCATGATACTCTATATTCTTGTTTCCACCGAAATTGGTCACAAACACCCAATTATCAATGAAAGCACTAATTCGCAATCGTAGATTACAGATGACAAGTATGAGAGAATTAAAAATAAAGAACACTCATAAAATTCAGAGGAAAGCAGTAAAGAACACAGAATTTATAGTGGTTTGGCAATCCGGCATACGTCCACTTTGTAGTTGATGATTTGATTGATGAATGCTCGCTGATTAAAGCGGATTACAGTAGTGAAATTCGAGTACAACAGGAGTCTCTGAGTACAGTAATGGTTTGGCCAGAGTATGGACGTAGGAGAACCAAAAAGATCCCTTTTCTGAAGCCTTTGGGATGCTATTTATAGGCGTAGGCTACAAATATCTCGCTCAGATCTCGAAAGACCTCTTCTAGCATGTGTGTGGGCCCACGCGATCGATCCCATGTGATTTACACTAGGTCGGTGATCGATACAAACCGATTTCGTATTGATCAAGATTTTTCCCAATCGAGTCGAAATTGAGAAGGAACATTCTTTAGGTTGTATGCAAGCTTCTGTGAAAATTTGTAGCATTTGAACTTGTAAATCTCTAGGTATGATCGATATGAATTAGAGTGCCCTGGAGGTGGTCGGTTCATATCTATCAATTTCATATCGATGCTTATTCATATCGATACCATGCTTGTGTTCGTTGGTGACGTGGATCTATTTTCAAGGCTCGATCCATTTTCCATGCCCAACTGAAAGCTTCTTTCTTGGAATAATGCTTGCTTCTCATTCGTGTTCAAAATGTGCTTCGAATCAATCATTTCACATTCATTTGTTTGTATCCAACTTATTCACATCTATCAATTCGTGTCAGCTACTTTATATCGGTACCAGTGGTGTACTTCGTATCAATCCTATACGTGTTGATTGATATGAAGTAAAGTTAGGTGATTCGATCGATATGAAGAAGGTGCGGGAGGATGGATACAAAATATGTTTTTGATGGATATGAACAAGGCCAACAGATGGATATGTACTACATCTTTTGGATGGATACGAAGATACCGAGTCGAACAACCTTGAATCGAACTCATCACGCGCCTATCTATTCAATCCAAGTTTATAACCCTCAAGTTGAAGTCCACTTCTCCTTTCCCCCTGATCGATATGAATGGTGCTTTCATATCCGTGTTGATGGATATGAATTCGTGTCGATACGAATGTGAGATATTCTTGTGCATGCGTCCACCAATGTCTTGAGCAAATGAACTTCGTTTGACTCGAAGTCTGAAACGTTGGCTTTTACGGTTTTACTTGTCATGTCTTGTCAATTTTTGCTTGATCCAGACTCGGGCAAAAATTCATCAATATCTATAGTGAACCTGTGTGTGACTGATCTTCAGGACGACATGTCTTTGATTTCTAGTCAATTACTTGGTGTCACGGCCTTGTCAAAAGGTGGGATAACACTTGCCTCCGAAAACATGCCTTGCGATAGGAAGGTGTGTTTTCTAGTTCGATAAGCTCGATGTTTGTATCCTGTCCATGACCTGCAAAGAGATTAATAATCTTGTCTGACTGTGAATAATGATCGTTCACGATCGTATGCCATTCGGAGAGATATGTGCCGTCCGTGGTCGGATGCTGTTCAGGGCGATATTTACCGTTCGCGGTCGGGTGTCGTTCGAGGCGAATTGTGACCATTCGCGGTCGAGTGCCGTTCGAGGTGAGTTATGACTGTTCTCGGTCGGATGTTGTTCGAGGCAAATTATGACCGTTCATGGTCGAATGCCTTTCGAGACGAGTTATGTATTCCCGAGAAGGACTTAGTATCATTATTGTCGGATTTCACGTTCGAGTGAGTTTCTGAATTGTTTATAGTGGTGGTTTATCGCCATCCCAGAGCATGTCTAAGGACCGTTCGCGATCTCGTACACATGTATACGGCTTAGCCGTTATGGAATTACAAATAGCAGATCTACATTCAAAATGAGTCTTTCAACAAAGATGTCCAACAAAACCTAATCCAAATATGAGAAATAGAAAACAAAAGCAACACAAAGACCTCAAAGTGCAATCGTTTTCACCAGTATGATTAGCAGTCATATCAGAGCGTTCTTGAGGATCGCTCGTGATCCTGTACAGGTATAAATAACTTAATCGCGTTGGTATGGAGTTTGCCACTTATTTTCATTATTTCAATTATGACAAGCTGACGCCTCGGTCCTCATCCATTACCAGTTGATGCAGGTGATGGATGCTCTCGTTCCACCATTGTTGCTCCCCTTATCACATACTGCGGTAGCAGACCATTCCGGATATGTCCTTCTACCTCATCCCTCAAGTGTCTGCAATCGTTCGTACTATGGCCATTTAGCTCATGGAATAAGTAATACTTATCTAACCTTCTTTCATTATTGGTCGGATCTCTCCTCATTGGTATCCGATAAGGAATATGCCCCCGGGTATCCTAGTAGATTCGCTCCAAAGTCTCATTCAACTCCATATAAGAGGTGAATCTCGATTCCTTTCATGGTCTCATTGGTCCATCACCGTTATCCTTGGCCTTCTGTTTCCCTTTATCACTTCCTGAATCTTTTTCAAGAGGATTTCCACCCTCGACTACATAAACATCAACTTCTTCTCCTTCATCTCTTTCAACATTTGCATCCTCTAATCGTAAAAATCCTTAATCCTTATGATAAAATTCTCCTAGATCCATAGGGGGATCCCTTGTCGATGAATTCTTGAATTTCATGCCATCAGCTACGCAAGATACAGCTGCCATCAAGACCATGGATGGAACTGGTCGATCCACCGATGCTGTCGCTACATTGAATCGCGTCAGAAAGCTCTACAATTATTCTCTAGTTATTTGCTTTAGTTTTTCCAAAATCATCACATTCTTGGGTCTCGAAATGTGAACTCTGAATTGCCTCATAAATTCTTAGTCAAATTGGTCCATGTTTCAATGGAGCCACTCACCAATTGTCTAAACCATAATGCTGCAATGTCTGTCAAATACAATGGAAAGCACTGATCCATGACCTCCTTTGATGCCCCTAAAACCTTCATATGCCTCGTGTATCATGTCAGATGACTACAGGATCCGTCCTCCTATTGTACATCTCCAGTGTTGGCAGCTTGAATTCTGGTAGGTTCCTTAGCTTGTCTAATTGCGGGAGCGAAAGGGCTCCTATTTACATCGTCCAAATCTCTATTCACCAGTCTGCCTCTTATGGCCTGTTTGACCATCTCTGCTAATCTGTCATCGTCGCCAAGCCATAGTCCTTGTCTATTGCCTTCGGTCTGCCTCCCGAGTTTGCGAGGTAGTCTTGGAATCTGCTCTTCTAGACAGGTGTATATTCCTCTATCAATTCCATATTGAATAGCTTCACCAGGTATCCTGCCTGAGGATGGATCAACATGCTCCTGGGGAGTGCCCTCTATCTTTAGAGCCGCTCCTGATGGTCCCGCTCCATTCTAGGTTCTGATTTCTCCATGCTTTTGACTCATATCTCTGGCATTTCCTACAGCTGCGTTAGTTCGATTCTGCACTCCAGCTTGCCCAGTTCGTCGAAGCAAGTTTTATATCATCTCCTCTTATCTTTTCAGAAGCTCTTCATGCATGGCTTCCATCGTCATCTCCATCTCATCTCTAGTGATGAAGGCCAAGGCCTGATTTTCTCCTAAGGAAGCCTTCTAACTCCCTTCATATTTACTCCTTTCAGTCCGCTGTCTTCTGGTTGATTGCCTTGCCATTGCTTTCCAGATCCAAGTCCTCGACTCTTCAAATTCAAAGTCCAAATTGTAGAATTCCTAAATGCTAGCCTTCTCAGAGAAAGCACCAAAAATTTTGCACCAAAATTGGTCACAAACACCTAATTATCGATAAAAGCACCAATTCACAATCACAGATTAAAGATGACAAGTATGTAGAGAATTAAAAATAAAGAACGCTCAGAAAATTCATAGAAAAGTAGTAAAGAGCACAGATTTAAGTGGTTCGGCAATCCGGCCAACGTCCACTTTGAAGTTGATGACTTTGTTGATGAATGCTCGCTGATTACAGTAGATTACAGTGGTGAAATTCGAGTACAACAGGAGTCTCCAAGTACAGTAATGATTTTAGAAGAGTATGGATGTAGGAGAACCAAAAAGATCCCTTTTCTAAAGCCTTTGGGATGCTATTTATGGGCGTAGGCTGCAAATATCTCACTCAAATCTCGGGAGACCTCTTCTGGCATGTGTGTGGCCCACGCGATCAATCCCATGTGATTTACACTCGGTCCATGATCGGTACGAACCAATTTCGTATCGATAAATATTTTGCCCAATCGAGTTGTACGTAAGCTCCTATGAAAATTTTGTAGCATTTGGACTCGTAAATCTCAAGTTATGATCGATACGAATTAGAGTGTCCTTGATGTGTTTGGTTCGTATCGAAACTTATTCGTATCGATCCATGCGCGTATTCGTTGGTCACGTGGATCTATTTTCAAGGCTCGACCCATTTTCCATGCCGAACTAAATTCTTTTTCCTTGGAATAATGCTTGCTTCTCATTCGTGTCCACAATGTCCTTTGAATCCATTATTTCACATTCATTTTTTCGTATCGATCTTATTCACATACATCAATTCATATCGGCTGCTTCGTATTGGTGCCAAGGGTGTACTTCGTATCGATCCTATACGTGTTGATCGATACGAAGTAACGTTAGGCGATTCAATCGAAACGAAGAAGGTGCGGGAGGGTGGATACAAAATACGGTTTTTCATGGATACGAACAAGGCTAACAAATAGATACGCACTACATCTTCTGGATGGAAATGAAGACACTGAGTCAAACAGCCTCAAATCGAACAAATCATCACGCGCCTATCTATTTGATCCAAGTTCATAACCATCGAGTCAAAGTCCACTTCTCCTTTCTCCTTGATCGATACGAATGGTGCTTTCGTATCTGTGCTGATGGATACGAATTCATATCGATGCGAATGTTAGATATTCTTATGCACGCATCCATCAATATCTTGAGCAAATAAACCCTGTTTGACTTGAAGTCTGGTTTTTACGGCTTTACTTGTCATGTCTTGTCAATTGTAGCTTGACCCGGACTCGGGCGAAAATTCATCGATATCTATAGTGAACCTGTGTATAACCGATCTTCGGGACGAAATGTCTTTGATTTCTAGTCAATTTCTTAGTTTCATGACCTTGTCAAAAGGCGAGATGACAATTCTTCTATTTTCTTCACTGCTGAAATCAAATACAACCAGTATTTTAAAATATCACAATAGTTAGTTGTCCTCAAATGTTTTGGACTGGAACTTGAACGCATTCCTGCATATAGAGCAAATTGATCAAAATTGTGTTGCAAATATATAGTGTTAATAATGGCTTCAGGATGAAGATTTGAAGCTCGGTACACTCATATTCGCTCTATTCATGCCATGGATTATCGAAACGATGTGTATATAGAGAGAACAATTTGAATCGAGAAATGACTATGTAAATATGCTTTATTCATGGAAAACTCCATTCACGGTGAATTTATATAAGAAAATGAAAATCGAGGGGCTTACCACTTCTGCTGTTAACCCTATGAGGCTGTTAGCATGTTTTATTTGATATCGAAAACTCCAATAACTTATAAAATTGAGAAATCTTAGATCAATATCACCATGCTGCTACTGGTATAATTTTAATAGCTATATCTTTATTACTATATCCACCTTTTGTATATGATATTGCACTATACTAAGTTATTAGATCATTGAACAAAAAAAATTAATGAGGAATTTGATTTTGACTATTATCGAAAGATGATAAATCCATTAAAGCAAGAGAAGTCGTCGATTATGTTGCCAAATGAAACAACACTATTATGAATCCCACTCCACGAATGCGAAGTTATACTATATACCGGTAAATAGAGCAAGCGGAAACTAATTCTTTTATGAAAAAATAAAATAAATTCAAGCAAAAACCAATTTATAGAATTAACATTAGTTAAGCGGAACATCTAATAGAAAAATTCTCCATACTCATTTTTTGTAAGTGAAATAAAAAAAAGCATTTGATGTGGGTGAAAATGGTTCATGATGCTAAGATGTACTACTAATATAGAGGACCTTATCGTAAGTGACCTTTTGTGTGGATAGGGAATTGCATATTACAAGTAAGATATAATTATGGTAATTTGGTGAATTAGGTAGGAATGAATTTTACATAATGTTATTATTAGTAATGCAAAGTAGAAACTTTTATAGGGAAAATTTAGGGTGGAGAATATTCCCACATTTATATCATGGAAAAGAACGAAACTTAAGTTAACTGACGAACATTAAAAAGTAAAGATGTCTTTACCGATAGATTATAAGTTGAAAATTTTAATACCCTTTAGTTATTTCCTTATTGCTAAACAAATTTAACCAACTTTTTGATTTATTTTAAATTTTTAATAAAGTTAGAATTGTGCATTTAATTAATAAGTATGAAATTCAGTCATCAAAGATGTAAGCAGCCGTTATAATGTTAAATCAAGCAAGCAAGAAAAAAAATTTAACCAAATTATATAGGTAAAGATCAGTTGGTATATATTATTATAAACCAAAAACTATGAACTAACAGTTATTGATTAATGTTGAAAACTATATTTCCATAAAATACATGTCTCTTATTTATATTATATTATGTTAAGAAATAATAGTAATCAATTCGAACATTGCAGCATTTGTTCCTTACCTAATTTTCCTCCAGCTAAAAAAGCACTATTACTAAAAAAGAATCAACCATTATCTAATTTAATTTAAAAAATGAAAACTTAAGAGCATAGATTCACAAACATGGTTTAAATGCGACGAAAAAAATTCTAATTGTTTAAAAGTATGATTTGCTATACATGGCTAGATATGCTTGATATTCAACGCCAAAAATAAACGTTTTGCATAGAATCATAGCATTGGAAGATGTAATGAACCATTTGATGAAATAAAGGAATAAATAGCAAGAATATCATGTTTTATTAGGAAATTACAAATCTCAAAATTAAATTTACAAACTGGTAGTTTTTTTCTAGCTTTTGAATTGAACTTATATTCTTACTTATAAGCCTACATTATCACTAATTAAATTATCACCGTTAGATAGTATAGAAATGAAATTTCATATTTGGGATGATAATTAAATATGACCATTTTAAGGGTATTCACAAACTGTCATGTATGTTGGGATGAGACTTTTTTATCATATGCACATGCATAATTAGTTATACATAGTATTGTACTTTTCAAAATAATTTTGTATTCTTGTTTGCGAAAATACATTAAAAATATTCACCATATACTTTGAATTCACATACTAACACAATTCTCTATTCCCAACAATGTAAGGACATAGAGAAACCCCACATGAGATACGTTAAAGATGTGAACTATATAATGAATAATGTCGAGAAGTATTTATACATACAGACATATATGTTGGTGAATTAATCAATTATTTGAAGTAACAAAATAGATTAATATAAGCTTGTGAAATTAATAACCATTCAAACAAATTATATAGGTTTAGGTAATCTCAAATATATAAAATAATATTCGGTAAAAATAAATGAAATATTTTGAGAAGTGCGGCTGAGTTATTTTCAATAAAATTAAATAATTTGTATACCTATATAGTGTTTACTGTAGTAAACGAAGGAAATGCAATAGTAAATAGTAATATGAAAATGTGAATTAACTGTGGCATAGTGCAGCTTAAGTTAAAAACTGGAGATAAGAAATTTAGGTTAGCTTAATATATTGACTTTTAAAAATACATTAGCCATAAGCCAAAAAATGTTTCTTTCAATAATTAATTGCCATTTTGAGCGATTTGGTAATTCTCAATAAGAATCATCTTAGGAGGCCTTTGATTATGGACCAAACTATCCTTTTATTTTGTCAAATACTTTAAATATATATAAATATGAAACAAAGCAAATTGGTAAGAGTTGGCAGATATAATCATCTCTACATAATGGAGTAGTAGAATGAATGTTTATGTGTCTTGTACTACTCAGTCTAATCAATTTAAAAGATTATCCATTTATACAACAAACAATTATCCATGTTAAAGTAATAATACTAAAGTGAACATTATATATATGTATATATTACAAATACTTGTTGTTATTATGAGTATAATCAATGTTGCAACATTTGTTTTTCACATGACATTCCTTTCACTAAAAAAACACCATTATGCAGAAAGAATAACCTATAATAAAAGTTAAGGTAAACATGAAAGTTTAAACACATGTTGATTCATGGATGGAGCATAAACGCGGTAAATGGATAAGGTTCTAACTATTTAAAAATATGATATACTATATATGGCTAGACATGCTTGATTTTCAATGTCAGAAGTATAATATAATGTATAGAGATGTGGCATTCAAAGATGTTATGAATCATATAGCGAAATAAAGAAATGAAAGCAATAATATTGCATTCTATTAGAAAACAAAAAATCTCAAAATGAAATTTTGCAAATGTGAAAATTTATTTCTCATTTTGAATAGAATTCATATTTTTATAGAGAAGTTCATAGTATCACAGACAAAATAACCATGAATTTTCATGTTTAGGATGATAATTAAAGCTAGCTTTTTAAGGGTATTTAAAACTAATAGATAAGTTAGGATGATACTTTTCTACCTTATGCCCCTCCATAATTAGTTAGTTATTCATTGCAGTTTTATTTTTATGTTTATGAAAATTAATTAAAAGTATTCACTATGTACTTTGCGTCCATGTACTAAAAAAATTTCCGGTTTGAAATAACGTGTTGATGCACAGAAATCCACATTAAAAATATTAAAAATATGAACTACATAATGCATCATAAAATTACGTTAATGCAAATAAGTATGCATGCACATAAATACATATATGCGATCACTAATTAGAAGCGATCAAATGGATAAAATGGAGTTGGTGAAATTAAGAACCACTTCAAACAAGAATATAGATTTAGGTAGTCTTGAATATAAAATAATATTCACTAAAAAATAAATGAAATAATTTGAGAAGTGAGGCTAATGTATTTTAATTTAAATCACATAAATGGTCTACCTGTCTAATGATTTCAAAAAGAAGGAAATTTAAGTGTAAATAGTCATATGAAAATGCAACTAAATTATGGCGTAGTGCGGATGAATTCAAAAAATAAAAGCAACAAATTTAGGTTAGTTGATTATAATGGATAAAAAATACATTTACAATAAATCAGAAAAGGTTTCATGCAATAATTTCTTATTATTTTGAGCCATTTGATAATTCTCAATAAGCGTCATCCTTATAGGCATTTTAGTGCAGACCAAACAATCGTTTTGCTCCTTAAACTACTTTAAGTATTTAAATATGAAATAAAATAAATAGTTAGAACCAACATATATAATGAACTCTACATAATGGAGTAGTGGAATGGATATATCCTTATCTCATATAACTCATTTTAATCAGTTTAAAAGGTTATCCATTTATAAAACTAACAGTTATCCATGTTAAAGTAGTAATACTGATCAAACATTACGTATTATAAATACTTGTTATTATTGTTAATTGTATTATCCTTTTGAACCTGTGTAGTTAATGCCCCGCTACAACCCCCTATATCTCATAGCAGATTTCTACCGCTATGATTTTTCCATATAGCCCCAGAATATAGCCTTTCCGCTTTAATCCCCGCTATTTCCGCTATATCCCATTATTTCCGCTATTCCCGCTATATCTTTTTTAATAAAATGAATTGAAAATTTGCATTTATACATTATAAAATTATGAAACTAATTTATTTGATTTATTTTTTAATATATTTTCAGAAATGAAAATGCTCTGATATTCTACCAAATTCAATTATGTTATATAACAGTTTTTCGTTTATTTAAAGTATAATCGTACATGTTTTTATTTAAAATTATTTATGTATTATTTATAACCCAATTGAATGATAATTTTTCATTTAATTACCATTTATATATTTGTAAAAACATTAAGTACGAGTTTTATATGCTATTTTAGAGCCATCCGTTATATCCCGCTATAACTCCGCTGTATCCCCGCTATGACTTTTTGCATCTCCATCACTTTGAATCTACCGAGCGCATTAACTGCATAGTTTTGACCTAAAATGAAACCTTGCTTCAATATTCACAAATAGAAATTTTACGTAAAAGAATCAAACTAAAAATATTAGCATAACCAAAAACATTAAACAAATAAATAATTTAAAAATAATTAAAATATTGTTATTAGGCCTTTACATTTTATGTATATGATTATGATTCTTATAATTAGGTATAAACCTCTTTATGTAAGGTGAAATATTCTTGCAATCATAAAAGAATAAGTAATAAAATCTAGGAGATAACTATGCATCATCACCAAGCATGAACACAAAAACATTGACAAGAGCTGGAAATTTTCTAACAAACGATAAGTTCCAACGGCTTGATTAGATACCTAATCCAAAGGAGAAAAGAATATGGCAGCCCTAAAAACATGTATACAAAAATAAGGATGAATAATAAAACAATTCTAGACCACAAAAGCACTCTAGGAAAAGGACGGACATCATCTACAAAAAGTTCTTAAGAAAACACTTCAAAATATGAAAAGAACAATCGACAACTTCAAGACCATTGATTTGATTATTTGCAAGATATAGAGAGAAAGTCTGAATCTGAAACATCTAATTTCCACTTCGCCACATATTTCCATTTTCACAAGACTCTATTTCAGCAGTTTCTCAGGAAAGCAAACAGTGTTTCCATATTGAAAATTAAATTGAAAATACATCATTGAAGACCTATTGATATTAAAGGAAACCTTATGTATTCTTCGCATTCTGTTTTCTATACAGTTTGACAAAGGAGAATTTAGGAATGAAATAAAGAGTTTATGAGAATCGTGATAGAAAATAGGAAATAGAAATACTGTTTGAATTGAATAACATACTGCTTGAGTTAAAATGAAATGAAAATTAGATTTCTCAAAAGATGAAATCACAACAGTTTCAAAATGTAGCATCTGGGAATGGAACATATTGCTATCTGAATGAGAAATGAAGCATTTGAAAATGGAGCAACATTTAAAAAATAAGAATTAGAAATGCTGTCTGAATCGAAGAATATATTGCTAGTCGGAATTAAATTGAAATGGAAACTAGATTTCTCAGAATATAAATCATAAAGCAAGGGAGAACCTATAGAAAAAGGATGCTGAATGTAAAAACTGTGTTGTCTTAATACAAAGAGCTCCAAAACATTTACGGAAAATGAAGTGTCAAATTTAATGCAGTGTGATGATATTAAGAATACGGTCGAGGGGAAGCATACCAAAAAGAACTCATCAAAATTATGAGAAAAATGTATGTTATTCCAAAAATTGTAATAATAAAGAAGAAGGGGTGCATATTCATTTCTATATATTACAATAGATATTAAGGAAAAACTCATAATGTAAGGAGAGAGAGTCAGATACACTTCCCACTTTGTAGAGATTTTTGCTGGTTCACTCTCATTTGTTAGTGTAGAAATTATGGCATCTTCAACTTTGCTTTATATATGCTTGATCTTATGCTTTGAATAGGAATTGAAGAAGTTGGTGGCTTCAGATCGACATAACTGTCAAAAAATAAACATTACTATGCTTAATCAGTAGCTTAATTTCAACTAAATCTATTTATTTTCATTCAGTACATTTAAAAAAAAGATTCTCGTAATGCCTTCGATAAATTCACAGTTTCGGTTTCCACTTCAATAGCTAAACTCGTAAGTTCTATATCTTTAATTACTGGAATTGGGTATAGTTTGGTTCCTAGTGGTAATTGCTAACATCGATATGAATATAATTCAGAGATGATAAAATACCAATATATTAAAGTATTTTATTCGGAACATACATAGTCTAGACACACATGAATTTCCCAAAAAAATGATGTAAATATGTATTACATAACACATAATGAGTAAAATGATGCATGAATAAGTATTAGAAACCTCAATAGTTAAAAAGAGAACAAATTCATATGTATTGGAGTAAGTTAAAACTCTTTAATTTGTTGAGTTAAATACACAATTTCTTTGTAGTTAGATGAACTAAAAACCCAGACTACTTTAAACCTAAAGCATTCTTACATTTAGGAAGCCATTATCCAAATACATCTACCAACTTACACACACATATTAAAAAACAAATTTTAAAAAGCTTGCATGCTTGTACTTTTAAAATACAATGTTTTTAAGTAAGTTGTTTACATTTTGAAAATCACCTCTTGATCCTAAGAAAAGTATAAGTTTACGAGCATGGCTGTGGTACTACTAACATTAGATACACCTATTGCTAATAAAAACAAAATTTGAAAAGCATGCATGCTTGTACTTGTTGAAGACAATGCTTTTAAGTTGGTTGTTCACATTTGACAATTTCACTTTGTTCCTACAAAATTGAAATTTTGAAGAGCGTGGTTGAAACTTTAAAGGACATTGCCTTTAAATAAGACCATCTAATAAGTTGGTCAAGTACTCACTTAATATTGGTGAGAAATTGTCATATTGGAACTAAAGTACTGAAATCAACAACATGAAGAGCATGGGTTTAGTTTGCTTGGACGTTGATTGAGTTTCACTATTATTAATTACGATATTGTTCTTTGAGTTTATAAAACACTAACCAATATACAATTGTTAAATATAAAAATTTATAATTATTATCTTGCAAACACGATCATTGTCTTGGTAGATTTTATAAGCCTATGAATTCTAATATTAAAAAAAGGGAAAATCACCCACTGATCCTAGGCAAGGCAATAATTTAAAGAGCGTTGTTGTGTTTTACTAACACTATACACACATATTGCTAATATAAAAAAATTTGATAAGCATGCATGGTTGTGCTTGTTGAAGTCAATGCTTTTAGTGAAGTTGTTTCCATTTTGAAAATTTCTCCTTGTTCCTAGGAAATCAATGTTTTGAAGAGCATAGTTGTATTTTTTATGACATTGCCATTAAATAAGGTTATATCATAAGTTGTTCGCATACTCCCTTAATATTGGTGAGAAATTTTAATGTTAGAACTAAAGAAAACAATGATCTAAAATCAACAACAACATAAAGAGCATGGTTTTAGTTTGCATTGACGTTGATTGAGTTTCGCTGTAGCAATTTTTGTATTATTCTTTGAGTTTATAAAACACTTAACCAATGTACATTTGTTAAATATAAAATTCCATAAACATTATCCTATAAACAGGGTCATTTCCTTGGCAGATTTCATAAGCCTATGAATTCTAATATTAACAAAAAGAAAAATACAACCCTTTAATACAGCTTAGAAGAGGTAACCAATGCTTTTATTATATTATTTACCCTTAACAGTGCAGAAGAGTTAGCTGTGACATAATGATCCTATTTAAGAATACTAATATTAAAAATAACGAAAATGCAACCGTCTACTTATGTCAGTGCCAAATCAAAATTGTTAAATCAATTTAAAACTACGAAGTGACATAGTACTTTTGTATAACTACAAATATTTAAAATCACCTAACTATAATTTCAGAGTCCACAAAAACTAACTACTTATAGAAAGAAAAATGGAGCATGGTACCAGTGCATAAAAAACATATAATTTCATACTGTGAGAGAGGAACAAGTAGCTTCCCTGGCAATTGATTAATGCTTAACAGACAGTCCGTGGGATAATTGAGGAAAACCGGTACTCACTATTGATGGGAAGATGAAAACAGTCTGAAAAAGTATAGTACAACGGCGTAGTGGGGGTAGCTGTCACTTCATCAAAGTTGGGGCATTTCATATGCGAGGATGTTGGATCATATGAGAACTAGGGTTAGACAAAGTACGGGATGAGAACAAATTAAATTGAAAATTTCTTTTGGTAAAGAATGCAATCACCACATTAATCATTTTGATACCCTGAGGCTATGTTGAAATGGTTAGATGCAGAATTTTCCCCCATTTTTATCCTAACAGTGGAGAACTAGGCTGTTGAATTGGGGGAATGATATTATTTAGGGATTGGGTTGAAGGGAAATGAAGGAAAGGGAGAGCAGCAGACCAAATGAAAGGAATAAAATACATGATGATTGAGTTCAAAATTGAAGAGTGATTAGGAGCTCTTGAAATGCAACTCCGTAATAATATTATAATATAGTTTAGTTGGTTTTAAGTAATATTTTATATAGATATTCGAAACCTATTTATAAGTATTTTTAAAGTATTTATATATGTAAGTTTGGAAAAAGTAAGTAAAGTAATTTATAAAAGTATAAAATGGTTTTGACATGACCTTTGGTTATGATAAATGGTTTTTGAAAAGTTCTTAGAAGTACATCACCTTGTTAAATAAGTGTTGATGTAATTAGACTTTTGAAAAGAATGTTTAAAGATAATATTAAGCATAAAACCATTTTGGTTTAATAGTAAGCAATGTTTAAGTAACATTTGTTTTTAACCCATTTAATTATACTTTTAGAAATGTAAATCACGTTAAGATATTTATGAATATAGTTATACCTTTGGGATATGAATATGAATACATTTCTAAGTGTTGACAAGAGTAGAAATGAATAGCGAAAGAGTAGTACAAATGTACATATCATTTTTGCAAAGGCAATTAAAAAACATATACACACACAAAAGTATTTATAAAGTAGTTTTAATTAATAAAATAATTAATTAAATAAAAAGGGGATTTGAATTTCTTATGTGACTTAATTATGCTTTGTGTTTGTACTATGTATGTAAAGTATTTAATCACATACTTAGCACCAAAAGCCGACAAGGTAGGCTTGTTCTTTCTATAAGAATTAAGAATAATGTTCGAGTAGTGTTTAGAAGCAAATAGTGCTCTAACCTATCGGCTTCACTCTTGACCAAGGGATAGTATAAGCTGAGGAGGTCAAAATATGATAGGTATGTGAGGCTTGGTTTCGGTATGCGATCGTTTCCATCATTATCGAATCGACCAAATTAACGTATGAAGTGTATAAAAGATTCACGGCTTCATTCGGTTTGAGATCCCCCAGGAAGGACTCGTTGATATGAAATATCTATTTGTTTTAGAACATATATATACGAGATCCTCAAGGGAGGATACATTTATATCATTCTCCTACTTCTGAAAGAACAACAATTGAGTTAATTGGAAATTCACTAATTTAGTTTTGAATAGACCAAGAATGGATAAGTGTATTACTTACCGAAAACCACTTCAAAACTAATATACGAGTTCCGTGTTTTGGAAGTGGTTATGAAGTAGAATGCTATAGAGATGAATTGTCTATTCTAAGGTTAAGTCAAATAGAGAGGTCAGCGTTAGCATTCATCAGACGACTTATGCTAGAAATCATGGAGAGATTCATGAACTGTTTAAGATGTTGGAATCCAAGGAGTGGTTTGTGAATTGTTTGAGATATTGTAATATATGGAGATGTTTAAGATTTCTTCGAATAATGAAAACTTGTGTGATGAGATGCTGAACGTGACTTCACCATCTAAAATGATAAAAAACGAAGTAGGGCGCATAGTAAATGGGTTTAGCTAACTCATGAGGGTACATTAACTCCAGATATCTAGATATGCTTTCGGCTGAGACACTTAGAAGCTGGAGACATTCGATGTTACATGTTTGGGCGTTGACCAACTAAGTTTACATTTTTATGATATATTTTATCTAGATATATAAGTGGTTTCAAAATATAGCTTCTGACCCTTGTCAAGAGGTTGGCCTCGATATACTGAGGAGGCCTTCGTGGAAATCCATACGAGAATGTACCTTAGTGGTTTTAGTTGTACTTCTATATTGTTGCATTGGGAAATGCAAGAAACACAACTATTTTCTAATTTATATTCTACACCCTGAAAATATCTATTTGATCGCCATATCTACTTCTTAAATAGTTTGATTTTTTTGAGGAAAAAACCACTATAGTGATTCGAACGGTCTTAAAAATTACTATAGTATGGTGATAACATATTTCTTGAGTTTCTCATACCAGATTTATGTCCGACTTATCGTTTTATCTTTCGCTTAATTCATCAAGTGCGCTTTCAAGCAGTTTGGAGAAAGGAAGGTTTTTGTTAGTATTCTTTGGAGCTTCAGGAGATGAGCTAGATACTTTCATTTGCATACTTCAGTGTTCTTATTCCCGTTGCACTACAATTATGTATTTATTAACATTTGTAAGGATAGATTGTTATAACTGTCAAGGCTGATTTTAGTACTTAGGATTATAACTTTAGAATTCTATGTATTTCAGAGTGGTAGTTTGTACTATCTTCTAATATTATACACCATCATTCCGACTATGAGATTATGATGTTGTGTTCTTTCTTTCTTACTAGTTTTATTTTTATGTTAGCCTAATAATTTATCTTTACCGCACTTGAGTGCTCGACATGTACATACCGTGGATGTATTAGTATCAACCTTTGGGGTCAAAAAGGCAAATCGTTACAGCTAGTATCAAAGTTAAATGATAAACGAGACCTTAACTTTGGTTGGGTATAACACATTAGAGATAGGTTAAGTGATGCCTTAAAATGAGTTGAGTGTATTATACATATGGGAGCATATTTGTATTTGTTATAAACGTATGCCTCAAAGGTATTTTAACTATGAAAATTAAAAGGTCTTATATTAAGATAACTTATATAAGTATGAATTATTAAAAGTATAGTTTAATCAATATAGGGATTAATGATGTTCGTTCGTTATCCCTGCTTAATTAGTTTAGCCATGCTCGCCAAGTTTATGAGCATTATTATCCTTTACTAGATTGATTAGCCTAGCTTAGCCATTTTATAAGCATTATTATCATTTGTTGATTGATTAGTTATGCTTGACTAGTCTATGAGCATTTAGTATTATTTATTGATTGTTGATTTATGCTGGGCCCATTTATGACCAATTTACCTTTTTATTACATGGGTTGGGTATGCAGTATTTGATGGAGCATTGAAATGAATAACTTATGAATTAAGTTCCACTGTTTGACTATAAGGCATTCGATAATATTGTTGGTTAGAAGTTTATTCTAATAAAAGAAGTTTACTATAAATTTTTCCAAGTAGTGATTTTATAAAGGTGGTTTACAAAATATAGCATATAAACGAAAAGAATTTAATAGATATTTTGAGAACTTCAATCCAAATGTCTTTAAAAATTTTTTTCAACATTTTGAATTAAATAACAACATCATTGTTCAAAATTACTTGCGAATACTAAAATTTTGAAAAGAGTTTCACGATTTGTTCAAGTTTAAGATTGCTCTCATAATTGATGAGTCAATTCGAGAATTAGGTACTTTCTATCATCTAGTTCAATTGCCTCGATAATGAGTGAAAATGGGCAGGAGATGTGTTTGGTCGATAAGCCATTCTCGTGGAAATTACCCTTCTTAGTAAGGGGACATACTGTATGAGTTAATAGGACATGTTTCCGTCGTATCATTTTAGTGTTACTTGATCTATATGAATTCTTTCTATGGATTTTAAAGTAAATATTTAGGAAATTGGTTTATAAATTAAGATCACAATACTTAGTGATATTTACAAAGCATATGATGCAACTTTGAAAATTATTTTGGTTTAATCCCGAAAGTATGATTTGATATACCAAAGGTATTTGTATGTATTATTTTTTCAAACCATTTAGAATAAAACCCGGGTATCCAGTTTTAAAGTTTTTCTTTAAAGGAATTTGAAATGAAACATAGAGTAGTTTTACATAGAGTAGTTTTACATAGAGTTGTTTTGATAATATAGATTTCGATAAGAACTTTTTTTATAGAAAAGTTTGTAAGTATGATGTGTAGGGTGCTCGAGTGGTAGTGGCATATGCCAAATAATTGTGAAACATTTTCTTGTTTTTACTTTTTAGTAAAGTGTGTATAATAAACAAGTGTAATCTTGATAAGTTATTTTATTGATGCATATATCATATATAGTTAAGTCAATGTGGTATGTCATCTTGGTATGATATGATTGTTTGATAGTTATCATTTATTAGAACGAAAAGGATTTTTTAGTGATTTTAGATAGTCCTAAACTTTCGGATTGTTATAGAGCATAAGGCTAACTATTTAGAAAATATAAAGGATGTGTTTTATAACTCTTGAACGAAGAAGTAGTATGTTACCATCATTTTTAAATTTCTTTAAACATCGATGTTAAGTAGAACACGCGATGCTATTAGGCCACTAATAAACATTTTACCATATGGTTGTCTAAAGAAAGTATAAACTCTAATCTTGGGTTTAGTACTTGTATCTTACACTTCCCGTCTACTTGCCTAGCCCGATGGTTAAAAGAACCAAAAGTTTAACTCAGTTATAAGGATGGTCATTATTTCGAGCCTTCATATAAATTTTAAATAAATAAAATAGATTTGATGATTTGTATATACTCTTAGGATGTAGTAGAGTATTATACGAATACGAACTTTAGTTATGAAATGTTTCGTAAGAAAGTTATGTTTGTGTAAAATGTTTATAAACTTAAGTGATGTTTTATAAAATGTTTCATAGAGGATTTTAGTATCGAGTGGATATTCTATTTGTGTAAACGAACATGATTTAAAAAGTAATTGATATAGTTGAGGAAACAAATAGGACAAAATATATAAATTGTACATAGATCATTTTATTGCAAGATGTTCTCGAACTAGGATTTGGTACATGGTTTCTAGCTAATTTATAGCGATCTGATCAAGGATTTTTCACTCAATTCTCGATGGTGAATGTTTGGAATGGATTCTAAATATGATCCTAAGGTTTTCATTCGCAGTGAAACGACCTGGATTTTTGGTCGTTGATTTTGAACATTTAATTTATTTTAAATGTTGAGTTTTGAAATGTGAACAAGATTTTAATAAGGATTTTAACAATCAAATAAGTAGAACGAATTTAAATTCCAAATATAGCGATCTGCTGAATAAATTTAATTGTTGGATTTGTAATTGAAAGTCGTTAAATAATTGAGTTGGAGTAGAATACGATTCGAAAATGATTGCCAATGTTGATATAAATTTTACTGGAATTATAATTCGGTTAGTAAGATTTTAAAATTGGAATTTTAAGCGATTTCATATATTTTTAAAATCGTTGATTTAATCGACGAGTTAAAATAGAAATCCGAGGCACAGTCACAGAATTCAACGGAACCAGTTCCATTGGATCCGTAATAGTGTAATATTATCGGATTTAAAATTTCGTAGTGTTTAGAGTTATGATTTGATCGTAACGAATGGAAACACGTTGAAATTAATATTGAAATCTAATATAATAATTATGTCCAAAAAGTAATCTCCATACGATCGAATTAGGACTCGAAACCTTCTCATTGCATTTGGAATAGGGGTATAGCATTATTAATGTTAGGCAGCATGCCTCGATAGGAGTTCAAAATTTCGAGTTATGTTTTACGAGATATTTTTCAAATGAATTGTAATTGGAAGGTCAAAACCCTTACCTTCCGAAGCAAGCCACTCCCTTCCTATTTTTAACGCAAGCTTCTTTCCTCTTTTCCTTCATACTCGAATTCACATACCAGAGGAAAAAAGATAAAATGAAATCGAACTAGTTCAAAAAAAGGGGGAAGTCGACATGATCGATGGGGAAGGTTGTGTGCACAGCCGCAAAGGGGCGCGAGGCATCGCGATAGGGCGGCACGATGTGGGTTCGCGAGCTCGATTCCGTGTGAGACCTGGGAGGAAACGATTTGCTATTTGATGTGGATGCGATGACATTAGTGTTCGATTTCATATTGAGCTGTTCATGAGGGCACGACCGCGTTCACATGTCAAGCCAGGATTTGGGGAAGCTCGAAGTCGATCGGAGGTGGAAGCAACGTCGATGGCGAAGCTTTGGAAATGGGCCAGCGGAGACTGGCGATCTCTGGTGAAGTTCAATGGCTTTACACATGATGGGAGAAGGTCAGGCCGCATGCGAGCGTACTGGTGGAAGGCGATGGTGATGTGCCAGTGCGTATCGGGTTGGAGGGTTGTGATATTTGATTTGGGTAGATGGATTTATGTTGTTATTGAAGGTAATTTTATTTTATTTTTAAAATTTTAAAATTGTAGTTAATCTTAATTTTATTAATTACAGTATCTTGATGTAAATAAATTATAATTCATTCATACGAGGTCCAAAATGAATAAAAACTGTCGTGTGGAATTCGAAGCTGGAGAATCCATGCGATGGAACTAAAGTTGGAACGGATTGCAATTTAAATAAAGGTGAGTGAAATGTCACTCATTTGGATTACTAGATTAGTTTAAAAATGTTAAATTTAAATTTATTGGTTGTTGGTTGATTTTATAAATTATTGTCTGTTGAACGTTAAATATACATATAGTAGAATATATATAAAAAATTAGAGTGATATTCCCGCACATTATAATGGACGAGACCCTATACGTCCCGCATAATTGCGAATGACCCTATATATCGCGATATCCCCCTCGAAGTAGGCTTGGTATTTTTATGTTGTATTAACATCTGTGGATGTAAGGAAACAAGTTGGAGGAATCCAACTAGATTCCTCAATTATATTATTTATTTTTTGATATATAACGATATATGATTTGCGTAGAATAATCTATTATAAATTATTGCAGTGATCGGAATTATTGGATGCTATTGTAGCATTGGCCTGAATTTTGATAATTTAAATACTATAAATATATTTTTAAAATTTAAGGAATTAAAGGGAATTTGATATAAAATATATATATTGGAATTGTATATTTTATAGAATTGAAATAGAAAAATATATTTGAGTTTTGGTTGTACTTAACTACTGCGCATTAGTAAATGGAGATTTTTTTTAAAAATGAACTATAAAAGAGAATTTATAAATGATATTCTGGAAATATAAAAAGGATTTAAAGTCCATATTAAAAACATAGATTAGAATACATATTAAAAACATAGATTGGAAGTATAAATGGAATTTATAAGAAATGAATTTGTATAATGGAATTTTATAAATAAGATTTGTTTTATAAACAGGTAAAACAAAAGGAGTTATAAATTTTTATAAACCATATTTATAAATAAAGGAATTCGATATTAGATGATAATTGTAAATATAAGATTCATAGGGTGAATTTATATTAGAATATAGAAATTGGGTTGAAAAAAATAGTAGATTCTAATTTATAATGAGAATGGTTAGGAAATCGACAATGAATCGATATGTTGTGAAATCGAGAGGAAGTTATAAATTAAATTGGTTTTTGGGATTTTAAAATATATTTTTATTTTTAAGAAGTTAAGTTTTTTTTTCAAAGGGAAAACTTTATTATTAAAACTAAGAACTTTTAAACTAGTTAGTATTAGAATGCTTCAGCAAATGGTTTTTCGAATATTTAATATTTATTGAAATAATTTTTTTTATTTTTATAATCAGCTTTGTAAATTTATTTGCTTTATTTTAAACGAGTTATTGGTGGTTTATTAAAAGTGTTTAATACTTTTAATAATAACCTCAAACCAATTTTAAAAATAAAAATAAATTACTATTCTTTAAATATGCTCATATATATATATATATATATATAGTTTGAAATGATTAAAAATTTATTTATAAAATTCTTAAGAGATGTGTAAATAGGTTTTTAATTTAAAGATGAGATTTTATAAGAGTCCTATAAATGGAATTCTAGAGACTTAAGAAATTTTTCGATGTTTAGATGAGATAAATATGGAAAGAATTTGAATTCATTTAAAGGGGCTGTAAATGGTTGGTTGGGATTATAAATAAGTATAATCGGTTTGGAAATCATAGGAATAATTTATTATACTTTTGCAAACTTATGAGATAAGTTATTAAGATTGTTTTGGAAATTATACGTATAATATTTTCCTAAGTATTGAAAGGAGGGTTTTGGAAACATTTTTAGTGGGAAATGATGTGGAATAGAAATGTTTCCTAAGTTTTATAAAAATGGAAGTTGGAAATATTTCTAAGGGTTCAGAATGGTGTAATATCCTGTTATGGATACAAGTGTTGAAACTGCTTTCAAAATATAGAAATATTGAAAGAGATTGAGCATATATCTCGATAAAGATATTTTGAAGTAAATGTTTAAAGTTTTATGAAATATGACCTAGCGTCTGCTTATGGATGTTTTATCAATTGTTAAATAACCAAGTATCAATATTAGCCAATTTCGTTAATCGTTTCGAAGAAACCGGGATCAGATTTAATTATTCGAAAACAACTTCATCCGGTTTGAACGTAACGAATGAATACCGTAAAGATGATGAAGATGGTGATTCGGTTTGTCCAGACCCAAGGCAACTTATATAGACGAATGCTATCAAAACATCGTCATTGTAGGACGATGAGAATTCTAAGAAGAATTGTTTCTTGGAAGGTAACGCGTAACCTCTAGCCTCATCAACTGGGAATGACAAAAACAAAGGAGATACAGCAGGGCTAAGTGGATCGCACCCAATTAGGGTATGTTAACACTTTTCTAGATGTCCTCAGAACCCTATATATTATGGATATGGCTGTGCATGAAAGAAGGAGCGCCCAATGGTAAGGGTGGGAACATCTCGAGTGATAACATATTCGGTCTATCCAGGTTAGGAACAGGCCGATCTTGTGTAGCAAGGTATCAAGGCGAGGTCCGTGATACATTGTTCTAGAGGTGTACTGTGATGGGAGGCACCCCAATGGTTTAGTCATTCGATGGAATCCATTCTCCAATAAGCGGCATACGGGTTTGATTGTGTCCAACTACGCTGAAGCATGAGATGCAAGTATTTCAACTATTTTCAATTTACTTTCTATAAACACTATTATAATACCAAAATGATTATGATAAAAATCGTTTTGGTTATCGCAAGGTAAAAATCCGTCGTGTTTATGTGTGGCGTGGTCTTACGGGATACCTTTGTTTCCAAAGGATTTTCGAGAAAAGTTAATAATTTAAATTGAGTCTGTTTTCTCACACTAGATTTTCAGACTGACTCGGGTGTTATTTATTATAATGCTTGGGTCAGACAGTGTATTACAGTTTCAGGATTAGGATGCTATGGAGCTCAGGAGACGAGCTGAATGAATTCAAACGTATTTCCATGCTAGGCTTATATTTCTCCTATGTGAGGACAAGTTATATAAATGTCCAGTCTGATGTATTGATTGTTGTACTCTGATGACTGTAAGTATAAAAGAGTTGCAGGTTCTTTTGTATAATTGTTATCATATATTATATTTTGTTCCACTGTGACTGTGAGATTCTATGCAGTTGTTTTTATTTCTTCTTCTATCTTTTCTTCTTCAACCTTAAAGATTCGCATCTTCATACAATTTAGGATGAACAAAAGTGAATTATGGTTGACTCAAGGGGTACGAAACCATGGGCCTTTACACATAGTATATGGCTATGTATGGAAAATAGATGTTTCTAATCAAGGACCTGAATCGGAGTCCATGCTAGAGAGGTTAAGTGATCTATACTAGTTTGAAAGTGAAATTTACGTGATAGAGCAAGTCATCAGATCGAATAATGCATACGGATGATATGTGCATATTGTACGGACTTAAGTATATATGTACTATGTTTTGTTGGTTATGGGGAGTTTAGGGAATGACTCTTCTATTTGATGTGAGGTATCTCGAATAATTAAGTAAGCAATAACCTTTGGCTATTGAGTGCAAGGTACACTTAGTGGATTATTTATCATCCTTGTGAGATGAGAGGTTTTTTGAATCTCAGCAAATCGTGGGCATTGTTTGCTAGTGATTTTGGATACCGTCAAGTATGATTGTGCTTGTTTCTTCTAATTTTTGATCGTGTTGAAATCTTGAGGACGAAATGTTTTAAGTGGAGGACAATGTAACGACCTAGAATTTCGAACACGTCGTATTTAAATATCTGAATTATTTAGATATTTGAATCTTGGTTAAATGTGATTAAATGGATTTTATAACCTTGTTAACCCTTTTTTATTAACAAGTAATGAAGATAAACTTGTTTTTGTAAAATATTTAAAAAATAAATAGTTCGAAGAAATATCAATATTGCGACCAAAAATTGTTTAATCGATAAGCGACTTTATAATATATAAAAGTTCTATGAACTTCTTGGCAATGTCTAAATGCAATGAATTATAAATTAAAAATATTTTTTGTTTAAGGCCCAAAATAGTGTTTGATGATGATACCCATGATATCGTAGGAAGATATTTTCGAGCAGGAGTATTTTGGGAAGTCTTAAAGGTTAAGTAAAGAGAGAATGAGGTAGAAAGGAGAGCACATGGAGAGTTAGTGACCTCTTGTTAAAGTCTTTAAGTAGCCTTCATGTGTTCTCAAGTCATTTTTCTAAAAATAACACAAAAGCTAATGTCTTCATCTCCTTTTCTCTTCTCTTTAACATTTTTAAATCAAAGAAAATCAAATCCAAACTTCACTATACTTTGCTAGATGCCTAAGGAAGCATAGAAAGCAAGAATATTAACTTGAATATTGAAGAAAAGGAGCACAATGGGGAGTTTCATATTGGGCCATGAACAATAAAGGTAAGGGCAGATTGAAAAGTGCAAACATGAGCTAAAGGTTGGATCTTTAGGTATTTGGTGATGGTTGGAAGTGTTCTTATGTTTATGGTTGCTTGTGTTTGTGTTAGCTTTGTTGTGGGGTGAGTTAACTCACCATTTGATAATATATATTATGATATATTTGTTGTGGTTGAATATAAAGTAAGTTAATGAGCTATTGAAGTTATAACTTTGGACCATACTTGCTTTTGAAAGCAAATCACAATTCTGTATTGTATATTGTCACTTCTATTACCCTCTATAAAATGTAATGTGGCCTTGACTTTGTATTTTCATGTTTAGTTTGGTTGTATGTGCCATTGAAGAGCGTATGAAAGTGTCTGAAGCAAGAAGTGTCGCTACAAGTGCTATTCACAAATCCCTAGTATTTTAACTTGTGTTAAAAGATTACATGCGAAAATATTATGAAGAATATATTTTGTTTGTTATTTACACTTATAATATTATATGCAATTAGTTTGGAAAAATATTGAAATGATATAGCATAGTCTATAAAATTTAAAAGCGAATTAGTTGTTATAGGTGCACTTTGAAAGTGCCTTGTTCGGCGGTTTTTAATTTTGTTTTGAAAGATATCCATATGGGTTTCTTTGTTGTTAATAATTACTATATGCATACTCCTTACTGTAAAAAATCAAAGTTTAAATCTTTTTTGAGTTCTGAAAACGGATCAAACATATCTGCAATTTTACTAGTGTTCCATATCTACGACTTTTAACAACACATAAAATATGCTACACTGACCTATGATAGTAGCTCCAGGGTCTTTATACAGCACTGATTGTATAATGTTACCTTTAACACTTTTTTGATTTATAATGAGTTTAAATGATAAATAAACTAATTATTTTTGTAGGATCTTTTTAGGGATGTTAAACAACAATAATTAGAGTGTTTTAAAAGAGGGTTTAAGTATATTTTTAATAATTTTTTAAGAATTTTTTAAGTAAAGGGTTTCTAAATGCAAAACATGCTTTGTTTTTACGGTTTCTATTAAATTCGAAATTAATTATTTTTAACTAATATTTATATAGATAATTAAAACGTATTTAGAAGTATTTTTAAAGCATATAAATAAGTTTGCAAAAGGTAAGATAAGTAATTATTAAAGGATAAAAGTGATTTTTTTATAACCTTAAGTTATAATGAATGTTTTTGAAAAGTTATTGAAATTACATTACCTTGTTAAATAAGCGTAGATGTAAGTTGATCTTAGAGAAAAATGTTATAAGGATGACATTACATATAAAATGTTTATGACTTTATAGCGGACAATGTTTATGCAACATTTTTTTTAACCCATTTAATTATACTTTTGAAATGTGAAATATTGTTAAGAAATTTATGAATATTGTTACGCCTTTAGCATAATAGTATGAATGCATTTCTATTTATTGAAGAGAGCAGAAATGGATAGTGAATAGTGGTATACATGTATATATATTTTGTAAAGGTATTTTAAATATATATACAAGTATTTACAATGAAATTTTAATTGATAAAGAATTAACTGAATAAAAGGGGATTAGAAGTCACTTATGTGACTTAATTGTGCTTTATATGTTTACTTGTTTATGGAAAGTATTTAATCCTATACTTAGCACTAAAATCCTAAAGTAGGTTTTTACTTTTTGTAAGAGCCAAGAGTGATGTTCAAATAGGATTTAAAAGAAAACAGTGCTCTAACCTACTGGCTTCACTCTTGATCGAGGGATAGCACAAGTTGAGAAGGTCATAAAACATGATAAATATACGAGATTTGGTTTCCATATGTGATCGTTTTCATTGTTATTGAATTGGACAAATTAACATATGAAGTATATAAAAGCTTTATGGTTTCATATGGTTTGGGATTCCCCGAGAAGGACTCATTGGTATGAAACATTTCTTATTTTTAAGAACGTATATATAAGATCCAAAGGATGACTCCTTTATTTCGTTTGCTTACTTCTAAAAGAACCGAAATTGAGTTAACTAAAAATTCACCGATTTAGTTTTGAAGAGACCGGACCGAATAAGTGTATTACTTACTAAAAACCACTTCAGAACTAATATACAAGTTGTATGTTTTGGAAGTGGTTATGAAGTGGAATATAAAGTTGAACTGTCTATCCTGAGGTTAAGTCCAGGGGAGAGGTTAGCATTAGCATTCGTCCGATGACTTATGCTAGAATCCATGGAGAGGTTCATGAAGTTTTAACGATGTTGGAATCCATGGAAAGGTTCATAAACTGTTAGAGATGTTGGAATCCATAGGGAGGTTCGAGATCTGTTCGAGTGATGACGACTTGTGTGATGAGATGTTGTACATGACTTCACTATCGAAAATGACATAAAAAAGAAAATGATGCATATCCAAGGGGCTTAGCTGGCCCAAGAGGGTACATGTACTTGAATATCTAAATATGCTTTTGGTTGAGGTGTGTAGGAGTTGATGGTATTTCGAATGTGGACCAGCTATGTTTACCTTTGTGATTTACTTTATCTAGAGATATATATGGTTTTGGAAGGTAGCTTCTGCCCAAGTTAGGAGGCTGGCCTCGTATACTGAGAAGACCTCCACGGAAATCCATATATGGATGTACCTTAGCCGTTATAGTTGTACTTTTAATATTGTTGTGCAGTGAGATGCTAGCAACATAACTATTTTCTAATTTATGTTCTATACCCAAGGCATTATCTATTATATCGCCATATGTAATTATTAGATGATTTGGTTCTTTTGAAGGGAGAACCATTATGTTAATTTGAACAGTCTCAAAAATTATTGTTATATGGGTGCCACATATTTCTTGATTTTTCATATCAGATTTATGCCTAACTCGTGGTTTCATTCCCTCAATTCCTCGAGTACTCTCACGAGTAATTTGAGAAAGGCAGGTTTACTATAGTATTCTCTTGAGCTTTAGGAGATGAGCTGGTTATTTTTATTTTCCTACTACAGTATTCTTATTTTTGCACTGCTATTATGTATCTAATAGCATTTATGAGGATGGACTGTTATAACTATCCAAACTTGGGATTGTAAATTTGAAATGCTATGTACCTTAGAATAACAGTTTGTACTACTTTTGATATTATATGTTACCATTTCGTTATGAGATTCTGATGTTGTGTTCTTTCTTCCATGTTCATTTTCTTTTTATTTTTCTTTCTATTTTACCTTAATAATTTGTCTTTTTAGAGCTTAAGTGCTCGACATGTGAATTCTACAGATATATTAGTATTGATATTTAAGGGTTGAAAAGGTGATCGTTACAATAAGATAGTGCAAATTCAAAAATTTGTAATGGTGGATGAGTATTCGGCATACAATGCCTACTATGCGATGACCTACCCTTACTAATTTCAGGATAGCACTGGCTCCTCTGTGCTTAGTGATGAATTTTCCCATGAAGAATGAGGTCGAATCAATTAGAGGATACTAGAGCGCTAGATAGGAATATTATTTCATCGAATTAAGAGATGCAAAGCGATAAGGGATAGGTAAGAATGTAAAGAGGGCTCACTGCATTAAAAATCAAAAGTATAGAAATTAAAGCTTAAGTCCTGCCTCGGGAACAATAGCAGGTTTGATAAGTCTATGGATCCCAAGAAAAAGTCAAGGGAAATGTGGGCGACACTAGCTAAGCCAACGATCAATGTTTCGATCGATGTGAATAATTCTACTCTAGCTCTCCTAATCGAATCTCAACTTAGTGAATGATTAAGGAAGGAGTTGGTCTTTTTTATACAAATAAGCTTGGATGTGTTTCCTTGGACACATATAGATAAATGTGGGAGATGGTCGGAGATAGCATACCACGCACTAAATTTAGACCCGAGATTTCTACCTATGAAGTAGAAGAGATGCATTCCGGGTCTTGAGCGATCCACTACGATGGAGGAAGTAGATAAATTGAAAGTGAATGGCTTTATTCACCATATTTTGTACCTAGAATGTGTATTAAATTCTGTGTTGGTTAAGAAAGCGATTGGAAAATGGCAAGTGTGCATTGATTATTCGAACTTAAACAAGGCATGCCCGAAGGATAGTTTTCCTTTGCCTAGGATTGACCAATTGTTGGATGAGATCATAAGAAACAGGTATCTCTCTTTTATGGATGGTTATTCTAGTTATAACCAAATAATGATGCATGTTCTGGACCAAGAGCATACGAGCTATATGACGGATTCAGTATTATACCCCAATCGGTTTGAAAAACGTCAGCAGTACATGCCAAAAATTGGTGAAATAATCAAATCTAATGAAGGAAATATACATGGATAAATACTTATGAAGTTATGACTATCAAGGAATCACTTGGATGGCCTTTTGGAGATGTTCGAGGTACCATAGAAATATGGAATGAAGTTAAATCCACTAAAATGTTCCTTTTAAGTGGCATCGGGGAAGTTTCTAGGATATATCATATATATTAGGAGCATTGAGGCCAATTCAAAGAAAATTTAATGCCATGAGAAATGTAACTGCCTCGACTATAAAGATTGTTGTATTGAGTCAGTTTATCCCAAAGGCAACAGAAAAATGTAATACATTTTTTGATGACCTTAAATTAGGAAGTAAGAATTTTTATTGAATAAGGAATATCATAATGCCTTCAAAGAATTGCAGAGGCATAGGACAAAACCACCGATTATATCCAAACTATTAAACGGAGAGGACTTGTGTATCTATTTGGCAGTATCTGCTCATGCACTAAGCGCAGCATTGATATGTGATGTGCACGTAAATGTGCAAATTTTTATCGCCATATTTTATCTATTTAAATTAAATAAATGATCATATTGAGTATTTTAACTTGTTTTAACCAAAATTCACATTAATTCCAAATTGTCAAACATTCATCTTCATACAAGGGTGAAATGGTCATTTTTGTGCATTTATTAAATTGCGAAAATTTACTTAGAATTTTCTATGTTTTTTGTAGGAAATTTGGTGAATTTTACAAGTGGTTTCATGAAGATATGCATGCACAAAATCAATACAAAGGAATGAAGATGAAAATAATTCAAAGTGAAGATCATGGAGGACCCCACCTACCCACCTACCTTAATGTACAAATTAAAGGCTAATGCACATGCTTATGGATTTAATGGCTTCATGTACATTTAAGTGGGGATTAAAACATGCTAATGATAACTTGGCCTCCACACTTTCTCATGGGCATTTTGGGCATTCCCCAAAAATAGGAATTAGGGTTTTAAACTTGTATATATACCCCTTATGTTTCATGTAACATTCTCTCTTCTCTTAGCTCTCTCTACTCTAGTCACTCTTAGGCCTCCTTCTCTTTAGTTTAGTTTAGATCAAATAAAAGAAAGCTCTCTTTCACTTTTCATGGCTACTTAGTCATTTTTATTTTATGTAATATTTTTATTTTATGCAATTTAATAAATGCTCTTTCCTTTTCATGTTCATTTACTTTCATGTTGTAGTGTAGATCTCTTCTCTTTTATGCAAGTAGAATAATTTTTCCTTTCATTTTGCTCTCTTTTTCCTCTTCTTTTTATTCAATGTTGCTTGCTACATTTGTTCATAAAATGACAAATATGAGAAGCTAAACCCCTTCAATTTAGGGGTAATGAAGCTCTCTAATTATGTAGCTTCAACTATATGTTAATTCATGCTCTCTTTTTGTGCTTAATGATGATGATAGAAGTGGTTTTATTTGTTGTTTTTGCTTTGAATTTGATAGTCTATATTGTTGACACCAAATAGGCTATGCTTAAACAATCACTAACACAAATGCCTCTTCATCAATATATGATTATGGCATAAGAAAGTGATTTGAAATTAAAATTTGATGGTCTATGTTTCTAATCAATAGTTAATAGGCCATACTTAAAATAGATTTCATTTTCATTTTCCTTGTCAAGTTTCATGAAAGTTAGTAAGTGTTTTAAGGGGTGTGTTATAATTTGATGACTTATGTTGGCTAATTAATAGCTCAAATATGACATACTTATGATAAACACATCAATTAAAACACTAATGACCATTAAAGAGATATCATGATTTCATGTGTTGAACTACATGATCTAGAGAGTGGATTTATTCTCTAAATTGACATTTAAATCTCATATTTGCATTTCTTTTCTTTTTGTTGGTTAGTTCATTTTCTCATTTTCTATCTTAAATACACTCTCGACTTTGGTATAATTTGATTGAGTAGGAAATTTAAATCAACAATTCCCTGCGGATCGACCCGTATTCGCCATGTGCTTCATTCGTACATCGTGCGCTTGCGGTTATTTTTATTTCAAAATTCGTTCGATGGTTTTCTAACTCGATAGAATTTCCGTCGACGAACAAGTTTTTGGCGCCGTTGCCGGGGAGTTGTTCTGATTTTGATTTTCTATTTTTCGAATTATTTTTGTGTGATTTTATTTGTGTGTTTGTGTGTGTTTGCGTTTATAAAAAAAACAACTAGTGTTTTTGTTTGATTTATGCTTGCATTTTCATTTGTGTGTTTGTGGTTGTTCTAATTCCATTTGCATTTGCATTTCATATCCAAAAAAAAAATCAAAATCATTCACACAATCTCAATTGAAAAAAAAAAAATCATCCCATTTTCAAATACATTTACATTAACAATTTGGCATTGTATTTCTGCATCTACAAATTTCATTTTGTTTATCACTTCCTCTCTGCCTCACAGTTTTTCCTCTCTGCCCTCTGTCAAACTGCTTACTGTAACACAACAGTGCACAGTTTTGTGCACTCTTCCTCCACACAGTCCCCCAACTCTTCATACTTCCCCTACATCAACACACCACAACATCATCAAAGTCCATCATCAACACCCTCTGCCAGAAACACATTCTACATTGCCTGCACATCCACCCAGTTCTACACTTCTGTTATAAACTTCTGGCATACCTCCTCGTCTTCCACACCAGAAACCAACTGCAGCCTTCATCACCTCGACCTTCGACTTCCTCACTGACTTACTTCATTTTTACCAATACCACATCTTCACATTCCAAACCAACCATCTACCTAACCATCACAAACTTCCCCTCCTACCTTCAGAACTTCCTTGATACAAAACCACAGCCACTGAACTGCAGCCCCCATTTCTGCACACAGAATAGCAACCACCTCTTCACAGTATTCTTCCCTGATAACATTTCCTTGTTGCCATAGTCAATCACTTCAAATACTCCTCCACCAGACCTTACTGACATCACTGCTCCTCCTGTGCATATCAGTGCACGAACCAGTGCATTCACTCCTACCTTTACAATCCAAACAAACTACAACTCCCCACATTAAACTACAATTCATTACAATCATCAGCTGATTACAAGGCACGCCATCACCATCAATATCCATTCTACATCATCATTTCCACTTCCCGTTACTGCTGCACACCACCCTGATCACCACAGTTCAACCCTCTGACCATCTGAACTTCACTCAAACCACCACTTTCAAATCAATTCTGACCAACGATCACAAGCATCTAACAATCACTTGCTGCCAACCAAACATTGCCACCATACATTGACTACCAAACTTACTTTCCACCTCTCTTACATCCTCAAGCATCAACTATCATCTACAATAACAGTTGCCTGTTTCACTCATTTTCCCACAGCAAAGTGCCTCGTTTTCCACAAAGACAAACATTCACTGGCCAACATTCGAACTCACAATACAACTTGCCAAACAATTCCATCACACCAAAAAAAAAACGCAGGAGATCATCACCTTCCAATTCGCATTCAATTACCCCAAACCCACGCAACACCAAAACGTCAAAATCCATAGCCGAGCATTCCCAAATCACCAACTTCAACCGCAAGTCGCCGCATTGGAATCCCCACTACTGCTACCCAGTTACAGCACCTCTATCCTCCTCTCGAACCAACTTGCAATTCAAACAGCGATCACCTCTGCAATTACAACATGCCATCGAACCTGTAACCCGCGACTTCATCCAAATTCACCTCCGACTTCAGCAAATCCAAGTCGAACTCCTGCAAAATTCAACCACCTCAACCACGTACCAACTATCACTCGCCTGAAAACCTAAATCGCGACTCCAAGACTCGACATCGACCACTGCTTCGACTTGCCTCAAAATCACCGCGACCACCATTTCACTATCGAACCCCTTCACTCTCGAATGAAACCACAATCAATTTCATAGACGTGGGAGAATTTGATTCCAAATTGAGAATTTGCGAATGAGAATTGAGAACTAAAAAGTTGATTTTGCTTGATACTGAGTTTATCAAACTTGTAATCTCTCACTGTTTAAAGTGATTTTTCTTGACATCGTGAGTTGATAAGTTGCTATGTGGTGGGACTCGTTTTCTAAAGTGGGCCGGGCAGCACAAATTTTTTTTATTCCTTTTCTGCGTAGGTTTAAATTGTTAAGCTTTTAGGTTTATTTTCCTTCTTAAAAAAGAACAAAAAAAAGAAGAGTTGCTTGCTTCAAATTGTTTTTTGTTGCTATTTTGTTTTGTTTTAGCCTTAAAAAAAAATTCATTTTGTTTTGCTTTGGTTTTAATTTGTTTTGTTTCAATTTGTTTTAAGTTCCATTCATATTTTTCAAAAAAAAAAAAAAAAATTAAAGTAAAATCCTACTTTTAAGTTTCCTTCCAAAAAAAAACCAAAAAAATAAAAATTGTATATATCTTAGTTTTTAATTTTCAGGTTGCCAAAGCAGGAAATAAAGGAAGAATAGCTTGCTGAAAATTGCTTCCTTAGCTAGCCAAAATAAATTGCTCTGCTTGCTAAAAAAATTCTGCTTTCATTTCTAGTTTTATTTGAATTGAATTGTTGGTTGCTTGCATTTGCATTTTAAAATATAAAAAAATTCATTCGTAGTTGCATTGTTAATACACGTTTAGTTTCTATTCTGCATTTCAACTTAGATTTTGATTAATAATAATGGTTAGACATCGATAACACTTAATTGTATATTGACAATTTGTCTTTTTTTTGAACAATTTAATTTCTTGGTGTCTAGGCTACGGCAGAGTAATAACCATTTATAAATATTATGGTGATTCGTAAATATTATAGTGGTTGTTCCTCTGAAGGTACTTAAACCTTCGGCTGCATTGCTACGGTGATTCGTGGTGCACCGATAAATCATGCCCGTTACCTGGCTGAGAACTATCTTGTTTATCTAAGACAATTTGTGAGTATACAATTTTGGGTTAACTTAGGATAAATCATTTGTAATTAGACCCTTGCATTCATTTAGTTGCAATAGTTCATGCATATTTAAAAAAGAATTCAAAATCCAAAACTTAAAAAAAATTATAAATAGTTCTTAACTTAGTTTTTTTTCCCTTTTCCTTTGAAAATTTTCAAATCAAAATTCCAAAAATCCAAAAAAAAATTAAAATCAAAAATCCAAAAAAAAACTTTTCAAAAACAAATAAAAAATTTGAAAAACCAAAAATCAATTTCCCTTTTGAAAAATAAATTCCATTTGTAAATATTTTTCTTTTACCAAAAAAAAAACACAAAAACATTCTTGAAAATGTTCGAGTTTCCCCACTTATGTGAAGTTTACAATAGTTGCGAAAATCAATATAATCCATATGATTTCACTCCAAATTCGTGTGGATATTTCAACAACAACTATTGTTTAAACGATTCGAATTTTGAACCTCAAAATTTTCAAAATGATGACCAATCTTCAAATCTTGAAAATAGCATTTCATCTTTACTTGAAATCGCTACACAACAAAATCAAATGATAAATAAGTTGTGTAATTCATATTTATGCGATAACTCGAATCAAAGTTTTCAAAATAATCAAAATTTGAATTCACTTCAAAAGTCAAATGATTTCGAGTATAACCCATGCCAATTCAATTTTGAACTCCAAAATGAATTTCCAAATCAAAATGAAAATGTGATCCACTTTTCAAATAATTTTGGCAATAGGAATAATCTCGACTACGATGCGATTGAAAATTTTTGTTCTCAACAAATCCAAATCGAAAATTCCCAACTTAATAACTGCAAATTGGATTTTGTTGAACAAATGGATGAAATCTACAATGATCACATGGATTTATTGTTCGAAACGTATACGAAACAACGTGAGAAACAAAACCAAATCCAAACGTGTGACGAGTCAAATCATAATCCATCTTTTACCAAAATTGACGATTTTCAAATAACAACCTTTCAAACTGAAAATGACGTTCTCAGTGAAGTTGTTGAAAACACGGTAATTGAGTTGGATTTTAATTCTTTTGAGGGTGAGAAACTCGATTTAAATTTCGATCTTCCTTTTTTTGAAAATTTGAATACAACAACTTTGGATTTTGAAATGGATATATGCGATGAAGTTGTTGATAATTCAACAAAGGAAGACTAATTTAATGAACATGAATTCCTTGGACTTTTCGAAAATGAGTTGTTAAATTATGAAGGGGAAGATTTACATCACCATTTTGATTGTGAAATCAATAATTTTGAAGAATTTTTCAACGACAAACTTGAATTTCAATTTGGTGAAAATAAACTTGAATTTCAATCACTTGTTTTATCTACCCCAAAAATCATCGAAAACAAAACAACTCATTCAATTTTCAATAAAACGACATTCGTTTTTCCAAATCAACATTCAATTTTGAAATCTTTTACGGTTTGTTTTTTCGTGCATAAGCTGTGTCTCGCACATTTGACGAGACAAATGAATCGGTCTTTAGAAGACCGTTTCATTTACTTTTTGACAATACACTTTCTGATCTCGTGTAAATACCGTTAGTTTTCATATAAATAATAATAAACATCCCTTTCACTTGGGTTGACTGTGGGGACACAGTCAAAATCAAGTGTGGGGGGGGGGGAGACTCATCTTTTTCTTTGATTTTTCAGGATTAATTTTTCGTTTCTCTTCCAAAAACTAAAAAAAAAAAAAATCCAAAAACAAAAGAAGAATGGGCAACAGTTAAGACAAATGGTGAGATGTATGTATTGGTTTGATGATGAAATTTGAAGCAGTCTGTTTTTTTAGCGTTTTTTAGCGTTTTTGATTTATTTTTAAAGAAATACTATAGGATAAATATATGGTTTTGGTTTATTAAATTGAAATTATTGAATATTTATTTGTCTTAACAAAAATAAAAATGAAGTTGTATTATAAATAACAATGGTTTAACTAGTATGTAGGAAGATTCATACGTGTTAATTATGAAGTACATCCTAACTGAAAATCTTTGTTTTAAAAAGTGGTTGATTTAAAGTAAAGGATACAACATTTTTTTTGTCTTCTAAGTTAAATGGTGCTAAGATGATTTTGCAAAACTCTCTCTCCCTCCTAAAAAAACATAAAAAAATAAAATATAATAACATCCAAGTATTCACTCTTATTTAAAAGTCCTCGCGGTTATGCATGGGTGAATTACTTGGAATCTTTGATTATGTGCTTTCATACTCATTTAAAAGTCCTCACGGTTATGCATGTGTGAACATATGTAAAATAAACACAGACTTAATAAAAACCACCTACGGCCGATAGGTGTATGCACGAAAGTGTGTGCACTCGCCATGCTCTGTACTCCCCTTACATAAGCCCGAAAGGCAGTGCATGGGTGGTATATCTGGCCTCACTTAACCTGAGTTAGGTGTGTAATTTTTCTTGCAAATAATGAGAGAGCAAGCAATTGAAATCCTAGCATTATTTTTAACTTATTTGATTTGACTTGTTATTGAAAAGAAATGAATATACCACTTTGATAAACTTTGATAATCAACTAAGGATCCATTTTATAATTACACTTTGTTATCAACCGAAACAACAAGTTAAACTATTGTCTATTTGTTATGATAACTTGATTTTTGTTGGAAATTTTGATGAGTAAATGACATAAATTTTCGAGATAATAACCAAAACCTATATTTAACTTATTTGTGTCAATTTAAAAATAAGTCCTTCATTTGTAAAGATTTTCCAAAACTTTCATCCATATCTTTGTAAATAAAGCCTGCATTTAGGAATCTTGCAGTTTGTAAATATTTCATCGTGCATTTGGATTTTGTGGGTAGCATCCGCTGAAAACCCTCACGAGACAACACTCGTCCTACTGGGGACACCCAGAGGTTTAACGGCTTGTTGCATACGCTCAATGCAATCGTGCTCCCAACGATAACGGATTCATCTTAGTTTTTTTCTTTATTCAAGGACGAATAAAAAGATAAGTGTGGGGGTATTTGATGTGCACGTAAATGTGCAATTTTTATCGCCATATTTTATCTATTTAAATTAAATAAATGATCATATTGGGTATTTTAACTTGTTTTAAACAAAATTCACATTAATTCCAAATTGTCACACATTCATCTTCATACAAGGGTGAAATGGTCATTTTTGTGCATTTATTAAATTGTGAAAATTTACTTAGAATTTTCTATGTTTTTTGTAGGAAATTTGATGAATTTTACAAGTGGTTTCATGAAGATATGCATGCACAAAATCAATACAAAGGAATGAAGATGGAAATAATTCAAATTGAAGATCATGGAGGACCCCACCTACCCACCTACCTTAATGTACAAATTAAAGGCTAATGCACATGCTTATGGATTTAATGGCTTCATGTACATTTAAGTGGGGATTAAAACATGCTAATGATAACTTGGCCTCCACACTTTCTCATGGGCATTTTGGGCATTCCCCAAAAATAGGAATTAGGGTTTTAAACTTGTATATATACCCCTTATGTTTCATGTAACATTCTCTCTTCTCTTAGCTCTCTCTTCTCTAGTCTCTCTTAGGCCTCCTTCTCTTTAGTTTAGTTTAGATCAAATAAAAGAAAGCTCTCTTTCTCTTTTCATGGCTACTTAGTCATTTTTATTTTATGTAATCTTTTTATTTTATGCAATTTAATACATACTCTTTCCTTTTCATGTTCATTTACTTTCATGTTGTAGTGTAGATCTCTTCTCTTTTATGCAAGTAGAATAATTTTTCCTTTCATTTTGCTCTCTTTTTCCTCTTCTTTTTATTCAATGTTGCTTGCTACATTTGTTCATAAAATGACAAATATGAGAAGCTAAACCCCTTCAATTTAGGGGTAATGAAGCTCTCTAATTATGTAGCTTCAACTATATGTTAATTCATGCTCTCTTTTTGTGCTTAATGATGATGATAGAAGTGGTTTTATTTGTTGTTTTTTCTTTGAATTTGATAGTCGATATTGTTGACACCAAATAGGCTATGCTTAAACAATCACTAACACAAATGCCTCTTCATCAATATATGATTATGGCATAAGAAAGTGATTTGAAATTAAAATTTGATGGTCTATGTTTCTAATCAATAGTTAATAGGCCATACTTAAAATAGATTTCATTTTCATTTTCCTTGTCAAGTTTCATGAAAGTTAGTAAGTGTTTTAAGGGATGTGTTATAATTTGATGACTTATGTTGGCTAATTAATAGCTCAAATATGACATACTTATGATAAACACATCAATTAAAACACTAATGACCATTAAAGAGATATCATGATTTCATGTGTTGAACTACATGATCTAGAGAGTGGATTTATTCTCTAAATTGACATTTAAATCTCATATTTGCATTTCTTTTCTTTTTGTTGGTTAGTTCATTTTCTCATTTTCTAGCTTAAATACACTCTCGACTTTGGTATAATTTGATTGAGTAGGAAATTTAAATCAACAATTCCCTGTGGATCGACCCGTATTCGCCATGTGCTACATTCGTACACCGTGCGCTTGCGGTTATTTTTATTTCAAAATTCGTTCGACGGTTTTCTAACTCGATAGAATTTTCGTCGACGAACAATATGTTAGAAGGCAAGGATCCAATAGCCAATTTATTATATCAGCAAGTGATTTATCAGACCTAAAAAGAACCACCCGAGGTAGAGAAATTGGCTTACTGCTTGTAGACCAACCTTCGAAGCAGGTGTTGTAAAAACCCAAGACTTCGTGGAGGTTACTAAAGTGGAATATTAAACAAAGCCCATATGGCATTAGTTACCATCCGAGGAGGGGCATGATAAACAGGCAGGCATTGGTAGACATCATCATGGAGTTTACTACACGAGATGGTGAAGAAGAAGATGATATGGTCACACTTTCTCATTGGAAACTAATTGTGAATGGAGCTTTGAACGAACGTAGTTGAGGTGCCAGAGTGGTGATTATAACTTCGGAAGTACGATCAATTTGTTATGCATTAAAATTGGAATTTCCCACAACTAACAACAAGGTTGAATATGAGACGTTGGTTGTGGGGCTATGGATGGAGAAGGAACTGGAAATAAGGATGCTATATATATTGGTGATTTATAGTTAGTGGGTTACCAACTGAACATAGAATTTCAGCTGAGAGCGCAAGACTTGCTCCTTACCTGATAAAGGCACTGAAACTGTTGAATAATATAAAGCATTACACGATGACCCGCCAAAGAGGAGAATGCGAAGGCCGATTCATTGGCCAAGCTAGTTAGTTTCGTGGAGCCACTGATGTTGGGCTTGGTTCTAGTGGAGGTTTTGACAACTTTGAGTATCAACCGGATGGATGTCAAATGGATTTCTGAGATCATGGAGGAAGAGAAGTCGTGGATGGCTCTAATGAAGGAATATTTACTCAAGGGAATTCTCCTAAGATAAAGGAATGAAAAAGTAACTCCTTCAAAAAGTACCATGATTCATGATACAAGAAAGAGTACTTTATAGAAGAGGATTCTCTACCCCCTTGCTTCATTGCGTAACCAAGGACGAGGATAGGAAAATCCAGTGGAAAATCACGAAGGAAGCTGTAGTGACCATATTGGAGGGATATTAGTAAAGAAGGTAATTTGCTATGGATACTTTTTGGCTGATAATAAATTGAGATGCTACTGACTACACCAAACGGCACAACCGTTGCTACAGTTTCCAAAAGTAACAAAGGACCCATCAATGTAGCGTATGTAAATGGTTTGCTCATGGCTATTTGTAGTTTGTGAATTGATATAATTGGTATGCTACCGACAATAAAAAGAGGAGCTAAGTACGCTATTTTGCGATGGATTACTTCACAAAGTGGGCAGAAATAGAATCGCTTGCCATGATCATAATGAAAAAAGTGATCAATTTTGTAGTGAAAATACAATTCGTAGATTCATTGTTCCTCAGAAGATTACAAAAGATAATGGAACTTAGTTTGAAAGTATCAAGTTCAACGATTTCTGCATTTAGTGTAAGATTGAGAAAAGCTTCTCAATGGTAGCACACCCATATGCAAATGCACAGGTAAAGGAAATGAATAAGATCATCAAACTGTCTTAAAAATGGTGAACTATAAAGCTAAGAGCAAATAGGTTAACGAGCTTCCACTGTCACGTAGGCTAATAAGATGACCAATAAGTCCGTGATTGAACATATACTATTTGCTTTGGCTTACGGATCAGAAGCCATGATTCTGATTGAACTATAAGTTTAGTAAGCCACCCAGGGATTCTGGTGCAGTTTAATAAGGTAAGACTCTCCACGTTTTTTGTTTATAAATAAAAATTAGGTTCTTGAACAAGCGGAACCATGTTCTTGTAAGTAAAACCCTATACTATGGAACTAATAGCGCAATTAGGTACCTAGAGCTCGGCACCAACTCCTTTAGTCCAAGATCAGGATAGAGTGGCATAACCACAAGGGTCGATCGGAAAATTTGACCATTTCCTCTGATATTTACTATTGTTTGGAAATAGGCAAGGTTATTAAGGAATATTTGAGGGTAGATAGCAAAAGAGCTAGTTTTCGAAGATAGAAACTGGTATCCGGATGAAATTTGATGGCCATGCGTAGAACGTGATGGGATATGCCAGGTCGAGGATAAGTGAGGATGACCAATTGATTCTCATGGTTAACACATGGAATAGGTGGGATTGAGAGCGGATGCCCAGAGATAGCATCTAAAGGCAGAAGTTCCTGGATATATAAACTGGTGTACGATCGGGATATTCGTGGCTGCGTTTCGGCCCAGCAGGATATGCTTAGCCAATGATGTGCAAGGATAGTCAGTGGATGTTTTTGACCAATGCCCAAAAACCAAAAAAAATGGAAAACAAGTACCTAGAAATAGATATAGCCAGATTTACCTACACAGGATTAGGACCGGAAGAGTGTAATTAGATTGGGAGGAGTCGGATAATTTGCACCACGATCTTAACCTTCGATCGATGCCCGATGGTTGACCAAGTTAAGGAACGATGCTTGGATTTTACATCCAAAAAACTAGGTCTTAAAGATAGAACTCGATATGTAATGGAGTTACAATAATATAGATTCACTCATGGCTTAACTTGACATGCCTGACCGTGGTTGAGTGGTGGAATTCTATATATAATATTAGCCGTGCTCGGTTATTGCCAGTATCCAAGATGTTAGGACATAAATGTCTAAACTGCTGTTCCCTGGAGATAAGGAACAACACAGAACTAGGATTACATATAACTGGCTATTGGTCAGAGGGAACTTGGCCCGAAATGAACTAGAACATAGTTGGTTAAATAATTGTTTTGTTTAGCCAAAATGCCAAGATTTTGGCAATGATAAAACATAACTGAATAATGAAATATAACTAAAACAATTGTAGGAATTTACTTATATGTATAGAGTTAGAGTAAGTAACAGCATTATACAGACATAAGCATACATAATATGGATAAGTTACAGCACAATAACAAAACTAGGATTACACATTATATATGCATGCATGGTATATAAAGTGGGGAATATAAACAGAACAATGACTGAAATAGAAAAACGGTCTTTCATTAAAACAACTTTGTGTACAATGGACACGAGGATTATTCTCGCACAATCATGGCCTATGTACATAAAAATCTAAAAAAAACAACCTAAAAGAATACAAATGAGAGTCTCTGGTCACTGGGAGATAGCAGAGGAGCCTATTTCTTGTTAGCCTTCTTCTTTTTCTTACCAACCTTGCAGCCTAATCCATCATGAGGCCTCTTTTGGCTCTTCTCATCTTGGTGTGTGCTGCCTTCGAACTGTGTGGTGTCGCCTTTAGTAGCAATCATAGCAGGATCTTCAAGACGGCCGATGAGGGGAGCAGAGGTCTCCGTAGTAGCACCGGAACTACCGCTAATTGGGTATTGATAATAAGGGAAGGACTCTTAGAGAAGGCATCAGATCATCGGTACCATCAGTCTTTTCAAGTCCAGGCTTAGTCTAGATCTTGACATTAGAAATATCAAGCTTTAACTTCTCTGCCATGGAAATGAATCTGCTCGGTCCCGAGGTGTTGTGTAACACTCTTACCTCTATACCTATACTACCAAAGAGCATTACAAAGTAATACTATCGAGTAATACAAAGAATGGGGCGATATGGGCTACACACATGAATATTCCCTTGGGCTGACACTTTTATATATTTAAACATCGAATATAACTCATCACAGAACATACATAGTATTGGCACAAAGCAATAAACACATGTGGATTTAGGATAGATCAGTACACAATATACAGTAAATATCAGGGTTTAGAGTCAATCACAATGATAATATATAATATAACATATTCAAAATATGTCCAATATACATCATAATAATACACACACAAGAGACCATACAATATGGAATAATAATCCACAATACAAAATATGTCTACCAGGTATCATGACTATATCCACCGCATGTCATAAACAAGCTGCTAGATTATGCCATGCATTAATCATGACCTAAACCATGCTCATAAGGTAACAGATTGCTATCATTCACGAATAAAAGGGCTAGGGCTACAACACCCTAAGATATACACCATCTTAAAGGATATTTCATCTTAAGCTGCACCCCTTTTCTCTAAAATTCGATGATGCTCACCAAATATATAGAAGTGTCATGGATCTAGGGGTGATCCCTCAATCAGGCCACTAGGATGGACACTGGCCATCTGGTTCCCACTAAATCCTAATCATAGCCTAGAGCACTTCATGATAAATAACATACATATGGGTACACCTCCATATCTCTATGTCTATAAACATATATAGGTACAACCCCATAACTCTAACCTTCAAACTTTCTCTACTATGAGCATATAAACTTGCTTTACACCGAGTATCACCTTATGTGAGTATAAACTCAATCTTCTAGTTCCCGTAACTTGAGTGCTACTGACAAGAACAACTAAAAAAAAATATAAGAACAACATCACATACCACTACATGATACTAAAACTTTTGTTCAATACTTAAAGAGTAAACTCAATTCTCCATAATATTTTATATAATGAGACCAAAGAATAACCTGAGAAATATTACAGAATTCTCCATCCCAAACAGTATTATAACTTCATTTATTTAAATTCTTATCATAATATAAGACCCTATAATTTTACGATAATCAATTTAGGAGAAAACTGATTAATAAATGATAATGCCGCAAAACATAATTTTTACAAACATTAGAATTTGGCTATGAAACTAACACCATTGCGTTCATGGCAATTTTCTAATCAATTTTCATATATAAAGTTTTTCGATTGAAGCAAAAACGAAAAAGTTATTGACGTTTGAAGTTTTGAAATCTGAAATAAATAAGGAAATAAAAATCAATAACTAACCCTAATTATAGATAGTTAAACTTAATGGACAATTAAAGTTAGCTTAGACATTGAGAAATATGTCAATGGAAATAAATATGAATGATAGGTTCAAGAATAATTAAATAAATAGAATAAATCAATGTAGTTAATTCACAATTTAAAGGTGCACGGTCGAATAGGGATGAGTCACAGTCGACCAGTAGCAATCGGCCATGTAGGCCTAGTAGTCGGCCCTGAGTCTTATGGAATTGACGGTAAACAGAGGGTTGAACCACCTGAATTTAAAATAGTTAATCGAACGACTTGTATTGTTTTGAACCTCTATAAATATAGACCTAGGCTCTAACTTCCAAATTTATATTTTCTAATGATCGCGGAAGTTCTGCCATTTTATTTTCTTCATGAATTTCTAAATTCTTAAATTAGTTCTAGTTTATGTGTATATGCACAATTGGAGAATTTTACAAGATGGTGGAGAGGAGGAATAGGGTCAAATCAAATCATCAAAGCCAAGGTAAAATGTAAATTCGGATCTTAAATACAAATCAAATCCAATTCTCTCTTATATTATAGATTTCTAAGAGATCTGTATCCGCTTGTGGCGTATAAATCCAAATAGAGAGAAAAAGGAGTCAAATTAGAATAACAGGGATTAGATCCCAATATTTGAAAAGACAAAAAGGTGGGTGAGAATATTATACACTTTTGTATAATATAAGATATATCATTATAGATCAATTCCTATACGCCTAAAATGAAAATTGGGGTTGTAGGTTAAACCTGTACACATGCAATGAAATTATAAACTCATCCTACATATTCTACAATTGTTAACTTAATATATATATATATATATATATATATATATATATATATATATATATATATATTTTACATGAATGTTAATATTCAAAAAATTAGGCATTTGCAATCCCTAAATTTATTATTGAATAATAGTAGACCACGAATTTATAAATGATGCAATTCCAGATTGTTACTTAAATGGATATTGAAAAATAAGAATGTAAAATAATGAAATTAGAATAAGATTTTAGGGTTTAGATGGTATTTAAATTCGTTTGAATATAAAATGTTGCAATGTTATTTCTATACATTATCAAGTTTAAAATAAATAAAAGTGCGTCCTTTGAAATGACAAGGAGTACACCTAAAAAAAGAGACGTATAAAATATGTATGTTTATCATATTTTGTACTATTTATTTCAATAACTACAAAATGATAGTTCCTTCTAATTCCAAACGTAGCACAACCTTCCATTTTAGATAAGATATAGAAATTTACAGTGTAAAATTTTCCATTGAGAGAGATGTAATTCCAATGCATTAAAATCCAGAAAATCTCTAAGTGTTAAATAAAGAAATATAAATGTGATAGGAATATTTTAAGAGAATAAATGAGTGATATAAATGAAGATGGGAATTAAATAAGAAAAAAAACTGACGATCATGAAAGTTAATAGAAATAGGAATTGGAAAAAAGGGTAAAAAAATGTAAAAAGACATCATAAATATTTTAAAAAGAAAGTGATAAACAGTCCTAAACCAAGTAAGTTATAAAGGCATAAGCAGTAAAGAATTAACATTAACAAGTAAACTGTAAAGGTAAGATAATTAAGCAAGAAATAAATGAAGATATATATAAATAATATATACATATACATACATACATATATATATATATACACACACACACATGTAGCCTTGAATATGCATTTTGATGGATGTGAACTGTTGAACTTAATATAAGGTTAAATGAATAGAATGACAATAATCATTAGAATGGGTTGGAATGCGAGGTCAGTAGTGTTATAAAAATAGAAATCTACCTGTCGCAAGGGCTGCCAATAGTTGTGTGTACATTATACTAATAAGAAATATATCCAACAATAGGACCCGTGGAGTGAATACACTTACGTATAAATGCAGGAATACCCCAATAGATAGAGGAGTCTACTATGTTGTGACATCCCACCCCGACACCCACATTAACAAAGAGTATTACAGAGTAATATTGTATGCTAATGCGGAAATAAGGTTTGTTAGGAGTGACCATCCATAGCTTTGTCTTAAACATCTATTGGTTACGTCTATTTGGTGCTCCATTTTTTGTCAAGTGGTTTGACATATCTAATAAATGCTTATTACAAAACTATGATGGCTACAGGATCTATTCAGAACAAATGACATTATAAATGGTAATAAAGGTCACATAATAGCAAATACAGATGAATACATACATATACATAGGATATAATACATAGTACCAAAAGTGGTATTTCAACCACAATATATACATACATCAGTCTCCATAAAAGAATATATCTAAGTATGTCATACGACAAGGTAACTTATGCAACTAATCCAATAAGGAAGATAGTAGAGTCCAAAGAGATCAACGAAGAAAAATCATAAGACCTAACCTACAACTCGGTCTGACCCAAGTATATAAAATACACAGGTCAGTCTAACTTAAACAACTGATTAGCATATATATGATGAAGTATGATATAAGGGTAAAGGAGTAACAACTCTTCTCAACCGAGAAGAAGTAACATAAGATATGAGCTAAGTACCAAAGGTCAAAAGGGTTTTACAAAAGAGCAAGTTCAATGATAACAACATATATCCACAATTTCACGCCTCTTATCATCGGCAAAGCAAATAGCTAATAAAATGGCTAACATCAACTAAACTCCTAAGTAGGAGATTATAAATCTCAAAATACCAAAGTATGGAAATATGAAACACAAAATAAATAGAACTTGACTTCAAGTTCAAATCCCCAAATCTAATCACCATATAGTCGATAGTATAGCATTTCAGCTAAATAAATATCTCAACAAAGGTGACTATGGTGAAAACATATTTTAAAAAAACTCTAGAATTCGTCACAAAGAAATCTAGAAAACACAATATAAAAAAAGGAACCAACAAACCAAAATTTAGCCCAACAACTATAAATATATAGCACCCAACAGTCCATAAGGTGGCCCAACAGCCTGCCAAGTACTTGTGCGTAAGAGACGCAATAGTCTCTATAGGAACCAACAGTCCATGTTAAGCCCAACAGCTATATGTATGCACATAGGTCCCAACAGTCCATAAGCGACCCAACAGTCTAAGTACTGGCAATCACTCATGAATTTGTCACAGATTCCCAGAGAGAAACCCGAAAAGTGGTAATAGTGTGCCCCATACCATAAATTCTCACTTAACGGTTTCCTAACCGCTAGTCATTGCCACATTAGAAAGCAGTAAAAATATTTGCTCATCTTATCGGCAAACTTGACCTGAATGTCAAAACATTCAAACAGACAAGTCAGGAATTAACTAAAAAGGCAAACGCACATGTCCCATACCATGTGTTTTACCCAATCATTTAATTATCCTTCTCATTCACTCAAATATTGCAAAAACATGTATTTTTATATAGAAAATAACTTATTAGACAAAACAGGCTTTTAAACTTTTTCTGAAATCGTTTTGGAAAATAACTTTTGAAATTCCCTTATTACAGAGAATAAATAATTTTTATAGCTTTAAAATAATTTTAAAAGTATTATATAACATATTTTGAAATCCATTTTATTTTAAAAACCAATTCAAAATCATTTTGGAAAAAACCCGTGCACAAAAACAATTGTATTCATCGGAAACACCAATCATCGGCTAGCGAATTCAACATAAAAATGTGATAATCCGAAACTCAAATCATCACAATTTTATTTACTTATCTATTGGTGAGATGATGCGCTTCAAAAAGGTCTAAAATATCATCAAAAAAGCAAGAAAAATGACCAGAACGGGCAAAATTGGGCAAACCAATACATAAGAAGAGGAGCAGCCGACCTGGGCTAATTCAATAGCCCAGGTCGACCCATAGGACGATCTTAGGGTTAACGTACAGAAGTCTTGGGTCGACCTATAGGTTGCGAGAGCTACACACAATGAATTTTTAAATGGAATTTGGCATAAATGATCTACAACAAATGGACTATAACCTAGAGAAAATCAAGCAGCACTTTGGTACCGGAATTGAGAGACATGATCAAACAAAAAGCTACTCAGAGTTGATTTTAATGAAAAATCAAAACAACATGGAAATTCAAAACAGTAAGCTATTATTTGCATTTATACTGGAGATTTCTTGCTTCTTTGAGCTAGCATTTGTGAGATCATTACTCACCTTGCAAAAAGCAAATTTAACTGCAATAAGTTGAAGAAGATGGAAGCTTTCCGGGGTAAAGAAGCCTTTAAGAACCTGTAGCTGAGAAAGGAAGAACATGCATACCATAGAAATACAGTTACAAAAAATTCACATATAAACTCAAAATTTTATGAAATAATTCTTAGTATTGGATTTGATTGCATTTCTTTTTTATTTTTTTTGAAGGTTTTCACTTGAATTTACAACAAATTGGAGCATGATTTAATTTAGAAAGAAGTGGCAATTAATTTTATTTTACTATTAATTTTTGAGAATGAGAAAAAATGAAAGAGAGGAAGAAACTGCATATAATATTTCTCTCTCTCTTTCCTGGTAGTTCTAGATTTGGATATAGGATCTACAGTCCATACCCATTTAGCTCAATCCTATACTTAGTGAAAATTCACTAAGTAAAAATACATGTTTCCACTTATCTTATCAATATATGCACACATTTCTTATTATAAAACCTAAGTAATTTTTACAACTAAAAATTTATGTAACCTAAATTGTTTTCACAACAAAATAAAAATTATTTTAGCAATAAAAATCTAATTTTATCAATAAAACCTTATTTTCTATTTAAATATCAAATTTTACACCTTTATCTCATAAAACACCATTTTTAACATATGAATTTATACAAAAATCGTTTTCTTGTCAAATAAAGTACAACAAACCATTATAACTTTATTACAAAATATTATTTTTAAATAATATTCCATCTTTTTATATTTATATAATACATAAATGCTTCTAATTTCTCCTTTAAAACCAATAAAAGTTTCAATATTGGCCATAACTTACAAAATTATTGCATACTCAAATAAAATCCTAAAAATGATAATTTTCTTTCCAAACTATCAAAATAATTTTTCTTAAACTTTATTTTCAACCATTTGTATTTATTCAAACAAATTAATGTTGAAATAAATCAATTAATTAATTTTTTAACTCAAAATTAACTTATTCCCATTATTCATAATTTATTCGACTAAATCTATTAAATCAATATTTATTCTCAAAACACATTGTTTATTTAAAATAAACAGTTTTAACAAATTCTCTAACTTCAATTTAATTTATCTCTAGTATTAAATTATAACCTCTATAATAATTTAATATTACAGATAATTACCAATACTAGGGTTGTTACATACTCTGCCCTTATAACAATTACGTCCTTGCAATTTCTAGAGAAGAGCTGTACTCAACATAATTTATTACATTAAACAAGGAAATTAGATCACTTAAGATTAAAATTCACACCTTCAGTATGAGAAGATAGGAATGCAGGATAAGATCACTAGATGAATTCTCGGGTTTTCCAAGTGCAATCACTGGGGTTATGGGATTGTTGAATCTTCATGAGCCGTACATTCTTGTTTTGAAGGTGCTTAACCTCTGAAGCAAGGACTCTCATAGGATGTTGCATAGTTTTTATGTAGTTAGCATGTCATATGACATACTTATGTATATTATTTTGTAGGGACTAATGTATGTATATATTGTGATTGTAATACCACTTCTGACACTATGTATTGTATCTGATTTATATGTATGTATTCGTCCATGTTTGCTGTTCTATGACCTCTATTATCATATATATTGTATTTTGTTCTGAATAGATCCTATGGCCACCATAGTTTGTATTAAGCATTTATCAGATATGTCGAACCACTTGAAAAAAATGGAGCATTAAATCGACATATCTAATAGATGTTTAAGACAAGCTATGGATGGTCGCTCTTAACAAGCCTTATTCTCCTCATTAGCAGACAATATTACTCTATAATACTCTTTGTTAGTTTGGTTCCTGGGGTGGCGCATTGCAAGCTTGCTTTAAAATAGGAAAAAGGATATTACCTTGATTGCAATAGGCAATCTTAACAGGATGATTAGTGAAGAATGAAACTATGTCAGCATGTGTTGGTATGAAATAAAGGAGTAAGGCTACGCATAGGTCGAGGACGTCATCAATCATCAACAGTCAATGGGAAAGACATCGATTATACCTAATGGGCTACACTGCCTACTAGTGTATGGACCATATATTGTCATGCATCACCACATTGTTTGCTAGTTCGTTTGTTAGGAGGCAAGGCTAGTTAACCCTAGTGGAGAGGACTTTAAAAAAGTGCATAGGGTAGTCCGTGGAGCCGAGTCCACAACTGATGGGACTGAATTCAAAAATCCGAGTCTGCAATGGAGAAGTAGACAAAGAAAACCCCAAAAAATGCAACATAGAACACGGATAAATTATTGCAAAGCCGTTATTAGGCACTACGGGAGTTCCTTGGTACATGCGGTGACAAGAGCGTGATATAGATGGGTGATGGATCTTGATGGGGTGCTGATTTTATGGGATACCAGCGGGGGTAATATCTTGGTCTAATGGGGGACCACAGTACTTATACACACATAAAAACATACATAGCTATAGTCTACTATAGGTAGATGGGATGTATCATACGCATATGTAAAGTCAAGATGACTAATTGAAAATGAAAAAGACACAACGTGAAATAGAAGATAATCGACATAAGCTAGTGTTAATATACAAAGTGTATAATTTATCAATCACCAGAATGTTGTTCTGACCCCCTAATCATTACAACCCACAGGTTATCTTTGAAGGATAGGTTTCATATCCATGCTTGATGCTAATGAGGACACTAAATATTTGGAGGGTCAATCTTGATCAGTAATAATTTGGCTTATTATATTTTATTATTCCACCGTGAGTTATGTATTAATGCTCTGATATGCATTTTTTTTGTTTATTTGCAGGATACAAAACCAATGATCCACACATTAGTGGACTTGGGTTTTTAATTTAGTGAAAATTCAGGCCTACCGTTGTGTAGGTTGTTAAAAAAACACAAAATTAAATGTCACAAAATCAAATAAAAGGATGTCATCACCGTATCATATCAAAATCACCAATTAAATCTATATCAATGGTGAATCATTCATGATAACAAATTAAATATATATACATATATATGTGGGAACCTAAAAATTAAGATAAAGTAGATCCAAATAAATAAACATAAAACCAATTACTTAATATTTAATAATGAATCATTTATAATAAAAATAAGCACTACAAATAGATACTCAATTTATACTAAATATTTTCTTTTCAAGAAAACTTGCCTTTTCAGAAATATTATTAAAACCTCTCATTTATACTTACAAATTCTATACCTTCAGTTATACTTGAAAACCTCTACTTTTATTTTAAATCTAGTTTTATTTCCGTAACAATCTCATACAAATCATTTCATTCCTCATACATTTTTTATATATAAATATACTTTAAATAAATTTTATAACATAATAAATAATTTCGCAAAGCTTTCAAAAGTATTTTTAAACCAAAAAAATCTATCGAATGTCCAAAAATAATAGTTATGGAGCAAAATTTTCTAAAATTATCAACAATTCATCTATATAAATTTTATTCGCGTGATCCAGTCAAATTCCATCGAATTTTGGCTATCCATACAGTGTTCAAATAATGTAAATAAATTACACAAATTGAAATGCAAACGGATAGTATCTCCTTTGCATTTTAGGCTCCAACAACATAAAACTCCAATATCAAACGCCAAATAATATCCAATATCATAGCAATCAATAAAATATCCCAATCAAACAATTTATCCTAGCAAACATTCAATATTCTCAATCAAGTAAATTCTAAACAACTAATTTAACCATGCAATTCCATAAATAGTCGGGATAATGATATATACGTAAGTTACACGTGGAACTAAATATAGCCGTGAGTGAAAAATACTCGCCGAAACAAAGCTCGTTCAACCAAATCGACTACTTCGTTGCTGCTCTTTCTCAATTAAAATCGTCAATTAACACCATATCAGCAATCATCTCTTCCTACTGCCTTCAACTATCAATAAAAAGCTAGCGCCCAAACGCCAGCCAACCGTGTCTGCACTTACCTACCTTGCCTGCACCTTCAAAGTAGATGATGTCCCCGTCTCTGCTCAACCCGACTTCCCTTGATGCTTCCATGACTAAGCTTCACCATCGTTTGTGATCACACACAAAGACGCACCCCTCCTTGCCAACACTACTAGTGCAAGCTGCAACACCCTATCGCCTCATCCTCATCCTTACACTCACTTGCTCGCTCCCAGATCGCACAACTCCAACACCATAAGTCACGTGTGCGTCACAATCTCAATGCCTTTAACCTCTATCGATCGCACTATGCCACTAACCACATTGTTTTCATCACGTGCCATTAGGTCTCATGTGCATAGGCACTTTTTTCTTTCCATGCGTGAGTGAATTAGAGTGGATTAGGATTAAATTGTTATCTGGGGGTTCGAGTCTAGATTAATGTCGAAGCGAGGAGAATTTTCCAAAAGTGTGAACAAGAGGAATAAGGTTTGAGGCTATTATTTTGGGCTTTAGTTTAAATTTAATTTATTTTGAATTAATTTCCTTTGCGTTTAATTTAAATATTATTATTATCATTCATCTTATAAATACTTTGATCCCATTTAAATAGATTTATACTTCAAAATATTTCATATTAATTAAAATAACTTATTCAATTCCAATAAATCTTTCGGGAAGAATTTATTAGTTTAATTCAATTTATTAAATCAAAGTCTTTTATTGACTAGTCTTCAACAAGTAGGAATTTGTTTTTCAAAATAATAATAATAATAATTACCAAAAATTGAATTAAACCATTTCATTTTAATTTTAATTTATTTAATTTGTGGCATATAAAGCAGGGTTATTACAGATTCCTTCCTATGAAAGTTGCATCTTCACAATTTACTATAGGGAGACGTCAAACAACTCATACCTCGACTATCTTCGTATCCATGATCTTCAATCAAATATAACTATTCAATCCTCTATGTGGCTTTTACACTTTAAAACATCTGATTATATGCTATCTCAAATAGATTCAAATAACAACTTTCTATTTTCGTATACCATATTGCAAATATTTCTAAGTGTCAGATCATTCAGAAACTTTTAGTAGATTTTTCATTGTACAGAGAGCGTTTTGAAAAATTAAAACATGATATAATTACATGATATACATATACGAAGAGATATCCAACACGAGGCATCTCGAAACACGGGGAAACAAGATAATATCATATAATATATTAATAAACCATAAAATGTACCTTTTAGTTAGCATTTTAGCAAGTTTTCTAATTATTCAGTGAGCAAACGCTGCTAGTCTATCCGAATATAATCCTTATGTACCTATCTCAACTCAGATTTACGTATGATCTTCAAATTAATATACATAAGTGACATGACTTCATTTGCTTTCAAAACAATATAACATTCCAATTTCGACTACATTTCAACAACTTTCAATAGACAAAAATACCAAATCAAGCTACAACTCCAAAGAGTGGACTATGACATAATGTTCTAACTTTTCAAAACAACATCCAGATTGCAAAGATATGGATTATAACTCAAGTTATGGAGGATTTTAATAAGGTAACGTGGTAGATTTTTCAACACATAGGCAGGTCCACTTTTGAAATCTGCATTTTAGGCTACAAATATCATAATTTTGTTAAATACTTAAAATAAAAAAGTTGTTGCTTATGTTCTTAGCTTTCCAAAATGTGCAAGATGGTCGAAATCAGATAATTTATTTGAAACTTATATCCAAATGAACATCGCATCGAAAATAAAAATCATTATCTTAATATCAAATGAGTTTATAATCTGAGCATCAAACTACAAATTACTATTAAATGAGCAATAAAACATTTTTCTATTAAAATGAACATAAATATATACATTTTAAAGTGTTAGCACTGTAATTGTGGCTTTATATAAATATGGGCATATGCATATACCAAGGTTCACTCCAATATGAACTTTTTTTGAAAACCCAAGAGAACCCAACAGGCCGGTAAACTCCTGAGGAGGGTATAGTAAAGTCGTCCGTTGATCCAAGCCTAAATTGAACATACTCCAACACCTGCAAACTGATATGAATTTGTGCATTCTACATAATAGTGACATAGGTCCAAAATAAAATTTCACTTTCTTTTCATCATCATTTTATTCTACTTTTTGAATAGAATATGCTAACAGTATATCACCCAACATCATACAATACACATCCATAGGTTTGCGCACACATACATTCACATAGCAACACCCACAATGGCATCTCATACATAAAACACATTTGCAATGATTCTTCTTTTCTTTTTTGAGTAAAAATTACTTGATTTTGATATTTTTTATAAAATTTGAAAAATGAGGAATGGGCTGTAAGGATAATAAATTGCACGATAGAAAGTAAAGTCTAATATCATTATTAGCATGGAGCGTTATGTTAGAAAATCTCATAAATAAGTGATGGGTTATAACATGATGGCTAAGGTAGGTGTAAATTTGGATAAGCGTATGGTGGAAAGGTTATTTTTAATGTGATATATAAAAATGAACATTAGCTCTATTCAGGTATCTCCGGATCAAATATTTAATTTGCCCAAATAAATCTCAGCCATTGGATTTTAATTATACCGAATAATCAATATTGAAATAAACCAATGTTTAGTGATTGGGAATTATTGAACACATGAAGACATACAAGTTGGGATAGGAGATCCAAGCTTGTGACGACCCGGGTTTTGCCCGCTCGAAAATCGACATCCATACTTCAAATTGTATTCGAATGCCATAGATTCGACCGTTCAAATCCGATTCGCCGGAGCTTATAACAACATTAAGTAAACAACACAGCGGAATAAAAGAATAGTACATTGATATACAGCTTTGATACAATATCTGATACAACAGATGATCCAATGGATATCAATATACATCAGAGATATGATACAATAAATAGCAGCGGAAAAGAAAATAGATAACATCTAACAGCGGAACAATATAACTCTAAGATAGTCTTCAAAAGAGAACTTCGAGAACTGCAACTCCATCTCCAAGAACCAATCCAGCAATAGCTCGAACTCCCAATAACGATGCACCAAGACAAGCAAGACTGGTGTGGTCCAAAGAATGAACTAACTCCAGATGATCTACTACATCTGACTATCTGAAAAACCCAACTCTAGACTGCTCGTGTAGAAAATAATGAGCACCCAGAGTTTAGGAAAGAAACAATAAACTCTGGATCAGTCGTGGGACTGGTGTGAGCAACAAAAACAGTTTATCTTTCAAAAACAAACAAAGAAATATTTTAAAGTTAATTCGCAATGCTTTTTGAAATGAGACTACCATAAGACCTCCCGCCACACACACAATGCAAACGCAGACTTGGAGGAGATTTCTTCTTATGTTAGTCAAAGATGCTTGATACACATTAAAAAGAAACATTTGATATTATTATTAGTGCATAGTGTAGGAAACATTTCGAAAGTAGAATATAAATCTTAGCCAGCATAGGTACCATTATATTATGCCTACTATAGCTACTTCCTGAGGAAGCAGGTTCTACAACTAAAACCGTACAAGTCTCGTATTGTTTCTTTGGATTTCCAACGAATGATCAGGCCAACGAACTTCCCATTGCCACATGAGAATGCCTCTGGAAGGACATCCCCGAGAACCAAACCGGATCTCTACCAACACAAGGCCGGGTTACCCCTAACTGGGTAACTACTGACACGAGTATGCCATCCCCCGGTCCTTTAGGACCTTTAACCGAGCGCTCGTAATCAACATCACACAATCATAAGTAAAGTGTTTCAACATGAGTAAGTATCTGGGCTCCATACCATGATACCACCCTTTTCCAGAAGGAAATGCACACACCCTAAAGGGAGCTACCCCTCATAACCTTGCTGCATCTTTCCTGTTTTGACCATTCCGAGGTGTGAGGCTCGACGAAGTCACGTCCACAAAGACACACTTTATACAAAAGTCGTGCTTTGGGTCAACAAATGATCATAGAAATGATCACAAAGATAAACGATCAAACAAATGATCCTATCACAAATGATCAACACAATGATCATTTCACAGCAACACTCAGCATGTCACATTACCAAACTGAGAATATATTGCTGATAACCATCAACTACATAACCTTTGAGCTCGTACGTGTCAGAGAAGGGTGTTAAGCTAAAAGAATAAATTCTCCGCCACCAACAGAAATATATTTGAAAGAAATCAGCTTTATATCTCAATTTGTAATGTCAGACATACAATCCATACAAGTCTGTTCCGGGCTCGAACAGAACCGAAGGCACTTACAAAGAAGTCCTTGCTATCCGGATATTCACTAATCACGTTCGGACTTCCCATCACATATGGAGTCTCTATACCGGGGACCAGTCGATGCAAAGACATTCGATGAGTTGTCCTTTCGCTTTCAAAAATATCCGGTCTTCAACAGCGGTCTTCAAATGCTATCCATAACGACATATCACATATTCAGAATGGGATATATGACACAAAGGTCCTCTCCCGGCTAAACCGAACAGTGAGCACAGTATTTCAAAAACATATGGATATTGGGATTTCAATTAAGTCACAACTTAAAACCCAAAACTTTTCTTCAAATGGTTTAAACCAATTACCTTTTCAAATCTTTATATTACAAAAAGATTTATTTCACAAAGATCAATTTATAGACTTTAAAACAATTTCCATTCCAATTGGATTAACTCATTAAATCTTTAAATCAAAGATTTAACTCATAGCTTTCAAAATTCGATTAACTTGTTGAATCTTTAAATCAAAGATTCAACCTATAGCTTTTAAATCGTTTTCATAACTTGGAAATTTTCTTCATTTTCAAACTTGAAATTCTTTTTAACACAAATTGGACGTTCATTTCTTATGTGAAAGCTTTTATTATTTGAAAACAACAGTTTTCGTTTCAGAAAAATCCAATTATACTTATACGAGTTAAAGCCCTTGAATTCTATTCACATCCCAAATCAATACTTTTAAAATAGTTTAACCCATATATAACTGGTATAACATTTTTAAACCCTAGTTTTAAATCATAGAATTCAATTTCAAATTTTAAATTTTAAATTTAAATCAAATTATTTAAATTTCAAACTTTATCAAGTTATTCAAAATAAATTTCATCTTTGAAATTCCATTATCAAAAGCTTTTCACTTTAAACCCAATCTATTTCAAACCATTTGAATTTTAAAATTCAAATTCAAAAACCATTTTCAAAAATCTATGACTTAATCGATTTCCTCGTGAAATCCATATTTGTGTGTGTATGGTGTGGTCCAGGGGTTTAACACAATAGTGCAACATCATTCAATCATCACAGATTAAAACACAGAAATATAGTTGATAAACGATATAGACTATAACACTCATCGTCCATTCACAGATAATATACAAATGTAAATAAATGAATAAATTATACACAGTCACAGAACAAAATATCACAGATCAGATAGGACAACCAATTCAAGGCATTTCATTCAATACAATCATTCATAAGTAAGGTCAAATATTCAATAGTCATTTATAAGAAGGATTTATTAATTGTTTAATCCTAATTAATTCAATTTATTTCCAATCAAATTTATTTACTTATGAATTTATTATCCAATTCTGATTTATTAATTCTAAACCATTTGATATAAACTAATTTATCAAACACTTTAATCAAATAAATGATTCTTAATTAATCACATTAATTAAATTATCCTTAAGTTAATTATCTAATCATTTAACCTTAATTTAATTTCATTAAATAACTATCTTTAAGTAATTTATTACCTTTATAAATAAATCAACTTTTTATTACATTAAATGTAATTATATCTTAATCACTTGATTAATTAACTTTAAGCATTATTTATAGAAATTGACTAACCCTTAATGATCCATTAACTAATCCTAATTATTTAATCAATTAGGTGTTAATTACAACTTAATTCGTTTTTAATTACAATTAATAAATTTCTAATCATAAATTATCCATTTTCATTTCAAATTGAAATCCCTTTAACACAATTTGGAAATCTATGATTCTTAATTAATCACATTAACTATCTCTTACTTAAACCTTAATTTATAAATTTAAACTTCTAATTAATTTCAAAATGAACGAATTACAAATTTTTGAATCTTCATTCACTTAAATTTTTAATGAACTATAAATCATTAGCTCTTAATTGTCTTTGAGATAAAACATAATTTTTATAAATGATTTAATTATCATTTTCAAACACATTTGAAAACATTTATTTTCAAATTCAAATTCAAATTTCATTTCAAATCAAAGATTTGAAATAATTACAAATTCAACCTTTAACAAATTTAAACCAAGTTAAACTCTTTTAAATCGGATGTTGTATAACATTTATTTTTATAAAGAAATTATATAAGAGTTTAAAGCAAATCTTTTAAAATTCAAATCATTTTTAAAATATAACTTAACATTTAAAGTTCTTAAACATTTCATTCATTTTTATTTTATTTTTTAAACTTTATTTTATTTAGAACCAAGATACCAAATTAAATTTTAAACCGACTTAAAAACTTGTATTTAAAACTTTGTTTAAATTTGGTATTAAATTTTTAATTTCTGTTAAAAAAAAACTGTCAGGTCTTTAAAAAAAAAAAATCAAACAGATAGGTTTTATAACCAAAACCTGTGGCAAAGAATTTTGCTCGAGTACAAGTCAAAACCCACAACCACTTCACCCTGAATTTCTGTGCACCGTGCACGTGCACCTCCACCAGAGCCACCTCCGTCCAACGTTGACCACCCTCCCACATCGGAGATCTTTCCTCAGTGCCAATCCGATCATTAGATCGATGACATTTAAACAAAATTGAGCATTCAAGCTCAATACATGTACCAGGAAACAAAACCTGGAAACGCTTGACCCCATCACCTCCCATACCTGTCATCGCCACATTCTCTCAACTCCGATCATCTGAATGCCTCCGCCTTCGGCCCTAGCTTCGATTTCCTCTCCTCTACCATTTCCCAAACCCTCGCCACACTCGATCGCCTGAGGACAACGCACGAATCGATATATCCATCACCACCGAAAACTAGGTTTAGGATAAAAAAACTTCTCGCCGTCATCGCCACAGTGAACTGGACCACTTCCGGCTATTTTTCCCATCTTCGCCGTAGCCTCCTCCACCTACACGTGAAACCTTGGCCTCGATTGAGCCTTCGATTGCCTGAATTTCGCCAAAACCCATCTCACGTTCATCTCTGAACTACTACTAGTATTATTAACTAAAAGTTCCTATTTTGCTTTTAAAAATTCTATTTTGAAGTATGAATTCAGGTTATATAAGTAAATCAAAGTTTCGTGACACTTGAAATTATCTGAATTTGAAGTTAGCTCTGTATAATCCAATTTTTATTAACATATCCACTTTTATTTTACTTGAAACAATTTTTAAATAATAACCAATACTTAAACAAACATGTTTGCTTTTGAAACCAAGGCCTATCAAAAATCAAGTAGTTTGATGTTTGAATTTGTTGATCAAACCATATGCTTTTAAGCAAGAAAAAAAAATTTCAACATATACAGACATACCCATCTGCATATATATATATATCTGTGTGTGTGTGTGTATATATATATAGACAGAGAACAATTTACGTACATATATACACATATTAAGCAACTTCAAACTCAAACATATTAATCATCAAATATAGATTTACTTAGTTGGATTTTAGTTTAGTTACTCACCTGAAGTTGAAGGGGAGAAAAACAGAGCATATTTTGAAACTGACTTGTGTATGCCAGCTGAAGCTCCTCTTTTGATCTCTGATTGGTCTGGTGAAATTGTTGTTCAAATTGTATTGTTGTTGAAGTTGAGATTTGTTTTAGTTTGAAAGGATATTTGCTTCAGTTTTTTTTTCTTTCTTGTTTAGTTTTGAAAATGGACAAAATGAGATTGAGGAAGGCTGGGTATATAAGAAAATGAGTTGTACAGGTGATATCTTTGTTTATTCAATAAGCATGGCTGAGATGTATTCATTAATTGCTAGAGGCGTAAGCATGTAATGCATTAATTGCTTCAGTACTTCAGCCATGACTTATTTCTTTAACTTTGTTCTTGCCTTAATTATTTATTTTACAGACATATCTTACTTTGTCTTTCATTTCTACTTACAGGCCACATCTTTTTTTTTCCTGGTAACTTTTATGCTCCAATGTAACAGCCATATTATTTTAATTCTTGAAAGTACATTATGCATACACTTATATAGATATGCTGTTTGATTTGTGTTTGCTTTTAACATTGAATTCATCACATATTTATTTTATTGTCTCCTTGTTTCATAAAAGTTTCATATAAGTTTATATGTATTTCTAGGTCATTTTTATAACCATATGATTTTATTATAACATACATAAGTGAATGTATTTTATTTGTTACAATTTATACTTTTGTTTCGTTTATTTTGCATATTTATTTACAACTTTGTTTCATATTTAAATGTCATTTCTTTTCATTTCTTATTTGAGTGTATTACTTTGTCTTGCAAATAATTTTCTATTTTAATTATGTTTGTATGCATACATTTGTTTTGTCATTTCTTTTGTTCCATTGTCTTATTTTTATTCCTCTTTTATTTTATCTTAAATTGTTTATTTTACTTTAATATTTATTGTTTTATATTAAATTTATAAATTCAAATTATTATTAACCATCAATTGTAATACTTATTATTATCAATTATTATTAAACCATTCATTTACAATTCATATCTAATGTATATACATATATATCTCTATATTTATTTTTAAAACCATTTGTTTAAGATTTTATTTCAAATCCAATTTAAATATATATCCACATATATACAAATTGTCAAATCCATATGACTTAATAAAATTTCTATTTGAATCGGGGGAACTCGCTGCCATTTAAATCAATTTATCTTACAATTTTATTCAAAAATTCATTTAAATTATCAATTTAAATTCATAAAAATCTGGGATCGTTACAAACTTCCCCCCTTAAAAGAATTTCGTCCTCGAAATTCGCAGGCACGAAAACAACAAGGATAGATGAAAGATAGAGAAATATCCTTTCAGAACAAACTGGATACCAATTCTGCATTTGGCTCATCAAATCAGAATATCAACAATAGATACAAGAAATTATAATAGAATTTCAAATTTAGTTTTAAACGAAATCGTTTTATCGATACTATTCAAATTATCCTTCATATTCTATTAATCAATTTTAACTCAATTCAAAATTTCTAATTTATTCAAAATTCCCAATTCATTCAAATTTAAAATTCATATTCATTAAAGTTTAAAATCAAAAACTGAAAAGAAATTGATGAAATACGAAGTAAGAATCTTCTACAACGATTCGTAGAGCCACCATCACACCGAAATTTCTTTCTGGAGCTATCACAAAAAAATCAAAAGAATTTAGAACGAATCAAAGAAAATTGATAGAGAAAGTTATTTCCACTGTTGTTACAGAGTATTGACCAATTATATTCATATTTCTCTGTCCCCTATCTCGTCCTCTTCTTGCACTCATACCCACTATCGGTGGATAGTAAGAGAATTTACTGGGGCGTTCAAACAGATATCTTAGGGATATACTCATTCTAGGATATACTTCACCCTATCTCTGATGAGCTACTTAATGTGTTATACTCCTGAGCTAAAGTTCAACCTTAGCTCTGATTCCAAATGTGACGACTCGGGTTTTGCCCGCTCGAAAATCAACATCCATACTTCAAATCGTATGCGAATGCCATAGAATCGACCGTTCAAATCCGATTCGCCGGAGCTTATAACAACATTAAGTAAACAACACAGCGGAATAAAAGAATAATACATTGATATACAGCTTTGATACAATATCTGATACAACAAATGATCCAATGGATATCAATATACATCAGAGATATGATACAATAAATAGCAGCGGAAAAGAAAATAGATAACATCTAACAGCGGATCAATATAACTCTAAGATAGTCTTCAAAAGAGAACTTCGAGAACTGCAACTCCATCTCCAAGAACCAATCCAGCAATAGCTCGAACTCCCAATAACGATGCACCAAGACAAGCAAGACTGGTGTGGTCCAAAGACTGAACTAACTCCAGATGATCTACTACATCTGACTATCTGAAAAACCCAACTCTAGACTGCTCGTGTAGAAAATAATGAGCACCCAGAGTTTAGGAAAGAAACAATAAACTCTGGATCAGTCGTGGGACCGGTGTGAGCAACAAAAATAGTTTATCTTTCAAAAACAAACAAAGAAATATTTTAAAGTTAATTCGCAATGCTTTTTGAAATGAGACTACCATAAGACCTCCCGCCACACACACAATGCAAACGCAGACTTGGAGGAGATTTCTTCTTATGTTAGTCAAAGATGCTTGATACGCATTAAAAAGAAACATTTGATATTATTATTAGTGCATAGTGTAGGAAACATTTCGAAAGTAGAATATAAATCTTAGCCAGCATAGGTACCATTATATTATGCCTACTATAGCTACTTCCTGAGGAAGCAGGTTCTACAACTAAAACCGTACAAGTCTCGTATTGTTTCTTTGGATTTCCAACGAATGATCAGGCCAAGGAACTTCCCATTGCCACATGAGAATGCCTCTGAAAGGACATCCCCGAGAACCAAACTGGATCTCTACCAACACAAGGCCGGGTTACCCCTAACTGGGTAACTACTGACACGAGTATGCCATCCCCCGGTCCTTTAGGACCTTTAACCGAGCGCTCGTAATCAACATCACACAATCATAATTAAAGTGTTTCAACATGAGTAAGTATCTGGGCTCCATACCATGATACCACCCTTTTCCAGAAGGAAATGCACACACCCTAAAGGGAGCTACCCCTCATAACCTTGCTGCATCTTTCATGTTTTGACCATTCCGAGGTGTGAGGCTCGACGAAGTCACGTCCACAAAGACACACTTTATACAAAAGCCGTGCTTTGGGTCAACAAATGATCATAGAAATGATCACAAAGATAAACGATCAAACAAATGATCCTATCACAAATGATCAACACAATGATCATTTCACAGCAACACTCAGCATGTCACATTACCAAACTGAGAATATATTGCTGATAACCATCAACTACATAACCTCTGAGCTCGTACGTCTCAGAGAAGGGTGTTAAGCTAAAAGAATGAATTCTCCGCCACCAACAGAAATATATTTGAAAGAAATCAGCTTTATATCTCAATTTGTAATGTCAAACATACAATCCATACAAGTCTGTTCCGGGCTCGAACAGAACCGAAGGCACTTACAAAGAAGTCCTTGCAATCCGGATATTCACTAATCACATTCGGACTTCCCATCACATATGGAGTCTCTATACCGGGGACCAGTCGATGCAAAGACATTCGATGAGTTGTCCTTTCGCTTTCAAAAATATCCGGTCTTCAACACCGGTCTTCAAATGCTATCCATAACGACATATCACATATTCGGAATGGGATATATGACACAAAGGTCCTCTCCCGGCTAAACCGAACAGTGAGCGCAGTATTTCAAAAACATATGGATATTGGGATTTCAATTAAGTCACAACTTAAAACCCAAAACTTTTCTTCAAATGGTTTAAACCAATTACCTTTTCAAATCTTTATATTACAAAAAGATTTATTTCACAAAGATCAATTTATAGACTTTAAAACAATTTCCATTCCAATTGGATTAACTCATTAAATCTTTAAATCAAAGATTTAACTCATAGCTTTCAAAATTCGATTAACTTGTTGAATCTTTAAATCAAAGATTCAACCTATAGCTTTTAAATCGTTTTCATAACTTGGAAATTTTCTTCATTTTCAAACTTGAAATTCTTTTTAACACAAATTGGACGTTCATTTCTTATGTGAAAGCTTTTATTATTTGAAAACAACAGTTTTCGTTTCAGAAAAATCCAATTATATTTATACGAGTTAAAGCCCTTGAATTCTATTCACATCCCAAATCAATACTTTTAAAATAGTTTAACCCATATATAACTGGTATAACATTTTTAACCCCTAGATTTAAATCATAGAATTCAATTTCAAATTTTGAATTTTAAATTTAAATCAAATTATTTAAATTTCAAACTTTATCAAGTTATTCAAAATAAATTTCATCTTTGAAATTCCATTATCAAAAGCTTTTCACTTTAAACCCAATCTATTTCAAACCATTTGAATTTTAAAATTCAAATTCAAAAACCATTTTCAAAAATCTGTGACTTAATCGATTTCCTCGTGAAATCCATATTTGTGTGTGTATGGTGTGGTCCAGGGGTTTAACACAATAGTGCAACATCATTCAATCATCACAGATTAAAACACAGAAATATAGTTGATAAACGATATAGACTATAACGCTCATCATCCATTCACAGATAATATACAAATGCAAATAAATGAATAAATTATACACAGTCACAGAACAAAATATCACAGATCAGATAGGACAACCAATTCAAGGCATTTCATTCAATACAATCATTCATAAGTAAGGTCAAATATTCAATAGTCATTTATAAGAAGGATTTATTAATTGTTTAATCCTAATTAATTCAATTTATTTCCAATCAAATTTATTTACTTATGAATTTATTATCCAATTCTGATTTATTAATTCTAAACCATTTGATATAAACTAATTTATCAAACACTTTAATTAAATAAATGATTCTTAATTAATCACATTAATTAAATTATCCTTATGTTAATTACCTATCATTTAACCTTAATTTAATTTCATTAAATAACTATCTTTAAGTAATTTATTACCTTTATAAATAAATCAACTTTTTATTACATTAAATGTAATTATATCTTAATCACTTGATTAATTAACTTTAAGCATTATTTATAGAAATTGACTAACCCTTAATGATCCATTAACTAATCCTAATTATTTAATCAATTAGGTGTTAATTACAACTTAATTCGTTTTTAATTACAATTAATAAATTTCTAATCATAAATTATCCATTTTCATTTCAAATTGAAATCCCTTAACACAATTTGGAAATCTATGATTCTTAATTAATCACATTAACTATCTCTTACTTAAACCTTAATTTATAAATTTAAACTTCTAAATAATTTCAAAATGAACGAATTACAAATTTTTGAATCTTCATTCACTTAAATTTTTAATGAACTATAAATCATTAACTCTTAATTGTCTTTGAGATAAAACATAATTTTTATAAATGATTTAATTATCATTTTCAAACACATTTGAAAACATTTATTTTCAAATTCAAATTCAAATTTCATTTCAAATCAAAGATTTGAAATAATTAAAAATTCAACCTTTAACAAATTTAAACCAAGTTAAACTCTTTTAAATCGGATGTTGTATAACATTTATTTTTATAAAGAAATTATATAAGAGTTTAAAGCAAATCTTTTAAAATTCAAATCATTTTTAAAATATAACTTAACATTTAAAGTTCTTAAACATTTCATTCATTTTTATTTTATTTTTTAAAACTTTATTTTATTTAGAACCAAGATACAAAATTAAATTTTAAACCGACTTAAAAACTTGTATTTAAAACTTTGTTTAAATTTGGTATTAAATTTTTAATTTCTGTTTTTTAAAAAAAACTGTCAGGTCTTTAAAAAAAAATCAAACAGATAGGTTTTATAACCAAAACCTGTGGCAAAGAATTTTGCTCGAGTACAAGTCAAAACCCACAACCACTTCACCCTGAATTTCTGTGCACCGTGCAGGTGCACCTCCACCAGAGCCACCTCCGGCCAACGTTGACCACCCTCCCACATCGGAGATCTCTCCTCAGTGCCAATCCGATCATTAGATCGATGATCAAATCATTTAAACAAAATTGAGCATTCAAGCTCAATACAAGTACCAGGAAACAAAACCTGGAAACGCTTGACCCCATCACCTCCCGTACCTGTCATCGCCACGTTCTCTCAACTCCGATCATCTGAATGCCTCCGCCTTCGGCCCTAGCTTCGATTTCCTCTCCTCTACCATTTCCCAAACCCTCGCCACACTCGATCGCCTGAGGACAACGCACGAATCGAAATATCCATCACCACCGAAAACTAGGTTTAGGATAAAAAAAACTTCTCGCCGTCATCGCCACAGTGAACTGGACCACTTCCGGCTATTTTTCCCATCTTCGTCGTAGCCTCCTCCACCTACACGTGAAACCTTGGCCTCGATTGAGCCTTCGATTGCCTGAATTTCGCCAAAACCCATCTCACGTTCATCTCTGAACTGCTACTAGTATTATTAACTAAAAATTCCTATTTTACTTTTAAAAATTCTATTTTGAAGTATGAATTCAGGTTATATAAGTAAATCAAAGTTTCGTGACACTTGAAATTATCTGAATTTGAAGTTAGCTCTGTATAATCCAATTTTTATTAACGTATCCACTTTTATTTTACTTGAAACAATTTTTAAATAATAACCAATACTTAAACAAACATGTTTGCTTTTGAAACCAAGGCCTATCAAAAATCAAGTAGTTTGATGTTTGAATTTGTTGATCAAACCATATGCTTTTAAGCAAGAAAAAAAAAATTTCAACATATACAGACATACCCATCTGCATATATATATGTGTGTGTGTGTATATATATATAGACAGAGAACAATTTACGTACATATATACACATATTAAGCAACTTCAAACTCAAACATATTAATCATAAAATATAGATTTACTTAGTTGGTTTTTAGCTTAGTTACTCACCTGAAGTTGAAGGGGAGAAAAACAGAGCATATTTTGAAACTGACTTGTGTATGCTAGCTGAAGCTCCTCTTTTGATCTCTGATTGGTCTGGTGAAATTGTTGTTCAAATTGTATTGTTGTTGAAGTTGAGATTTGTTTTAGTTTGAAAGGATATTTGCTTCAGTTTTTTTTTTCTTTTCTTGTTTAGTTTTGAAAATGGACAAAATGAGATTGAGGAAGGCTGGGTATATAAGAAAATGAGTTGTACAGGTTATATCTTTGTTTATTCAATAAGCATGGCTGAGATGTATTCATTAATTGCTAGAGGCGTAAGCATGTAATGCATTAATTGCTTCAGTACTTCAGCCATGACTTATTTCTTTAACTTTGTTCTTGCCTTAATTATTTATTTTACAGACATATCTTACTTTGTCTTTCATTTCTACTTACAGGCCACATCTTTTTTTTTTCCTGGTAGCTTTTATGCTTCAATGTAACAGCCATCTTATTTTAATTCTTGCAAGTACATTATGCATACACTTATATAGATATGCTGTTTGATTTGTGTTTGCTTTTAACATTGAATTCATCACATATTTATTTTATTGTCTCCTTGTTTCATAAAAGTTTCATATAAGTTTATATGTATTTCTAGGTCATTTTTATAACCATATGATTTTATTATAACATACATAAGTCAATGTATTTTATTTGTTACAATTTATACTTTTGTTTCGTTTATTTTGCATATTTATTTACATCTTTGTTTCATATTTAAATGTCATTTCTTTTCTTTTCTTATTTGAGTGTATTACTTTGTCTTGCAAATAATTTTCTATTTTAATTATGTTTGTATGCATACATTTGTTTTGTCATTTCTTTTGTTCCATTGTCTTATTTTTATTCCTCTTTTATTTTATCTTAAATTGTTTATTTTACTTTAATATTTATTGTTTTATATTAAATTTATAAATTCAAATTATTATTAACCATCAATTGTAATACTTATTATTATCAATTATTATTAAACCATTCATTTACAATTCATATCTAATGTATATACATATATATCTCTATATTTATTTTTAAAACCATTTGTTTAAGATTTTATTTCAAATCCAATTTAAATATATATCCACATATATACAAATTGTCAAATCCATATGACTTAATAAAATTTCTATTTGAATCGGGGGAACTCGCTGCCATTTAAATCAATTTATCTTACAATTTTATTCAAAAATTCATTTAAATTATCAATTTAAATTCATAAAAATCCGGGGTCGTTACAAAGCTCCAATTACATTTCTAGTTGCATCACCTAAACTCAATTTAGAGGATTGTACATTTTTTATTTGGTATAAAGCTTGAAATTTTTACTTTTGTGTTGAACGTTCAAAACATATGTGATGTCCCGAAAATTTAGGCAATGATTATTTAATAATTTCATTAATAACTATTTTAAAATTTGAAATATTGATTTAATAATTTAATTCAAACAGAAATTCTCTTTTGAAAATTAATAATTATTTAGTTTGTTAAATGATATTCTTTTCAATGTTAAAGATATTTAAATGATAAATTTATCTTTCTAAATTGATTTAAAGGATATTTATTTATAATGTATATATGTGTATACATTGTAAATAGGGGATTTGATTTTAATTCAAAATTTAAATATTAAATAAAGGATATTTTCTAATTATTATAAATAGATGTATAGATTTAAATTAATTTAAATTAGTATTGTAAACTTTTCAAAAGTTTGTTTTAAAAATCTTTTTTATATTTTCATAGAAATTTAAGTAAGTATTTATTTTGTTTATAAAAATAAATATAGTTTAATTTTGTTTTATAATAAAACTTTATTTTGTTTTGTTTTAAAAATTGTTTTCTTTGAAATAAGATTTAATTCATTCATGTTAAATTATAACATTTGATTTAAAACTCTTGAATAAAATTTAGTTCAACATTTCTTTTTCTTTTAAAAATCTTTTCTTTTGAAATTTAGTCTTGAAAGAATATTATTTTGAAAAATAATTAAACAGACACTTAAAATGTATAATTTTATAAAGAAGTTTATAAGTAGATATGTTATTATTTAAAGGCTAATGTTAATAAAACATTTGAAACATGCTAAAATAAATTAGAAATGGTTTAAGATAAATTTAAATACATTCATAAATTTAGAATTCTCTTTTAATATTGAAATGTACATGTGTTAAATTCTTAAACTATAAAGAAGACACTTGTAAAAATTTGAGATAATAACCATAACAAGTGGCATTGTTTTAAAAACCTTTTTATTTAAAATATATTAACAAGAAAATATAACAAATGCATTTGTTAAAAACACTTTCTCTTCATATTGAAAAATCTGAAAATCAGATTTCTGGAAAATCAAAAACCCAAAACAGATTGCATGTTTTAAAATCTGCAAAACAAACAACTTCAAATCTGCAATATTTAAAACCCAAGTCTGCATATCTGAAGCTAAGTTTCAACATCAAATTGGAAGTTCAACTTCAATCCAAAATTTGGAAGGTCTGCATGCATTCATCAACAAGATAAAAGCAACTTCAACTTGCAAATTGCATTCAGGTTCAACATGCAGTTCAAAACAGTTTACATCATCAACAGCAAGCAACTTCAACTTCAAATTGCATCTCTGGAATATGAATCTGCATCTAATTTGATCTCTGCATCTTCATAAAAAAGGTGAGTAAGCTTCTTATTGTAAAAACAGATTTTCCTTTTAAAAACAGTGCCATCCATAATTCACAGAACTTAAGATTTTTTTTATTCACAGAAATCAAAAACTGGTTAAGAAAATTTGTTCTGTTTTTGTTTAAAAATGAAAAAAACTAAGAAACCTCACATGCACAAAAGTTTGAGATATCTGAGCATATGAATTGGAAGGAAAAAGTATGCGTGGTGATTCAATATTAATAACTGACTTGTGTATATATATATATGAATATGTATATATGTGTTGATTTCCTATAGTTGCAGATCTAATTTGCTTGTAAATTAAGATATTCTTAAGTAGAAAATTCTTTATCACTTGAATGGTTTCAGCTAGAAACTTTTGTGTAAGCAAAAATATGTTTGTTTGGAATAGATTGAGATTTATAAAATATAATTTAGATTAAACGAAATCTGCTGCCTCTATAACTAAAAGGACCAATCATCATTGAAATGAAACAAATACCAAACATAATAATCAATGAAATAGTTTTGTAACTGGAATGCATGTTTGAAAACGTGAATTTAAAAACAAATTTCATCTTTTTAAGTTGACTGTGGAAATTAGCATTCTGTTTTGAACAGAAAAAGAAATTTTAGAAGTATCTGATAGGCTAGTGGATTTAGGGTGTTAAGATGCTTCATGTTAGTGGAGTATTGATGTGAGAATGGAGGAGATTTTGGTGATAGATGATCAGAGAGAGAGACAGGAGGTATGGATTGGGTTTTCCAGGTTTTCAAAACCTAGTCATGCAGTGTTGCAGTTCTTTGTTTACTCACATGCTCTCTGTTGCTTCGAGTTATTTGAGGTTTTGGGAATTTGTAGAGGGAGTGTAAAGGAAGCTTGATCCAAGGTCGCGTCGACGATGATGGTCGGAGGCGAGCTAATGGGCCGTCGACAGGTTTTGGTAGGGTTTGTGGTTGTGTTTCAGGTTGTTTGATCAACCTGAAATTTTGGAAATTTGAGTTGCAGTGGAGATTAGGGGATTGTATCTATGTTAGGGGATGGTAAGTGACTTGTAGGAATGGGTTAGCGCGGCTGGAGTTGGCCAAGGTGACGGTGCATATGCACTGTACAGGTTGAACTCAGGTGAACTCAATTGGTATGTGCAGGTTTTTTTTTTGACTCAAAGAATTCTCGTGTTTTTGTGCTGTTGACTCGAAGCAATTGGATTTGAAACTCGAAGTGGAATAAGGGGTTGCTCGGGGTAATGTGATTACAGGTTTTATAACCTGAGAGTGTGCAGTTTTCTTGAATTGCATGAAATTCATAATTTTTTAAGTTGAAGTTTGATTTAAGTGGGAGTTAAGTCTGAATTCCAATGTAGTTTGAAATTCAAAGTTTTAAAAAAAATGAAAATCTTAAATTTAAACAAGATTTAAAACAGTTTTCAGGTTTAACTTTAAAACCCAGATTTTTATTCAAACAGTTTTGTAAGTTTTTAAAATTTTGAACAGATTTAAATATTTTTAAGTAAGATTTAAATTGTTTTGAAATCAAGTTAAAACAGTTTTCAAGTTAATTTGAAAACCAGTTTTGATTTCAAACAGTTTGTAAATTTAAAAAAAAAATATGAATAAACATATTCAAATGTTTTGAAAATAGAATTTGATTTCAAATAAGATTTTAAACTTGAAATAATTTAGTTCCTTTAGTATTTGAATTAAAAATATGAAGTGTTTAATTTAAATTTGAAAGTTGAAATTAATCGATCTATTTTCAAAGTTTAATTTATTTTAATCAAGTAATTTATTTAAAATATTTCTTGTATATTTAAGTAATGAATGTTCTTTAAACATTCATTTTATTGTAAGGTTTATAATTATTTAATTTAGATTAATGTTTACTAGTTAAACATTTTAAATATTAAATTTTTAAATGGAATTTGAATTTAATTTTAGAAATGTATTATTTTAATATATTTTGAATGTAAATGAGTCATTTGATAAGTAAATAAAATTATAATTAAGATAATTAAGAATTTACTTAATTTTTTGGTTTTAAATAATGATTTAGGTTAATATTAATTAGAAATGATTTATTAATAATTAATCTAATTCAAATTTTCTTAAGTATGTGATTATTGAAATGTTGTTAATTAATAAATGGTGATAATTATCTAAGGATAATTAAGTAATTAATTAATGTGATTAATTTTGATAATTAACTAGATTTATTAATTGAATATAATCAATTGTAATTTGTTAAGCATAATTAATAAAAGTAATTAAGGAATTAATTACATATTATAATTAATTTTGATATTGTGATTTGTTTAAGTTAATTAATTTAGTTTAATTAATTTAAGTAAATCATTTAATGATTTTAAGAGTGTAATTACTTAATGTAATTAATGGAGCAGGATTACTTAGAGAAGTAATAATTGATAATTACTGGAATGTAATTAGTGAAAGGTAATTTATTTTAATTAAGTAATTTGGATAATTACTTTACAATTAATTAAGGGATTAATTAATTAAGATAATTAATTATTGGATAATTAATTTATAAATAAGTAATTAAAGAAAGTTAATTACTAAATTTAATATTAATCAAGGTGATTAATAATTAGATTAATTACTAAATGTAATTTAATTTTAATTAAATAATTTATTTAAATATTAGAGATCATTAATTATTATAATTAATGATGTAATTAAGGATTGTTTGATTAAGTTAATTTAAATTAAGTGATTAATTAATTGTAATTAATTATAATTAACTAACAAATGAGTAATTAAATGTTAATTATTTATGATTAAGGTTAATTAATTTGTGAAATTAATTAAAGACTAATTACTCGTTGTAATAGTGAATGATTAATCAATGATATTTAGTCAAGTTAAATACTTAGTGAAAGATTTATTAACTGGGTTAATTAATTAACAGATGTTAAGAAGGATTTAAATGAGTAATTAATTTAATTTATTTTAAATTAATTAGAGATGGTTGTAATTAATTTAATTCATTTTAAATTGATTATAATTGATGGTTAATGAATCATTGCTTATGGATGTTATTGATTGAATGGTTGTGATCTCAGTAATGAGAAGAGTTGTATTTGTATGATATGGATGCATGGTTTAAGTATGATGGTTTGTGATGATGCAGATTTTCTGTTTATGATATGAATGTGATTATCTATTGTTATATATAGTTTATCTATCTATGTGAATTAGATAATAATGAAATGAGTTAATTTATTTTAAAATCCTTAAGTACAACTTGGACATTAAAATGGCGTTTGGTTTCGGTGAGACCGGGATCGGGTTTCCATATTTGGATATCCGAAATCACATCGATTCCAATTAAACGTTAGGTCGTTAATCCAAGTGGAGCAAGTGAAGACTGGAGGTGTAAGGGCTATACGTCAGTATAACTCTATGGGTGATTCCGTAATGAGTTGACGGAGTAGTGCTTACAGATTCGAGATGGTGATTTAGAGTGCAAGGGTTATCGTCGTTAACTCTGAGGGTGATTCCAATATGAGTGTAATGAGATAATGCCTTCAGTTTCGTTCGAACCCGGAACGAACTTGTATGGATTGAATGCTTTCAGATCATCGTCAGGTGGACGATGAGCATTCTAAGATTGATGTTTCCTATAAAGGTAACCATAACCTCAAGCCTCATCAACCGGGAATGGCTAAAACAGGGGAGGTGCAGCAAAGCTTCGTGGGTAGCTTCCACTGGAGAGCAAGATTTATCCCTGTCTAGAGGTTCCTTTATATTCGGCTGTATGGCAGTTGGTGAAGACCAATCTGCGGGGTAGTCTTGTTCGGAACTGTTCAGTAAGGAATGGTTCCGGCTTTGTGTTGCAGGGGAGCAGGCGTACTCCTCGGTACGGTGATCTAGGCCACGTACCGTGACGGGCGGTACCCCAATAGCCCTGCCATTGATGGAAACCCATTCTTCCTACGAGACTCTACAGTTTTGATTGTATTACCCACTTTTGTGGCTAGTAGCTGGAATTTAATCATGTAACAATTTCGGCTACTTCTTATTTATTTGAAAACCCTAGACACTATTATAATATCAATGGATTTCCTATCAAATGTTTTGGTTAGCGTAAGGTAAAAACTTTTCCATGTTTATGTGTGGGAAGTCTTATGTGATACCTTTTCTTTTCAAAGAATTTTCTAAAGTTAAGCAACTTTTATCCCCGTTTACTCACACCAGACCCCTGTCTGACCTGAGTGTTTATTTTCTGTTTTATTAAAATCTTGGGTACTCATATTATGTATGAGTAGTTAAGTGATTCAGGATTGCTTTGACGAGTTCTGGAGGAGATAATGGAGCAGGAGGCTTCAGCGTGTAGATATATGTAGTGGTTCCGCTGTGTTGAATTGTGTCTGTTCTCTCTGATATACTTGAATTGTAATTGCTAGACAGACGTTTACAACTGTCTAATTTGTATTGTATTAGCTATTTAACTCTGATATATATGATACTATGTAAAGTTTTATGTGATATTACATAATTTATTCGTTCCGCTGTGAGATTCTGATGTTGTCTGTTTCTTTCTTTCCTTTCTTTTCTCTTTTCTATCCCTTTCTTTCTTCTTAGCGATGAGACTTCCTGGAGTTTGGAAGTTGGGTCGTCACATTGTGGTATCAGAGCTCTAGGTTGAGCGAATACCTAGACTCTGTAATGGTGTCTATCTTGAGAGAGAGTATTTGTAATTTTGTATATATATTTATATATTATTTATTTCTGCCTATTTGTTGGGTTACCTGTTCAGGTTTTCCAACATAAGTAATAGAGGTAGATAGGGTAGTGGTGTGTGTAACACAACTACCAATGGTTGGAGTCCAAGTGTTTGAAGTTGGTAGCAATCTGCTAGGGAAGTATTGGGCATCTTGGGTAGTTCTGCAGTTTTGTGTGAAGGATTTTTCTAATCTCTGAAGGAAATCTTTTTAAGATTCGGAATTTATTTTTTGATTATAAGCTTGGTAGCACTCGTAGGAGTGGTTTTTCTTGAGTTTGGATCAGTTAAGAGTACAGAAGCCAGAGATGGTATCTTGGTAACCTTAGGAGGAGTTCTGTCTATATTTGAGTTTGAGACTCGGTTTGGCAGAGTGTTTTGAGCTTTGTTTGGGAGCGAGTTTCCTGAGAAGATATCTGTCTACGGAAGGCTCTATTGTGAAGAGGCTGGTGTAGCTTTGAGGTTAGATGAGCTTTTGGATAAGGAAGTTTTGGCAGCAGTAGCAGCAGTGAGTGGCCTGTTCTTTGGTGGTTCAGAAATCTCTATGATTCTTCTGTCAGTAGTCCGGGCATATGGTGAAGCTTGTCCATTTCTTATGGAAGCCCAGCTGGGTGTGATGTTAGTGGTTAGAGGTGGACCACTAGTTCTTCTTTGGATTAGAAGGTTTTATCTGTTCTGATTTTGGAGTGAGAACGATTACTTGGAATCTGAACTGAGTGGGATCGCAAAAGTGACTTGCGATGGTTCGAAGGTTCTTTGAGTGATCTTTGTTTGGATTAAAGCATCTCTAGAGGATATTTAAGTTATCGAAGTGGTTTGAGATTTTTTGGATATCTTCGAAGGAGTTAAGATTTGCATCCATCGAGGGTTTGAGTTCTGTTTCGACTTGGTTCTTGGAGCTTTACAGGAGGTTCAGCTTTGTAGGAGATTCTTTGAGAATGAGATCTGTTTAAGTTGGTAGGATTTTTTTTGAATCCAGCTTTCTGGTTGAATTTTTGCTGTGATGTTTGTGACTGAATCGGATAAGTCACTGAGATTTTATGGAATTTGATGAACAATATTCCGGGATAAGTTGATCAAGCTTATACTTGTGTTCATCAACAGCATTCTCAAATCAGAGTTGCACAGTGGAAGCATGGTGGCAGCTATTCTAGAGTAGAAGCAGCACCCGATTCTTTGGGAATTTGAGTTTTGTCTTGGATCAAAGGATTTCTACAGGAAATTCATTTTGGATCTGGAGACTTGATTCTTTTGTATCTGTTTGTTTTCCAGATAGAGTAGTTTGTCTGAAGACTTCTGATTGTGTAGTAGAGTTTGTGTGGTGGATTTTGATTGATCCAGAAGTTGAAGACGGCCGAGGATCGACAGGAGAGACTTGTGAATATGAGTATTGGATCTTTCTGTTTTCTCTTAAGAGTGAAGTGTTTGGTCTACAGGATTGAATTTCCAGTTCGGATGGCTGGAATTTGTTTTGTTTTTCACGTATCTCTGAGGGAGTACGTGTATGGTTTATCTCTGGTTTTAGAATCAGTAGTTCTGAGAGATTTGGGAGTTGATCAGGACTTGTCTGTGGTCTAGTATCCTGTTTAGATTTGTAGATCTAGATATATAGGAGCTCAAGATCTGAGTGGTGTAGCTAGTTTAGATTCTGTAGGGCGAGTGTCCCGGTGTTATACATGGGAAACTCCAGGGAATCTTATCCAGAATTTTGTCTAGATAATTAGAATTGTTTGTTTGAATTGGTTACTATGGTTGCTAGTATTTGGTTGATAGAATATGTTTGCTCTTTTAAAATTTAAAATCCGTATGGGATAAATTACCTTTGCTTTTAAATTTTGGGGACGAAATTATATTAAGGGGGGAGGAATGTGATGTCCCGGAAATTTAGGCAATAATTATTTAATAATTTCATTAATAATTATTTTAAAATGTGAAATATTGATTTAATAATTTAATTCAAACAGAAATTCTCTTTTGAAAATTAATAATTATTTAGTTTGTTAAATGATATTCTTTTCAATGTTAAAAATATTTAAATGATAAATTATCTTTCTAAATTGATTTAAAGGATATTTATTTATAATGTATATATGTGTATACATTGTAAATAGGGGATTTGATTTTAATTCAAAATTTAAATATTAAATAAAGGATATTTTCTAATTATTATATATAGATGTATAATTTGTAAATTGATTTAAATTAATCAAAATTAGTATTGTAAACTTTTCAAAAGTTTGTTTTTAAAATCTTTCTTATATTTTCATAGAAATGTAAGTAAGTATTTATTTTGTTTATAAAAATAAATATAGTTTAATTTTGTTTTATAATAAAAGTTTATTTTGTTTTGTTTTAAAAATTGTTTTCTTTGAAATAAGATTTAATTCATTCATGTTAAATTATAACATTTGATTTAAAACTCTTGAATAAAATTTAATTCAACATTTCTTTTTCTTTTAGAAATCTTTTCTTTTGAAATTTAGTTTTGAAAGAATATTATTTTGAAAAATAATTAAACAAACACTTAAAATGTATAATTTTATAAAGAAGTTTAACAGTAGATATGTTATTATTTAAAGGCTAATGTTAATAAAACATTTGAAACATGCTAAAATAAATTAGAAATGGTTTAAGATAAATTTAAATACATTCATAAATTTAGAATTCTCTTTTAATATTGAAATGTACATGTGTTAAATTCTTAAACTATAAAGAAGACACTTGTAAAAATTTGAGATAATAACCATAACAAGTGGCATTGTTTTAAAAACCTTTTTATTTAAAATATATTAACAAGAAAATATAACAAATGCATTTGTTAAAAACACTTTCTCTTCATATTGAAAAATCTGAAAATCAGATTTCTGTGAAATCAAAAACCCAAAACAGATTGCATGTGTTAAAATCTGCAAAACAAACAACTTCAAATCTGCAATATTTAAAACCCAAGTCTGCATATCTGAAGCTAAGGTTCAACATCAAATTGGAAGTTCAACTTCAATCCAAAATTTGGAAGGTCTGCATGCATTCATCAACAAGATAAAAGCAACTTCAACTTGCAAATTGCATTCAGGTTCAACATGCAGTTCAAAACAGTTTACATCATCAACAACAAGCAACTTCAACTTCAAATTGCATCTCTGGAATTTGAATCTGCATCTAATTTGATCTCTGCATCTTCATAAAAAAGGTGAGTAAGCTTCTTATTGTAAAAAAAGATTTTCCTTTTAAAAACAGTGCCATCCATAATTCACAGTACTTAAGATTTTTTTTATTCACAGAAATCAAAAACTGGTTAAGAAAATTTGTTCTGTTTCTGTTTAAAAATGAAATAAACTAAGCAACCTCACATGCACAAAAGTTTGAGATATCTGATCATATGAATTGGAAGGAAAAAGCAGTGTGATGATTTAATATTAATAACTGACTTGTGTTTGTGTGTGTGTGTGTGTATATATATGAATATGTATATATATGTTGATTTCCTGTAGCTGCAGATCTAATTTTCTTGTAAATTAAGATATTCTTAAGTAGAAAATTCTTTATCACTTGAATGGTTTCAGCTAGAAACTTTTGTGTAAGCAAAAATATGTTTGTTTGGAATAGATTGAGATTTATAAATATAATTTAGATTAAATCCAAATCTGCTGCCTCTGTAACTACAAGGACCAACCATCATTGAAATGAAACAAATACCAAACATATTAATCAATGAAACAGTTTTGTAACTGGAATGCATGTTTGAAAACGTGAATTTAAAAACAAATTTCATCCTTTTAAGTTGACTGTGGAAATTAGCATTCTGTTTTGAACAGAAAAAGAAATTTTAGAAGTATCTGATAGGCTAGTGGATTTAGGGTGTTAAGATGCTTCATGTCAGTGGAGTATTGATGTGAGAAAGGAGGAGATTTTGGTGATAGATGATCAGAGAGAGACAGGTGGTATGGATTGGGTTTTCCAGGTTTCCAAAACCTAGTCATGCAGTGTTGCAGTTCTTTGTTTACTCACATGCTCTCTGTTGCTTCGAGTTGTTTGAGGTTTTGGGAATTTGTAGAGAGAGTGTAAAGGAAGCTTGATCCAAGGTTGCGTCGACGATGATGGTCGGAGGCGAGCTAATGGGCTGTCGACAGGTTTTGATAGGGTTTGTGGTTGTGTTTTAGGTTGTTTGATCAACCTGAAATTTTGGAAATTTGAGTTGCAGTGGAGATTAGGGGATTATATCTATGTTAGGGGATGGTAAGTTACTTGTAGGAATGGGTTAGCGTGGCTTGAATTGGCCAAGGTGACGGTGCATATGCACTGTACAGGTTGAACTCAGGTGAGCTCAATTGGTATGTGCAGGTTTCTTTTGACTCAAAGAATTCTCGAGTTTTTATGCTTTTGACTCGAAGCAATTGGATTTGGAACTCGAAGTGGAATAAGGGGTTGCTCGGGGTAATGTGATTACAGGTTTTATAACCTGAGAGTGTGGAGTTTTCTTGAATTGCATGAAATTCATAATTTTTTAAAGTTGAAGTTTGATTTAAGTGGGAGTTAAGTCTTAATTCAAATGTAGTTTGAAATTCAAAGTTTTTAAAAAAATGAAAATCTTAATTTTAAACAAGATTTAAAACAGTTTTCAGGTTTATCTTTAAAACCCAGATTTTTATTCAAACAGTTTTGTAAGTTGTTAAAATTTTGAACAGATTTAAATATTTTTAAGCAAGATTTAAATTGTTTTGAAATCAAGTTAAAACAGTTTTCAAGTTAATTTGAAAACCAGTTTTGATTTCAAAAAGTTTGTAAATTTAAAAAATAATATGAATGAACATATTCAAATTTTTCGAAAATAGAATTTGATTTCAAATAAGATTTTAAACTTGAAATAATTTAGTTCCTTTAGTATTTGAATTAAAAATACGAAGTGTTTAATTTAAATTTGAAAGTTGAAATTAATCGATCTATTTTCAAAGCTTAATTTATTTTAATCAAGTAATTTATTTCAAATCTTTCTTATATATTTAAGTAATGAATGTTCTTTAAACATTCATTTTATTGTAAGGTTTATAATTATTTAATTTAGATTAATGTTTACTAGTTAAATATTAAATTTTTAAAAGGAATTTGAATTTAATTTTAGAAATGTATTGTTTTAATATATTTTGAATGTAAATGAGTCATTTGATAAGTAAATAAAATTATAATTAAGATAATTAAGAATTTACTTAATTATTTGGTTTTAACTAATGATTTAGGTTAATATTAATTAGAAATGATTTATTAATAATTAATCTAATTCAAATTTTCTTAAGTATGTGATTATTGAAATGTTGTTAATTAATAAATGGTGATAATTATCTAAGGATAATTAAGTAATTAATTAATGTAATTAATTTTGATAATTAACTAGATTTATTAATTGAATATAATCAATTGTAATTTGTTAAGTATAATTAATAAAAGTAATTAAGGAATTAATTACATATTATAATTAATTTTGATATTGTGATTTATTTAAGTTAATTAATTTAGTTTAATTAATTTAAGTAAATCATCTAATGATTTTAAGAGTGTAATTACTTAATGTAATTAATGGAGAAGGATTACTTAGAGAAGTAATAATTGATAATTACTGGAATGTAATTAGTGAAAGGTGATTTATTTTAATTAAGTAATTTGGATAATTACTTTACAATTAATTAAGGGATTAATTAATTAAGATAATTAATTATTGGATAATTAATTTATAAATAAGTAATTAAAGAAATTTAATTACTAAATTTAATATTAATAGGGTGATTAATAATTAGATTAATTACTAAATGTAATTTAATTTTAATTAAATAATTTATTTAAATATTAGAGATCATTCATTATTATAATTAATGATGTAATTAAGGATTGTTTGATTAAGTTAATTTAAATTAAGTGATTAATTAATTGTAATTAATTATAATTAACTAACAAATGAGTAATTAAATGTTAATTACTTATGATTAAGGTTAATTAATTTGTGAAATTAATTAAAGACTAATTACTCATTGTAATAGTGAATGACTAATCAATGATATTTAATCAAGTTAAATACTTAGTGAAAGATTTATTAACTAGGTTAATTAATTAATGGATGTTAAGCAGGATTTAAATGAGTAATTAATTTAATTTATTTTGAATTAATTAGAGATGGTTGTAATTAATTTAATTCATTTTAAATTAATTATAATTGATGGTTAATGAATCATTTCTTATGGATGTTATTGATTGAATGGTTGTGATCTCAGTAATTGAGATGAGTTGTATTTGTATGATATGGATACATGGTTTAAGTATGATGGTTTGTGATGATGCAGATTTTATGTTTATGATATGAATGTGATTATCTATTGTTATATGTAGTTTATCTATCTATGTGAATTAGATAATAATGAAATGTGTTAATTTATTTTAAAATCCTTAAGTACAACTTGGACATTAAAATGGCGTTTGGTTTCGGTGAGACCGGGATCGGGTTTCCATATTTGGATATCCGAAATCACATCGATTCCAATTAAACGTTAGGTCGTTAATCCAAGTGGAGCAAGTGAAGACTGGAGTTGACGGAGTAGTGCTTACAGATTCGAGATGGTGATTTAGAATGCAAGGGTTATCGTCATTAACTCTGAGGGTGATTCCAATATGAGTGTAACGAGATAATGCCTTCGGTTTCATTCGAACCCGGAACAAAGTTGTATGGATTGAATGCTTTCAGAACATCGTCAGGTGGACGATGAGCATTCTAAGATTGATGTGTCCTATAAAGGTAATCGTAACCTCAAGCCTCATCAACCGGGAATGGCTAAAACAGGGGAGGCGCTGCAAAGCTTCGTCGATAGCTCCCACTGGAGAGCAAGATTTATCCCTGTCTAGAGGTCCCTTTATATTCGTCTGTATGGTAGTTGGTGACGACCAATCTGCGGGGTAGTCTTGTTCGGAACTGTTCAGTAAGGAATGGTTCCGGCTTTGTGTTGCAGAGGAGCGGGCGTACTCCTCGGTACGGTGATCTTGGCCACGTACCGTGACGGGCGGTACCCCAGTAGCCCTGCCATTGAGGGAAACCCATTCTTCTTACGAGACTCTACGGTTTTGATTGTATTACCCACTTTTGTGGCTAGTAGCTGGAATTTAATCATGTAACAATTTCGGCTATTTCTTATCTATTTGAAAACCCTAGACACTATTATAATATCACTGGATTTCCTATCAAATGTTTTGGTTAGCGTAAGGTAAAAACTTTTCCATGTTATGTGTGGGAAGTCTTACGTGATACCTTTTCTTTTCAAAGAATTTTCTAAAGTTAAGCAACTTTTATCCCCGTTTACTCACACCAGACCCCTGTCTGACCTGAGTGTCTATTTTCTGTTTTATTAAACTCTTGGGTACTCATATTATGTATGAGTAGTCAAGTGATTAAGGATTGCTTTGACGAGTTCTGGAGGAGATAATGGAGCAGGAGGCTTCAGCGTGTAGATATATGTAGTGGTTCCGCTGTGTTGAGTTGTGTCTGTTCTCTCTGATATACTTGAATTGTAATTGCTAGACAGACGTTTATAACTGTCTACTTTATATTGTATTAGCTGTTTAACTTTGATATATATGATACTATGTAAAGTTTTATGTGATATAATATAATTTATTCATTCCGCTGTGAGATTCTGATGTTGTCTGTTTCTTTCTTTCCTTTCTTTTATCTTTTCTATCCCTTTCTTTCTTCTTAGCGATGCGACTTCCTGGAGTTTGGAAGTTGGGTCGTCACAACATATGTAATCTAGTAATAGGCATTGCAGATATATGGACAATCCAAATCACCTCCTACACTTCAAACCGAAAAAGATTCATTGTAGGCTTCAATATACAATATCCTATTTATGGCTCTAACCATTATTTTGCTGCTAAATAAGGCACCATGTTCGTTTAGTTTCAAATTCAAAATTTTTAATTCTTCTTGACACCAATGTTGTCAATTCAAGTAACCACAACAAGACACAAGACTTAAGCCTTGGGCTTTTATGTGTTTTGCACCTAGACTTGCTTTTTTCTTTTCCATTTTTCTTTTAAAATTTCATTTCTTCTTAAAACATTTCTGTCAAATATATACTTATACTTCTCCTAATATTATTTACTTCTTTCAAAATAATACATCATTCTTCAAATTTTTATGTCCATTTGTCTGGGCCTGGTGTTTAGAATATCTATCGACAACGCTGCCCAGACATATTGATCAGAATTCGTAAAGCACTCAACGGACAAATTAATACCAAAACAATCCACTAAAACATTTCCAATCACTTTATAAAAATCAAATTCATATTTTTATGAAATCATTAAAAAATATTTATTTTCAAAATCGATATATACGTCCAATTCATCGATCCTCAATAACAATAAAAAATTATCACACGTCATTCATAAAATCAAATAAGCACTAATACAACTATACACACATTTTCAAACAAACACCTTCAGTAGAAAGCTATCTATCAGTTTCTACCATGTAACTCTGTTCACTACTGGATCACTTCATTCATATTCAAGCCACATAGAGGCCTATTCACCATCACCAATACTAACACTACTCATTGAAAAACTACTCCTTCACTACCTTCCACAACAGCCTCTACTTCACACAAAATAAACGTATACAGAAGATGTAGAGAAAAGAAATACACAAACATATATATATAGTAGGAAAAATAAAAAGTTTGTTCTCAATTGATTACCCAAATAATCATCGTATACCCCTACTATCACTTAACTATAAACAACAATCTACCACTCACCCAATGGGACAAGGACTCTAAATCTCATATAAGGCTAAGACTTGTGTCCCTTTTACTTTGTATAGTTCTAAACCTTGCTCTAGTACCAATTTGTAACACCCAAACCCCTATACCAATACTACCCAAGAGCATTATGAAGTAATATTGTCAAATAATAAAGAGAACGAGGAGATATGAGATAGACACATGATTATTCCCTTGGGCTAACACTGGTATGTATTTAAACATCGAATAACTCATCATAAAACTTACACATCATCAGCACAAAACAATCCATGATAGAACAATACACAATATGTAGTAAATATAAGAGATCACGGAGTCAATCGTAAGATAATATATAATACACAATATACAAATTTTGTCCATATACATTATAATAGTATGTACATACGAGACTATACAATACAGAATAATAATCCACAATACTGAAATTCTAGTCTCCTCTATGCCGAGAAATACAAGTTGGTCTCATGATCTCTATACCTGAAATGTCTTGGATTGACTTGACTATTATATAAATAATAAATGGGTCGTACTATATCTAAATCAAAGATTACTAATATATAGAACTCTCTATACATTGGGCACAAATATAGTATTGTTATTGAAATAATTCCAAATGTCATATAGTCTAGAACACCACAAAACGCCTCATAAAAACTATTAGAAACTGGGGTGGCTACAACACAATGTTGGATCTTAAGGCTATTCAGGCACCAAAAGTGGTGAAATGCGTATTAACTACTTACTTATGAATATAAAACTGTATTTACTCAAATTGCAAACAGAAAGAAGTAATCAGAGAATAAGTAAGTAATAAAGTAAAATGCAGTAATGTAAATAACACCCGGATTTTTATATTGGTTCAGATTAACCAAACCTACTCCAGTTCTGCACTTTATAATGCAGAATTCCACTATAGTCACTTGCTTTCCACGGGTGGTAAGAACACCATTACATTCTTGGCTTCACGGGCTACAAGACACACCCTCTTGATTTTACAAACTACAAGAACACCTTCTCCTTATCACCGACAACAAACTATGGCTAGTTGTAGTATCTTCAATACAAATTCTTACAGATTCGGTACAATGATCCTAAAGACCTCCAATGACAATATATCTTTGAATTCTTTTATGAATAGGATGAAATCAGAGAGAGAATGGTGCGCATTAAAGTATAACTCTCTGATATTGTGTGGTTTGCAAATCAATGAAGAATTGGAGTGAAACAGTATTGATTTGCAAGGAGATTGAAAGAGTATGCAATGGATTTCTTTTGCAAATGTTTGAAGAAGAAGGAGTAAGAGAAAATGATAATTCTTGATGTTAAAATTCGTTTTCAGAGGCCTTTATATAGTGGTTGAAGAGATGTGTCTTTTGGTGAAGAGGTGGAGCAAAATGTCTCTTCATTTAAAATTTGAAATTCTAAAAAACGGTACCTTGTCGACAACCCCCTACCCCCCTTGTCGACAAGGTTGTGTTACAAAATGAACAACAACACTAATAAGTGTTGCAAATTTTCAGCATTTCAAATTACCTTATATTTGTGGATTTTTGTGATTCGGTTGAGGTGAATGGTTGATGATCTTCAAGTATAATTGCCATGAGATCTTTAACAAGATATTCTAAGGTTCAACCAACTCCTCGTCACTTCAAACACCTTTATCCTTTAGCATTCTTCTCTAACTAGGTTTTGTTCTTCAATTGCTCTAATTGACCTTCTTCTATAATTCATTTGCTTCCACTGTATTCTTGTTTATCTCTGTAAATGTCACCATAATATATCTGATATGACTGCATTACTCGAAGATACGTTAGTAGTAATATTTATGTGGTTGTTGTCGTCAAAATCAATACCTAGGGTATTAAGAATCTCCACCTTTTTGATGTTGGAAACCATATAAATATTTGAGAGATAAAAGTATAATACTTTTATATTTGACTCCCCCTAACTCTATGCACTCCCCCTATCATTTCGCCCAGTATATTTATACCTTTTCTCCCCCTTTGTTATCAACAAAAAGGGCGAAAAAGAGTCGCTTAAATCACTGCTAAACAACATGTAGAGTTTGTATATTGAGATAAATGCTTATAAACAAAACACTTGAGGGGAAACCAAATCAATTCAAAACAAGAAATAAACTTATCAAACAATAAGATGAGTTTTAGAGTAACTGACTTTGCCGATGCCAATGTCAAATCCTTTTCATATTTATCCAATGTTCAATAGATTTCTTGTCATATGCTTTGAGCCACTGGTACCCTTTTTATTCTGGGGTCCATGGGGTTAAGTTTTGGGATGCCAAACCCAATAAGAGTTTGAATGTCCTTTCAAAATATAATCATTAGATGAATGAGCCTTATTAATAAAATTATCAATACATTTTTCTTTTTCAATATCATCCAACCTTTTTGGAACCCATAAATTAATGAATCTATTTGGAGGTTTTAACTTTAATTTCCTACGTTTTAGTATGAACTTGGAGCCTTAACAAACTTAGTATTTTGAATACTATTTTTCTTTGATTTAGCCTTAGGGGGGTGTATCCAAGTCCATGTTTATTCCTAGTGTGTTTAGATCTAGATAATAATTGTTCTAGATTATCCTTCACTTTGTTAAATTTATCAATATCAATTTTCATTTTGTCAAAATCTTTATTACGGTTAAGAATAACATTGACCAGAAATGTTATTTTGTCATTCAGATCAGTGATCTGTGACTTCATCAAAAGATTTTCTGATTTTAAGGATTTATTTTCACTTTTTAGTTTTTCAAAACATCCAAGTGTCAAATCCTTTTCATCATTATACCCATTAAATCTTTCAATTTCATCTTCTAGACATTGTTTTTCTTTAATTAACCTTTCAATAAATATTTTTAATCTATCTATCTCTGCCAAATTGTTGTTAAACTCTTTCCTATTTATATCCCTGATTCATATCATTCAAAACATTAGTAATTTCTTTATTAAAATTCCACACCTGGTCATCCTTTTCCATGAAGCATATGTTGGCATTTTCTGTTTCTGAATTACTATCACTTGATGATGTATCTGAATCATCCCATTTTTCCTATTTCCTCTCCTTATTGAAAGTGTTTGACTTTGATTTCATCAGTTTGGGACAGTCTCTTTTCAAATGACCGGGTTTATCACATTCAAAACACTTAACAACATTTCCATTTCTAGAATTATTGTTGTTAGTTTTTCGAAGTTTATTTGTTATCCAATACTTCAAGAATTTCTTGAACTTCTTGGTCATAAACTCGGTATCATCATCAATAACATCATCATCTGGTTCATCTTTGTTGATCATAGCATTGAGTGCTAGTGATTTCTTCTCATTTGCCTAACTCTTTTCTAATCTGCAACTTTACTTCATAGGACATTAGGTTACTAATTAAATCTTCTAATTTCATAATACTAATATCATTCTCTTCTTTAATTGCAAGAGTCTTTTGATCCCATTCATTAGAAACTGAATTCAAGATCTTTCTGACTTGGTCTTCTTCAGTAATTTTCTTTCTTAATGATATTAAGGCATGTACTATGTCTTAAAATCGAGAATACATATAAGAAATAGACTCATTTGGCTTCATTTGAAAGAGTTCAAACTTTTTTACTTTATTGGTGCCTTCATGTGTGACTTGCAGAGTTCTCCAAATTTCATATGCAGAATTACAAATAAACACTCAATTAAATTCATTTCTATCTAAGGAGAAAAATAAAATGTTCATGGCCTTAGAGTTATTTAGTGCTTGTGTCCTTTGGTCTAGTGTCCATTTTGAATATTCAGTTTGTGGCTCTATGTATTCTATTTGGGTAATGTTCCAAATATCCAAACTTTCATCCTATAAGCCCAATATGCATAACTACCGCCATCAAAAAGAGGGGGTCTAGTGGTAGATTGCCCTTCTACAAAGGTGTCAAAAAATGTGTTATTAGTGTCATTAGCCATTTATACTTTTCGAAAACCAAGTTATGAATTTTTGAAAACCAAATGCTCTAATACCAAATGTTAGAAACTGGGGTGGCTACAACACAATGTTGGATCTTAAGGCTATTCAGACACTAGAAGTGGTGAAATGTGTATTAACTACTTACTTATGAATATAAAACTGTATTTACTCAAATTGCAAACAGAATGAAGTAATCAGAGAATAAGTAAGTAATAAAGTAAAATGCAGTAATGTAAATAACACCCGGATTTTTATACTGGTTCGGATTATCCAATCCTACATCCAGCCCTGCACTCTATCGTGTAGAATTCCACTATAATCGCTTGCTTTCCACGGGTGGCAAGAACACCTTTACAATCTTGGTTTCACGGGCTACAAGACACACCCTCTTGATTTTACAGGCTACAAGAATACCTTCTCCTTATCACCAACAACAAACTATGGAAAGTAGTAGTATCTTCAATATAGATTCTTGCCGATTCGGTACAATGATCCTAAAACCTGCAGTGGCAATATATCTTTGAATTCTTTGAGGAATAGGATGAAATCAGAGAGAGAATGGTGTGAATTAAAGTATAACTCTATGATATTATGTGGTTTGAAAATTTAGTAAAGAATTGGAGTGAAACATTATTGATTTGCAAGGAGATGGAAAGAGTATGCAATGGATTTCTTTTACAAATGTTTGGAGGAGTCAGAGAAAATGAGAATTCTTGATGTTAAAATTCATTTTCAGAGGCCTTTATATAGTGGGTGAAGAGACGTGTCTTTTGGTGAAGAGGTGGAGGGAAATGTCACTTCATTTAAAATTTAAAATTCTGAAAAACGGTACCTTGTCGACAACCCCTACCCCCCTTGTCGACAAGGTTGTGTTGCAAAATGAACTGCAACACTAGTAAGTTTTGCAAATTTTCAGCATTTCAAATTACCTTATATTTGTGGATTTTTGTGATTTGGTTGAGGTTAATGGTTGATGATTTTCAAGTATAATTGCCATGAGATCTTTAACAAGATATTCTAAGGTTCAACCACCTCTTCATCACTTCAAATACCTTTATACTTCAGCATTCTTCTCTAATTGGGTTTTGTTCTTCAATTGCTCTGATTGGCCTTCTTCTATAATTCATTTGCTTCCACTGTATTCTTGTTTATCTGAGTAAATGTCTCCATAATATATCTGATATGACTACATTACTCGGAGATACGTTAGTAGTAATATTTATGTGGTTATTGTCATCAAAATCAATACATAGGGTATTAACAAAAATGTCATCACCCGTATAAATCACGTCAAATCAGGAACTATAAAATCGACATCGAATGAATCAAACATATCCATAAATCATATTCATAACCTAGAAATCAATAATAAGTGAGACATCACCAAGTATAGTTAGGCTAGATCATGACATTGCCTAATAAATCTATCAATCTCAAGTAACAATATACTACCATCAAAACAATATAAAATAGCTATTTGACCGTAAATATAAGACTTTTACCCATTAGTCAAATATACTAAAAGATACGAGAATCCACTATAGTTTGGACATCTATCACATGACATGTATAATTTCATCTCCTCATACAAAATTGAATAGTGATAGGAATCAAATCATAATGTACGGGTTACACCTCCTAATATTACCATAATATATAGGTTACGCCACCCAGTCAAATCATAATATGGGTACCTACCATCTCCAAGAGCACCTGGGTTATTCACCTAGATCCGTTGTGATACTTGTGTAAGATGTCTAATAGTATGTATGTATCTTGGTAAGAATACGATACCCACTATACTGGAGCCTAAGGCTGCATAGTCCAGATTCGCTCCTACAGTCTTTAGTTACCAACATGGTATTGTGACTATATCCGCCGCATGTCATAAAAATGCTGCTAGACTACGCTAGTCGTTAGTCACGACATGGATCACACTCCTAAGGTAACAGACTACTAGCGTTCATGACTAAAGAGGCTAAGCTACACCACCCTAAAGGCTAGTCTGCCTTAGGCTACTCCGCCTTAGGCTACTCCATCTTACTCTAAAATCCCATGATGCACATCTAATATATAACCAAAGTATCACAAATCAGAGACACGACCCCACAATTAGGCCATCAAGGTGGCCACTAGCCATTTAGTTCCCACTAACTCTCAACCATTATCCAGAGCACCTCATGATAGATAACATAAATATGGGTACACCCATATAACTTTATCCCTATAAACATATATGGGTGCACCCCTATAATTCTACTTTTACAAACTTTCTCTACTTTGAGCGCATAAACTTGCTATACACCGAGCATCACCTCATGTAAGTATAAGCTCAATATCCTAGTTTCTATTGCTTGGGGGAGACATCTATTTACAATGAATAATTGAATAAATGTCACAACAGCATCATAAACCACCGTGTGATACTCAAATGTTTATTTAATGCACATAAACTATACTCAATTCTCCATTACATCCTATATGACGAGTATAAAGAATAACTAGAGAAATATTACCGAATGCCCCATCCCAAACGGTATTATAACTCCTTATATTTAGATTCCTTATCACATAGAATTAAATGTCACAAAATCAAACATAGGATGTCACCAACCGTACCATATCAAAATTAACAATCAAATCCATGTAATTGGTGAATCATTCATAATGTCAATACAATGTGTGTGTGTGTGTATAGAAGTAGGAATCTAAAAAGTAAGATAAAGTAAAATTTTCAAATAAATAAACATAATAACCAACAACTAAATATTTAATAATGAATCATTTATTGAAACAGATATTCAATTTCTACTAAATCAAATTTTATTTCCAAAATAATTTCATATAAATCATTTTATTTCTCATACTCTATTATTTCTTTTTTATAAATGTACTTTAAATAAATTTTATAACACTACAAATAATTTTTTGAAATATTAGAAGTATTTTAAAACTAAAAAATCAATCGGACATCCAAAAATATTAATTATGGAGGAAAATTATCCAAATCATCAAAAATTCATCAATATAAATTTTAATCATATGGTCGAGTCGAATTCCGTCAAATTTCGGCCATCGATACATTGTTCACACAATATAAATAGATTACACAAATTGAAATGCAAACAGATAGCATCTCCTTTGCATTTCAGCCATCCAACAACACAAAACTCCACAATCAAATGCCAAATAACATCAAATATCACAGCAATCAATCGAATATCCTTGTCAAATAATTTATCCAAATAAACAATTCAATATTCTCAATGAATCAAATGCCAAACAACCAATTCAACCATGAAATTCCATAAATAATTAGGATAATGATATATATATATATATATATATATATATAAGTTACTAGTAGAATTAATTATAGTTGTTAGTGAGAAATGCTCGTCGAAACAACGCTCGTTCAAACAAATCGACTACTTCGTTGCCACTCTTTCTCAATCAACATCGAAAACCAGCACCACACAACAATCATCTCTTCCCACTACCTTCAACCATCAACACCATGCCAACACCCAAGCACCACCCAGCTATGTCTGCATTTGCCTGCCTTTCTCGTGCCTTCAAAGTAGATGCCTTCCCTATCTTTTCTCAACTCGATTTCCCCTGATGCTACCATTACCAAACTTTACCTTTGTTGGCCATCACACACAAAGATGCACCCTTCCATACCATCCATGGTATTATAGGACAAAATACCATATCGCCTTCAGCCTCCCCCTTACACTCTTTCCAACACCCTAAGTCATGCGTGTGTCATTGCCTTGATGCCATCAACTTCTATCGATCCCGTAACGGTATTAACCACCATCATTTTCATTGCATTCCACCTGATCTCGCATGTACATGCTCTCTTTTTTCTTCCATGCATGAACGAATTTGAGTGGATTATGGTTAAATTTTATTTGGGGGTTTGGATCTAGATCAATGTCGAATCGGGGATAATTTCTAGAGGTGCGAAGAGGAGGAAAGGGGTTTAGCCCTATTGTTTCAGGCTTTACTTTAAATTTAATTTATTATGAATTAATTTCCTTTTCATTTAAATTTAATTATTAATTATTATCATTCATCTTATAGATACTTCAATCCCATTTAAATTGATTTGCACTTCAAAATATTTCATATTAATTATAACAACTTATTCGATTCCGGTAAATCATTTAGGAAGAATTTATTTATTTATTCAGTTTTCTAAACCGAAGTCATTCATTGACTAAACTTCAACAAATAGGGATTTATTTTCAAAATAATAATAATTACCAAAATTCAAATTAAACCATTTATTTTAATTTAAATTTATTTACTTTACAATGAAAATAGCAGGGTCGTTACACGCTGGTGAGAGTAATTCTTACCCGGGACTGGAAAGCATCATGCAGTCCATCCAAATCTGCAATGTATTCCACAGTGGACCTGGAAATAAAGCTAGAGAAAAGGCTTGGAACGACTTAGTCTCGCGGTCATAGATGTTGACTCGGTAGTAATTCCAATAGGCCTGAGCCAAGTGTAATTAGTGGCGGAGATGATAGAAGAGAAGGATGATCTACAAGGTCATAAACAGAGTTTTAAAGATTAGTAATAGTTTGAAGCAAGAGATGAAGAACCTTAAACATCGATGAGATAAAAGATATACCTTCACCCAGACTCAATTGTTGAGAAGGAGACTTAGTGATTTCCCCCCTCTTCGAGTTTTGATTAGATCAAATGGTAGACAAATAAGAGAATATAAAGTTTAACAGGATTAGAAGACATAGAAGCTGGCATGATTTAGGTGGCTTCGGATCTGACCCCCCTCAGATTTGGGATATGCGCCGTAAGCTATTGGGATTTAGGAGTTAATGATTCTGCCTGGTCCGATGCACTTGGGTTAGTAGGAGCTTCAATAGCATCTTTAGTGGAAGCATCCTCCATGACAAGGAAAGATTTTCTCTCATTGAAATTTTCTAAGTCTTTAATGTCAAGGTACTTGTTTTTTACTTTGTCTTCGATGGGGCCTTCACTGAATGCCTTTGCATGATGTAGTATCTCTATCTTGGCATTGGTAAGAGTAACAACATATATACTTCCCAACCACTTCAAGTTCTTTTATTAAATGTTGTTAGCAAAGAACTATTGAAGGGTGGCATTTAACTCTTCCCTCTCTTTTGCCTTTTGTTCTTTCAGCTCTCTTAAATCATGCACGACTGTAGCATAGTCCACCTTAGACACAAATATCTCTATTTTCGCCAAAAGCAATTTAGATGCAAGCCTTTCCCTTTAACCATGGAGCTTTGGGATATTGGATGCTTTGGTCATTCATATTTTGGTCATTTTCTAGGATGGCCAAGTCCTTGGATGTCAACTGTGTTTTAAGAGCAGCGTTTCCTTCGTACACAGTTTTTATGATATTCTTTATCATGATCTCAGCCTGGATATGAGCATTCTCCATTTCGATCATTACGGCTTAGGCCTTTTTCTTGGATTTCAAAGCCATCTATATCCCTTTCTCAACCTTCTTTATGTCCCTCTCATATATTTCTATAAGGCTATCATAGGTTCTCTTTTAAGACTTAAATGATTGGATGTTTGTTTGATCGATTCATTTGATGTTGGAGCGGGCCAAGCAAAGTTTCTTCCAATCGTATCTTAGGACAACGAGTTCTTAAAACCATCCAACACTATAGTTTTCCTCTTCCTTAAGGATGTACTTTATGTCATGGTAAAACAAAACCTCGGTCAAATAAAGTTTTATGAAAGCAGGTAGCATGAGGCTTGGCAAGGTAGTAATAGAAGCGGGACCGACTGAAATATCTTTCGATTGAGGGGTAGGAGAATTGGTGGTAGTCAGAAAGAAGATGCTAGAATACGTTATTATTAAGGTAGCTATGATTAAGATCAAGGAGAACTCTAGAAGAAGAACCACGATGGTTATGTGAATCTTTATACCGCTTTTTATAGTCATAGTGTTGCCTCTCTTTGGCTTGTCTCTTCTTTCAATCGCTCTCAACCTGACAGTTTTCTTCCACCTCTCGCTCATTATCTTCTCTTTGAGATCTCTTCCCATCTATTTCCTGCTCCCTGTGATAGTAGGAGTGAGGTGGACGTGGACCGTGAGTGTGCTTCCTTTCTTCGAAAATGATATGATGGAAATAACCAAATCATTCTCTGCCCATGGTATCTGAAATGGAAGTATGGATCATATTAGTTTGGAACATTATGACTGTAAGAAAATGCAAGGTATGTTTGGTCATAATCCTAGGAGTGTGTTGAGTGTCAATGTCCCCTTAAATACTCTACTGACCATATACGGGAGGAATTAATGATGGAATCTTACCTCCTTCAGCTTGGATGCCCTCAACATGGAAGCAAAAGCCTAGAGAACCCCTTTAAGAAGGTTATATATCAGAATTTCAAAATCCCTCAATGAGCCAAAGATGTATTCCAAAGAACCTACTAAAGGATCCATCTTGGCTAATGGTGTTATGTTTGATTCTATGGTTTATTTGGAAGTCTTGGTGTTTATACGCATTGGAAGTGATGAGGCAGGAGGTTCGGTGCCTTCGGGAGATGTTTCTCTGTATGACTCATCTCCCTATTGACCTAGTCATCATCGTCATCACCTCCATCATCACTTTCTTCTTCTTCTCTCTCTTCCTCCACTTCTTCTCCCCTATCTACAAGTTTTTGAATTGTTTCCATTTAAAATCTTCCCACTCCTTTTACTTAAAATTCGTCGACATTGTGCTCTTCTACTGCTCTATTAACTAGTTCATCAACATTTTTCGTGACCGATGGGCCTTTTACATCCCCTTGGATATTATTACTAGAGCTACGAGTAGGGGCAGAAGACTTGATTGGTATCTTGGAACTTCTTAAGGGAGCACTAGTAGGAAAAAAAAGCATTTAGGATGTAATAGTTTACATTAACAAAGGTTCTCATTCATTAGAAGATAAGCAGTGGTGATACATAGAACTCTAATTCTATGAAGAACTTTTAGAGTTTCAGTATATTCTTCGCTCTTGTCTCAAGTAGGGATATCTATAAAGGAACTAGATAAGAAGAAAAGCAATTGGATGGTGAGAATCCAAGTACAGGAATAGTGGAAAGACAGATGCCTTATTTCCAGAAAGCTAAAGCCTGTTGAATTTGTATGGACATTAAATGGAGAGATATTTATTCTTGAAATATGAAAGTTTATTGTGTAACCCTTCAATGACCATACGTGGCATCAGGTTTTAATGATCATGTAGGAAGTTGACTTACTCCATTGATTAATACTCAGGACATAAGTTAGTTCTCTAAAGGTGGGAATTATTGAAATTATTCATAAATAGCATATATAGGGAGCGCAACAAGGCATATCTGTTGGGATGGACTTGATTAGGAGCAAGCCCGAGCTCTTGAATGAATGTACGGAGGAATGGATTAAAGGGTGGCATAGTGCCGCTTAAGCACATATAATTGTTACAAATCATATCGCCTATTAGAGGATTGTGCACTTGTTAGCCTTGTATAGGGACCAAGACATCATTTTTAGGAACCCCGCATTGTTAGTAGATAGTCCGATGTTATTTGGAATTAGAACCATTTCAACCTTTTAAGGAAGATCATCTAGAACTATTAATCGATTCATTTGTTTAAAGAATGATGCTAATCTTAGATTGACCCTGCTAGAACTATCATCCTTTGTAACTAAGCAGTGATTGAGCGCTTTGGTTGAAAAGGTATGGAAGTCGAAGCCTAAGCTATTGTAAACTCGACTTCAGGAGGGGTAGAATGCCCAGTGCCAATGTCGAATTTTGAGGAATGATAAGTCATTATAAATAGTAAAATTTGAAGTTCAATAAAGTCAGGCATGTTTATTTTACAATTTAATTTTGAATGTAAACTCATATGACCAACAATTAGAATCCAACGAATGTCGATATGTGTTGGCCAATCGAATTTTGAATGTCGATCGGAGAAATGGGATGTGTTAATCTACAAAATGTGAGTAATATGTCCGATACACAACGAAATGCCCATTCTGTGTAAACATCTCGCTCATTCTAGAAAACGAGGCATGTTGCATAATGGAACTATGAATCTAACCTTACCCGTTACCATGAATAATTGATAACGGAACCACTATCCGTAGCGACATGGAATGTTCTTATGTAGTGATATAGAAAGTTCAGTAATTGGATATGTTATGTAATGGAGTTGTTCAAGTAAGTGGATGCATTAGACATGATCATTCTTTGAAAAAGAACGGTCCAATTAGAACGAGGAATGGTGGACAGTGTTGACCCTAAAAATGGCAAAACAGCCAATGCAACCTGAAATAAAATGAGATATAGTATAAAATTGTAAACAAATATAAAGAATACTAGAATTTTACAGTGGTTTGACAAATCTATACCCTATGTCCACTATTTTGTTATTAATTAAAGATTTACTATCACTAGTATATGATTTTGGCAAATTTAATAGTCTAGAATAGCCAAGAATAGCTACCTTAATGACTATATGTGAGGAGAGATTGAAGATGAAGGAAGCAAAGCGACAAAATTCCTTTTCTAATTTCCATAGTTGTTCAATTTATAGGTAAATTATCCCGAAAAGCATCAAATCTCAATAAACTAAGTTTACTTTAGATTTGGAAAAGCGTAAAGGGAAGATGTAGTCCTCAGAGCCACGAAAACAACATGGTACTGACCTATTTTTGGAAGAAGAATCATTTCTTCTTTCCTCCTTTAATCTTCTATCTCTAATTGATTGTGTTTTGAGCACTTTTCCTTAGATATCAGATTGATTCTGAGAGATTCTGATATCACTTGTACTTGTCTGTATTCCTTTAGAACATCCTTGGAGTTGTTCTCCTATTCCTCGAGAAATGGAACTCACGGGGATCACTCAAGTCGTAGTTCCCTAAACTATATCTATGGAGCCCCACAAAAGGCTAAGAAAGCGGTCTATACCAAGTAGGTCAACTCGATGCCTAGTTCTTTCCTTTTCTTCTATCTTGCTCCAATTTCTTAAGACGATTTCTAAGTCCTTCTAAACATGTTCCCAAGTCTATAAATCAATTTATATTCATTCTTACGTCCGTATTCATTTGAAAGTTTCTTGGTTAAAAAGTCTTTTAACACTTTCCCTCTAAAGTATGCTTTTACTGGGAACAAAGCAAGCTCTAGAACAAGATAAACATACACATTATCCATACATGGTGGTTGTTTATCCTAGAATTGCTTCAGAGTGTTATTTCCACTCCAGTATATCCATTCAACTATTTCAAATAGTTTAAATTCCACTCTACATGCTAAGGACATGATCTACGCTTTGGAGACTATTCCAGGCCATAGCTGGTATGCACTACCATCCTCTTGCTTATTTTCGTAATTTTTGGGCTAAGAATTCATGCAGTACCGATCTATGCTGCTCGATGTCGAGTAATTTTGCCAAGGCGCCAAGTACTACTATATATGCTTAGTATATAGAAGAATTTTTCTCTTCCATTTTCTAGCCTTATCTTTTTCGTGAACGACCTTCCCTTTCCTTCATCTCTGCTGAAGAACTACGACCACCATTCCATTTCCAGAGTTAACCACCATCGCCACTTTCAGATTACTTCCACTATTTCTAGATCATTGCTGCTACCTATTATTGACTTGATCATTGATCTCGTCCTTGACCTCATTGTTGCAATTTGTCCCCGACTTCAACCAAATTCTCTAATTAGATCTAGAATTTTCAAGGTGGGTTATTGATCAATGATGTAGTCATGGTCGTCATGTGGCAGCCAATGTTTGAGGCTGTTGATAGGCATTCCTACGGCTTGCCTACGGCCTATGGAAGAAGGGAGGAAAAAATTATGATTGAATGAAAATCCTATGACCATAGTAAAATCCAAATCTAAATTCCTTCATTCCCTACGTCAGGTTAGTCTCGATACAAAATTTAGTTTCAATTTTCCTTGGAAATTCTAACTCCAACTTTGAGTCAATATATGATGTTCACAACCTCGTACGTCCTTTGTACTTCCATCCATCGAAGAGTTATCAACGCATTATGCCATTGAATGGTCATCACAATTTATTGTTCATGAATTCCAATGTCCAGATGATTCCATTGCATAGAATTTCCAATTACTACACCTTCTGCATTCTTGTAAGAGAAAAAATTCCTCACCAATCAGGACGGTGGTTTAACTATCGATTATTCAATGATAATGGGTAAAATTCAATGCATGGTTCTTTCATGTGGCATGGCTCGTTTTTCTAGCACGAGTGAACTTTTTGCATAGGATGGTCTGTTAGTTGTGTACTGGACATAGGACTCACACCACATAGATTAACACTTCCACTTGCTCTAGTCGATGTTAGGAATCCAATTGGTCAACACATATTGAAATCCATTGGATTCTAGGCTCCATTCATGATTTTAAATTTAAAACTGAATTATGAAATAAAATATACCTAACCATATTGAATGCTAAATTTTCTGATCCAGAATGACTCGCCGTTCTCCCAAATTCAATGTTAGCACTAGGTTGTCAACCCCTCTTGAAGTTAGGTCTACCATTGCTCAAGCTTTAAACTCCAAGCCATATAGGCCTAAGTATTCGATCATCATTCAATTTCAAATAACGATTGTTTTGATAGAACCGATTGAAGAATAGCCTCCTCCCTTAAACAAACACATTGACCTAAGTGCTATAGACGATCCATCTAAATAGATGCCTATGATTCTAACTCCCAAAATGCATCAAACCATCTACCGACTACATGGAATCCCTGAGAGTGACATCTTACTTCCTACTTAGTGCTAGTGATTGCACAATCCTCTGATGGGTTATATGGCTTGCAATAGATAAATGTGCTTAGGCAATGTTGTACTACCTTTCAATTTGTTCTTGTGTGTGATTCTCCAAGAACTCGTGTTAGCTCCATCCCAAGTTCATCCCAACGGATATGCACTACTGAGCTCCTTATACATGTTTTTCATGAACAAATTATGACGACCTCCAAACTTTGAAGAGTTAACTCACATCTTGAGTTTCAAACATCTGCATGATTCGCCCTCTTATATGATTAACGAGGCCCGGTGCCATTGCAAGGTCATTGAAGAGCTTCATAATAAACGTTCATATTTCAAGAATGAGTATTTCTTTTTCCAATGTCCATACGACTTCAACATGCCTTAGAAGTGGAGATGAATGCCTAAGATCTGATGGAGGAAATAAGGAGGGCTTATAACATTGTAGAGATTCTGATTAAGGATTTCCTAAAGATTACTCATGAGGACAATGCTTCTCTAGAAATGTAGCTTGCTGAGAATGACTTGGCGCTAAACGCAAAGGATAAGACAACCAAGCCAAGGATAAAACCATCAATAACCAAGTAGCTGAAATCCAAAAGCTTCTGGCTGAAAAAGATAAACTTGAAGGCAGTCTACTATTAGCAAAGGTCGAGAAGTTGGATATCAAAGTCAAATATTTATTCGGCATGCTTAATATTAAAGAGTTCAAAGATAAAATGATCAAAGAGCGAAAGGAACTACGTACCACCCTTTAGCTATTCTTCGCAACCATTATACAATACAAGAACCTGATGTGGCTAGAAAGTACATGCGTGGTTACTCTCAACAAGTTTAGGAGGAAGTATTACGCCATGCAAAAGCGAACTGTGAGGCCACCCCAAAGATGAGTTAATGGCCAATTACCTTGACACTGATGATATAGAAAAACCTAAAGAGGGAAAAGTTATCCTTATTACAGAAGAAATTGGTGCTAAGGCTACCGTTGAAGCTCCAGTCAACCAAAGGGCATCAGATTGGGCAAAATTATCGACTCTAAAATTCTAAGAGTTTATGATAGATATTCCGATAATTTAGGGGGGCCAATTACGAGGCCACTTAGTTTATTCCAGCTTCGACGGCAATCACTCATGTTGAATCTCATATTACCCTCATTGTTAATCCACCAACGTGGCATTCACTCGAAGAGGGGAAAGTATCTGAATCTAATGTTTTGCAATCAAGTCCAAGTGAAGGTATATCTCTTGTTTCTCCAATTTTCAAAGTCTTGCCATTCTCACTTTAGACTGTAACTAACCACTACTCCATTTGTGAAGTTATTGGTCATCCTTCTCTTCCATCTCCTCCACAGACAATCATTGATGGCATGGGCACTACTACAACTGTCAACATGTGTGACCACGGGACTAGTTGGTTCAAGTCTTTCCTCCAGCTCTATCTCGGGTTCGGATGTAGAAATAATTGTATCTTTAGAGGTATTGGATGACGTTTTCAGTCCTAGGGAGAAGATATCGCTATCTAGTGCCTTGGGCTAGACATATCTACTTATATGGTAGAGAAATGGAAGTCTGAAACATTCAAAGTCAGGATTAAGACTGAGCCTAGTCTCGATAAGAGTACAAGTGTCGAAGAGCTAAAATCCTCTACTTGTATTCCTCCTCTTGTTATCTATCCTTTGTGCAATGGTAATATCGACTTTGCAATAAGGACTTCCGAGCTTCCTTCCATCCATCCTAAAGATCCTACCATCATCGTTTCAGAAAGCGACACCACCCTTTCAAGAGTTAGCACACATAAAGTCATAAGCGCTAGAAGCGGCTTCGTGATGGCTCAAGCAGCAAGGTTGGGAAGAAGAAGAGGATGGGAAACAAAAATAGACTTCTCAGCTATTTTATGGTTAAGGTAAGACAATTTATGTTTGTTTATTTGGGATGTGCCTTTTTCTTTTCCTTTTTTTGTATATAGGCTGCATTTGTATGGAAATGGTCCTTGCAATCTCTGTGTAGAAGTTGAAGTAATCAAACACTTCTTTTTCGTAAACTCTACTCTATTTACTCTTCCGCACTTTTATATTCTCCACTTTCTTATGTACAAATGCCTGTAAATATAATAAAACTGCATGTACTACGATTTATCCATTATAATGTTTGTTTTGAGAGATGCTCTTATTTACTATAACCCTATGCATGTAAATAAAAATCGTACAATTTCTTTAGTTATATTCCATTGTTTTGTTCCACTTATAGCTACCAAAGTGTTTGTTTAGATAAATAATACTATAGTTTAACCTACTCTATAATTATTCCTTTTAATTTTAGGTTGATTTTCCTTTGATCACTAAAAAATTACAAATAATCTGAGTTCTGTACTATTCCCTCCTCTAGGGAATGGTGGTTTGAATGTCTATCTCTTGACATTCCCAATATTGCCGATAATCAAGTGTGACTGGTGTTATTCACAGGTTTGCACTATTTAACCTTGGGAAAGCATATACTGCTAAGACATGAGTGAAGCCATAACTTATATGATTCTTAATCACATGGCAAGTTCTATCTCCATTACTCATGGCTCCAAATGACAAAATCTAAGCATTATTCTTCGACCTTGCTTGTTTCCAGGCATCAATTGTCGACCTGCCTATTTTCGATAATTGGTCAATGATTAATCATGTAAGGTAAAACTATCTATTTACCCCTGTCTGATTATACCCTTTTAATCCTGATCTTAGACCAAAGGAGTTTAGTCATTCCTATTTTTGTTCTTTCAATGTCTATCCTTGCTTATCATCGGTTGAAAGTGTCCCGCAAGGCTAGAAGCACAGTTATGAAGATTCTAACTGTAAACCGGTTTATATATCCGAAACATATCCTTTGGACATTATCTCCTCACATCCACTCTCGGTCCTACCTATCATTGGGTGTTGATCGAGAGTATCTGTTAACCAACCTTGCTTAACCTTAGCATAGCGTATTCTGCTAGGCCGTAAACTTAGTCATTAGAAATCCTATTGTGCATTAGTTTCTATTTCATTAAATGGTTCTTTAGTCGTCTTATTCTAGGCATTCCTTCTTGATGTTGCCTATTTTTAGGCAATAGTCATTACCAGAAGGTTGGGATCGAATTATCCGATCAACGCCTCTATTTATCCTCCTCGGTCCTGAACCTGAATCAGTACTATTTTTCGAGTACCTAAGCATGTAGAGTTGAATTATCTAGTTAGCGTTTGAAAGTATACTCCCTAGTTTTGATGTTGGTCCAAAGGAGTTTGTACCTGAACATACTATTAATCGCACAACATAACATTTTGCTTATAAGAACATAGTTCCGTTGGTTCAAGAAGCTAATTTTTATTTATAAACTAAAAATGGGGTATATCTTGCCCTGTTAGATTTCCCCAAGAATCCTTGGGTGTCTTATTTGCAAAAGGTAAACTAAATAAAACTAAATAAAATAGCGTTGTAGCAAGTTGTTGTTCCGTGCACACGGAATCAAGATTTTGCCGATGGTAGCTTACTTGAGAAACTAAATAAACCCTTTATAATGAGAAGGGAACTTTAAATCTATTAGGATTATGGCCTCTGATCTGTATGCCAAAGAGAATGGCATATGTTTAGTCACAGACTTATAGGTCATCCCTATAATGCCAATGGAAGCTCATTGATGCAGTTGCCCTTAGCCTATGTTAACCATTTCTTTGAGATGGACTTGATGATTTTGTTCACAACCTCCACTTGTTCGTTCGCTTGTGGATGTGCTACTAGCGAAAAGCTTTTCTCAATCTTGTACCAGTTCTATAAATCCTTGAGCCCGGTACTTTTGAACTAAGTTCTGTTATCCTTTATGATCTTCTAGGGTACTTCGAACCTATAGACGATGTTCTTTATTAAGAAGTTGATCACCTTTTTCATTATAATCATAAGCGGATCCACTTTAGCCACTTTGTGAAATGGTCTATTGCCACTATTTAATACTTAGCTCTTCCTTTCCTATCGGTAGTACATCGATAATGACAATTCCCCAAACTACAAATGCCATGAGTTGACTATTTGAGCAAGCTTTATCGATTAGGATTTGGTATCTTCGCAAATCTCTAACAACGGTCATATCCTTTGGAGAAATCAGTTGCATCTTAATTATTTGTTGGCTAGAAATATCCCTAACAAAGTACCTTTTTTGCTAGTGTCTACCCTTAGTGTGGTCACTACAGCTACCTTCATGGATCTCTGTGAGGATTTTCCTAGCTTCATCCTTGGTTACACAACTAAGTAAGTGGGTCGAGAATCTTCTTTTGTACAGCACTCCTTCTTGCATCATAAACCATGGTGCTTTTAGTAGGAGTTTCTTTTGCTCATTCATGTCTTACGGGGGAATTCCCTTGAGTAGATAGTCCCTTGTTAGAGTCATACACACCTCCTCTTCACCTATACTCTCCAAAATCCAATTGACATCTACTTGGAGCTGTTAAAATCTCAACTAGAACCAAACTCGTTATCTATGCCACACCAAAACTATATAGCTTGGTCGGTGAATCAGCTTTTGCATTCTTCTCTCTGAGGACATATGTGATCGTATAATGCTCTATATCCTCAAATTATTCCACTGCCTTTGTCAGGTAAGGATCAAGACTAGCACCCTTAGCCTAATATTCCTTCCTCACTTCACAAACCACCAAGTGGGAATCGCTAAATATCTACAGCATCCTTATCCCTATCTCCTTTACTATCCTTATCTCCATTATCATTGACTAATACTCAGCCTTGTTTTCAGTCGCGGGAAACTTTAAGTTCAATACAAAATAAATTGATCATGCTTTCGAAGTTTCATTGTTTGATCTTGCACCTGAACTATATTCATGCAAAGCTTCATTCATAAAGAATTTCCTGAGGAAGTATGACCATATTATCTTCCCCTGCGCCGTCACTTGCTGTAAACTCAACGATGAAGTCAGCCAATGCATATCCGTTTATCGCTCTCCTTGGATGGTAAGTAATATCATAACGACTTAGCTTAATATTTCATTTCAATAACCTCCGATCAATACAAAACATGATTTAAAGGTTGATCCATTAGTACCTTAATCGAATGAGCCTGAAAATATGGTTGCAACTTTCTTGATGCAATTAGCAAGAAACATGAAAGTTTTTCCAACTTTGTGTAATTACTCTCAGCTCTATTAAAACTTTTGAATCCTGCATCCACACGCACAAATGTTGCACTTACTGAATGAGCAGATATTTCCAAATAAATGGACAAGTCCCTCCGTCCAACGGTTTGGATAAAACTGGTGGTGTTTCCATATTTCTAAGCAACTCTTCTAAGACACTCTATGTGACGACCCACATTTTAGAAGGGTTGAACTGACAATAATCCACACATGTCCAACTTAAACAATCTAAAACGTAGATAATCAACGGGGTTAAATAAGAAAAATAAGAAGAGACGAAGAAAACAAACACAGAATCTCACAGCGGAATGATGAAACATAATAATCACATAAACAGTTCATGAGGCTGTTTATTATAAATATGATTAAAATCTGTACACATTTATCAAAGCTATATATATACATCAGGAATGAATAATCAACACAGCGGAATAACATGATGTAGGGGATAATAATAATAATATGCCAAAACTCCATCTTCGTCCTCTAAAAAAAAATCTTCAATACGCTGAAAAAACTCAGGACTGACCCGAGCGTAATAAAAGAAAAAACACTTGAGTCAAGACTAAAATACTCTTATGTAAGTCAAATCAATATCACAAATATGAGTGCAATAACTTAAGAGATGTTATGGAATTTTCCATCTCCTAAGAATCCATTAAATTATTTATATATAATAGGATACGCTATAATAGATAATGTCTATCAGTAAAATATATATCAAAATAACATTAAGGATTTACATCGATCGACTTTAACACATTTTTATAGTTTTAAATCAAAGTTGTATTGGGTTCGTATAAGGATAAATATGACAAGGGATGTGAGGCAATGGCCAAGGTAGGATTCTACCAGTTTACCCTTGCTGGCTTGTCGTAATCCATCAGTGGCCGACCGTGACAATCAATCCAAACGACAAATAAGGTGCACCCATCGAATCTGAAACCACAATAGTAATATGAGGGATCAACGTCGCTAGAGGTAGCTAACCTCATTGGTCGGACATAGGCTCCTGTTTTAGTCATTTTAATTATGACACGAATGACAAGGCTATCCATCATCATTCTCTTACTTCATTCCAGTAAACATCGCCAATTCAACCATTAAATTCTGGATATCATCCACTGCGTACACGGTTGTTAAAGTGGTTCCAATATTGACAAAGAGTATGCCAACAAGAGGACCCAGTCTCTTTAACAATAAATTGTTATTTTACACACCGGTTGGTTCTTTTACATTTTGAAAACAATTTCCCTTGATATCAAAATATCATATTTGTTTCAAAATCAAGTCCATTTCGAAATTATCATATATTCGCTTCAAAATGAAATCCATTTCAAAATTATCATATATTTAAAATTATCGATTTTGTCCGATAAATCGATTTCACTTCCAAAATTTGATTCCAATTCAATTTAGGAGATAGTCTTCACTTTAACCTAGTTCGTATTTAAATCCAGGTTTTAAATATAAACAAGTTGCCCTTTAACTAGTTTGAATTTTAGAAAAGAGTTTAAAATAGTTAGACAGTTAAAAATAGTTTAATAGAAAATATTTAAATAGCTTAATCGTAAATAATTTGAATATAAAAATGGTTTATATAGTAAAATAGTTCGGAAAATCAAAAAAATATTAAGTATTTAAAGAAATAAAGATTAAAATAATTTACACTAAAATATTCATTTTAAAAAAAATTCCAAAGTCAAACCTGTCAACTTTCCAATTTCCTACACAACTCAATTCCAAATTCCATTTTTATTTAATCGATTCAATTCCAATTTCAACCCGAATAAATTTTGAATTTAAATATATTTAATGGTCAATATAAATTCTATCAATTAATTCATATACTATATTAAATGACAATTAAACCTACTAAACAATAGCCAGTAATTTTCATATCACCTCATAATATAAATTTAACTAGCAAAAAAATATATTAGTCAATTGTGAGCGTATAAACACTCACTTTTGATATATCGACGATTTAAAATCCAAATAAAGACCCAAATTTTAACAGTCTCAGAATGCAGCCAAATAGGTTCTTTATTGTCCAGATTTCGATATGAACGCAACAAAGAAAACCGCATGTCGATCTGAGCTCGTATGCAAAAGTTATTCGAGTCAGAACATTTAAATTTTAATATAAAACAATTAATTAATAAATAAAATAATTAAAAAGCATACCATCTTATCCCACACGTAATTAGCACAGCCGAACCAATAAACATGTCCAAACTATATATGTGCGTGCACCTATACGACGACTGGACCTCACTCAAGACATGTCGCTCGAAGCGCCTTGGCCATCTCCTCATTCGCCTGAAATGCCTCCCCTCCTACTGCCACCATCATCAAGAAAAATGTGAAAAATCATACGCCCTAAATTTCAATTCTTGTCGAATCCATGAGCTTTGGCGTGAATCAATCGTTGGATGTGTAGAGCTCGTCGAGCTCTACAACATTGCTTTTGGAATTTTTCGATTTTGTTGAATGGATTGAGAGATATTGAGGAGGGAAGTTGGCGAATTTTCAACCATTAAACAAAGTGACCGCTAGGGTTTCAGAAATTAAAAAAATAATAAAACTGTCTCAATTTGCGTGCATATTTATATAGTTAGGTCCAAAATCGTCCGAACTCCAATCGAGATGTGCTGTCAGGCATTTATAATGTTTTACTCCCATTCTGAACGCGACGAAACTAGTTAAAGGCCTAATTCGGTCGTTTGTGGAAGATGGATTTTCAAAGTCAATTATTTTAATTGAATTTCGAAATTCAATTCTATGCATTTCATGCTCGCACGGCCAAACGACAAGTCCAATCGCCATGAAACTTGAAATTCTATAATAATTCACTATTACGGATCCGATCAAACTTGTTACGTCGAAATTTGAGACAGTGGACAAAATAGCTATTTTAACTTGTTAATTAAAATATAAAATTTACAAATTTTTAATTATTCATATTTAAATACAATTTTTAATGTTAACCATCTTCATTCGTATTTAAATAAATTTAAATCAATTTTCGAAGCCATTTAAATTCTCAGTAACTCCCAAATTCAATTATTCAATCTCCAATACTGAATTCAAACAAATTAAATTTTCTAATAAATCAATGTTAACAAATCATTTTATTTTTGAGTTTTTAGGCTCAAGGAAAAAGTTTAAAAAAAATTTATATCAGGGACAAGAAGTTTTTTTTTAGGCTGAAGAACACTTTTTAGTGTAAATCACAGAATGATAGTTGTAACTATCATTCTCAGTTTACACTAAAAAGTGTCCTTCAGACTAAAAGGCAAACTTGTTGTCCTTAAGATTAATTTTTTTGCAACTTCTTCCTTGTGCCTATTTACGTGTATATTTTATTTATACCTATATTTGTCCAAAAAATTTATTATATTCAATAACATACAACAGTCAAAAGTATGGGTCGTTATATACTCCCCCACTCAAAACTTTTCGTCCTCGAAAAGGCGTTAAGTATAGAATTTAACATACAATGGATTTTATTCAAATAACCACTTATAACTTTAAAATCTTATTATAAAACCTTTACTACGCTTTTACTACGTCATTCCGCTATCTGTTTACGAAAAATATGAATTATATAAAAAAAAAAGTCATAAAAGTTTTAAAACTTTAAAATTTTTCTAACTCCCGGATTTACGGAAATTTTTGGCAGTCTCCTTTGCGCGGCTTGATCAGAAATTTTTTTACGATTCAATATATAACATAATATAACAGATATATATATCAAATATACATCTCATCTCAATGATAAGGCATCCCGAAGGGCAAAAAATAAAAAATCGCGGTATGTAATCCGAGATACGTACCTTATTATTAATAATACGAGAGGATTCGCTCGTATTAAGCAAGCAAAAGCATGTAAAACTCACGCATATGCCTAAACGATCCTCGTATATACCTATCTCAACTCAATTTGGAATGTTAGTCACTTATAAGAAGATGTAGAACATGAATAAGTTCAAATAAGTATAAAACGTGCATTTTGAATCCAAATCTCAAACACAAGCACCAATATGCAACCATACAATCATATGCACTCAAAACAATGAAAAAAGGATTTAAAACAAAACAAATCATCTGGAAACTCAATTTCATTCAATTTAATTCATAATATCACAAGTTACATTTTACATGTCAGTATTTAATCTATACACTCTCATTCTTATTAACATTAAATTTTTATTAACATTTAATTTGCTCGATTCAATTTATTTGCATTCAACAACTTTTATTCAATTAGATTCACATTCCATTGATTTTTCATTCAATCTATTTACTTCCAATTGATTTGCATGCGCTTATCAACATCAATAAATCCACATTTATTTACTTCCACTTGTTTATAGGTACATTCGTTTTTTTCATTTCAATCATTCAAATAATTAATTACATTTAAGTAATTTTATTCCATATCACATTCCATATTTTTAAAATTGATTCTCATTCACTTAATAATATTCATTTCATTAATAATACAATGGATTTATAATCAATTCATTCACTTTTAATTAATTTACGATCAACAAATTTTGTCAGGACCCGATTCTTCGTCTTCCAAAAATTCAACATCGATACTCACTTTATCGACTGCCTAGCAATCGAACGACGGAAAACCGAACACTGAGGGTTTAAGAAAAAGAAAAGACAGAAAAAGAGAGAAAGACGGAAAACCGAACACTGAGGGTTTAAGAAAAAGAAAAGACAGAAAAAGAGAGAAAAAGATAGAAAAGATAGAGAGAAAAGGAAATAGAAAATAGAACAGAAAGGAAACAACTGAACAACATCAGAATCTCACAATTCGCAGCGGAACAACATATAGTAATAAATGAATAATCTTCAAACAAAGAACTATATCAGTTATTACATTACATCACATTACTTTTCATTACATCATATCATCCGAGTGTACAACAACAACAAACAGTGCAGCGAAAAAGAAATACTATATACTAGTAATACGCCATGCCATCCATCTTGCCTCCAGCAACTCCAGAATATCCAGAATATCCTGATAAACCTTAACTCTTAACTGCCCGTGTGGAAATTGGTGGGCACTCAGAGTTTAGGAAGGAAAACAATAAACTCCGAGTCAGTCATGTGACTGGTGTGAGAACTCAAAACAGTTTATTTATCTTTGAAAACAAAATAGAGGAATATTATTTTAAAGTCAATTCGCAATGCTTTTAAAAATGAGACTACCATAAGACCTCCCGCCACACACACAATGCAAACGCAGACTTGGAGGAGATTTCTTCTTATGTTAGTCAAAGATGCTTGATACGCATTTAAAAAGAACATTTGATATTATTACTAGTGCATAGTGTAGGAAAAATTTATTTCGAAAGTAGAATATAAATCTTAGCCAGCATAGGTACCATTATATTATGCCTACTATAGCTACTTCCTGAGGAAGCAGGTTCTACAACTAAAACCGTACAAGTCACGTATTGTTTCTTTGGATTTCCAACGAATGATCAGGCCAAGGAACTTCCCATTGCCACATGAGAATGCCTCTGGATGGACATCCCCGAGAACCAAACCGGATCTCTACCAACACAAGGCCGGGTTACCCCTAACTGAGTAACAACTGATCGAATATGCCATCCCCCGGTCCTTTGGGACCTTTCAACCGAGCGCTCGCAATCAATTCACACAATCATAAAGTGTTTTCAACATGAGTAAGTATCTGGGCTCCATACCATGATACCACCCTTTTCCAGAAGGAAATGCACATATCCTAAAGGGCGCTACCCCTCATAACCTTGCCGCATCTTTCCTGTTTTGACCATTCATGGGGTGTGAGGCTCGACGAAGTCACGTCCACAAAAACATACTTTATACAAAAGTCATGCTTTGGGTCAACAAATGATCATAGAAATGATCACCAAGATAGACGATCAAATAAACGATCCTATCACAAATAATCAACACAATGATCATTTACAGCAACACTCAGCATGTCACATTACCAAATTGGGAATATATCGCTGATAACATTCAACTATATAACCTCTGAGCTCGTACGTCTCAGAGAAGGGTGTTAAGCTAAAAGAATAAATTCTCCGCCACCAACAGAAATATATTTGAAAGAAATCGGCTTTATATCTCAACTTGTAATGTTAGACATACAATCCATACAAGTCTGTTCCGGGCTCGAACAAAACCGAAGGCACTTACAAAGAAGTCCTTGCAATCCGGATAATCTCTAATCACGTCCGGACTTCCCATCACATAGGGAGTCTCTATACCGCAGCTACTCGGTGCAAAGACAATTGACGAGTTGTCCTTTCGCTTTCAAAAAGATCCGGTCTTCAACACCAGTCTTCAAATGCAATTCATAACGACGTATCACATATTCGGAATGGGTTATACGACCCCATGGTCCTTTCCCGGTTAACCCGAATAGTGAGCGCTTATTCAAAAATAAGTGTGGCATTCAAATTCAAACAAATCACATCAAATACCCATTCAAAGGGAAATATTGATAGTCGGTTATTGAACTATCAATGGATATGCACACATCACCAGATTCCAAATAATTTTCCAAATTATTTATTTTCCAAAAATATCTTTACTAGATATATAATTTTCACACTTCAAAAATAAATCAATATTTATTTTTAACAAATTCCACTTTCTTTTATAAATTCCTTAGTGAATTTATAATCCAAATATCTATGAATATTCGATTTCAATTATTCATTTCAATTTATCTTCAAAAAGATAGATTCTCAAAACGTTTCATTTCACATTGGAATAACATTTCCCTACTTACTTATTAAGTAATTCACAATCTTTTATTTATTTTCAACCTTTGGAAAATATTCAATATACTTAAATCGAAATTAAGTATATATTTCATTCTTTAAGGAAATCATTCTCTTAAACATATTTATTTGGGCCAAAACGAATGTTGCGTAAAACATCGTTACAACAACCCAAAATCACTAGTATAGGGATTCGAAATTAAAATAGATATATAAATCCCAATACTATACAAAACATTTCCTTTCGGAAAGCATTTACTATAACAGCAGTGTTATAGTCCACCGTTTCCTTCTATTTCTCGAAAACGTCTATTTCAACAATCAATGTTGAAATCTATGGTTTCGAATCTCAACACATTTAAAAACATCATTAGATCGTTTTAATTCTGTTTAAAATATCACATCCTAAACATTTTCTTTAACATATTATTCACTATTCAAAAACGTGAATATACTATGTTAACAAATTTCATCCTTTTATTCATTTTATTTCAAAGGATTATTCACAGTCAAAAACGTGAATATAACTCCATTAATAGGTTTTAACAATTTACTTCTTAAAATAAGTCGTTTGCGAATTTATAAAACAACGTTTATAAATTCCTTTATTAACCTATTCAATTTATAACTCAATTATAAAACAAAATTCATATTATAAGTTAAACACCTATAATTTATTTGTTTGCACAATCGTTCCTTTAAACTTCATAATTATAAATCTTATAACTTATAAGATTCAATTATTTATCCAAATATATTCTTTCAATAACTTTATAAATTTTATAAACCTACTGCTTATAAAATTCCATTTCTAACTTCACCGTTTATAATTCTATAAATTTCATTCATTTATGAAATTCATTCACAATTCATTCTAACACTTATAAAAACTCGTTTTATAATTCAAATATTTTAATTTATAAATATCAATTTATAAATCCTTTATAAAATCAATTTATACTATTATTTTAAAACATCTTTAATCTCCTTTATAATTTCACCATTTTGATTTATAAAATAATCAAATTTTATAAATCCTATATTTAAACTTTTCACAATAAATTCAAAAATTCCGATTTAACTATTTTATAAAATCATTAGCCTCATATTTTCAAAAATTAGTTTTTTTAACTACATTTCTCAAAAACCATAATTTTTATAACATAAAAATTATAACGTTTATTTATTTAAAATGAATCAATTCCAAAAATATTTTATATTTTCAAAAATCACTTTAAAAATCATTTTTAAAGTTCCAAATTTGGTCCAATGATGCTACACACCAAATAGTCAATCACGACAACAACGATATCATATATCGATATGATAATCCATCAAATATCAAAATATCTGAAATCAAATAAAAACTGTTGAGGGATCTAGTTGGATCCCTCCAACCTGTTTCCTGCATCCACAAACATTAGCACAATACCAATTCCGCTCCAGTACGGAATTATCGCGGTATATGGGATTTTAAATATTATCCGCTTAATAACGGAGCAATAGGGTCTCATCCGCTAAAAAAAATGCGGGAAATCAATAACTCCAATATATACATATTCCAATATATATATATATTGCTATTATATATAATACCAATTTCACTGTTTATGAAATATTCGCGGTAAATGTTTTTAATAAATAACATCCGCTTACTAACGGCGCATAATGTCTATTTTAACAATCAATAGATAACAATCATCATTCAAACATGCATTCAAATATTTTAAATCTAACTATTTAAAATAAAATCGAAACTGATTCGATTGAGTGAGAAGTTCTCACCTTGATTTCAATTTCGTTTTAGCGATTTATTTCGAATAAAATTAAACGGACGTTTAATTTTACCCGAAATTCTCACTAACTCCAAACGACTCCAATCCAATTCCATCGCGTAGTACTCGTCCATACGATTCCAACGCAACTGGTTTCGCGCGTTTTCGACCTCGTATGAAAAAGTTATGATTTTTATAAGTTTACACGAATTTTATATAATAATTTCAACATAAATTTTATAATTAAAACCCTCAACTATTCTCAGCCCTTGGATCTGCATCCCCCCCATCGTGACCGCACCCCCTTTCTTCCATCACGTACGCATGCCTACAGGCTTCAACACGCAACCTAGAACCCACCTTCATGAAACTAGGGTTAAATTATTCATCCACCACAACGAGCTATGCAACGATCAGGATGCGCCATACGAAGCACCATCTCCTCCTCTACCCACGCCTGCCACCGTAGCAAGCTCGGCCATCCCCCTTTGAGTGCGCACGCAAATGAACGGCCACGCACGCAGCCACTTTCCCCCCTCCACGCGACGCCAAACTCCATCATCACCGTATGGATCTATAGTGCTCGAGACCATCTACAATTCTCGTGTTGAAGCTTCGTTGAATCGATGAATGGATTGGGAGTAATTGAGGGAGGAAGGAGGGAAAATTCTGGCCTTTGGTTTGTTGGTGGCGGCTGCATTTATAGATTAGGGTTTAGTTTATATTATTTTTTTATTTGTGATGGTGGCTATTTATAGAGAAAAAACGACACTATTCACTCCGGAAATTCCGAACTCCGATTCACGTGCCATAACCAGCGTTTCTAGGGTTTACCCCGCGTTCCGGACACAATGCAACAGGTTTCGGAAGCTAATTCGATCATCTGTGCGAGATATGGCAACAAACGATCGATTTAATTTAAACCGATTTAAACGATTTTCTAGGCGTTTTAATTTGTACCGGACAAACGGTAAATCCAATTGACACGAAATCTGAAACCTTACAATAATATCACATTACGGATCCGATGAAACTGGTTTCGTCGAAATCCGAGACTTTTTGAAAAATGGCTATTTTAACTCGCCAAATTAATATTAAAAACAATTCGATGCGTTTCGAGCTGCCACAATCAAACGATAACTCCGATTGACACCAAAATTTAAATCCAGTAATAACTAACTATTACGGATCGAATGGAACAGGTTTCGTCCAATTCTGAGACTGTTCAAAAATTGACTATTTTCACTAGTCGATTTTAATATTAAAATATTCAATTTTCACAAATAAACTTTTAATTTGATTTTAAAAGTTCTAAAATATCATTCTAACTCCAATATGATAAAATAAAATTTTACAAATCATTTTCAATCATATTTAACTCAATTTTCAATTATTTCCATAATTTCACATATTAAATTATCGATTTAATTATTCAATTAAATCAAATTATTCGAAATAAAATTTATTCGACTTATAAATTCACTTATAAATATTTAAAATTAATTAAATATTCAAATTTTAATTACTAAAAATTCTGGGTCGTTACAAATTTGGTTTTAATTCATTTTTATTCAGTTCATCAATATTCATTGTATTCACATCAGATTGATTAAAATTAAATGTATTTACATTCAATCGATTTGTTTCAACTATTTACACTATTTTCACGCACATTTAGTTTGTTTTACATTCCATTGATTTCTTTCAATTTGCTTACATTCATTACAAATTCATTATATTCAATTTATTCAATTCAATATGTGAAATTCTAATTTGCTTCCTATTTTATTTAACCTTTTTCGTATAAATTCATTGGTGGATCGTTTATAAAATTGTTCCATTTATCTTGCTTAAGTTGAATTTGTTTTATTTCCACTTAGTCTTTTAATTATACTAACATCATTATAAATTAGCTAAGTTTATTATAAATATTTTATACAACACAGCTCATTTTTATTATTATTACTTCTTGTCTTAAGTTATTACTAACTCACCAATTTACTTCATTTATTCAAATTCATATTATTTATTTACCAAAATAAATTTTTATTTTATAACTCAATTTATATTAATAATCCTTTTTTTTCTTTTCATAATTAATTCCTTTAGCT